>JAWZSL010000043.1:2125869-2751702 GCA_034769285.1 Lutjanus argentimaculatus | reverse complement strand
CCCCGGACCGTAGGAGCAGACCACAGATCACGACTCTGTTACTGTGATTACGAGCCCCTTACAGACACGATGGTAATCCTTCAACACGTTCTGTTAGAGTTTCAGGCTGGATTAAAGCTCATATATCACCAGTAATCTCACATGAGATCATGATGTTTAAAGGGATAGTTCAGGTTTTTTAAGTGGTGTTGTATAAAGTACTTCTCCACAGTCAGTGTATTACGTGCAGACGGTGGTCGACATGCCCCCAGTTTGGAGAAGCAGCAGCAGTACTGGAACAGGAGGCTAAGTAATGCTGTGGACAGGGTCAGCAGCAAAATGTATTTTAAACTCCTAAAAAATATATATCTGTATCAGTTTGAGTGTACGCTGTATTTATAATATTTTCACAGATTTATCTTGCTGTCAGACAGACTTTTCAGACAGGAAATCACTTTTATAGAAAAAGAAGTATCACTGTCTCCAAAACAACCAAAGTCCACTGACAAAAACATTTTATCTCTCAGAACACAGCATTTGTTGGTCTACTGCTGCCTGCATCTGTTGGTTTGTTCATATTATTGTGTGACTTCAGTGTTTTTAAAAGGTGAGTTCAAATTCACCAGATTCACACAATAACACAAACAAACAGATCGAGCAGCAGCAGACCAACAGCTCCTGTGTTCTGAGAAGTAAAATTACTGTTTGTGTCAAAGGAGTTTGGTTGCTTTGGAGAGAGAAATTTAATGAGCAGTGTAACACGTTTCCTGACTGAAAAGCTCTCTCATCACAAGGTACCGCAATGAAAATATTCTAAAGTGTTAGTTTAAGTACCTTAAACAACACCACTTCAAAAAATCTGAACTATCCCTTTAAAGGACAGGTTCACAACTTTTCAAGTCTGTACTTGAAGCTACAAGGAGTTTTAACTGGTCATGAAAGTCTGTTTAATTCTGATGCCTCTATTTGACCTACAAGAGCAAACGACACCATTAATTTCATTTTCTACAGTTATTCTTAATGGTGGATTCTCTGTGAAATCAGATGAAACAAGCCTGCGTTTCCATTTTCTCAGGAAAAGTTACAGTGAGTAGTATGTTAGCCAGTGAAAAAGAAGATTTCTAATTGGATAATTTTATTTTTGAAGTTATATTTTGTGGTTATTACGGTGGAAACACAACCACTTTTGTCCACAGGGGCTCCAAAATCAACACAATATGAAAGTTAGTAGTATCTTTAAATAAACAACCGTCAGGTGTCCATATGAAAACTGAAACTGTATGTTCTCTTGCTGGATCACACTGGTCACTAAAAGATCCCTCCTGTGTGATGTTCTTATTTCAGATTTCCACTTGATCTGAAGCCTCATTAGCTACAGATGTACACAGAATAAGGAATCTGTATATTTTACCATCATTTACACTGAAAATATCATCAGGAAGGAATCAATTAATGGCCAGTATGAACCACTACAGCAAAAAAAAGTTCTAAATGTCCATGGGGGTACCTCACTGTTGTTTTAAGACTGATCTGAAAACGTGTGAACCGGTCCTTTTAAAGTCTGCATTAATAACAGCACATAACAGGTTTAACAGATAATCTGAGCAGTGTTACAGGTTCCAGGTCTGAACGGCTCCTTGACATTAATCTGCTACTGAACTAACGCTGCTGTACTTTAGGTGTTAACACTTGTATAGAAGATTTCAGATATCAGGTGATTAAGTGCCTTTGATTTCATGTTGCTGATTGATCCTTCTTTAATCTTACCGAGTCTCGTTGCTGTGGTTCTGCTCGGTGGAAGAACCGACCGTCCACCCTGTGACAGTCTTTCCTGTCTCCAACAAACTGTGTCCCGTGTTAAACTGGTAACCAGAGAGAAAGCTCTGTGTTTCTGTGCTCTGGAGCTTCTAACTGTGGTTTAGTTTCACTCCTCAGCGTAACTTTTAGATAATTTTAAGAAAGAGGCTTTTATTTTGAAATAACCATGTTAGCAGAGCTTTATTAGCGTAGCTGAAATCAGAGAATTCTGACCTTTTTTTTCTTAAAAAATACTCAAACTGATTAATTGATTATCAAAAGATTGTTGCAGCTGAAGTTAAAATCGAACTGAATCATAACCTTAAAAGGATATTCCACTTTACATGATAATCCACTCAGTATGTCCTCACCTCTATGCTGATGTGATGATGGTGAAGATCTTCAGTTCACTAAAACAATCCTGGAGTTTCAGCAGAAAACAGGGTTGCAGCCAAATCCAGTACAATGGCAGTGAATGGAGACCACGGATAAAATGTTAAAAAAAGAACACAAAACAAACACAAAATGTCTCCATCCTGCTCGTGTGGTGTAATCCAAGTGTCTGTGAGCCGCGACATTAAAATTTAACCACAAAAGACGCCACTTACACCATGTTTTAGCTGAAATGTCAACTGTAGCATGTAGCAGGTAGCTGTAAACATGGTGTCGATCTCGTGAGACTTCGTATATCTCTTAATGGACGCACGTGTGAAAATATTGCGAGATCGACGCCATGTTTACATCCTACAGTTGACATTTCGGCTAAAAACATGGTGTAAATGTTGTCTTTTGTGGTTAAATTTTAATGTCGTGGCTCACAGACACTTGGATTACACCACATGAGCAGGATGGAGACATTTTGTGTTTGTTTTGTGTTCTTTTTTTAACGTTTTATCCGTGGTCTCCATTCACTGCCATTGTACTGGATTTGGCTGCAACCCTGTTTTCTGCTGAAACTCCAGGATTGTTTAGTGAACTGAAGATCTTCACCATCATCACATCAGCATAGAGGTGAGGACATACTGAGTGGACTATCATGTAAAGATGGAATATCCTTTTAAAATCAAAAGTGAAATCAAATCAAATGGATTTGAAGAATCCTGTAAGCCCTAATCCACAGCATCTTCTCAAAAATGATGAGGTTTGGAAGAAAATCAGAGCTGTGAGGAATTAAAGTTACATTATGAATAAATAACTTAGACACTTACTCATTTACAGAAAGATAAAACAAGCAGAGCTGCTGTGACATTACTCATGACGTTCACTCGCTCGCTGTTTGTTACGAGGACGTTAGATCGTCTGTTCTGTTTGTGGGAAGTTTACCAAAATGTTAGAGTTTCAAACCACGTCCTGCTGTCAGAAATCAGCACACAAAAACAGAACGAATCTAGCGGTCAGTAGTATCTAAGAACCACTATGTTGTTCAGAATATTTTCTAAACTATTAGAAAATATTAAATTGGATATCTGCTGATACTGGATCCAGTCTGATACTTAGATTAACTTAAACTTTGATCAAATCTGTATCTGACTCTTTAAAGTTCACTGGATCCAAATACTGAAGGTGGATAATATAAAGGAGCAGCAACAAGTTGGTGAATCCCATAAATTCTCTCTTAATCGCTCATTTGTGCCACATAAGAATGAACCTGTTCTTGCATGAGGTCCAGTATATCACTGTTATCATCTACAATGACTTTTAAATAACTGTAGAATATTTTGTAAAGCTGATCTGTAAAGAATGTCTGATTTTCTGTGTAAAAATAAAAACATTTCAATCTGATCTGACGCAGTTTTTACTAAAAATGTGCTTCATTCTCGATCTGTTGGGATTTTTCCTGTACAAACACGTTAAACAGAAACACAGCAGTCCAGATCTGTGTCGCCAGGAGAAACCAGATAATTGTTTCTGTTTACACACACAGTCTCAGTTTGTTTGTTTGAGTCAAATCTACGCCAGCTTCTGTTTCTTCCGAGCCTGAAACTGCTCCGTTTTGCTTTTAATCGACTTGACGAGCAGAGACAGACTGGGGTCCATCGCTTTCTTCGAGGCGGCTTCCGCTGTCGGAGCGTCAGAGTCTTTTTCACGTTTCTTTCCTGCCGCTTCCTGTTTACCGCCGGCCGCTCCTCCCTGTGAGGGCATGGCCTGCTGAGCGCTGAGGGCGTCCTCCACCCGCCGCTGCTCCTCCTCTCGTCTGCGCTGCTTCTCAGTCAGGATGCTCTGCGTGGCTTTCGTCTTCTTGTAGCTGGGGTGGGACGGGTCGAGGTTGAACAGGTGGGAGGTGAACATGGCCTGGAAACGAGGGTCTTTGACATCCACCTGGACACAGACAGACAGAGAGGAGATGGTTTCTTATAAAATGAGACAAATACAGTCTGCTTATGAAAGATAAATCGGGGTATCTACTGTACAACTAATGTCCACCACACACAAAAAGACTTTGACACTCACATCTAAAGACAACTTGTCAGAAGATTTTGCAAACACTGGGATTCTGTAGGATCAATATTTACAAGACAACAGCTAGATTATTTTGGTCTTGTCCTCTTACTCTTATTATTTAGAGAGATGTCTGGTCTTTTACAATATATAGGTTCTGAATTTTCACTTTCCTACAATAATGTATTGTTTAGCCTTTTTTTTGTTTGTTTGTTTACATATTTCCTCCAAGCGATGTCCTCCAAGTTAATACTGCAAAAACGTTAATGAAATGGTGATATTATGGTGGAGGAGTTAGTTCCTAAAAGAAGAGCTACTCCTGCAGTGTGGAAGTGGTTTGATTTTCCTCAGTATCTTGGTGTCTTCATGTGGTATTTTAGGATTCTTGACCATTTTAATCAATTCTCTGTTACATTTTGCACCAAATCTGTGTAATAAATGGTATCAACCAAAACAACTGCTGCTGCAACAACTAATGAGACATGATGTTGCATCATGGGAGCGCCCATCATTTACTTCCATCATGTTGGTGGAAACAGTTAAACAGACCTGGAAGTCGTCGTCCTCCAGCGTCTCCTCGCCCTTCTTCAGCAGCTTCTTCCTCTTCTTTTTGCTCAGGTTCTGCTGCTCCACGATCTTGTCGTAGTTGAAGTGTTTGTGTTTGGCGTCGTCGCCGTCGTCCTCCATCAGCAGAGCCATCTCCGCCTGCACACACACACAGACACACACAGGTTTACATGTTTACCAAAAGGTTTGCTCATTTCTATGTTCACACACGTGATGAGACCGTGTGGAGCTGCTGACCTTTTGTTTCTCCAGCTCCTCTTCCTCCTCAGCTGTCCGCTCTTCTTCCTCCTGTTTCTGCTTCTTCTTCCCCTTCTGTTTCTTCTTCTTGTCTGCAGAAACATCAGATGACAATAACACTCAACTTTCCAAAGGATCCACATGATGCAAAACATATTAATCTAAACTCAGAAGGTCCGTTTAAAGCTTTCTTAAGTAATATATGGTAATAGAATGATCACTTTTGGATTTTAATATGATAAAACAACAACATAATCTATATATTTTTAGATGTGTCATTCTAACAGCCACTACAAATAAATAGTTTCTGGTTTTACAGAAATCTTAACTTTTGTATTTAGCACATGCTCTTTTGTAAACAGACAATTATTTTATAAATCCCTCATCAATAACAGATCATTTTGTTCTCCAGCAGAGTGAAGACAATAACTGGACTGTAATCAGGGTTCCCACTCTTTTCTACAGATCATTTTTCTGGGACATTTTCAGTGATGATCTATCTCGTATGACAGATGGGGATCACGTCATTTAATACTTTGTTCCTCTCTGTGAAAGTCTGCAGGTCAGAACTTCAGGAGCTGTTTCACAGAGGCCTTAAAGGGACAGTTCACCAAAAGTGAAAATAAAAAGAAAGAAAGAAAAACAACAACCAAAAAAACCCTAAAATGTCTCCATACTGCTCGTCTGGTGTAATCCAAGTCTCCTAAAGCACCAACATGCCAAGATGACTTCATTTACACCATGTAGCCTGAATCTTCAGCTTGGACCCACGTTCACACGTACGTGCACACTGTTTTGCAGGACATTTAACTTTTTCTCTCATTTTCCATGAAAGGAAAACTGGACGACTGTTTTCCAGGTTTTTAAGGACGTGGGAATCCTGTAATAAACTGCATCTAAATATATCAATCAGATTAATACAGAAGTATAATCTGAATTTAAGATCAGATAATACGAAATATCTTTTAAGATAAATTAAGTTCTGTCATATTATGTTCAGATTCTGTATTAAACCTGTATTTTTGATTTTGATGGTGTCACATTCATGTCGTTCTTTCCTCCAGTTCTGCCTCAACTTTCATAATAAAAAGATGTGATAAAAAAGTCACATGTCCTTAATTGACGGTATTGATCACCTGCAGCAGCGAGCTCCTCGGCGAAGAACGGGTCATTGAGATCGACGTCTGGAGGAAGCTCGTCATCACTGAGCTCTTCATCATTTGTTTCCTAATACAAAACAAAATATCAAACTGATCAATAAAGCTACAGAGGGAACAGCTGGAGGAAACTGAACCTGATGAGCTCAGTAAAAGTTTTGTTGTTTACTGAGTTGTGTGACTGATGAATGTTTCAAGTTTTGGACTAAACGATGCTGAGATCAAAATCACAGCTGTTAGAGGAGATATTAAAATTCATTTTGAAACTTGTTTCTAAGATGCTGAACACAGTTTTGAAGAACATCTCACTAAACGTTTTCCATCTGAAATCAAACACACGTGTTGTTTCCTCTGTCTGTGTCACTCTGCTCACCTGTTTTCTTTGAGATTTCTTCTGCTTCTTTCTGTCTTTCTTCTTCTCTAAGAACTCCTCCCAGGGCGTCAGCTTGTCTTTTCCCTCCAGCTTCTTCTTCACCAGCTGCTCCGTCGTCTCCTTCAGCCCTGCAGACACATTAAATACACATTCAAGCACATGTAATAAACTGAGGTCTTGTCTACACATACACAGATATTTTTGAAAGTGATATTTTCCCCTCCGTTTTGGCCTCTTGTCCACAAAAAGTTTTAGGTCACTAAATTACTGGTGTTAAAAACAGAAAGATTTGAAGCAGAGCTGCTCTGTTTGGAAGTGATTGCACTGTCAAGCACATCTGAGCTAAATAAGACGAGTTCTACTGACGTCCAGAAAACTGATCCTTTTAATAAACCTGCTTCACACACAGACTCCTGGAAAAAGCTCTCCTCGTACCTGGTACCCAGGTGATCTCCATCTCCATGTCTTTGTCTTCCTGCAGCTTCTTCTCTTTGTCCTGGATGCCTTTCAGCAGCTCTCTGTACTTCGAAATCTGCTCCTCGGTCTTCTTCTTCTTCTTCTTCTTCCTCTTCTCCTCCTCCTCAATGACAGGTTCTTCTGTCTGTTTAGCTACAACACAAACAAGTTCTCATCTCATCACAGAAGAAACAGGAAAGCTGCATGTTTTTATATTATGTCTCTGGTTGCTGTCTCACCTCCTGCTGTGTTTTCATCGTCTTCGTTTTTCTCCTCTCCAAACTCAATCCCTACCTCTTCATCCTCCTCCTCTTCTTCTTCGCTGGAGGAGGCCAGGTAGGCGTTGAAGTCCATGTCCAGCAGCTCTTCTTTGTTGAAATTCCTGTTCAGGGCGTTACACGCTCGTGGTCTGTCTCATCCCACGTCAGCTGCACCTGATTGGTTAATCACAGACACATCAGTCCAAACATCCTGCTGTTTGTCTTGAATGAAAAATAAGTTGGTTTTTTTTTATTTTTGAAGCTCTGTCCACCATTCGTTTTGTCATTAATCATAATTTTACATCACAGTCCTTTAGTGCTGTTGTATTATCTGATTAACAAACAGAAAAAAAACACTTTTTATTTACTATTTAATTCCAGTCCTTCCTGTTCTGCCTTTTGTTTGGTTGTTCTTAAGCTACATTCACTGAAACTCTTAACTTCACATTAAAAGCCTACCAGAAAGAGAGGGACTGTGTTATCTGAACTAAGTCTGTGCAGGAAGTGTTGCAGGAACAGTCATACTTGCAAACCTGAACACCTCAAAAACAGGGAGGATTCTGAGACCTAAGCAGGGTGTTTAGGTGTCCTCCTCCCTTTCACAGACCTCCTGCATTCTGGTGACTTTTAAAGAATGAGAATAATAAAATAATGAGTAATAAAACTTTGATGAATCATTCAGCCCTACTCCACCCTGTCTCAGTTTTATTCTGAATTTTACAGTTTTTTTGATGGTAACTCTCGGTCCTCTTACCTTTGACGTGGATGTAGCGGAGGAGGTGAACAGTTTGGGCGTGTAGGCTGCGAGGTTCACATCCGTCACCACGTCTTTGGGCTCATCCTCAAACTTGACATCGTCAGGAACAAACCTGTTCAAGGTTTAAATTTTTAAAAATGATCAATGGAGGTTTAAAATCAGCACTTTTCTGGATTAGCTTCAGTTAAAATGTTTTGTGCGCTCATGTTGTAACTCTTACCGCAGGTCCAGGACGGAGCAGCTGCTCTCGTACTCATAGCCGTCACACTCCTCGTAGATTTTGGCCGCGGTGTCGACCGAGTCGCACTCCACCACGGCATAGAAATACTTGAGCCGCTTGAACTGATAGTCACGCATCTTCTCTCTGTAAATCCTGAGAGGAGACAACACACACACACACACACACCACACACACACACCTATCAGATTCAGAGGAAGAACACCTGCTGCTCTGTCAGTGATTTATGTGAACTGACACATTTAAATACATTTCAGGTGTTTAAACTCCAGAGAATAATCATGAGTCAGTGTCCTCCTAAGAGACAAAACAAGTGTTTGTGTTACTTGTCCTCCTCAGTGTCGTCTTCAGAGTCCTCGGCCAGAGCTCTGAGCTCCATGGGCCCCTGAGTCTCCTCCATCTTCAACCTCTCCTTCCCAAACTCTGACGGGTAGATCTGAAAAAACACCCAGCATGCACTGCTGTTAATCTCACTAAAGTCTCTTTCACACTAGAGCTGAATGATTTTTGAAAAAATATCTAATTGCATTTAGTTGTCAACTATTAAATTACATGGCAACTATTTTGATAATCAATTAGTCAGTTTGGATTCAGATGTTTTCTTAATCTGATGTGTAGGCCAGCACATCTCTGCAGCACCACATCTTTTATCTTGTTTTTGTCTGGTTACATCTTTTGTGATTTTTGTCTTATGTGTTGTACGTCACTTTCGTCTTGTTATGTTTTTCACATCATTTTCACCTTGTTATGTCTTGTTACACCAAGTTGTTCCTGTTTTGTTTTCTTCTCTGTTTTGAATATATATATTTTTGTTAAAATGTAGGAAAAAAAGGAAAAATCTGTCAGAAAAAGAAATACTCAAGTAAAGTACAAATGCCTGAAAAAATGTACAGGTAGAGCAACAAAGTATTTGTACTGAGTTACTTCCTCTCTGGTAATTTGATTAAAGTTGACGATGCATTTGCTATAATTTCCAGGAAAGATGGGAAACGTCAGGGTGAGGAAGGGAACTGACAAATGTGACCAAAACATAACGTGATTAAAACTTTAACATTGTTTCTGCCTGAGTCACGTCAAATAGATTTTTATCTACAACGGTGGTTGTTTAACAATGAAGACAACAACTCCCATAATCCAACGCTACTTAATGATGTTATCAAACTATGTCTTTTGTTATTGTTTTAATATGAGAGAGAGCCATAACTACAGACATTACATATGGTGGGTTTAAGTCACCTGTGGTTGTTACTTTAGCAAAAAGGACATTTTTACCCTGGGTTTTGCTTCTCAGGCTACAAACAGGCTGCACCAACTGTCTGATTGAAGGAGTTTGTTGTTGGGACTGTAGGAAGCTCTGCAGACACAGCTGTTGTTTATTTTTGTGTAAACAGGAAAAGTTTGAATTGTTTTTATTTGCGTTATAGCTCCTGCTGTTTCTACCTATTAAACTCATTCAGAGCAGCTTTACCTTGACAGACAGCACAGCTCCTCCTTTAGGTGTGAAGGAGTTCAACAGGGCCAGCAGGTCTTTGGCTTTGATCCGGTCCCAGTCCATGTTGCAGACGGCCAGTCGGGTAGAAACCTGACATACAAAAACAGTTAAATTGTGTTGAAATGTTTCCTGCTCAGACGAACAAACCGTCCTCCAGCAGACGCCACCTCACCTCGTCGCTTCGTGGAGTGTCTTTGCACAGCTCTCCCCAGTCGTGTTCGATCTCCTCTTCCTCTTTCCTCAGGATGGCCTCCACATCGTCGTCATCATCGTCTTCATCTGAGCTGGTCTCTATGTTTCCCTTCCCTCTGGCCAGATCCGGCCCGCTGTCACTGTCCTCCTCGGACTCCAGACCGGACTCTTCCTCATCTGATCCGCTCGCCACATCGCTCTTCCTTTCTGCATCATCATCATCATCATCATCTTCTTCATCATCTTCATCCCCCTCACTGCCGTCTGAGACACTGTCTCCCAGGTCGTCCTCCTCTGTAGACTGCTGTTCCTCATCATCTTCCTCGTCTGTGGAAAATAATAAAAAGCTCATTGACGTCTCGTCTGCGACACAGATTTGATCCGTCCTCCACACGGCCTGACACGTCACTAAGAGTGTATCAGAAGTTTGCAGACTCTGTCATTTTACTTGCTTTTTGAACTTCAGGTTAGTACACAACACAGTTAAATTGTCTCTTTTTTTGCCTGTTTTTATGACTGGGAGTCTGTACAAGGTGTTTTATTTTGAAAATTGATTGGATTTTCTATGACTTCCCGCCTGGCTCAATCTCTCTGTACAACTTATGTACAGTGCAGCGTTTGTCAAAAGTAGACATAGTGCACATTTGAAGCGGTGCAGAGCAGAAGGCTGCTTCTGGTTTATGCGGCAGCATCATCTAGAATGGCTGCAATCACCCCCTGACAGCCAGTTTACAGCTGGAACGCGGCAGCCAGTGGAATAAAACTGCTACTGTATCATTGCAGGTTTCTGCAGTGACAGAAATCACAACCAAGCAAAGATCTCGTAAGACTCACAAATGTATCAACTTCTTTTTGAGCAACAATTGTTTGTAAAACGAGAAGCTGTCACCACTTGTAATTTGTGTCTAAGTAATGCTTGCAAATCAATTTAAAAGTAATTTGTCGATTTAGAGCTGCACTGATTCAAAGATTAATAATTTATTAATTTAATGGAGAGTTTTGCAGATATCAGCCTTCTCTTCAATAAAATGGAAGTAGATGACACTCTGCTTGTGGTGCTCAAAGCACAGAAGGAAGTGTGCATCTACTCACGGAGGAGAGGCTCGTGCTTGTGACGGCGCTGATGTGAACATTAGGCTTGTTCGAGATGAGCCAGGCCTGCGCAGAATTGATCATCGGCGATCGTCGCACAATGCACGCCGGTCAGATTTGTGTCTGATTTGATCCCGACTTGCTCTGACGTCATGCACACGTGGATAACGATAAACACAGGAGATCAAGGTGGCCGCAGTTTTTAGAGCCAGGCGCCGCAGTTGCCCTCCAAACTCCTGCCTGTCATCTGATCAATGAGCTGACAGGCTCTGATTGGCTCTTAATTTTGACCACAAACACCACTTGTATTGAAAACTAATTTTCTGTGTAACTGTAATATTTAACGCTGGATATATTAGTTTGCTGTTGTGTAATCAAGTTTTAATCTGTTAACAAGCAGATATTTTGTCTGATCATAAAATAAAGGTTATATATGTGACTTATCAAACATACAGTTACAAAGTGCTTTACAAGGCAGATAAAAGAACAGAGGATCATGTGACAGTAGGAGGATCTCTTCTACATTAAATCAGAGATCAAGAACAAACTTTATCTCTTTAGCTGTGAACGTGGTCTGCAGGTGATCTAACAGGATGTTAGTGTCACTTCCTGTTTATTCTCAGAAGTCTGCTAGAAACTGTCCGACTTGACCGCAGCTTTTTGTCTCCACCTCCTGCTGCAGCCGCCTGGTCTTGTCTACTTTCCAGGCAAGTCACAGTTCAGGTCATCTCGAGCGAGCCTGTTAATTGCCTCCTCCACACGCTTCCTTCTGCACAGTGATACAGTTGGCAGGTGTAGTTCAGTAGAAAGAAAGTAGTTCCTACATGACACTGCTCACAACAAGGTATGTGGATTAATAACCAGATCATGATTCCTGGAAAGAGACATTGCTATTGATTTTGAGCACCACAATCTAGTTCTATTATATTGGAAAGAAAGCAGACATCTGTATGGCCACTATCTCTAAAACTTGGCAACTCACACCAGAACAATCTATATGGACGAAGAGCACTGCAGGTGAGAGTAAAAAATATGTATTTTTGATTTGGGCTGAACTGTCCCTTTAAGCAAAAAACAAAACAAAAACTACAACATGAAAGCTGACAGACAGGATCAGCTGAACTGCAGGCAGGTGTTGAATCAGTGAGAATCAGAAACATCAACTCACCTTCTTCAACAACTCTGACGCCTCGTTCAGGCCGCTCTGCTTTAGCTTTACCGCCTCGGCTCTGCGCTGCTTTTCCTTTCTTCGCCTCTCCATCAGCCTTCACCAGCGTCTCCTTCACTTTTTTCTTTTTCTTGCCCTCTGCCGCCTTCTTGCTCTTCAGGTCCTCCTCGTCTTCCTCGTCCTCGGAGTCGGAGACTTTGTAGAAGCGCTTCAGGTCCTCCGTGGAGGTGTGGTTGATGGGACGGCCTCGCTTGTCCACCGTGTACTTCACCTTGAAGCGCTTGTCGTGAAACATGGACTGGAAACGCTTGTCGATCTTGATTTTGCGCTCCCGCTCGGGCATCTCCCAGAACCGGGGGTCCTTCTGCACCCGCAGGAAGCGCTCATCGCCGCCCTGGTTCTTTTTGGACGACATGGTGGCAAACTCAAAGTGTCACCTGACAAATAAAAACAGGACAGATTGTTGAGTAACGTGAAGCAACAAGCTCTAAACCTCTTTATTCCGATGACTTGTGCTGAACTTTTAGAGATGTTTGGTCAAAGCTGCACTAATCAATATTTTTTTATACTAACAATAGATCAAATTATTGTGTATAATGTGAGAGAGTGCTCTTAACCTTCTCTTAACTCCTAGTTTGGTTTTCAGGCACATTTCCTGTATGGTTCAGTGTCAGTTATTCCAGCAGCAGGCTAGAGCTGCAACGATTAATCAATAATTAAATTAACTGGCAAGTATTTTGACAATTTATTAATTGTTTTGAGTCATATTTTCATTAAGAGTGTCCAAATTCGATTTCAGCTCTAAATGTAAATATGTTCTGGTTTCTTTAATCCTTTATGACAGTAAACTGAATATCTTTGAGTTGTGGACGTCATCCTGGATTCTGGGAAACACTGATCGACATTTTTCACCATTTTCTGACATGTTATGGCCCAAATAACAAACCTGTTTAGGGCTGCAACTAACGATTATTTCCATAGTTGATTAATTAGTCAATTATTTTCTTGATTAATCAATTAATTGTTGATTTGTTTTAAATCTCAGAAATGGCAAAAAATGTCAATTAGTGTTTCTCAAAGTAAAGAAATCAAAAAAATATTTACATTTAAGAAGCTGAAATCAGAGTCAAACTGATTAATTGATTAAATTGATTAATCGTTGCAGCTCTAAATCAATTAACCGATTTTGAAAATAAACGTTAGTTTCGTTTAAGAGTTTTTATTTCTGATTTATGAACTTTTATTTATTTATTCACTGTTCTCAGCAGTTTAATGTCACTACACATTTTATTTCTGATGTTTTAATCCAGGCTGAATACTGTGACGATGGATGAAAAGTGCCTCGTTATTCCGTGAATATATAAATAAAGAGAAGAAGCACTACTGAAGAGTTTTGCACTCTGAAGTCTGAGCTGACGTTTTAAAAACCTGTTGTGTGTCGTGTGTTAGGTTCAAGCTTGCTCTGCACCGCGCTGCTGCAGAGCCGCAGAGCCGTCAAGCATCCGCGCGCTGCTGCTGCTAGCTGCGAACATGTAAACAAAATGTCGGAACAGTGAAGAAGAGACAGAAACGGCGGGAAAACCAGACCGAGGCTCATACGACACAACACCGAGCGCGTGCCTGTGAAAATATATGAAATATTAGTTTTAAACAAAAAGAATAACATCCATAAAACTTTACTCACACCTCTCTGGTTCTCCTGCTACACGTGTTTTCCCAGCATGCAACTCTTCCGTGACCTTTCTGTCGTCCAGCCCCTTCCTTGGTACGGTAAGCGAAGTGGGACAAACTAAGCAAAACGCGCACTGAGGTGTATTCTATTTATGGCGCTGGATTTACAAAAAAACATGCCTGCTCTTAAAATACGGAATTTGGTGCCAAATGGAGGCAACAAAACAGAGTTTGGGAATAATAATTTAATTATTTGCTAAAATATTTAATTAACAAATAAAATAATAATCATGTGGATTTTCCTGTGCAATAAATTATTATTACACTATTACTATATATATGTAACATTTTTAACATTTTAAAAACTGTATATGCAAAAAAGAAAAGAAAAAACACTTGTGTTTTGTTTTTGGTAATTAAATTTAGAAATGTACAATTACAGTTCACAGCAGAGACGTCTGCTCTAACAAATTACTGTAGTATATATGTACATATATTACACAATATAATAGCTTAGAAAATATCATCTCATCTCTTGTTACTATGAAGTTATGGTAAGTGTAACATTTTTGATACTTACTAGTATTTTGTGATGAAACAATTAATACATTAGTTGAATGACAGAATTGATTAATTAATAGCATTTATTAAATAAAAATGCTAAACATTTTCTGCTTCCAGTTTTTCCAGTGTGATGATTTTCTGTTTTTCTGGACAAAACTAGATTTATTTATATTTTCTGATGATTTATGGATGAAAGACTTCTTCATATAAATGTAGCATTAATCATGAAATGAATCAAAGATTAAAACTATCAGTAGCTGCAGCTTTAATTTAATCAGTATGAGTATTAGTGGTAGTAAAGGCAGCAACAGTATTATTAGTAACTGTGGTTTTACATTTATGTGAGTAGGTTTGAAGGGTTTAGTCCGTTTCCAGACTCTGATCCAGTTCCATAGTTTCCACGGAGCCCAGCAGAGTCCAGCTCCATATTTTCCGTCCTGCTCCTGTCTGAGGTCATGACAGTGGAGGACAGGAAGAAGTCAGCTCACATCAGATGTTGTTACATGATCAGATGTTTAAAGTCTCTCTGTTTTAATCTACAGTTGATCTAACAGCAGCACCATGAGCAGCGGAGTCTGCCGCAGAGTCCTGCTGACGGCCGGCTCCTCTCCTGCGGCCTCCTCCGGCAGCTGGAGCCGGATCATCTCCTCCTCCTCCTCCTCCTCCTCTCAGCTGCAGGCTGCAGGCTGCCGGGCCGAGCTGTGAAGCCCGCAGAGGGCTGTCGGTGTCCGGCAGAAGACTGTCGGTGTCCGGCAGAGGCTCCATGAACATCTTCAACAGAGAGATGAAGAAGAAACAGAAGAACTGGGCAGCGACACTGCAGGACGGACACCAGTTCGACTACCTGAGGGACGAGGTGAGAACCTCAAGTACATTTACTCGAGTACTCTGCTTGACAGCTGTGATTACTTTGTTGTTGTTGTTGTGTGCAGGTTGGCATTCGGGTGGCAGATCGGGTCTATGACATTGCGAGGTGAGTTTATGACGACACAGTTTTTTTCTTATTTAACAAACACGTCCTACACAGGTTGTCTTTCTTCTTCTGTCCTCCTGTCTTCTGTCCTCAGGACGTTTCCTCTGGCTCTGGACATCGGCGGTGGGAAAAGTCACATCGCAGAGCATCTAAGCAGGGTAGAGTGTGTCCGTCTGCAGCTGTCAAAGTCTCCTCAGTGACCACATCATAAGTACTGAGTGACACTTTGTGTTTGTGTCTGTTGGTGTTTCAGGATGTGGTGGAGCGTCTGTTCCTGACAGACATCTCAGAGAAAACTCTGGTGAGTGTTGGAGCGCGTCTACAGTCGTGTTCAACAGATCTGCAGGTTCTTATCCACATGTGACAACATCTGGAAGACAGGGTAGAAACATTTTGGAAATATTTCAGACTTTTAGGATTTTGAGTCTGATCATTTACTTTTGGATGAAAAAGCTGATCTGTCATAAACAAATAAACAAAACATCCTTCTTCAAACTATTTATAAACAAAGTTTGGTGGAACTGATGAAAAACAAGTTTGTTGTTCTTACAAGCCTACTGTATATTTGTGTGTGTGGTGTGTGGTAGAAGGGTAAGACAGCAAATATCACCAAAGTTTCAAAAGTATCACAATCTTATGATCTGTTTCTATGACGACAGCGTAGTCACACCAGTGAAAATGCCTGAAGTCATGGCTGTGATGTCACTCGAGGCGATGTGATGACTTTTAGGGCGGTGGCTCTTCACAGAGATGAGCTGCAGAGTAAAACATGTCTCTAGATGTTGTTGGTTAGAAGATGAATGAACCCTCACAGTCTGTGACGTGATGCTGATGATGTTCTTTTATTTTCCGTCTCTGATCTTCAGAAACAGACGAGACACGGTGAGATCCCGACTCTTTGCTGTTCTCGCCGACGAGGAGTTTCTGCCCTTTAAAGAAAACACCTTCGACCTGGTGATGAGCAGCTTGAGGTGATTAATATATTACATTTAATCAATTCTTTAGTTTTCTCCACATTTAATAATATATTAATATATTAATAATCATTTAAACTACATTAAACTGTAGAAGAGTAGAGGGACGGTTGTGGTGTCTCCACTGGTATTGTCACAAAATCATTTCAGATCACATATTTAAGGTTTTGATGTCTGCTCTGTGTATTAATCTCACTCTTTGTTCTGTCTTCTCTCAGTCTGCACTGGATAAATGACCTGCCTGGAGCTCTCAAACAGGTGACAACAAATTCATTGTTTGATGAATACAAATGATTTTCTACCTGATTGTTTGCCTTTTTTAAAAATGTCACATGTTTAAACTTAAGATAGACAAAAAATAACTTAACAAACAACAACAAAACTACAAAATGTTACATTGACATTAGTGCTGCCAAATAATCAAAATGCAACAGGGGCCAATGTAACATCCAAACTGCAGCAAGCTGCAGAAATCAGCGTTATAAAGAAGTACAGCAGAGCTGCAGAGATGTTCTGGTCGACAGATCTGGTTCTCCAGATATCAGAAAACATGATTTTTCTTTGGTTCAGACCCCAACAAATGAAAACCGTGATGCAAAAATGATCACATCACATTTACAAAATCTGTCAAAATAATCTCAACATGACTTTTTTACCGTATAGTGCAGCTCAAGATGACACATTATACAGCAACACAGCATGAGAGGGTTTTACTGAACCTGCCTCACAGTTAATTATTAATTTTATTATCATAATGTGAACATGTAAAGTGGCACCAGTGTTTCAGAATATAATCAGTACTACTACTGCTCCAGTACACTGATAGAATACTGACTCTGAATGTTGAGATTCAAGGAGGAATTAGTTCTCTTATGTCTTTTATAGACGTGAGACGAACCTGAAAGACCTGAATTCTTCATCTGTCCTTTAAATAATCTGTGTGAACTGTGATGATCTCCCACCAGAGGTGTATTTTCCTCAGTTGTGAAGTGAAGTCAGGATGTTTGTCTCTCTGGTTCTGTGATACAAAGTGGATCCAGCTCTTCTTCTTGTTGTTCTTTGCTGTGTGAAACAGAGCAGAGTTTCTGTTCACTTCAAGCCTTTTATGATGTTGTAATCTCTGATTTTCAGCCTTTTAATACTGAAGTTCTTTATGTTTCGTTTACTCTGACTGATATTTTCCTCGTCCGTCTCCTCCGCTCAGATCCACCAGGTGCTGAAGCCTGACGGGGTCTTCATCGGGGCGATGGTGGGCGGGGAGACCCTGTACGAGCTGAGGTGCTCCCTGCAGCTCGCCGAGACCGAGAGGGAGGGAGGATTCTCCCCCCACGTGTCCCCCTACACCGCCGTCACCGACCTGGGCAACCTGCTGGGCCAGGCCGGCTTCAACATGCTCACTGTGGTGAGAACCTGAGGAACCACAGGAACACAAACACTGTCAGAACCTGTTAGGTTCCACATGTTCTCTCTTACTCTGATTAATCGCACCGGAAGCTTCTGTTGAGGCTCCGCCTTCTGGTGGATTTTTGTTTTATACCAACAGCAGACTGACTTCTCACAGATCATAAAACGTTCAATAAAAAAAAGATATCAAGAAACAGTTTGCTGATAAAAACCATTAAAAGTTCTTGTTTAGGGAAGATTATTTGAGAGACTAATCAAGATTATTCAAATAAAATACAGTTATATTTTAAAAAATCCCTAAAACTTGCAATAAATAGTTGTAATTCATTAAATTTGTTAAATTGAAAATTAAAAATAATTAAAATGTAAAATAAAAATACAGTTATATAAAAGAATGAACAATATACATTCATTCCACCTTTATTTATACTTAAAAAGAAGTTTGCTAACAAAGAAAGGAAACACCACATTCAATAAATTAAAAATTAAAATTAAATTAAAATTTAAATTAAATTAAATTAATTAAATATTTCACCTGAATTATATATGAAAAAGAAAATTTAACTCTATGAAATAAATATGCTGCAGATATTAAAACAAAATAAACCACCAATAATAATGTATACAGTTTTCACACCAGATAATTAACAGGTAAAAAGCAACAATTAAAAAGAAAAACAAATTAAACACAATAAAAATAAATACAATAATTAGAAATTATTCCTCTACACTTAAACTACAGACATTTAAAAAAATGAAAAATGAGAATACAGTGATACAGAAATAAATTTAAATGACTTCTGATGTGAACACATGTGAATAAATCCTCCATAACTGTTTCTGTTTCAGGACATCGATGATGTTCAGGTTCACTATCCAGGAATCATTGAAGTCATGACTGATTTACAAGGTAAAAACTGCTCTGTGTTCATGTCTGGGTCAGTTTAAAGTTTGAGTTTAATTCTGATGCCTCTGTATGACCTACATGAGCAGACGACACCATCAGCGAGATGATTGGTTGTTTCTGTATAATTATTCTTATTAGCTGCCACCAGGTCAGATTCTCTGTGAAATCAGATGAAATAAACCTCTGTTTTATTTTCACAGGTGAAGTTACAGTGAGTCGTATGTTAGCCAGCTAAAAAGAGATTTTTATTCAGAGAATTTTATTTTAGACGTTTATATGGTTGTGGAAACACTTCCACTTTTGTCCACAGGGGGCTCCAAAATCAACACAGCATGAAAGCTCCTTGAAGTCACTTTAATTTATCTGCAACATTAAACCGGTTTGTTAGTGAAGAAAATGGTGAAAGCCCTGCAGTACCCTGGGAGTGTAGGAGCCGGTTTGGGAAAGACAGCAGAGCAGACATATCTTATTAAAATCTGGTATCTTGATAGTTTTCAGGCCTCTAAATAAAATCTGACAGCTTTTCTTCCACATGAACTTTTATTTGCACGTTCTGCAGGTATGGGTGAGAGTAACTGTGCCTGGAACAGGAGGTCACTGCTGCACAGAGACACCATATTAGCTGCAGCAGCCGTTTATAAAGGTGAGTGTTTGATAAGGATGAGAGCAACCAGCTGCAAACACAAAACATCTGTTTAATGTTTTTTAGGATCAGTCTCAAGTTTTAAAGCAAACAAACTGTCAATCATACTGTTTATTTTTAGGTTTTTATTCACATCTGAATCACAGCAGAAGTGTTTTTAAAAAAGGAACTGAGATCATAAACCTTTTATAGCTGCACTGCAGTGGTTGGATGTAACTGAGTACAATGACTCAGGTGTTGTACTTGGGTAAAAATGTCTTTATTTTATTTTCAGTCTTAGTCGCTTACTGAAGATTTTAGTGAGTTTTAGTCACATTTTAGTCTTTTGTTTTTGTCTTGTTTTAGTCAAGATTTAGTGAGAGGAAATCAGTTTTAATTTTAGTGACCCAAAGATATTCAGTTTGCTGTCAGAGAGGAATAAAGAAACCAAAAAATATTCAGATTAAAGAGGCTGAAATCTTAAAAAAGTGACTCAAACTGATTAATGAATTATCAAAATAGTTTTTTATTAATTTAATAATAAATTAATAATCGATTAATGGTCGGAGTTCTTTGCTTTTTACTACATTTGTCTGAAAGCTTTAGTTACAAGTTACTTCACAGATTACATTTTTCATACCCTGCCTGTCCAGTGAAAACCACGTATCTCCAGATGTGTTGATTTTGACTGTAAACTGAAGGAAGAAGTGTTTCTCTGTGTGATGAGAAAATTCTCCTCCTTCAGCGAAATAAACTGAAAATAAGCTGAAAACTGTTTTTCTGACATCATGAAAAGTTGAGCCAGTCTTATTTTTGAAATAACACAGAACTTTATTCCTTGTTTTGGTTGAACAGCATCTTGTATTTCTGACACTTCTGTTTTCCACAGTTCCCTTATTAGATCTGATCTGCTGCCTGTTGTTCATCCGTATCCACTCTGAGCCATCAGAGCCTAAAACAGACTCATTTCTGTTGCTTTAACTTCCTCTTTCTGAGGAACAAGCTGCAGTTTTAAACACACAGATGTGAAGGATCTCTAGATCTCGGACGAGCTGGTGAAGAAACTTTATTATCTTTACAGCATCATAAGATTTCAGTTTTAATGATTAAGTTCATCATTCGTGCAGGTTATCCTGTAGTTTAGCACAAAGACTGGAGGAAGAAGGAAACGTGAGCATAACTCTCAAAAGTTAAAAAACAGAGATGAAACTTCTCATCTGTGGTGTTCAGTTTTCCCAAAACACTGACCTGTTTCCTTAAATTCACTTTATAGCTACACAGTGGTGGTTTGCTATATAATAATAATAAAACTGATTAAAAAAACCAGCATTACAAAGTGTTTTACACACAAAACACAACAATACGGCACAAGGAACAAAAGAGGAATGAAACTTTACAACAATGGACGATTAAAAAACACAAAAAGAGTTAAGAATTAATATTAAAAGGAAATTATATGAATTATAGGATGTGTGTGTTTTTTAAAATGTTTCAGAGATGTATGGTAACCAGGACGGGTCCATCCCTGCCACCTTCGAGATCCTCTACATGATTGGCTGGAAGCCTCATGAGTCACAGGTAAGACAGGTGTACGGTCGAAATAACATTAACGCTGATTTAACACAATATTTGTCTCAGTTTTTTGGTGCCACGCACTAACTGTCGTGATGTTTCTGGACTGCGATTCCCAGAGTTCAACTGTGCATCAAACAGTCTGGATTATTGTGCTCCTTTGATGTTTCTCTTGGCAGAGTTTGAGTTTTTCTGCCTGTTGCTGCTTCTGCTAAATATCTTATTCTTCTCTTATTCTTCTAACAGAAACTTTAAAGGGATAGTTCAGATTATTTGAAGTCTGGTTGTATGAGGTACTCATCCATAGTCGGTGTGTTACCCCCACTAGATGGTGGCTGACACGCCTCCAGTTTGGAGAAATTTTTAGACACTTAAACACTTACAATATCACAATATCAGAATATTCACCTCTTTAACTTGCTGTCAGACAGCCTTTATTTTGACAGGAAACCACTGTCATATAAGTTACATATTACTGTCTCTAAGCCAACCAAACTCCATTTGGAAAAATCAGTCATTTTACCTCACAGAACACAGGAGTTGTTGGTCTACTGCTGCCTTAATCTCTTTGTGTTTTTGTGTGACTTTGGTGAATCCAAACTAACCTTTTAATACACCAAAGCGAGACAATAACACCAACAAACGAACAGATCGAGGCAGCAGCAGACCAGCAGCTCCTGTGTTCTGAGAAGTAAAATTACTGATTTTTCCAATGGAGTCTGGTGGCTTTTAAGAGAGCGATATCTGGCTTCTGTACCGGTGGTTTTCCATCAGAAAAAGCAGTCTGAAGGCAAGATAAATAGAGCGTACACTTAAAATACATTTTGCTGCCGAGCCTGTTTATAGCAGTACATTGTTCAGCTTCCTACACCAGTAACTCCTGCTGCTTCTCCAAACTGGGGGCATGACGACCTCCATCTACTGCAGGTAAAACACTGACTGTGGAGAAGAACACATTGATCCACTGCAGCAGCCGAACACAATGAGACACCATCACTGCTGCTTTTTATCCATCGCGTTCAGGAGAAAACTGGATTCATGGTTTAAATGTGTTGTTTGTTTTCAGGCCAAACCAGCGAAGCGAGGCTCAGCCACCGCGTCGTTTGGAGATTTATCAAAGATCAGCCAGCCAACCAACACAAACAAGACGTAGAAGCATCTGAGCCAATAAACAGCTGAAGAACTGCAGATTGTAAATAATATATTTTATTTAAACATCAGTGTTTTGTAGCTGGTTTAAAAGTCTGCGACGTGTTTTTGTCAGTATTATTCTCTGGAATAAAGTTGAGCAATAAAAACAGTGTTGTGAGAACTTTGTGTTTCCTGTCACAGGAAATCCACAGTCAGCAGGACCCCTTAAAAATAAGAGATGACTCATTTATCCACATGGCAGATGAAGCTGAGGGCACAGCAGCATCAGAAATAGAGGGGCTCTTTGGTTCATTGGCTCCCAGACTTTATCTGCTCTGAGGTCCTCAAAATTAACTAAAATCACAATTCATACAAAAGTCTGTATACAAAACTATTTAAGAATATTTAACATGTCTTTGTCCTCAATTAAAAATAGAAGGTTACTAAGTCATGAGCTCTTCAGCTCTGTGATAATGAATCATTATTGTCCTTTTGGTGAAGATGACTGTTTATCAGCTGCTTTGTTTGGGTTGTTAAAAGAAAAAAATGCTAAGCTTATATTAGAAAAGAGACATTTTCCAAAGGTAGAGGTTCAAAGAATGGCTGCAGTTTAATTGAGTGATTATTGGACGGTAAAGTGTACGTGTGCAGGCTGAGGGGCTCCAAGGAAGAAGAGCTGGGAACCACTGGATCAGTTGAATATGTTAGTGTCATCAATCTGACTCATTGATCCTTTATCTGACTGATGTTTGGGACAGTTAGAGTCTGTGGCCCCGACCATGGCTCTGAAATATCAGGATCCTAACTGAGCTGTGTGATGACGAGTCTATGGTGATGGAGTACGCAGACTGATCTGTAATTATGAATCTCATCCTATTGTCACTTTTGTATCAGATCTATAATTTTCTTCGAACTACATATAGTTGTAGCTCAGTGGTTCCCAAAGTGGGGGGCGGGACCCTCTGGTGGGGCGCAGAGCCACTGCAGGAGAGGTCATGGATGACGAGGGGAGAAGAAGAGAGAAATTAAGTTCAATTAACATGATTTATGTACGGAGAAAAACAAGCTCATTGCTATCGTATCAACATTTATTTTTTAGTCAGTTGCCTCCCCATCATCTGTTAATAATTGATAATAAATAATAATAAATAATAAAATAAAATAAAAAAGAACAAATCACCCTCTGGTCAGGTCTAAAGGTGAGACTTAACAACGTCACACTTTCAGGCTAAATGAGTGGAAGAAAATGGTGCAGCTCTGTGGTTGCACATGTAGGACTTATAAATACACATCACAGCAGCGTGAGACTGAAAATAATTTATATCACTCTTAAAATAAGATCATCAGAGTGTTTTTTTTAACACTTGCCTCTCCAGACTTCCGTAAATTTATCTCTTTATATTCAGTTTGTGTTGCAGAAAAAGTTCCCTAAGAGCTATCTGACAAAGTGAACTGCACATAAAAAAAATCCCTCTGAGATGACTGATAAAAAGGTTCAAGTTTATTTAATAAAGAAAACCTGAAAGAAAACCTAAAGAGATTTTATTTGTAACATATAACTTATTTGCACACACAGTGACAAAATAAGGATTATTGTTCACATTCTGGTGCCATTTTGTGTGATTCCACATTTTCAACATTTAAAATTAGTTCAGTTTTCTCACAGATTTCCACACACGGACTGAGCTCCTGAATGCAGCATGAATTCTCACTTAATGTAATACAAGTTTCATTTCCAGCCACGACCTCGTTCGTCATAACTTCCTCTCAGATAAAGAGAAGACTGGGTGTTAGATCAGTGTCATTTAACGAGGTTCACAGGCCGCAGAGATGCTGCTTTACCTCGTCTGTCTCCTCCTCGCTGGATGTCTCTGTCGCAGCTCTGCTGAAGGTAAGAACTGCTCATTTATCAGCTTTTAAATCAACATCACATTTATAATGTTGTTTTAGCTTTGATCTTAATGCATGTTGGTTTTGAACGCACAATAATATCAGCACATCATCATTACTGTTTGATAAAAGTATTAAAATTAAATATATTGGTCCAAAATGAACATTTCTGTCGGTAAAGTGATGCATTATGCAGGTAAATTTGTGGTGTGTTAAAATACCAACCTGACAAGGTTAACAGGTTTTTTAAACCTGGACTTAAAGGGATAGTTCACCCTAAAATGAAAATTCAGTCATTATCTCCTCACCCTCATGCTGATTGAAGGTCAGGTTTAGTGTTTTAGTCCACAAAACACTGCTGGAGTTTCACAGGAAAACAGTGTTGCAGAATCTCCTAAACAATGGAGGTGAATGGTGACCAGTTTTCAAATATAAAAAAAACAACAAGAATAAAAACATAAATGCCTCCAAACTGCTTGTCTGGTGTAATCCAACTCTCCTAAAGTCCCAACATGCCAAGCTGACTTAAGAAAAAATGTTATTTCCTCCATGTTTTTAATCTGAATCTTCACTGTAAATCTTTAGCTTGGAGCCACGTGCACACTGTCTGAACTGTGTGTGTGTGTGTGTGTGTGTGTGTGTGCAAGTGAACGGCATGTTGGGACTTGAGGAAACTTGGACTACACCAGCTGAGCAGTATGGAGGCATTTTATGTTTTTTTTCTGGTTGTTTATTATGTTTGAAAACTGGTCACCATTCACTTCCATTGTTTGGGAGATTCTGCAACACTGTTTTCCTGTGAAACTCCAGCAGAGTTTTGTGAACTAACAAAACTATGAAGGTGAGTAGATAATGACTGAATTTTCATTTTTGGGTGAATTTTCCCTTTCATGGCCTACAGCCTTTATACAGACACCATACATTACGGATTATAAAGTTATTGTCACGCTTTTCATTATTAATTAATTTATTTATTTTATGACTTTTTGTTTTGTGCAGTTCAAAGTGTACTTTTTGTGTGTGTCCTTCTTTCCCTTTCTTTATCTGCTCTCTTGCTTCCTCATCTGTCAGGTTTTTGTTTTTTATTTGGGAGTATGAGGGTGGAGGGACGGGGTGAGTGTACTGTGTTATGATTGTATGATTACATGCTGGTGCTGGTTTATGGTGCACTCTTTGGAAATAAAAAGATGCTGAAAAAAAAGAAAGAAAAGTGATAAAAAAATGTTTGCCTTTTTACTTCACAGAATTTGCTACCAAAGAAGTGCTGCAGAACACAAAGGCTACACTCCCTGTCCTCACAAGAAGGGAAATGTCTTATGGAGCCGCTTCAAAGGTGGTTCAAAGGTCATTATTGTCAATACCAAAAATGGCAGAGAGGGAATAACCAACAAACACTATGATTTCCAGGAGGATAATTCACTGGTTATACTAAATGTTAAACCCTCTGATTCTGCAATGTATAGGTGCAATGAAAGTCAGATATATCTGAACGTGATAACGGATCCTGAAGCTGCACCTCTCACACCAGGAAACAGGGGACACGGTTTTGACCTTGAACCAGGTCAGACTGGGGCCACAGACACAGAGGACCAACAGTCCTCAGACTTTTGGAAAATACCTGTTGGTGTCCTTGTGGGTGCTGCTCTGGTGCTTTCAGCGGCTTTAACACAGAGATTCTGCTCAAAAAGGAATTCAGACACGAACACCAACGTGGACAAACCTGTGACTGAAGTGATCTACGAGGAGATAACAGGTGTGGAGGAGCAGCAGAGGATGGAGTCTGAGGTGGAGACTCCGTACTGGACGAGCGTCAGTGACACACAGATCACCTCCACAACACCACATAATAATCTGTACAGCACCGTGAACAAGCTGAGGACTGAAGGAAGCAGCAGGGAGGAGTGTGTGTACTACCTCGCCCAGAGTCCAGCACAGACAGGAGCTGTCAGTTATCAGCATCAGTGATCACCGTCTGTCATCTGTCATATATACTGTATATGTGACAACACTGAGAGGTCATGTACTTTTCATCATCTCTGTTGATAATAAAATAAATAAATAAAAACACTGATGTATTAAATGTGTGTGATGATGCTTCTCAGGGTATCAGCATCTACAGAGACAACATCCCCAACACCAGGTCTGTGTTCTCATGGACACAAAATTCATTTTTATACTTCTGATCTCTTTTCTCTCTGTTGTGAAAACTGAAAATAAATAATTGATTTTATGTTCAGAGTATCGTAAATTTCATCAGTATCTTTACCAAGTTTCATGACATTAAGCCCACTACAGAATATTGTTAATAAATAAATAAAAAATAAATAATTATTTATGTTTTTACCATTTATTGATTTTTGCTCTTATTTTATGTGTTTCTTCCAACATTCTCACATCCTCTAGCACACTGCGTCTTTTAACTGCTCCCAATTGGAGAGGGACCCATCTGCAGTCAAGATGGTGGACAAGGGCGCCGCCATATCCAATCCATGCTGGAAGTCACAACCGGAAGTTGGTCTTCCCTAACCCTAACGCTAACCCTAACCCTAACCCGATCTACTAATGTATGTCTTTGTTCTTGTAATGTTACATGTTAAATAAAGTTTAAAAAGTTTAAAGTTTTTTAAAAAATACACGAAGGAAGACCGGCATGGATTGGATATATGGCGGCGCCCTTGTCCGCCATCTTGACTGCAGGAAGGTACTCCTGCCCAATTGACTCAGCATTAAATAAATAAATACATAAACATGCATATAAATCAATAAATATGGCTATGAAACAAATTCTGTTAGAAATAAATCAGGTAGTAAATTTATAAATAAACACAGATTTGTTCGGTACACTTGGATTGATTTGCACGTAACAGATGGAAATAAAGAGAGATGGGAAATAAATGTGGCAATAGGAAATAAAAGTCCTCTGAAATAAATAAAGTAGAAAAATGTCCTTTTTAAAATAAAAACTTATCTATCTATTTATTGTAATATAGTAACACATTTATATATTTATAATTACATTTATTCCTATATTTATCGAGTTATTTATTTATTTATTTCAGTATGTATTTAATAGTCATATTTATTTATTTATTTATAATTTTTTTTTAAATTAAATTAGTTAATTACTATCGGCTAAAAGGACATTTCATACACGCTGTTTCCTCTCAGAATTTGATTCAATAAAGCTTCATTTGAAGAAAAACATGATCACGTGAGGACGTTGCCATGACAGCGGCTGTTGTTTGCATTTAGCGGAATGTGCGGCTCGGCTAACAGCTAACAGCTAACAGCTTCACATCTTATCTGCTGTTTATTGTCACAAGCGGCTGGATTTCACGATGGTGAGTAAACTGTTGTTACGGTGTTTGTCAACATGTCACGTTTCAGAGTCATGTGACGTTAGCACGTGGGAGCTTAGCACGAGCCAGGCAGCTCTATGGAGACTGTTAGCAGGATCAGCTAACTGAGAGCGGTTTGAATTTTCTCTCCAGCCTCCAAAGAGTAAAAGTAAAAAGGCCGCCGGGAAGGGGAAGAAGTCCTCTGCGGTGGTGGACGGTCTGTCAACGGAGGACATGTCCAAGGACCAGGTCAGAGCTGCTGCTGCTGCTGGGACAGAGGCTGACACAGCTAGCTTAGCTAACTTTAGCCTCAGAGCTATCAAACTGTGTTCAGGTGTTTGGAGTTAAACAGTTAAACAGTTAGCTGGTTTTTATTGTTCCTGCTCTGAACTCACACTTTGTGTTTAAAATCAAACACAGACTGTGAAGTTTAACTTTAACTGGAATGTGTTTATTTTCAAACAAATGTTGCTTATATGAACATGAGAATTAATCAGAAAAATACAATATAATGATTAACAATAATATACAACTCTGGATTGAAATGTGCTTTTACTTTGATATTCAGGATCATTTTTATAAGTTTTGATTAAGTTTTGATTAAGTTTTGATTTGATAGTTTTATCTGGGGAATGTGAACATTTTGAAAAGCGTTTTAATTTCATCAAATCAAATCAAATCAAACTTTATTTATATAGCACTTTTCATACATCTTAAAATGCAACCCAAAGTGCTTTACAAGAAAAAACAGAAAGAAAAATGAAATGACAAAACATACAACAATAAAATAATATGTTACTCCTAAACAGGTGACAGGCTTAAGGAATGATGATCAAGGAGGAAAGTATTAAATAAAGTTTAGTACATTAAACAGCTGATGAAGACAAGCTGTCCAACTCCTCTTCAACGTTTTCTGCCATAAAACGTCCACACTGACACTCCTTTACACAAATGTCATGCAAAATGTAACAGCAAAGAAATCCTGGTGGAGGAAACATTTTGTTGTTGTCTTAAACTTATTTAAACTGCTAATTTAATTGTTAGTTTGGAGTAACCAAACTATGCACCATGCAGCCACGTAATGTTGAACAAAATTAAGAATTGAAAAAGTCTGATTGGACTCCATTATAGACAATCAGTAATCAATAACAGGGGATTTGGGGGGGGGGGGGGCATGCTGAAGACATCCTTATTTTTGATTTGTGATTGAACTCTGTGACTTTACACGTAAAGAAAAACCAAATAGGTACAAACATGTGGGCCTGTGCAGGAGCTCTGATTGGCCAGCTTACTGACACTAATGTGTGTGACCCTGCAGCTGGAGGAGCACATCATCCGCCTGCGGGAGGAGCTGGACAGGGAGCGGGAGGAGAGGAGCTACTTCCAGCTGGAGAGGGACAAGATCCGGGCCTTCTGGGAAATCTCCAAGACGAGCCTGGAGGAGACGAAGGCCGAGCTGAGGAACCGACTCAGGGAGAGAGAGGAGGCGGAGGAGCGCCACCGAGTGGAGATCACTGTGAGCTGCACACACACACACACACACACACAGTTCAGAGGTTTATTATTATATTTTGGCAAACCCTAAGTCACTCACAGAGACATATTTTTCACTGGAATATATTAGTTTTTAGTTTTTAAATTGTATGTTTCATTATATAATGTGAAGATACAACAAGAGAAATAAACATTTATATCAAATAAAAATGTTTATTTTTTCAGACTTTCTTCAGTTAATTTACATTTTCTCTTCATCTCTAAACTGAGGATCTTAAATGTTATTAAATTGTATTTATTTATTTATTTATTGATGGTTACATGAGTTTCACATGTGAAAACCCCCCACATTTGATGGTTGGTGTCCAGGTCTACAAGCAGAAGCTGAAGCACGTCCTGTCTGAGCACCACAACACGACCTCCGAGCTGAAGATGGACGGCGTCAACTCGACCTCGCTGATCCAGAACCAGCACACGCAGTCGGAGCTCGGCCTGCTGAGAGAAACGCACGGCCTGCAGGCGGACCTCAGAGAGAAGACGGCCCAGAACGAAAACTGCATCAAGATGCTCAAGCTGGTGAGTCATTTTTACTTTTCTTTGGTTCTGCAGTTTTTCACCTGTTTTATCTCCAACACGTAATGAGTCGATCTTTTGACTCTCAACAGAAACACCAGGTGGAGCTGATGGAACAGGCGAACGACTACGACACAAGAATCAGAGGTGAACAAACCCTTTTCTGACTTCTATTTCTAAGTTAAATTCAAAAACGACTGTCATAAACTCTAAACATTTTCCTTCTGTTGCTTTTTTTAATAGAAATTGAGATGAAATATCACCAGAAAATGCAGATGATGATCGATGTGGAGGGCCAGAATCGGCGGGCAGAGATCAGCGAGCTGGAGGACAGGATGAAAAGTCGTGTGGTGACTCTGGTGGAGGAACACAACAAAGTGCTCAGAGGAGCTGAGGAGTACCACTCCTCTGTTCAAACCAAAGTGCTGACTGATCAGAGGCTGCTGAAGGTGAGAGACGTTCTCATGATCTCACACTGAGGAGAAGAACTGTTTCACAGCCGATAACAAGATATCTCAAGAACGCCTCGAGGGAAGTTCTTCAAATTTGGCACAAATGTCCACAGATTTTTAACTTGACTGTGACCTCGCAAAGTGTTTTTTTTGGCCACAACTCAAGATTTCATATTCTAATTATGACAGAATTACACACAAATGTCCAACAGAATAAAATGATGATGTGATGACATTTTATATCCAAAAGGTCAAAGGTCAACCTCACTGTGACATCATAATGTTTAGTCCTCTGTCCTCTGTAAAAATAGTCTCTAAGTGAAGACGGTCAGAACTTACATTTTGCCAAAAATAAACTTCATACCTTTTATTAAATTCCTTCAAAGTTACAGATCAATAAAGTGATAATTTCCATATTAACTTCCTTCAAAGTCTCCACTGAAGACATGATGTGAGTCTGGACAGACGTGGATGTAAACTGGAACCTGCTTTCTTCAGAAGGAAAAGTTCCTGCAGCTTCAATAAAAGAAGCAGAAATAGAACTTTTCCACCAACATGAACCTGATCCGTTCCAGTCCAGACTCCTGATTCGGAACCGTTCTGAGCATTTCAGAACCTGGAAAGTTGGTTCTCAGCTGGAATGAAAAAAAAAAGAATAGCAGGGTTCCCTTGGGAACCAAAGTGGGCGTGTCATATCCTACAGGCTGGTTTGCATCGCGCAGCGCCCTCTGTTGGTGATGATCCTTGACTACAGTGGTTCCACTTAAAACTGGTGGAAACAGCGGGTTCACTTTAGTACCAAGGTTCCAAGAAGGACTAATATTGAAAAGGGCCTAAAGATGTTTTTGCATTTGTGTCACCCCTGAAATCCCCTGAAATTGTAATTTTACCACATTTATGTGATAATTGTTGAGTTGTACCGACCACAACTGTTAATCTAATGCTGATTTTTAATGAAGTACAGTTTTTTGGGTGTCTTGTGTTTCATGAGCCACGTGGTTTGCTTGTTGTTTGGCAGGAAGAACTTGCAGAGGTGATGAAGCAGAAGGCTCATGCGGACAGACAGCTCTCAGCAGCCCGGCAGGAGAACAAACGTCTACGAGTGTCTCTGCGCGAGGCAGAACAGAAGCAGCCAGACCTGCAAAAACAGCTGGAGGAACACAACCAGGCCATGGCCAAGATAGTGGTGCGTTCATCTTCACACATTTTACATCATGATCTTAACTCAGGTCTAAATATATTGAATTCAAGCTAATTTAGTTTTTTTCCTACCTGTTCTTGAAGGAAAACTTCAACTTTAATAATTTTTTATAGATTTGTCCATCTTTCAATTCAGTTTCCAAGACACAAAGATACTTTCTGCTATTGTAAGAACTTTAAATTCCTACATGAAGGAGCTTTATCATCTAAGCTGAGGAGAACAAATCTGTTGCTATAAAACAAAATATATTGAGGTACGACTGTCTGACCCTGCTGACGACGGTCACTGTGCCACAAGATCTCTACTTAATAAGTTTATTATTAGAAACATGCTGAAGCTGACTTTGGTGATTTTGAAGAGAAAAAGACAAAAATTACATTTTAAGGTAAACTTTCCTTTAAAAAGATTCATTATGTCTTATAATGAATAATACCTGCCACCTTCACCTGCCACTCTGACTCAGTTTTACAGTTAATTTAATAGTTTATTCAACAGAAATGCAGTCTTTACTCAAGTAGAAGTACAGATACCTGTTAAAAAAAAACTCTGGTAAAAGTAGAAGTACTAACTTGTTTACTGCAGTAAAAGTGAGAAATGTCCTCAGAGTATAAAAGTAAAAAGTTTCAACTTGTGTCATCTTTTACATCATTTTTCGTTTATTTTAGTCTTTTTTGTTGTTTTTTTTTTTGTCTTCGTACGTCTTGTACGTCATGCTGCATTATCATGGATCTTGTAACATCTTTTTTTTTTAATCTTGTTACATCTTTTAGATCATTTTTGGTCTTGTTAAACCTTTTTTTTGTCTTTTTCTTACATCTTGTTTTTCGTCTTGTTGTGACTCTTTCATCTTGTTCCATGATTTTTTGTTTTGTTGTCTTTTTTTTGTCTGTTACACGTGTTATTGTTCCATCCATTTGGGTTGAAATCAGTCTTGACGTTGGGACGGTGGTAACCTGGCACACTAGATGGTTCGTTCCTCAGAACCATGTGGGAAGCCGTCCATAGAAACTGTTTGGAGAAGGGCGGGCACTTTCAAGAGAACCTCTGAAAGGTGATTGGATGAACCATCTCTCACATTTAACATGGGCTGACTTCAACCAATCAGATCAACTCACTGAACCGAAGTCAGCTGGTGGAAGAGTGAAATCGATAAAAGCCTTCAGTTTCGTTCTTTGCTCTTCTGTAATAAAAAATTCTCTCCAGTTTTGTTAGAACTGATGCTATCACAGTATCTATGCTAACCTCTTCAGGAGCCACCATTGTTTGTTCAAGTCATTTCCATGGACACGTCTCTCTGTCTGTGTACCTAAAACCACGCCTGTGGCTGCCAGTGGTCACTCTGAGGATGCTGACTGGCTGCACCACTCTTTTGTACTTGAATACACGAGGAGCACTACTGGGAAGCTCCAGAATGATATGAAAACCTTTACAAAATGCAAAAACAAATAACTGCCCCACCCTTGACGATGTTATATCTGGGATGTGAGACAAAACTATGAAGCTAACTGCTGATAATGTGTCTGACAGAAGTCCAGAGCTCGAGTGAAGGCCATTGAAAAGGAACTGAGGGATCTGACGGTGGAGCACGAGCTGCTGCTGCAGGCCTTTGAAAAGGTGAACTACTATCAAACACCAGTCTTACCACCTTCATTCAGCCTGGCAGGCGTTCACACGAGTGTTCTGGTGTCCGTCAGGTTCAACAGGAGCGCGATGAGCTGTTGAAGAGGCAGACGGAGACCATTCTGGAGGTGCAGAAGAAGGTCAGAGTGAAGGAGTTGTTGCTGGAGAGGAAGCTGGAGGTTCTGACAGAAACTCTGGAGAAGAAGGAGGCTCAGCTCTGCGCCACGCTCTCAGCCTGCAACGTCGACCAACCTGCAGGAAGCAGCGCCGCAAACAAACTCGAGGTACAATTTTATAGTTTAAACTTGTGTCTTTGCCTCTATTTTGTACAGAGTAGAGAATATTTGTCTGACAGAACACAGGTGATCTGTCCTGATGGTCTCCAACAAACAAACAACCTTCTTTTAACAACGAAGTGGGGACCACATGGTTTTCTACTTGATCCATTGCTGTCTACAACGGACATGAACGATATTATCACTCCAGCTCAGACCTGTAATATCCAGTTTTATGCAGATGATACTCTCCCGTATGCATTAAATTATTGTCAAGTATTCGCAAAAAAAAAGTCTAACATGAGAATACTGTCAGAAAATGTGGGTGGGGTTTAGGGTTATCCATCTTTGTGGGCTGCACAGACTGCAGATGTGCTACAATGGAAGCTTGAAGGTAGCTTAACAGAAGCATATCTGTCATCAGCACAAGCTGGATGATCTTCTCTTTTCCCTGGTGGCATCACAACAGCGCGTGCCAACACTGCTAGAAAATAAGGTGCTGAGAGATTACCTGTCACATGTCTCCGCTGTTTTCTTCTCATGCTCGCTGCTCAACATTTAAAGATCCAGTGGGTAAGATTCATAAGCATTTGTTGTCATAATATGGCAGAAATGGAATATTCATAAGTATGTTTTTATCAGTAATCAATCACCTGAAAATATGAAGGGTCGTGTTTTCATGACCTTACAACAGGGGTCTGAAAACTTTACCATCAAAAGAGCTAAAAAAGAAAAAAAAATCATTCTGGAGCTGCAACAATTTATCCAGAACATCCACACATTTTAGCTTAATTAACTTAACTAAATGTGGTGTATATGCCACATATTTTTACAGTTGGAAAATGTAAGAATCACTTTACACTGTAAAAAAATCCTTGAGAAAACTCAAAGTTTCAAGTCAATGAACTGCAACAGATTTTTGAAGTTTTGCCAACCTATAATCTTTAGTTGAGGTAATTTATAGTTTTATAAATGAAAAAAATGTATTTAAAAAAAATATATATTTTTTTAAATCATTAACTTTCACTTAAATGCATTTACCCAATATTTTTAAATACAATATTTGTTTTCTTTTTTTTTAACTCAAAGACTTCAGTTTATCTAAAGAACAAAAGTAAATTGATCTAAGAAAAAGATTAGTAGTCGGTAAAACTTTCTCAAACTTAACAATTTAAGTTGGGCTCAAAACTTTTCAAAAGTTTTCTCAACATGTTCATCTTTACAGTGGACCTACAACAGTGATACATGAAAATTTAAAAATAAACTTTACTCATTACCATATTTTTTTTTGCCAAAACCACAGGGAGCCACTGGGAGGAGGAACATTAATGTTTTCAACAGAACGGACAAACCAAAAAATAGCTCCAAATACCTCCTCTTGTGTTTTGCGCAAGTTTTGCAGTCACTGTAACCTGTAAGCTCACTGCTAGATACCACCAGATCCTTACAAAAATCTTCTTACCATCTGCTCACATTCAGCAGTAATGGTTGTGAATTTGCAAAAGGAGGCTGGTCTTCACTTAACTTGCGAGATCACATGAGAATCCATCGTGTCATCTTGTGCTACCAGAGCTTTAGACTTCAGACTAAATCTTTGTAATTCAGATGTTTGAGCTCCAAGAACAAATATCTTGAAGTGTTTTTCCTGCTTGTAGGAAATGCTGGAATCTAAACGAGAGACCATCGGCGCCTTACAGAGCGACTTGGGACAAGACTGTGAGGTGAGTCGTCAGTTTACTCAGAAGAGTTTTCATGTTTTCATTTTAACTGTTCTGTCAGATAACGTTTAAACAAACATGTGACCTGCAGGAGTACAACCACCTGCTGCACACCTGTAGAGACAAGCTGAAGGATCTCAGCGTCCCTCTGCAAACTTCCCCTTCAGGCCGTCAGAGCAGATCCTGGGGGGACAGAGCTCTGCTGGACCGGACCCCCAACACTGAACTCTTCCAGGTGTCAGGTTCACACTCACCTGGGACCTGTTTCACAAAGCAGGTTTCGTGAAAACTCTGAGTTTGTTAAGCTGAGATGTTGGAAACTCTTTTCAAAAGAGAGGTGACTTGAAACTCTGAGTCGGTTACCATGGTAACTGACTCTGTGATTAACCCGCTCAGAGATTCTTCAACTTAACTCCGAGTTTCTCTTTGACTTCTCCCCTCCTGCTGAGCCCGAAGGAAGCCGTCGGACACATGGTTTAAATAATACATTCGTGATGTGTGTTTTGATACCAAAGCACAGATCAGGACGTTTTCATTTCCAGAAGTTTACGTTTTTATAAACATCAAAATCACAACTAGATATTAGTTCATTACCCATCAGTGTGAGGACAGACAGCGATCTGTGACATCGTGGCCTCATCTTGAGGATTAATTCTTTTTTTTCTTAATGCTGTGATTTCAGACGCTAAGCTGTCCCTACAGGAAGTTGCAATTTCATAAAAACTCTGCAACTTTTCCACAAACTGGACCAATCATCTTTTCTTCCCTCGAGTTCTACCAATAACAGCAGTCCCCAGCAGAGTAACTGTGGTGCAGCTGAAACTACTTCAGGATTCTAAAACTCGACCACAGTAGTTTAAAAATTTTCACTTTCACGTTTCACTTTTTTTAAGATAAATGTCGTGGTCTGCGTTAAAACACGTCCATATTTCTGCCTTCACTGGTTGAAAACGTAGGCTTTTTTTACCCGTTGCCGCGGTGAATCTTAGTAATCGTAGCTCCATTGATGACGGCTTCAGATCACCTGTTCTGGAACCGAAAACTCTCCGGCTCAGTCAAGTCAGACTTCAAGATTACAGTCAGTTTGTTAAGCCTGCGTTCTGGAACAGACCCCTGGTGTGACACTCGCCTGATCTACCTGGACACTGTCCAACCCACCCTCTTTGATCATTTCCTGCATTAATTAACATGCAGTTCACAGCTCTTTACTGCAGATTTTTTAAAAGTGTTTTAAGAAAATATAAATGTGTTTTCTTTATTCTGATGCTGCTGGTGATGACGTGTTTACCAGGTAAACTAAGTCTCAAAGTCACTCTCATGTTGTTAAACAATAAATAATATTTTTGTCACGATACTTTTGTCTTGAGACATTTCTAACATTCTTTGGTCTTTATTTTAATCTTGTCAGTTCATTTTATTAAATTTCATTTCTGAATCAGAGTCCTTTAAGTGAGATTTGTTGTTCTAATGAAAAGAGAACAAAAGTAAAATATTTTATTGCTTTTTAACTTCGTTTTTAACCACTTGGACAGAGCCACAGCAGCTGTTTCCAGTCTTCATGCTAAGCTAAGCTCAACATCTCATGACTGAACCCAGCAAACAATTTAGCTGTCCGCCTGTAGACTTGATATCTGGGCTAAAACACAGCTGCGACTGGTCTGTAAGTGAAAGTTCAGCAGATGTCTAACTATAACCCAAGTATCAATTAAATGACCACTGAATGACTAAATACACCAAGTCAGTTAAACTTCTGGGATATCGATCTCTCCGGTTATGAATCATAAGCGATTATGAATCAGTTTCACCTTTTGGTGCAAATAAAAGCGACAACAGGAGGACAGGAGAGGCAACAGCAAGGAAACCCCTGTGGCTACAGACCATTTCTCTCTCCTTATGCTTCCTGACTGTTTTTTCTCTAGTTCTGCACTCTGCCGGTGCCCTTGTCACTACTGGCAGCACGAGGCCGAACCTGCAGCCCCTTCAGGTTGCACAGGTAGCCCAGCTCCTGGGATGACACATCCACACGAGCCGTCACCAGAAGGCTTTCTGTCTCCCAGCACAGTCACAAGAGCACGGAGGAGACACCAGGAGACGGGCTGTTACACCAGGAGAGCTGGACAGAGCCTTGGAAGGTGGAAGAACCCAGCAGCAGGAGGAACAGGAGGAGCACTGACAGAACCTACTGCTCATGTCCATGTTTCTGACCAAACTGTCAGAAACAGACTCCATGAGGGTCGCACGTGCTCGCCAGTGATACCCTGACTGCTGTTAGGTACCGGGATGAAATCCTCAGACCTACTGTTGGACCTTAAGCAGTGGGACCTGGGTTCCTCCTGCTGTTGTTCTGTAGGGTTCTGTCAGTGCTCCTCCTCACACAAAGGAGCAGATAGCGGTCCCGCTGCTGAGTTGTTGCCCTTCTACGGCCGTGTCCAGTTCTCCTCCATGCTGTCCATGCTAAAACTTTGCTGGGACACACAGCAAACCTTGCGATGGCTCTTATGGATGTGCCATCCTGGAGACGGTGGAATGACGTCTGACGCTTGCTGGGAAGATCTGAGTGTACCGTATAGACATGAGAGAAATGTTCATCCTCTCATTTAAGTCATCAAGACAACAATCAAATGTTGAACCTTTAAAACCAGTTAATGTGGAGGAAGAAACAGTCGAGGCAGTCTGAATGTTGTGGTACATTCCCTTTACTGACATTCAATGTCAATAGTTATATTGCATACAAGCATATTGAATAGAAAAACTATGCACATTAACATTTACATTCTATATGTACACACAGTATGGCTTATGACAGAAGCAGTCAGTGGTTCATGTGTTCAGGCAGAGTTCAGACCTGTTTCCTGTTTGGCTGCTAACACGACAGTGAGACTGTGGAAGATGTCAGGATCGAATCACCGCAGCTCCAAGAAATTTACTTTCTGTGACGATTTACAGGTAAATAAAAATACCATTCAGCTCTGAAAGATATTTAAGTGCTGAGCTGTCGACCGGAGGGACAAAATTGTCCCTGTGAATGAATTATTTGTCTCTAATCTGAAAAATGTGATCAAAGATACAGTGAGCTGCAGCTCTGTGCTCTAATCATTTATTTTACAGGTTTGTGTTTTTGTCTGCGGCTCTTCAGGACCGTCTGTCCAACAACTCAATGATTCTTCACGTCCTGAAAAATGTAAAACTCCATCTTAGATAATTTTAATGGTCATGTTGTTGTCAAAAAGCAAATATTCCTGCAATAAATTTGTAAATTCAATTATTAGAGCACAAACCTGTTCAACTTAGAGAAGCTTTCAGTCTTTTTAAAGGGATAGTTTGGATGTTTTGACAGCAGGAGTACCAGTGTAGGAAGTTTGAAGTTGAGTCACAACAGCTGGTATTTAACCATCACTGAGCTTGAATTGATACCAGCAGGCGCGTGTTTAGAAAGCAGTCAGGCGAAGTAAAATCCACACACGTCCGCTCAACTCTTTTGTCCTCTGAGGCTGGAGGCTGATTTGTGCTGCTTCTCTGACATGATGTCAGTTAGTCTGGAACAAGTAACCGTTCAGTAAACATCCTGTGACTCTGAAATAAAACACATCACGGTCTGTAGACGTCCCGGCGGCGATACAACCAGAGCCGGTAATAACATGAGATCTGGTAGTATCACGTTATTTACAGGCGCCGTTAAAATAAAGGAAACAAAGAAAAGTAGATTTTAAAAGACAAAACGACAATCACATGAACTATTCGTTTCTTTTTTTTTTTTAGAATTTAATGACTATTCAGTAATTAAAAAATCATGACCTGTCCTTACATTATGTAAGCACAATATCACTCTCCAAACCAACCAGACTCCTTTGACAAAAACAAAAAAGTTGCTGGTCTACTGCTGCCTCCACTGATTAGTTAAACTGTGTAACTTCAGTGAATCGAAACTAACCTTTTAAAACACCAATAACACAAACAAACTAACAGATGGAGGCAGCAGTAGACCAGCGAATCCTCTCATCTGTGAGGTAAAATTACTGTTCTTGCTTAAGGAGTTTGGTTCCAGAGCAATATCTGGCTTCTACAACAGTGGTTTCATGTCAGAAAAGTCTGTCTGACAGCAAAGTAAAGAGGTGAAAGTATTTTAAATACAGCGTACATGTAAACAGATATTGATTTTTGAAGTGTCTAAACTATGTTTTGCTTCTGACTGTCCACAGCAGGACATTGCTTAGCTTCCTACATCAGTACTCCTGCTGCTTCTCCAAACCGGGGGCGTTTCTATCCCTTTACACTCCAACTCTGCAGCCTAATAAATGCACACTCATAAATCCCAACACGTCCTTTAAAGTCACATCAAAAGTGCAGGTTTTTGGGGTTTAGTGTGAGAAATTTAGCACATATGAGAATGATGACAAGTTGAGGTGTATCAGACGGCACAAATGTGTTCAGACTTGTATAAAAAGTTATTAAATATTAAATGACAGCTCGTTCTGCTGGTTCACACTCGTCTGAACCACAGTGTTGAGATGACAGGTCACATATCGGTATCTACAGTGCACTTGTTTGAAACTCTTAACAGTTCAAAGGTTCATAAAAAAAAAATCTATAATTTAGTGTTGGTGAACATCATAGTGTGTTTCTGCAGCTTTCAGACAGATTTATCATTTGTTTGTGACCAAAACTCTTCTGTGTTGCAGCCAACTTTTATTTGACTGATAGATCAGGTGTAGCTTTAAATTAAAAAAATATTTTTAGTGCAGATTTGAGTAACAGAGTTTCCAAATGTTGTTCTGTCAAAAAGTTAAAGTTACTACAAGGAACTTTCTACTGTGTTGTTTGGAGCCCCCTGTGGACAAGAGCGGTAGTGTTTCCTATAACCACAAAATATCATATCAAAAGTAAAATTATCTAATGAAAATCTTCTTTTTAACGTCTGTGAAAATGTAAACACAGGCCTGTTTTATCTGATTTCCTGGTGGCAGGCATTAAGAATAAGCCAGTCTTGTTGCAGATGGTCTCGTTTTCTTATGTAGGTCATATAGAGGCATCGTTATTAAACTGAGACAGTTTCATTATCAGTTAAAAACTCCTTGTAGTAGCTTAATTGTTCGGGCAGTTGATCAAATGCTGCGGTTTGTCAGGATAAACTGTTTTGTCCGTGTGCACCTTCTCCACTGAGCTGCTGAGGGAATCGAACCCCCAACCCTGCCTGTGTTCATGTTTTGTTCTACTTTCAGAGTTGCACAGCTGTTACTAAATTAGCGAGGAGCCATAAATATCACAGCTGCATGTAAATATATTTAATATATCACTGTTTATTGCTAGAATGTGTCATTATAAAGTGTTTGTGTCCATCATCAGCTGGAAAAACTAAACAAATGTTCAGTGAAACTGAAGATCGTACAAAGATGAAAACCTGTTGAACGTCTCTCCGGATATATAATGTAGAAATGAAACTCTTTAAACAGAGTGATGAATATCCTACTTTAACATTCATGATAAAGTTTCCACATGAACTAAGAGCTGAGCAGCACCTGACAAGGTTCGAGATCGTCGTCCCACAGGATGACAGGAGACTGGAGAGGAAACTGACCTGCAAGTTTTTCCTTCTTTGAAACTTCTGAGGCGATTCTCCTGAGCCGAGGCCTCGGAGAAAAGGCACCGGGCAGTTTTTTTTTGTGTGTGTTTCATTTTGGTTTGAAGGAACTTTCGGCACACAAAGCGCCGGCTCAGACGCTTCACGGTCAAAGTCAGCCGGTGCCGTGGCTGCTGGACTCGAAGACGCCCTTCTTGAAGAATGGCGAGAACTCACAGATGGCATGTTTGGTGAGATGGAAACCGCCGTCTGCGTCGGCTCGGAGAGGAGAGCCGGAGGACGATAGCATCACCCGGAACAGGTTCCTCAGATAACGCTGCAAAGAACAGCAGCACAAAGTCAACTCCCACTTCCACATGTCTAACAGTTCTAAGAACAACTTGTCAATCACCATGTTTCCATCCTCATGTATCTCAAATTTTAGCCAAATTTTGAGTTTATTAGTGTCAGAAAATGTTAATGAGTTAGGTGTGGGTTTTAAAAGAAAGATTAAAAACACTGCTGCAAATCATTTATGCAAAACGTGTCTGACAGCAGAGTACTGAGCCACGAGTCTGACCGACAGAGACGTCATGTCACTGGGAGAGCAGGTAACACATAGCATCACTGTTCCTCCACACCTCACTTCCTCTACACGGTCAGAGTCAATCAAAACCACAGAACTCTTCACATGAAACAGAGCAGCAGATCATCTTACTGCAAAAATGCATTTTAAAATGTAAAGATTCACACACTGCATCCTATCAAATTGTATTGTGACAGGGCTGAATTGTATTGTACCAAATCGTTAGCCATTTAAAAATTTCTAAGATGCATCTTATTGAGATATGTATCAAATCGTCTCAGTCAGTGAGATGCACACCCCTATCGTGAGAGCTTCTTTCCATCCATGACCGTTATTTGTTTATTAGGAGTCAGCTCACTGAGATGAGCAGTAGGTGGCGTCAGTCCTCCAAACAGAAAGCTAGCTTACACCTCAGCAAACATTTGTTGGATGATTAAATACGAAATGTATGCGTATACGATAGATGAAAGAAATGCACTCATTCACGTGAGAAAAGGACTTTAACACAGTGAGAAATGCAAAGCTTGACAGGCCTGTGGTGCCCTAGTTATCGTTATCGCTAAGCTATGTTTTTGCAGGAGGGGTTCAGCAAAGGGCCAAATAAAAGAGCGCCTGTCGAACCTCTAACAGTGAAAAATAGGACTGACATGAGACATTTCTGTAAGCTTCATGTATTAACGTGAGGAAGGTTCCATCAGATCTGTGTGGAACCATCATGGATGTGTTATAGAGCCACGAGGAGACCGTTGGAGCAGAAATAGCTGATCAGTAATGTGAGTTAAATGTTCTATATGTCAGAACTTATTCAGTAAAAGTGTTTCAATCACATATTAAGAACATTAAGACAAAAAAAACGTCAAGCAAGCATAAAAGATTTATTGTGAAATTGAAGTTTTTGGTCTAATTTTACCGTTTCCATCAATCTTTTCTAATGCATTGCTTTAAAATGGGCTTAAACTACATTGATGAAAACACAGCGTATGATTTCTCTTTTAATGTGAATGTGTGAATAAAACTTGCCTCCAACTGATTCCGACGCTCAGTGACCATCCGCTCGTCTCTGTTTCCAAACAGCTTCTTTGGAGGGAACTCGAGAGCTGCCAGCTGAAAACAGAGAGACAGCACGAACTTCAGTTACATGATACAAAACCCCCACAGCTGAGACTTGTCCCTGTTCAAGTTGTCTCAAAGTGAACAGTCGTAAAAGTGGATCAAACTGTCTCACCTCTGGATATTTTAATTTGAGGCTCTTGTGCATTTCCCGGAAGCGACTGTACCGTCTGAACACTGTCCACATCTCATCCATCACAGTGATCTGATGAAAGAACGACAAAGAGACAAACGAAAAGATCAAAACACACGTTTACACTCAAGTGAACAAACTCAGATCTGATACTTTCTAACAAAGGTGTGGTCTCAGACTTGACAAAATCAAACTAGAATCATCTCCTTGCTGTTGTACGTCTTCACCAACCAGTCCAGATGCAGTTTTTACCCACATCTGTCCAGACCTCTCCAGATGTTACTGTGATATTGTGTTCATGAGAATGGGACAGACGGGCAAACTGACAACCCAAAAACTTTAACAAAAACAGACCCGGAAATGACTCTTATTCACTTGTCAACTAGTCAGATTGATGAAATATTGATACCTTCACCCAAGCCCAAAGATTTTTAAGTATTTTCTATAAAGTGTGCCTTAAATCAATTCATTTCCTGAATCATTTAACATTAACACTATTCATTCTCAGCAAATCGACACTTAATTCACCAGATCCACTTTGTCTGAACCAATCAGAAAGCAGAGAACCCTGAAGAACTAATGTGGACTTGCTGAGCTGCAGTCGGAAAAGAACTTTACCAAAGATAATTTTGTTTGTTCAGGTCAAAAATTACCAACTGAGATGCAACAACTTCAAACTTTGTTCAGCATTTGAAGTTGCAAAAAGAACAGCAAGTGGAGGTTGTGTTGTTAAATTTGGTGAAGAGTGGATTGACTTGTTCAGGACCTGAAATACAAAGTTTAGGACTTGCCACATGACTCTGGGCTTATCAGTCTTGACTTGGGACTTGAGCGCAAAGACTTGAGGCTTATTTGTGACTTGCAAAACAATGACTTGGTCCCACCTCTGCTTTATAATCATTGTAAACAAAAAGATCCAAAACAATTACTGAACTAAATTAAAAAATAACTAATAGTGTATATTTTGTGCACCATTTCTCCCCAGAACTCACAGGTTTTCTCATGATTTGGTTTGATCTGTCTTGAGGTCGTTAGTTTAGAAATGTATATATATATATGTATATTTTATTATCCTACATTTTTTTTATCCTATCTTATCTTATACATCCAGACATATTTTTGCATTATGTTCTAAAACAGATGAAATAAAAAGATAAACAGGCAGAGAGAGATCGATGTTAAAAGACCAGACCACCCCTGAGAGGACGAACAGGTCTGAGCTTAAATAACTGAAGATGATGAACTGATCTGAGCGAACTCACCTTCACCTCGAACTCAAAGTGCTCGTCCTTCCCCTGCCCGCGGAGAACATAACGAGGAATGCTAATTTTAACAGGCTCCTGGACGCCATCAGAGCTCGTCCCGAGGGGGCGAGACACCAGGTGCTGTGGAGGAAATCATCGAGAGAAAGGGGGGAAAAAAAGACAAGAAAGAGGTGGAGAGCAAAGGGTTGACTCAGAAAAAATTACAATAATTGTTGAGAATCAATTTCTGAAGTTTCTGAGTGATTTTGTTTGATTGTCGAATAAAATCAGACAAGATGTTCATACAAAGTTCAATCTTTATTATCACATTCTCACTGTATTTCATTATAAAGGCACATTAAACATCTGTAATCATTTCACATCAGGTCAAATCCTCCCATTTTCTTCAAGTCATCACATCACAATAATTTCTCTTAAAGTGCAGCTGCAGAATTTTAGATCAAACTGTGCAATTAAGTGACATCAACATTCTCCCTTTGAATCATATACGATCAGAAATCAAACAATAAACAAAAATCATCAGCAGGACTTAAAACGGTAATCAGACATCTCCAAAAACATTCAACTTTTATAAATACATAGAAACAGTTTGTCTTCATTCATTCATTATAACTTTAAACTACAGAAACTGCTAAAGATTACAGTTAATATTTTTTTTAATGTTGGCCAATTGTAAAAAAGGATCACTGGTTGGTCTGAGGGGCGATTTATTGGGAAATATTTGTCATTTTATTTAATTTAATGGTCTGCATCCGAAGCCAGCAACGGCAAAGAGAGGCAGATGTAAAGACAGAATATTTTCACATCTAACTCAGCTGATTAGGGTTTATTTCGATCAAATCAGGGCTGGAGATTGTTGGAACGACAGAAAGACAAACCAAGACGTTTTGGTGAGTTTTATCTTGTTGTCATCAAATTGAATGAAGTGTGTTTTACAGTAAGTTAACGGGGAAAATTAAGCTCGTCTTACTTCAGTAAAAGAGACAAACCAGAAAGTGCACAGTTTTAGTTTTGTTCGATACAGAAAACAGGTGTAAGAATATTTCCCAAGTTGACATTTTGTGAGGTTATTTTGTTGATTTATTGGACGGAGAACACACGTCTCCCAGCTGAAACTCAGTGGGTGGGCTACAGACAAACACGCATACCTGTGCAAATACATCGGAAACAGCCAGGTGGAAAATTTTTAACACATCACCCAACACTAATACATGTTAACATGGTTTCTGCTCCCTCATCTCAAATGGTAATCTTAACTTGGTGCCAAAATGGCCAAATCACACTATGACATTTAAATATCAGACGGTTATAAAATGTTTAAAAATATTTTAAAACTACGTTCAGATGCATCTATTTTATTTTAGCACAATGATGAATCACCTTCTCAGGCATTTTCTCAATATCTCTTTTTTTCAGTTAAATGTCTGTAACACACCAGAACAAATAGGGTGACTGCCTGATAATTCTTTCTAAAGGACAGTTTTTTTAATTAAAAATACATATTTTCCCCCTGCCCTGTAGTGATATTTATCTATCTAGATTTTTTTTTAGGTTTGAGTTTTGAAGATATCAGCCACAGAGATGTCCACCTTCTCACCAATATAATGGACCTAAATGGCACTTGTGGTGCTTAAAGCATCAAAAATACATTTGAAAAATTTGGCACCAGAGTCTCTTTCCAAAAATCATGCCTGGTTACTCAAGATAATCCACAGACCCTGTGAACACTCTCATTCAGAAAAAATACATTGTTTCAGAAGTAGACTCTACAGGAACTATTTTCTTTTCTACTAGAAAGAAAACAGTTCCAACATGAAACTGATTATCTTGAGTGACCAGGTCGTTATTTTTGGAAAGAGACACTGGTTTAAAATTTTTTAAAGTTTTTGATCACTCTGAGCACGACAAGCCGAGTGGCACCAGGTCCATTGTGTTGGACAGAAGGCAGACATTTTTGATTTTGGGTTGAACTGTCCCTTTAAGGAGGAATGCAAAATGAAACACTAAGACACAATTAAGTACATTGCACATCAAGGTGAAACTGCCTTTAGGTGAGTGTGTATTAGGTTTGGCTTTTCCACTGCATGGAACGGCTCAGCTCGACTCTACTCACTCTTTTTTGCATTGTGGACAAAACCTGTTACCTGATACCTTTTCCTTTCTTTTTTTTTTTTTTTGGTATCACTTCAGTCAAGGTTCCAAGTGAGCTGAGTCGATGCTAAAAGCTGAAGTGAAAACACTGCAGACTCGCATGACACGTAACATCCTGCACAAACTCAGCAAGCTACCATTAATATCAACTGCAGTTTGTTTCTACACCCAAAAATGGCAGCCAGCAAAATGCTGTGGTGTATTGACAACAAGCAGAAATATCAAGAACACCAACCCTTCGTACCCTCTGTTATAAGAGCAGTGTGTCCATAGTGAGTGAGTAGTTGAGCAAGATCGTGGCAATGAATATGAGCTGGACAGTGGAAAAAGTGAGCAATGAAGTTGTCAGTCTGTACGGTGAATAAAGGCTGCAGCTTCTCAACCAAAACACCCGTGTGTGTTTCCCAGCTGCTGGACTAGCGTCACTATGGCGATCAGCTCCGCCTATGTCCGAGGGTTACTTTCTGCAGTGGAAAACGAAGTAGAGGTACCAAATGCAAGTAGAGTCGATTCATACCATGCAGTGGAAAAACGGCATAATCAGGTACACAGATGATTAATCAAGATCACAGCTTCTGAGGTACAACCAAAAGATAACTTCCAGGAGTCACACCGACTGCTGTAACGTGAGACCGAAGGCACTTCAGCCAAGCCGAGCCTGGACTCCAACTTCTTTTCTCGAGTTTGTGGTTTGTGAGTTGTAAATGCGATTTCTACCACCAGCCAGCTGTCATTCCGCTTCACAAGCAGGCATCTGATCTCTGAGCGCTTGCGGAGTTCGAGCCCTTGAAACTGGGGCTGGGCAGGGACCAGGCTGGAGTCCCGTGGCACGGGTGAAAGACGCCATCCTCACGGAGAAGAGCTACATGAGTGTCCGTCAGGAGGAACTGAAAAATGGCGCTCTGATGCACACGGGTAGAGTTCATGACCTTGACGCTGGTGTACAGCAGAGGACAAACGTTTGCCAGAGAGGGTTTGCCAGGACCTTCCATGTTCCCGTGGACGATGTAGAGCAGGTCTGCGAGGACTCGCTTAAATCTGGAGGTGATGTGAAGTCCATTGTCCAGAAAGATGTCAGGAACACTCGAGGCCCAATCCAAAGAGAGTTCCATGAGGTCACCAGAGAGTAAGGGATGACCTCCAGCCACTTCAGAGAACTTTTCAGGAGAAAGGGCCTTCAGTAAAGCCTTGCAGAACTCCTGGGTAAGCTCTTTGCTATGAGTAAAGACCGCCAAGGCGGTATCTTCGGTACAGCCAATCAGGCGGACGTGCTGCCCTGCAAGCTAATCTGGACCTTCTTGAGTTCTATGAGCTTAAAATGGTGAAATATAGCTAGAGTTTCATTTGAACTTGTTTCACTTGACAGCACTATTATGTCCTTTTCTGACAAAAGCAAGCACCCAGGCTTTGGGATCTGCTGCTTACGGTTGGCAGCTTTGAGCCAGAAGATACTCAAAAGCTTGTTGACTTTAATTTGAGGAGCAAGAGAGTCCAACGTCTCTAACATCTCCTGGGATGAAAGTGACTGCAGCTGAGACAAGGTTGGTGGCAGCTGGACCAGCTTCTGATAAAACACTTGAGGACACATGTTTTTGAGAGACGACACAGAGCCTTCGGGCCATCCTGAGATGCCCAGGATCAGAGGCATGCTGCCTTTCTGAGGAAGACTAAGAGCGCGATCCATCGACAGACTGACTTTATTTTCTGCGGGGACACATGGCTCTGGCTCCGGTTTAACCTGCGCTCGATTAACAAGCGGCAGATCTTTGGACATCATGGTCACATACTGAGAGAGCACAACCTTCATTTCATCGACTCGTACATTTCGAATGACGTCCCGTGTGTCCTGTAGCTTTCTGCCAGCGTCTTTGTACGCTTCAGACAGCTTTCCAGTAAAATATCCCAAATTGTAGCTACTGTTGGATGCTTCTTTCTCAGCTCCTGTGTCTGTCTCTTGTTTTATTTGGCCATTGACAGATTCATTGGACTTCTGCTTGGGACTGATGTAGCCAATAATGGAGTTCAGCAACTTTGATGTTTGATCTTTGAAAAGTTTATCTTCTACTATCCCTGCTGCTGGTTGGTGTTGGATTTTTTCCTTTAAGTACGAATAAAAGCGTCCAGTTAAGAGCAGCTCCTTCGCTCCATCTTCAATCTTTTTGTCATCAGGAACACAGGAGGCAGAATCGCTTCTGCTTTTCTCAGTGATGTTCTTGTTTTCATCAAATCTGTTAGTCGTGGTGTTTGCAGAGGGGGCACAAAACTTGTGTTGTCCAATATCACAACGATCAGGTTCACAAACAGCTCGGTCCACTTCTCCTTGAGGGACATTCACTCCTCTTTTCCGCCATTTGTTTTTGTCACCATCTTTGTGAGGCACTTCCTCCTTTTCAAACGAGACTTCAGCTGTGGGTTCTTGTTTTTCTTCTCCCTGAAGCTTTAAGAGGCTGGTCTGTGGTTCTTCCGACATATTTTCCAGGGTGTGAAGAGGAGAGTTTGCCTCAAGCTCCAGGGCAGGCAGGGAGCTAGACCGCAACCTGCAGGCTCTCTGTGTGCACAAGGGAAGGGGGGGAGTCCATGACTACATCGTCAATAAGGATGCGAAGGCTCTTTGAATTATTTCTGAAGTCCTTATTCCACCCGAAATGTGAATTACAGGTCCTCCATCACCAGGTGCACAGGTGAGTTGTCAGTGATTCAAAATTAACAGTGTGTTAACAGGTTTGGCATGCAAATTAGGATGAAAAGTAGACAAATAAATACTTTCATTTTCCTCTTGAAAACTTTAAATCCCAATCAAACATGGGCAAAGTAGCATCTGCAGATAAGTCCAGTGATTATTCCCCTCTTGGTGATTACACGCATGGTCTTTACAGACTTCCTAAATTTAATTTCTGGCTCAAACAGCACCATTCTTACACTTTATTTGAGAGAAAAAAAGGCATCTGCAAATGCTGTTTTACCCATGTTTAATTCCACATTATTTAAAATGAGGGACTGAGAGCTCAAATATTTGTGAACATCTCAAGCTCTTTCATTGTCTGCTAGTCTACTTTCCATGCATCAGTCTGCCACCATCCTAAAGAAGAGGATGAGCTTCCCTTCCTTGTTTTTTCCAGAGTACACTTAAAATACTAATACAAAAGTAACTGTATGGCCTGGCTCAGGTAAAAAAAAACAAACAAATAAAAAATTGGCATATGTGGTTTAAGATTGGTAACATAGACTTGCATACTTGCCGATACCCGATCCAGCATTTTAAGCTGTATCAGAGGCATTTCGGACACTGGTATCATGATCGAAACAACCCTATTTTCAACCTTTGTCTCATTCTATTAAAATACAAATCAAGTGACTGATATCAGTGATTGATTATAGAGCACATCTGTCCATGCATTCCTGTTTGGAAACCCTTTAGATTTAAAATAGAAACCCATTCACAATTTCCCAAAATTACATTTAATTTCTAAAATATATATGTGGAATCAATATTTTTGTTGGGTAATTTTTACCATGCATATGATCAATAACAGGCACATTTCAATGAAATGCAATAATACAGAACCCCTGTCATTGTAATAATGTGGTGGGATGACAGATTTTTAAAGATTGATTGATGAATTGTAATAATACCAAAATAAAACAAACAAAACATAAAGATTCTGGTCTTACCTCATATTTGAGCCTCCTTGGATTAATGTTTTGCAGCTTTTCATCATCCTGCAAACAATAAAACTGAACATCAACTCTCAGCATCATTAATTATTAAATATGAACTCAATATTCTTAATCTGCAAAAAGCAGCACTTTTAAATTAATAATCCCCCCAAATTATAATAAATCATTATTAAATTCTACTTCATGATTACGGGAAAAGGGGACAAATTGAACAAAACCAGATGGAGAAGAACCCGATTAAAAGAACTGCAAACCAAACCGACTGAAAGAAATTTGACTCAGTTGATCCATAACGGGATTCGGGAGAATCATGCAGATTACAGAGCAGGGAAAGTTTCACTGGGACGTACAGAGCAGATGGATCCTGGTCTTACCTCGTCTGTTAATCTAACAGAGCTACAGTCGCTAACTTCCTCCTCCTCCTGCAGGGTTAAAGAGCTGAATATCAGTTCTACACAGAGAGAGACTCTTCAACTCGCCATCTGTCACTGCACCTGATGGATTTCTTACTTCACTCCTTCACCTTTTGAGTCAAATATGAATTTTAGAGTGGAAATAAAAGCCACAGATGATGAATGTTTAAGACTAGAAAAACCTACCAGCTGCAGTCAGAACTGATCAGCACTGTCAGAGGATCAATGAGTTGCTGTAAATGTTCTATTAGCAACCAGATCCTTAATTTGACCTAAACTAACAAGAGAACCAGGCATTTCTTTGTTCGAACGGACCACATGGAGTGGGAGTAATCATTTTTTGCACCACAATTTCATTTTCACTGAAAAAAATAAAAATAAAATTTAGATGGCATGGCAACTGTTGGGGAAAATGATTTGTAGGCCAAAACATCTCTGAAGCTCTACAGTATTTCACTAAAATGATATTTTGTCACACGTTTCCTTTACCAAAAAAGCACAGCTTCTGCAATTTGGATGTTTCATTCGTCTATATTGTTTTGATTATATTGCGATTAATCGTGCAGTCCTTGTCAGGGCTGACTTTTTATTTGAGAACTTATAGAATATTTTTATGTCCATTCCTGCAAAATGATAACAGGCATGTTCAAGATGTTGACAGATTAGTTGATCGTTAGCAATATCTCCATAATTATTGTTTTAGAGCAAAATCCTCCCACCTAATGGAATTTAAGATTAGGGCAGGTAAGAATTGACATTACTGATTAATCTGCTAATTTATCGATCAATGTTTTGCTCTGTAAGATGTCAGAAAACAGTGACATATCCATCATAATTTCCTGAAGTCCAAGCTGACGTCTTCTGATGTCTTCTTTGTGTCTCACCAACAGTAAAAGCCATCAAATCACAGCAAATTCTCTCATTGGAGAAGCTGGAACCAGAAAATGGTCTTTGGCACTTTTGATTGAAAAATGATTTTAAACAGTTAATTGATTATTAACAAAGCTGGCGATCAATTTTCTGTCAGAGTAGTAAAGTACTAAAAAAGTGAAGGTTGAGTTAAAATGAAACCCTGCAGGTTAAATAAAGTAAGAAGAAAATGAAGTGTGTGGGTCAGTTCTTACCCTGAGAGATTCACAGGACAGAGACAGATCCATGCTGCTGCTGCTGCCGTTGAGTAGATTCATCTTACGTAACCTTCGCTGGACTTCCTCTTCAATGTACGCATTTATCCTGGTGAATAATAAGAATTGATAACAACAACATAAACGCATGAATGAGAAACCAAACGGTTGATGTAAAGATCACCCCTCTATCCCAGCAGCAGCAGGAGAAACTTTCTTTAAGAACAGATTTTTGAGACAGCGGCAGGTGTACGTACCTGTCGTCTGACAGCGGCAGCAGCGTGTTCAGACTCTGGATGTGGCTGACAGGGGAGCTGTTGTGACTCGTCTTCTCATCGTTGCTGATGGAGTGAGTCCTGTTGTTTTCTTCTCCTTCATTGATCCTCTGTCTCAGCTTCTGGATCTCCCGCTCCACTCTAGAGAGAAAAATCAAGACTGTGAGCTCCGTTTTCATGGCAGCACTACAAAAAGAAATCCTTCGGCACATCTCTTTGGCATTTTCAAAGGTGCGCACAGGATGGAACAGCGCAAAGCAAGTAATTGTAATTGTTTTCATTTGATCAAATACCTTTTTAACTTAATTTTAACTTTCTTACAGTATATACTGTATATTAACTGTGTCTTTAATAAGTGTTATTATGATGTTCTGACCTCTGCTGGTCCAGGTCAGCCCCCATCCTCGGGTTCCTGATGACTGAGCTCTTGTGTCTCTGCTCCTCAGTGTCGGGCTCCAGGGAGATGCTGCGCCTCAGGGCCGAGTGCCTCCTCTCCAGCCGGGCCACCGCCTGCTCCATCGCCTCCCTCTGCTGCTTCTCCTTGGACTCCAGGATTTCCTTCTCCTTCCTCCTCACCTTCTCCTCCTGCCGCGCCACGTTGGCCGTGAACTCGTAGGTCTCCTGGAGCTGCTGGAGCTGCTGAGCGCTGTGCCAGTGGAGGTTCAGTTTATCCTCTTTGTCCTCCAGCTCCTTCTCCACCTGGTACAGCGTGTTGTCGAGCCCCGGCGGGCTGTCGCAGTTCCCGTTGCTGCCGCCACCGCTGCGCTCCAGCATCTCCATGGCTCTCTGCTTCTCCTCGGCCAGCGCAGGGAGGAGGCCGTCGGCCACGCTGGCCAGCTGACGCTCCTTGAACTGCAGTCTGTGCTCTGCCTGTTTGACCAGCTGCTCCTCCTGGCAGACAGCTGTAGCCTCCTGCGCCCCCTTCTCCTGCTCCTCCCTCAGCTGCTGTTGTCGTTCTTTGAGGCTGCGGCCGAGGAGCAGCAGTGTATTACGCTCGGCAGCGACCTCTTTCTCCAGGCGCTCCCTCTGCTGATGGAGCTCCTCCTCCAGCTGGCCCAGCTCCTTCACCTGAGCCTCCTTGAAGTTGGTGTATCGTGCCTGGGCAGACCTCGCCTCCTCGCTGGCATCCACCACATCTGTCCGCTCTCCGGCCTCTTTGGCGCGGAGGAGTGCCTCTCTGATGTCAGCCAGAGCTCGACGTTCCTCCTCCAGACGGCGCGTGTCCTCCCTGGTCAGCAGGATGGTGGCCGCCTCGTGTTTCTCCCTCAGCTGCTCTTCCAGCCTCCCCACCAGACTCAGCTGCTCACGTTCCTGCTCCTCCAGCCGCCGCCGCTCAGTCTCCAGACGAACCTTCTGCTCCTCGCGCTCCCTCTTCAGCCTCTCCAGCTCACGGTAGATCTCAGTCTGCTCTGCAGCCTCCTGCTGCCGCCGCTGCTCCTCTTCCTGCTCCTCCTGCTGCTGGTTTCGCTGGTGGAGGTCTGCCCGTTCGATCTCTGTGCGTCTTTCCTCCTCGAAGCGTTCCTTCTCGGCCAGGAAGTCTCGCAGACGGCTCTCGATGTCCTGGCTGCGGCGGCGGAGGTTCTCTTCCTGACGTAGGATCCGCTGCTGCACCTCCTCAGATTCTTTACGCTGACTCTCCACCTCCTGCTGCAGGCGCTCCAGCTCTGCCTTCTCACTCTGGTGCTTCACCTCCATCTCCTTGATCAACCTCCTACAGCAACAACAACAATGTTAAATGTTACTATGAAACAGTAACCTATGATTTAAAAGTTTTTTTTTATGATCTGGAAACACACAACCTCAACAAAGTCTGTCAGGGATTATCAAATCAACTGTATTTTCTCAAATAAAAACCAGTGGTCAAATAAATTATATATATTATATATAAGGTGGATAATCACCTGTTCATATGACGTACATTTCAACTACGCATAATACATATTTCTATTGCTTTAATTTAATAAATTCAACAATATAATCATGATATTTTCAGCACTTTGTTGTTCTGGATTTCTCATTTTAAGTGTTATTGTCCAGTTTCAGTCACTGCAGATGTATGTCTGTTAATGTCTCAGGCAAACTTTTTTATTTTTCAGTACTGTAGAAGTGCCACAAGATGGCAGTAGCTACATTTCAAGTGCATATGAGAACCTTACAAGTCAGCTGTGTTTCCACTCAAAGTACCTGGAACTTTTAGCCCAAGGAAGTTCTTTTCAAGGAACTAGAGGGTTCCTTCAGCCTGTAGTTGTCTACATTTCCACCACACCAGACATGCTGGAGTTGTCTTGTAAAGGAGAGATGTACTTCATCTTCTCAAAAGCCAGCGGTTGTAGCATGTTTTGATTTAGTGTCTAAGTAACTGTGTTTACGAGATGAATGTGAAGTGTATTGTGAATGTTTACTATGCCATCACCCAGGGACTGACGTTGAGATGTTTACGGAGCAGAGTAGCAATCAGCTGTAACAAACGAGAGTGACGCACACTGCAGCATTAAGCACCTTAAACCAACGTGTATGATGCTTTCAAATGAATGAATCAGGTAATTAATGCAGTTAACTTTTTAAAATAAAAAGGGTACAGACCATTTCACTGCCAGTTATGTTTCATAGTGTATTTCTGGGGAACTGGAGCAAGTGACTGAAAATTGTGCCCCCTTTTCTATTAATTCCAGATAAGCTTCTAGATTCTGAAGCAAATTAGACTTAAAGATTCCCAGCCCTAAACGTGCATCATATTTACTTCTAAACTAAGCTCCTTCTTGAGTTTTGGTGACGATGGCTGAGTGTGAGTAGCTGCAGATGGATGCAGTCCGCCTGGCTGGCACCCCTCTGGCTTAAAAGCTTAAATTTTGATGCATGAAGATGCATCGATAATCGTTTTATAATCACATCTTTGCTCTCTGACTTAGAATCTAAAAGGTACCAAGAGATTCCCACTCCTCATTAACAGTGTACGGCAGTTCATTTAACGGGGTACATGTGACCAGATCAAAAGGAAACTTTGTACTAAAATATGATGAATTATACTCATCAAACAGAATGAATTATAAATAAAGGCCTGTCTCTAATACAAGCCTGCTTCAAATAAAGGCCTGGTACCCCGGTCACTATTTCAGTAAATATGGTAAATTGTTTTCTTAAGGTGTGGCATCTGGTCAAATATATCAGCATTCTGATTTTGAAGCATCAGATACTCAACTGATCTCGACTGACTCTTCTGCTGCCAACTTCAACTATTTAGATAACGGATTAGTTGTTATTCATTTTTCAAGCTAAAATGTGAAACATTAGCTGGTTGCAGCTTCATAAACTCAAAGAGCTTCTGCTTTTCTTTGTCATTTATGATAGTAAATGAAGAGTCTTTGGAAAAGGATGTTGAGCTTTAACAGTAGGATGTCAGTGGAGTGCTAAACACAAAAAATCAGCAAGCATATTCCCAAAAAATTTAATACCACTTGAGATGTGCCACCTTTTCAATTTTTTAGTAAATGTTGGTTGGACAAAAAGAACAATCTGAAGATGTAACTTTGGGCTCTGGGACATTATTATTACAGTTTTTTGACATTTTATAGACTGAACGATTAATCTTGATAATCTGACATTCATTTATGATGAAAATAATTGCTAGTTGCAGCCATTTTTATTACTTTAGTTACTTATAACTGAGGCAAGTTAAATCTGATTAGACTAGAAAGGACTCATATTTGATTACCAAACTGAATAGACACCACAATCATGATCAAATTCAGCTGAACTCTAATCCAGTGTATGAGTGCATGGTCAAGTCTCTCAGTAGATAAAGAGAAATAACAGACTCTTTTACCTTTTCAGCTCCAGTTTCTCCAGCTCTTCTCGCTGCTGTCTCTCAAACTCCAACCTGTAAACACAAAAACCTTCTTCAGCTTCCTTTACTCTAGAACACAAACACATCCACATTCGACATCACAACTACTGAGGTGCACTAAGTGAAAGCAGCAGTTGACACACAAAATGATGCTTCAAATAAAATGCCAGGCAATGTGGAAAAAGAAACGATGCACTCTCTACTGTCAGACGTCAAAATGGAGACTAAAGCAACAAGGTGACGTGCAAAATTATAAAAAACAGGCAATGAGGGTTCAGGTGAAGAGACTGCACACGTCAACACACATCTCTGTGTCAAAAAACAGGACAGTTAGACAGGAAGTGGACGGCTGAGTCTACCTGAGGAAGACGGGGGCCTTCTCAGTGAAGAGACTGTCAACAGGACAGGGTTGACATTGTTAATTCCAGCAGGCTTTAACCATAAAGTGTGTACAGTACTTAATAGTCTAACAAAACACACTGCTGCTGGACAGGGTCTGTTCCGGACAAACTGAAGTGTCCATACAATAATCAGTGAATTATTTAGCTCATATTTAGCCACAGTTAACTGGATTACATTGAGGAGAAGAGGCTCAATTTCTCTCCAACAATAGAAAAGATTTGGCCCGATGGTGACTGTAATGATCCCTCATCCACAGAGCTGATAATAGCCACATTTCCATCCAAATGTATCTCAAATTTTCACAGAATTTCAAGTAAACCAGCAAAAGAAAATGCGAATGAATGCTTGTTCCCATCCTCTACCATTTTGTGATTTTATTAGAAGTTGGTTTATCAAGATAAGCAGCAGGTGGCACCAATTCTCGAGTCAGAAAACCCATCAAACCATTGCAGAGGAAAAGGGTACAAAAAGATGACAATTAAGAGTGTCGGTCGAACCTCAAACGGTGAAAACATAATGAATAAAGCAGGATGGAAATCAGACATTTCTTTTGGTTTCATGTATTAATTTAAGGAAGGTTCAATCAGATCTGTGAGGAGCCATCATGGATGTGTTTTAGAGCCACGAGGAAACAGCTGATCAGTCATATGAAATAAATGTTCGCTGCATCAAATTTTCCATCAACCTTTTTTAATGCAATACCTCAGAATGTGCATAATCGATGAAAACGTGGTTTGTATGTCATGAGATGAAAACTCATTTGGTGTGTGAAATGAAAATGGTTCATCCTCTGGGGAGCAATAAATGTGCTCAGTAAATATCATGGAAATCAGTTCACTCGATTTTGTTTAAATGTAAAGAAAGATTTGGCCTGTTGGTGGCGGGTAGAGGGATGGGTCAGTGTTAAGGAGCACAATCTGTCAATATTCTTGAAATATAAGATAATCTAGACTTTTATTTTTGTCAACAAATCCCATGAAAAGACCAAAACCAACAGCATGTTTGTCTTCGTCTCTCTAAGCTTCCTGACTTCCTGTCTGTGGCTCTCAGCTCCAACTGGTTCCTACTGAAGACGTAAATCTTTAGAGCACCCCACAAGTATGTTTCACTCTTTAAAAAAGGTTCAGTACTTCTGTAAAACAGCTGCTCACTGGAGTTTTTAACAAACAAACAGGAGAAAATAGTGCATTTTTGTTGGGGACTATTTTCAATGGCGGACTAATCCATATTTGGTGCTCAAGTCAGTATCTGGGGCAGCAGGACCGTGTGGAATAAAGTGTGTGTGTTCATGGTAATGAAGGAAGATGTCAGCCAGTGCAGCAGTGTGGCTAATTGATGTGAATTTAATAGTTTTTGGACAACAATGGAGTTCTACTGCGGAAACAGAAAATTCAAGAATTCAGTATAACTTGATTTGCGATATTCAGAATATTCTTTGTTAAATCCACTGGAGACCCAAATCCTCAATAGCTTTCAAACCATGTAATTTAAATTTGTACATAAGTGACAGAATGTATCTAAAATCTTTTAATCCAAATTCATTTTTGACAAAAAGTCAAACCAAGAAAGACTAATAAAGAGAAGAGGAAGGAGCCCTGCTCAGGATTTAGCAGAAAGTTTGAGACTTCTTGTCTCTTTTCTGACAGGATCCATCTGTTTCTCCGTGATCTGTAAATGTTGAACTTTCATTCATTTTAATTAATGAGAACACTCACTTTTTGTTGTGTTGTATTAAATCTCACCTACAGTGTTTTGTTAATTGCCATCACTTGCTGTATAAATGCAGATAAGATAACTTGAAAGTGTTAAAGTCCTGAGGGGGGGTTGATGCAGAGGGGGGTGCACTGCAGGGTCTGAGCTGATCATCACATGCAGCTGCAGGTATCTGTGTATTCATACACTCACCCGGGGTTGTATAGCATCACAGTGGACAGGTTTTCACAGGACTTGGACAGATCTGTCATAGAGAGGCTGAATGTTGAGAGCAGGCCGCTCTGAGGGTGAAAAGATCAGAGAGTCAACAACATCACCTGTTTAATCTGAGAGCAGCTTCAGAAAACGAGAGTCTCTGAACTGAAGTGAGACACAGTCTCACCTTTCGTTTCTCCCTCAGCTTGGCCGCCTCCTTTGGATGGTTGAAACGAAACATGTTGGTCCTGCCGAGCAGAATAACAGCGCCTGGAACACAAAACAACAACCGACGAGATCAAACATTAATCAAACAGATTAAAAAGAAGCAACATAAAGACAAATCGATGAGCTGCCAGAGGTTTCTGTGGTCTCACCTTGGTTGAGGTGCGACGGTTCCGTCACCTGAACGCCGTTAACTGAACACTGAGCTCCGCCGAGCGGCACCAGAGTCACTTTGCCGTTCTGGTTTTCAAACATACAGTGTTCGCTCTCCAGGTCAAGACCGTGCAGGACTGCAGGAGGAAAAAAACAACACAGGAGAGACATGGATACGACCCACAACAAAAATCAACTTCTGCACAATTACAGTAATCGTTTATAGAGCTTCTGTATAAAAGAAGAGATGAGAAAGTTCTGATTTTTGTTTGGTGTTTTTTTGTGTGGGTAGTGAGCTTAGATCCACACAACTGGACAGCACTGATCTACCCAGGAAGTCAACTGATATGCATTTTCTTCATGTCTCATAAACTGTGCAGGAATGTCAACATGTGGGAGGAAAAGAAGTCCTGGATACATTTCAGATTTTATGTCAAAGAAAACAAGAGTCTCTGTAAACATGCAGAGCCACAATCAACAGTGAAAGCACAACAAACGTGAAATTACATTTACAGATGAGTCATCTCGAATTTCACACCAAGGCAAATGCACTTTTGTTTTGTTTTTCAAGCTAGCATCATTTTATCTGCAAACCTGTGTCACTGTGTTTTCATTAAAATTGAACTACAATACAAGCTCAAAGCAGCCAGGGTGGTCCAATACTGATTAGAGAACTGTTCATCTTTGATCAGAAATTAAAAGATAGATTGATATGCTAAAGATAATGTACAAAAATGTGTAAATGTATAAATGTATACTGTTGAACATACAACACATGCATTACACTTAAAATAAACCCGTAGAGTTTGTCGACTAAAATCTCGTGATATTTAGTCGACTGAAGCTAAAATAAATCAGATGACTGAGATATGAATGAAATTAAACGGCATTTTAGTCTAAAGACCGATTCTGACAAGTGTGAAAAAATCAGACCAGTGTGTGTTTGAGTCTGATCCACTTTTGAGTCAAAAGACTAAACAAAACTAAATCATAATTTGCTGTTAACATGAACACTGTTAGGAAAGACACATTTAAAGTGGAAGTGTTGAAGTGTTTCTGCAGGGATTTCAAATAATATGAATTATAAATGTTAAGTACACACATCACTGATTAATTTGTCTCCATCAGAGATGAAACTGTTGTTTTAACTTTTAGATAATGACAGCTGGTACATGGGGTTTATGTAACATACAAATATGTTATTTGTATATGTAGTGTGAATGTAGAATGTGTGTAAATGTGTATTTGCTGATATTGTTTGTTATCCTGTGAAGCATCTTTTTATTGTGTGAAATTAAGTTGTTTGTTGACAGAACTTTTTTCCTGCCGTTTTAACACTGTTGGTGAAATCTATTAAAACAGTTTCTCTTCTCCTGCAGCTTGTTAAAAAAACATGTCCTCTGGTTAATGATGGAGAATAAACTCACTGATGTCCTGCTCTGTGGACGCGTCCTCTCTGCCCACGTATGTCCGTCCCTCCTGAGGTGGAAGATGAAAAACAAGGACATTTAGAAATCACTCACAAACAGGAAGAAACACTAACACACAAAACACTACAAGACACTTAATTCTGCTCAAGTACATTCATTTTGGCTCCCATCTCTGATGGCGGGTTTATGATTATTAAATGATACATGTACTTTCCTGCTTCCAACCTTTTTCTCCCTTCTGGAGTGCTCAGTGGAAATGTTTCAGGAGGCTTTTCTGATGTTTCAGGTGTTTTTTTTTTCAATAGGCTGTTATCATTCTTTCATTTAAAACCCTAATGAAGGCCTGAACGATTAGATGTCACCTTCTTACATCCAGATAAAAGCAGAAACAATGATATATATCCAGTTGAAGGTGAAATACGCTTTAGGGATGCAGTAAATTATTGGATCTCTGAGATTATCTGGCTGTGTTGCAGGTGATTTCTGACCTTTAAATGGTACAGGATGATGCCGGTGCTGAGGAGGTCGTCATCAATGCCAATGAGGTGAGGCAGCTCAGAGTCCAACACAACACCGATCCCCTCTTTCCTCAGAGCGAGAGTCTCCTCCTGGACACAAATATGACGATATTTTAAGACTTCAGCTCAGATTTCACAGACAGCAAAATCACAGAACATCAAAATCACAGAAACATCAAAATGTGCACAAAGAAAAAGGATCAGCCAGATTTAACGCTCCATTTGTGCTTAAAATAACATGAAACTGCAGAGAGCAAACTGTCTTTCACTTTTCTACATGAAGGAAACTTTAGCAGAGGTTGCTGCTTTCAGTCAACATATAGTGAAAAAACACAGGTGATAAACAAACATGCCCTGTTACCTTGAGAATATTCTGTGTCTCGTTCCATTTGTTGGTCCACTCTTTAGTCAGCTCCAGAACCTGCAAACACAAATCAGTACAAATCAACAGAAACCAAACAGAAACCACTGGGTAACAAAAAAAAAAAAACCTCTACACAACTATGACCAAAGGCACATTTCCAGTTCACATATAAGGGTCAAATTAATATAAGTATCGTCTGGTGCAGCAGCTTTGAATCTGGTGCAAAAATGTGGCATGAAGCCTCCCAGTGAGAACGACACGAGACATTAGAGACTCACTCTGGCTTCGTTCTGGTGCAGCTTCTCCTCCATACTCAGAGCAGTGGGAGAATCCAGGAGAGCAATCTGACAAACACAAAGACACAAAGACACATTCAGAACGTCGACCGGGTTGTATTCTCACTGACATTCATGCTGTGACTTTAACTAGAGGCATGTTACAAACAGAACAGAATAAATAAATAAAAAATATATATCAAAGATTTATCAAAATAAAATCTATGAAAAATTAACTACAAGAGGCATCAAGTCCACTTTGTTTAAGCCGGTCTCAAGATTTCACTAGTTGGAAACATTTTATGAGTTTTGTTCATTTCATTGTCACTTTCACTCAACTTTTATCTTCTTCTTCTCTTTACTTTATAGAGGCAGTTTTGTCAGCTATTTTATTTTAGTCCTGTGTCAAATATCTTTGTTCATTTTATCTCTTTTTAGTCAACCTCATCCTGTTTTTTAGTCACTTTCTAGTTGACTAAAAGTCTGAACATTTTAGTCTTATTACAACCAAAGAAAACTAGTTTTTGTTGTGAGAAGTGTCTTTTAGTCTGTAGTCATCAGATTATATTGAATATTTCAGTCAATCTAGTTGAGCAAAAAGAAATCTTTTTTGCCATTTTTGTCAAACTTATTTTACATAACATTTTCTCTGATGAAAATATAACACAGCCCACATAATGTAACATAATGTTCTTAACTGTAACCTGCTTTCTGTAAAATAGTTGATGTAAGTTACCACAGGTCCAGACTGAGTTCACTGTGTGCTGCTGGTGTCCTCCTGATTCAGCGTGCACAACACACAGCACAGACACACAACTGCTGCATTGAAACAGTAGGAAAGTAACAATATATCAAATATATGCAATTAAAAAAATGTCTCAATACTGTATCGGACTGTGAAAATTATATACTTAATTATTTCATTTTATTAGTTTTATTCTATTTCATAAAAGGACTGTTACTAACTGCTGCACGTTTTCTCACATTAATAATTCAAACATTTATGATTAAGATCATGGCTGCTACTTTTATTTTATTACACAGGGTTCTTACAGCTGTGGTAAATGACATATATATTTGTATATAAGATCAAAATGATCAGGCCGTTTAATTCTTCATCACATTAAATCAGATGTTAATTGTGCTCTATAAAATCTGATAAAATTCTACAGAAAAGCGACAATTTAAAGGACAAAACAACAACTAATAAAGTTTCATGTTTCAAAACAGTCACGTGTCTGTATGTGGACTTAAGAGGCGTCTTAAATAACACAGCTGAGCCGATAGAAAACAGTCACTCACACAATTACTACACAAATTACTCTGATTTATATAAAATACTTGCACTTTTTCTTCATTTTTCAAGCAGTTTCAAGCATTTTATCCAAAATCAGAGCACTTTTCACAAGCACTCAACACTAATCAGCGTCTCTGAATTTGAAGACAGAGAGACGGATCCTGAGACCTGCTCCGCCCTCTTTGCTCTTCCTCCACCTGTCTCTGTAGCTGCAGCCTGATCCGTCAGAGCTTGTTTACCTGGTTGCCCTGAACCAGCAGAGCCTTCAGTCGGGCGATTTCAGCCCGCAGTTCTCTGATCAGCCGGACGTTGCTGTCCTCGTTGATGGTGGGTTTGTTGATGATGTTCTTGGCTCGGTTAGCGTATCGCAGAGTGCTGAGCGTCTCGCCGTAGTTCACATCGGCGGGGGAAACGGCTGCGACCAGAAAGATTTTAAACAGAATTAAATCAAACACTTATGGTTTTTGGAACATGTTAAATGTCAGTGTGCGACTTGATGCCTGATTCTTACTGGCGATCATGATGGTCTTGGAGTTGCCGCCCAGGCTGTCTTTCAGCAGCCACGTCAGCACCGAGTCTCTGTAGGGAACAAACACCGACTTCTTCTTCAGGTTGTGTTCACTCCTCCTGCGACATGTCAGCTGCACACAAACAGGAAACACGTCCGTCAGTCAGGAAACACTGAGAAAAGCACTTTAAAGCAGAAACTAGCAGATTATTATCTCGTGTTTCTGACCCAGAGAAGAGATGACGTTGCCCAGGGTGACCAGTGACTTGTTGATGTTTCCTCCTTCTTTCAGACGGACGCCTGTCGCTCCGGTGGCGTCGGCTCGCTCGCTGCCGGCCAGATCGACCAGGTGGATCTTACTGACTGTTTCACTGGGCATCTCTGCATCAAACTTAGCCTGACAGACAGAAAGCCAGAGTGCAATTATCTCAATCTCATTAACAGTCAGCTGACGCTTGACAAACATTTAGCTGCTGGGGGTAAGAGGCAGTGTTTCAGGGCTTCCAGCGTAGCCAGCAGACATCAAGATACCAGATAACAGAAATCTGAGCCAAGACTTTCTCTTCTGTGCGCCCGTCATTGTTTACAGTCCGATTAGCAACTTGAGACTTTGTTTGTCAGCAGCCAGCTAATCTCTATAAACAGATCATATCTGCATATCAATGCAGATCTATTTTTAAAAAAAGCTAACTCATCATCAGATGATAGCCAGCAGGTTCAAAGATTTCATACAGGCCAATGCTGTCTGCCTCTCTCGCTCTCCAAACAGACTCTTTACCTGCATGCAGCCAAATCCTGCTCAAACATGATTGGTCAATACTACTGAACAACAAACGCACTACAAACAGAGACCAGAACGCTTCTGTTAGCAAAATGTTGTCCCTTGCCCATATTCTGCATTTTATCAGTTTATAGAGATTAAATTTATACCAAAAAAAAAAGCTACATAAAATTAGTTTAAATGAAATGTTTAAATGTGTTTTCACAGCAGGTATAGTGATATACAATCCGCATCAATATCACAACTGATTGATTTTTTCCAAATCTCCAATCTGTTTTTATGAGGAAAAACAGCAAAAAACATATCAAGCTTCAGTTGAAATATGACAAGACATTTTTCAAAATATTTTTTAAAAATATCAAATGGTTGCTTTCTTAACTTTAGGAAAACAAATGCAACCGATCTGAAAAGGAAGTCAGTGTTGTTCTGCACCTAAATTCAGTCTCAGGGTGATTAAATTACAGGCCTCCTGCCAAAAAGCTGCACCACAGCTGTCAGAACTGTCACAACTGACACCAACACTTTTTATTTGGTTTGTTGTTCTTTTACTTCACCTGTAATGAATCATTCAAACCTGAGAGAAAAGATTCTCTCTCTCTGAGGTCAGTGAACCGTTTCTGACCTGTGTGAAGTTGATGGTGAAGATGGCGTGCGAGCGGCTGCTGACGTCGTTCATGCCGGTGCTGGCGGTGGTGCGGTTGATGTTTCCGGCCTCCATCAGCTCCTCCACGTCGCTGTAGTTCTGCACCAGGTGTTTGGACAGATCTGAGATCAGGACGGAGGGAAGGAGAAGTCGACACATGAACAAAACGCTGAGAAAACTTGTTAACTGCTCACCAGCTACTGATTTTCACTTTAAAAGACTTAATTTATTTTATTGCATATTTCAATCTGCTGCAAACACAAGACACTCTTTCTGAGATTCTTACTTCACCACCTCTGACTGAAACCAGGCTATATAAAAACTAGATTGGAGAATGTTTTGACCCTGGCGTGCACTCTGCAGCAGTCTCACCTTCTACATACGGTCCGTCTTTAGGGTGCTCTCTGACTCTCAGGTTGTAGGTCTGAGTGGATTTCCTCCTCAGCAGGTCTCTCACCCTCTCGTTGTAGATCTCCAGGTAGCTGAAGGCAGAAATCAGAAGAAAATATGGCTATAATCCTAATTTAGTGCTCACAATAATGACTTTTTCTATTTGCCTTTTGTCAAAATTGCTTTTTTTTAGCCTCAAAAACAACAACAAGCATTTTCTCCTGAATATATTCCTCCTTGATGCCAGTTGAAGCCACCACCTGCTCTCTGTCAGAGCTCCACAAAGAAAGATGAAAGATGCTGTCATTGTTCAAACTGAGGATGAAACTAAAACAGTGGGACTGAAATAATAAAGTTGTGTCACATCCCCCTAAAATCAAGCCATCAGTAGGTGTATTTCCTTCAACCCATTTTTATGTGCATTATCAAACTGCACATAAAATACAGAGCAGAAAACCTCCAACACGCAGAGAGCGTGACGGTATGACGTCAGAATGAGAAACTACCAACTTCTAACATTTTAATGTGAACTTCTCTGCTGCGTATAAAGTGCAGCTTGAACTCTGGTCTCACCTGACTTCTGTTCGAAATGAAGCCTCATCCCATCGAGTCGCCTCGGAGATCCGGCTGAACAAACCTTCACAGATCCTCGGGATCAGACCTGCATCTCCCTAAAAAAAAAAAAAACAAAAAGCAAAAAAGACTTCAGTGAGAAGTCACAATAACAGGCTTAAAACTACAGAGACACTCTGAAACATCAGTCAAGTTACGTGTGATATTTTGTGTCCTCAGCAGGAACCAATGACAGGAAGTAAGGAAGTACTGACAGATGCACTAACATATTGTTGTTTTTTGTCTTTTCATGGGATTTCTTCACAAAAAGAAAAAATACAGAATATTACTATAAACAGTGCAAGTCATTTTTCAAGCAAAAACTTTTTTGTTTTTCATATATGACAGTAAATTGAATATCAAAATATCTTTTGAGCTGTTTTTTTAACAGGGCCGTCCACACCAAGAAAAATATCTATAACAATAACTATAATAAAACAAATGTGTAGATCCACACTATGGCTGCACGATTTGGTAAAAAAGTCAAATTGCAATTATTTTGACTGAAATTGTCATTGCAATATGCAATGAGATCAGTGGAAATGATCAGTCTTGCATCATAATTTTCATGTTCACTGAAAAAAAAAACTATTAAAGTCATGATGATGTGATATTTATTGAGGTCTGAACCAAACAAACATGTTTTCTTTCATCTGGATTTTTAGGTCAGATCATCTCTGCAGCTCTACAGAACCTCATTATGATGCTGTTTTCTCACATTTTTCCTTTTTCATAAAATTGCAGTTTGGATATTGCACTTGGCCATATTGCAATTTTACTGCAGTTGTGATTAGTTGTGCCGCCCTAATCCACACTGATGAACAATAACGTTCTGTAAACAGCTGCACTGTGCGCTGCAGCTCTGTCAGCAGCTTGGGAACATTGATGAGCTGTTCCTGCTGATCACTGCACAGAGAAACAAAAAAAAAAAACAACAGACAGATATGGCTTAAAAATATTCTTCAAAATCAAGAGGAGTTAGAATTCAACACTCTTTTATGAGAACGTTCGTCTTTTATGAGACAAAGAATTTTATTCATACTTTTGTATGAACCAACAATCAACTATCAATTCGACGGTGTTCTGGTGATCGTCAAAGAAAGGAAAGGGAGTCTGCATTGCATCTAATTATTTCTTGACATATACACATAATTATGTTTGTTATTTTATGTTTTGTTTATGTATTTTGTTTGTTTTCACTGGATCATTTGTTTATTGACTGTTTTCTGGATTTTCTACTCATTGTATGTGTTCAGATGGCAGAAATTCAGATGGCTGTCAGTGTCTTTATTGTTCATCAAATGGCTCTGAAAGCGACCCAACGATATCACTGACTGCTGTTGTTACAGTTGTTGTGGACTGACTCCATCCATCCAACCATCCACTTCAGTTAGAACAATGTTTTAAATGATTCATTTATAATTATTTTTATCTTTTTCATTCTTGGTGTGCACCAGCCTTTAATCGGACAAAACATCTAATTTAAGAACATCACCACTGTGGCATCTGAGAAACAATTAATCAAGAAAATAAACCAAAGATTAACAGAAAATGAAAATAAATTGTTATTTGCAGCTCTAGCGTCCAAACTAATCACGTGAAAATGAGACACTTCAGTCGAACTTGACTGGAGCCTTCAGCGATGACTCCACTGAGCAGACAGATCGATAGTTTGGACTCTGTGAATCTTATCACTCATCCTGAGGCCTCTGTGGATAAGAGAGCCTGGTATGTAAATGTTAAATATGTCCAGAGTTTTGTCTCACTGGATTTCCCATCATGGTGTAGGACTTCCCCGAGCCGGTCTGACCATAGGCGAAGACGCAGGCGTTGTAGCCCTCAAATGCCGCCTTCAGCACGTCTGAGCCCAAATCTTTGAAAACCTGCAAATAAAACCAAAAACATACCAGCTTTTATTCCCAGCTGAGATCTCTTTGAGGCCTTTGTTGACGTGTTTACTGGTGCATGAGATTGCAAAACATTTCAGTCCAGATTTGAAGCTCACATGACTCAGACTCTGAGTATTGATGTTGCAGAGTTGTAATGTGATATGTCAGAGCTCCAGTCGTGTCACAGTCCAGAGTAAACACACACACAGTCTGTCAGCAACAAGCTGCTTTGACTGAGAACCAGAGTTTGATAAATCCTCCACCCTCTGACCCCAAATCCAAACCAACAGGAGGTTTGCACAGCAGGACTGGGAAATTATTAATCAGTAAAACCCTTTGAAACCCCGGCTGTAGCTCACTTTTACTAACAGCTTTATTACCGTCATTATATGTCTTATCCGGGGCTGCGAGATGTTGTTATTACAAGAGATAAGATAAGACACTTTGCATGTCAGTAGTATTTTGCATGTTCATGTTTACAGGTTCTTCACAAAGCACAGATATATGTTGGTACATTAGAGTCCAAAAGTCTGAGACCACAGTGAAAATATTTTCACATGAACCTTGAAACAATCATTCTCAGAGTCAAATCATGGCGAGACTCCAGGCTGCTGAGGGGGCAGTGCAATATCAGGCAGACAAAAAGCTGCCACACCATCAGAAGATCAATACGTCAAGCTTAGTTTCCCCTTGAGACAGAAAAGCAACTTCATCACAGAGCAGACATTAGCTAAATAAAGAACGCAAGACTCAAATCAGCAAGAGTACTGTCAGAAGAAGGCTCGCTGTGACGTAAGAGAACCAGTAGCAGTTTATAAAGCACTGCTCAGGGACAGAAACAAGGCCAAACGCTTGGGGTTGACTAAGAAATACCAACATTTCACAGTGGATAACTGGGAAAAAGTTCTCATTTACTGATGAATCAAGTTTAAGATGTATGGCAGAAACATAAGGAGACAAACAGGAAAGAGAAAGATAAACTGGTGGTTTGAAAATGAAAGACGAAGAAACAAAACGTTAGTCAGATCAGTAGTCTGAGCACCCGGAGTCGACTGAACCGAGATGAACAGACGCTTAACAGAACCTCAACCAGATGCAACTGTTTGCTTGCTTGTTGTTTGTGCTTGTTTTCACCACCGACAGGCTCAGATCGTTATTGTAACTGTCTGACAACATAATGGAAAGAATCACGACAGTGACGAACCTTATTTTAAAGAGTGAGTTATGTTTTGTTTAACCAGAAACAGCTGTTTAATCGCTCTCACCAAACTCACCAGAATCTTTCTGCATCATCATCAGCTTCATTCAAACTTTACAGAAACTAAATAAAACTCACAGAAAACTTCTTGGTTCATCTTCCCACTGTGCCAACAAACTCTAATTTAGTTTAAATAAATCCTTAATTCACGGCGTTAAGAAGTGCAGGTGATGCTGGACAGCAGCTGCAGCATCAGGAGAGAAACTCTGCAGGTCCTCTGATACTCACACTCTGATATTTTCACATCACAGATGATGAAGACAGGCATTAAAAAACACGAGTCTATCTGGTCAAACATACACTTGAAGGCTCATACAGGAATTCATTGTGACACACTGCACTGTAAAAAAAGGATGACTAGTAAAATATTCGTATAATGTGGCCAAATCTGATTCAACTAAAGAAAATCACTACTCTTTAAACCTGTCAGCTGATTTGCATCTTAACAGATTTTTAAAGCAAACCTTTCAAAATGATGTGTCATGACTGTTATTTACCTTCTCCTGGGAGACAAATGTGGAGCTCTTACAGTCGGTGGAGTCGTAGGAGAAGTCGTACGTGAAGGTTTTCGTTCGATCCCTCATCGAATCACTAGCGATGCTATCAGGGATCTTTGGAAGTCAGAACAGAAAAAGACACACATTCAGCCTGAGTTACAGCCTGTGTGAACAACAAGGCTTTCTTCTTTTGGACAAAAAGAAAAAACAAAGTACCTTCAGGTTGGTGATGGAGGTTTTGGTTCCTTCCATCTTGATGATGCATTTTGCCTCCAAGTCCTTTTCCCTGTAAAAGACCGATGATGTTTATGTATTAAGTTGTTGTTTTTTCTTTGCTAAACTTATGACATGGACACAGGACAGACTTTGGTATCTGTGATTTTCATGAAGTCAGAGTTCAAACCTCTTCTAGACTTGGACTGTGTGAGTGTGGCAGCTTTCTTTGTGACGAGACTCAATTAAGCAAATCATTAAAATAGGTTTACCTTTAATCAAAAAAACATGATGTACGTTTATGCTCTTATAATTCCAAAAATGGGTGATGGGCTCAGCTGTGATATACAATCTGGCAACAAGCTTAAAGACTTGAATCATGTCTCCTCTATGTCTCCTGTAGACTCAAAGTTGATAACTGTCATTTTCTTTCATGTGACATCTCTATAAGACCTGGAATTCCTTTCCTTTCTCCAAACATACCTCATGGAATTTTAAAAATGTTGGTCCAATGTGATGACCATCAACAAATTCCCTTTTTTTAAACACTGTTTTTGCATTGATTAGTCAGGACAGTATAGAGGCTGACAGGAAATGAGGAAAGAGACAGAGGGGTATGATATGTAACACAGGTCCTTGACTTGAATAGAACTGCAAACACTGCAGTTATGTGACATGTACCTTCAACACCAGGTTTAAGTGATCAGGACGCCCCAACAACGTTTTATATTTACTTGATAAAGAATATTTTCATCCTATAACTATCTGTCTTTTCACCACAGGTCAAGAATTATGTAAAGCAGCAACACGTCTCTTTCAGGGCGGTTTGTATAAGACATTAACCTCAACCCCGCCTCAGGGCAAAGTTACTCTGAGGCCTCCAAACATTACATACAGCTGGCCTCCTGTGGCCACCAAGTTTTATTCTCATACAGCGAGCCGAGGGCTGAATAATTTTCAAAAAATATCTACTTTGGATTATTCTGAATGATACTGAAATTCAAAAATACTTTATTGATTATCAGGGAACTGCTCATGTTACAGGTGCTTCCATTAAAGAACAGAATGAGAACATGATGTGTAGGCCAGGAGGTCTCTGCAGCATGTCAATATTCAAAATGGTATTTTGACACACATTTTGTATAATAATAATAATACTGCACATCCTGTGATTTGAAATTGCAGGAGACCATATTGGAGTTTTGGTAAAATTCCAATTGTTCAGCCCTACTCATGACTAGAACTTAAAAGATTTCCAGCAGCTTGAAGGAGCCTCGGCTGGTTAACTTGAGTTTGTGATTCCAGACAAACCTGGCAAACATCAATAAAACGCACATGACTGAACCTGAATTGTTCCAGCAGGGCAACATGTTTGCTCAGGCCTGTATGATCTTCTGTCTCCACCCAGTTTGTCCTCAGGCTCAACAACATCTTTTATGTTTCAGTAAAAGCAGAACAGGAACACCTGATGTCTGTGCACTTTCAGTTTAAAACTCTTTGTAATTTAGACTTCTACAGGGTTTATAAGTGAGCAGCAGGAAGGTGTCTGATATCTTAAACTGAACAACACATTATGTAACACTGTGTGCTCTCATTATGAGCCTGTCATATAATGCAGGTTAACTCAGACACACGAGACCATTCAGGAAATGTGTTAAAGGTCATTAAAGGTGGCTGCAACTAACAATTATTTTCATTTTCAATTAACTAAATAACAGCTTTCATGGATTTTTAATGAATGATTTAGTTGATAAAATTATAAATTAAAATTACTTTCATACAAGACGAGAAAACAAGCAAATATTCACACTTAAGAAGGTGAATCCAGTGACATGCTGCTTAAAACAATATTTAATGAACATGGACAAAGTTTTATGTCAATTAAATAACTGAATCATTTCTGCTCTAGTTTAGTTTTTGAAGCAGAGCTGCAACAATTAACTGAATATTAATGGATTATTAAATTAATCACCAACTATTTTGATAAGCGATTAATTGGTTTGAGCAATTTCTTAAGACAAAAAGTCAAAATTCTCTGATTCCAGGCTCTTACATGTGAATATTTTCTGGTTTCTTTCCTCCTCTCTGACAGTAAACTGAAGATCTTTGAGTTGTGGACAAAACAAGACATTTGAGGACGTCATCTTGGACTTTGGGAAACACCGATCAATTTTTTTTCACCATTTTCTGTCATCCTAATAAGATAAAAGAGTAAAACAACTTCTTAAAAACTTTTCATGGATGTTTGTTAATTTGTGACTTATTTTTGTGTATTGAACCTCAATACTGTTTGTGTAGCAATGAATCACAAACTGTTATTTAGGCAAAGTTCTGGCATAATTGCTTTGAACATTTAGCTTAACTGTTTAAGGAAAGATAGTTTGGTAGAAATACGTTGTTGTTTAAATCTCAGTATTAAAATTTGAATATATTACTGAAAAGAATATTGAAAGATTCCCAATGAATACCCAGACCTGTTTTTTAAGGATCAGTGTGGAGTATTTAGTGGCATCTAGCAGTGAGCGTGCAAGCACATTGCCTCACCCTCCCCTTCCAAATGAGACAGAGAACCTACAGTGGCAGTGAAACTCACAACAAATGTAAAAGGCCGAATCTAGAGCCGGCGTTTGGTTTGTCTGCTCCGAGCTACTATAGAAACATGGCAGTGCAACATGGTGGCCTCCTTGAAGAGGACCGTCCCCTCTGTAGATAAAAGATCATTCTGAGGTAACGAAACACAACAATTATTATTTTCAGGTGATTATATGTATACACTAATGTAAACATATTTAGGAACATTATATTCCATTTCTGCCAATAAATCCCTCCTAAATCTGACACACTGGACCTTTAAACAATGATCATAGGTTTATTTGATGCTGTAATGTGTTTCTCATTGCAGTCTTGTGATTATAGCCGTAGAAACAAGGTAAATGGGCCATCAGCTGATCAGGAAACACATAAAAGGAAAAGAAATTTAAGAGGTTGCTTTTTAAAAACATACAAATTAAGATAGTTCCATAATTTGGTAAATGTAAATCTTATGAAAGCTGCAATGATTCTGCAATTAATCAGCTGTCAACTATTAAAACAACTGCCAACTATTCTGATGATCTACTAATCATTCTGAATGTCCAAATCCTCTGATTTCAGCTTCTCAAGTGTGAAGATTTTTTGGTTACTTTAATCTACAGTGACAGTAAACTGGACATCTTTAGGTTGTGGACAAAACAAGACATCTGAGATCTTTCGGAAACACTCCTCAACGTCTTTTACGCCATCTTCTGACATTTTGTGGACCAATTAACTAATCGATCAATCAAGAAAATGATCAACAATGAAAAATAATTGTTAGTAAAAGCTCTAAATCTTATTAAAAACTGATCTTTGTTGGTAAGTGGGGTGACTGTTTTCTCTTCTTTATTCTTTAAACTAACCCAGCTACACCTGTTCTGTCTCTCGGGGGACAGACAGGTGAGGACAGGTGAGGACAGGTGAGGACATGCTGTCAGCCTCAGATAAAATCACTGCATGATCACCTGCTGTTATGACACTCAAACACAAACCCACCCAGAGGCTGTTAACACTCACTTTAAATGAACTGTTATAAGAACCTTATGATCTCCTGCAGCAGTGGACATGATGTTTCTGACTCTCATGAGATTTAAACGGACACACTGTCCAGCGGCGGTAACATCTGTATGAGCTTCACACAATAACCACGTTAAACCACAGTGTTACCGTCCTGAACTCACCGTCTGTTCATGGGCCTGACCCGGACAGCCACCCGAACCGACGCCATGGCTCATCCCGCTGTGGTCCGTCCGGTCCGGTCGGTCAGGTCTGCTTTATAACAGCTGATCACTGGCTAACGAGCTAACGGGCTAGCATCGACACATACCCACTGCAGGGGTAATAAAGAGGGCAAGAGTCGCAAAGATAGCCAACCGACTGCACACAAACCGTACAAAGCAGACAGATGGTGATGGGGGAGAAGTGTTACCGCTGTCCGGTGACACTGCGGCGCCGTCCCGGTGCGAACCGGCGGCTCATATCCATGGTCACTGCTCAGGAGCCTGTTAGCCTATTAGCTTTCATCATAGATGTATTATAATGACCTAGATAGGGTATGCAAAGATGGCGCCCATTCGGTCCAATCACAGCTGCTCGCCTAATAGAGTATCTTTGGTACATAAGCCGAAAAAGTTTTCTCGCTTCCGGGTTTACTTCCTGGTTATGCGGCCCACTGAACATGCGCGGTAGTGATTTCACCTTCTCCCCCCGCCCGCGAGTTCCCGCTCGGCCCGTAGACTTAAAATTGGGGAGATCACAATTTTTTTTAAATAGCTTTTTTCGACTTGAGGAAAGTTTTACAAATATAGACCCTCGGGGATCAAAAGTTCTTACTAGAAAGAGTCATGATTGGCCTTGTTTGTAGTTGAGGTATCCTGTCAACAGTTTTATGGGTGTTTCTTTTACAAAGGTGGCCTATGGCGGGAATTTTTGGGCCGGTGGGGAATTTTCGCTGCAATACCGCGAGTGGCCACGGACAAAATGGCGGCAGTGCTGAGCGGCAAAGCCCTGTCTAGGTCTATTATTAATCCATGACTTTCATATGACAAAAAGAAGCGGAGCAACAGGGAGGCATCAGCTGATAAAAACATTACATCTATACGGAAGCCTGGAGAGGACAAAGAGCAGCTGTACTGCATTACACCACTGAGACGTTACTGATGGAGGAAACTGATGGAAACAAGGTAAGAAAAATCTGACTATTTCATATATCTAAATAAATATTTAACATAACTCGCTAAAACAGGTATACTCATAAACAACACCACTGTGTTATAACTAATTTTTTTAATTGTAATTTTTAACGCTAACAAGGTAGTCTTATTTTCACAATTTTCTATCGCCTTCTTTTGTTTATAAATTCGTTATCTTTTATCCAAGCAACTTAAATATTTTTAAATTAAATACCAACTATACTTTAAAGTAATATAATAAATCTTTAGGGACAGCACAAAACAAAACATGTCATAATATTACTAACGATGATAATAATATTAGAACAGACTGCCTGAATATGAAGATGCAGCCTGTAGTTCTCCTCCTGACCTGCAGGTGGCGGTAGCTCATACGTCTCGTTAAAGCAGCAGCAGCGGTGCTTCCTGTTGTATCTGAGCGGTGTGAGTGAGTGGTGAGGAGGTGAGTTTAATACTTATATAGTTTTGTCTTTACTCACCTGTCTGTAGCGTCACAGACTCACTGAGACAGGTGATAACTGTCTGTAGAACACGTTTATAAACGACACTGTTCTGTTACACCGTTAAAAATACAGTAACGGTTAGCTACACTGCTAACTGCGGCTAGGCTAACGCTATGAATGAATGCAGCCAACGTTAAGCTAACGTGTGCTAATGTTAGCCTGAACTTAGCCAGTGTAGAACAAGTATTCATATCCTTTTTTTTAAGTAAAAATACTCCACTACAAGTAAAAGTCCTGTAGTCAAAATTGTACTTTAATGAAAGTTCAGAAGTATTTTGACCTAAATAGACTTAAAATATGAAAAGAAGATGTAGTCAACATGTTCCCTGTCAGTGTTTTACTGTGAAATCTGATGTTTGTGGATGAATATAACAGCTGCATTAATATGTATGTGGCGTTTTACTGTTTAAGGTTGAGCTCATTTGAACTGTTTTATGTACTGTTGGTTAGTTTAATTTACACCAATACATTATATTCTACAAGAACATCACATGTTTGTAGTGTGGCCGTGCTGAGAACCAACTGTCTCTTTTAAAAAGCCAGAAAAACAGCCTGTTTTCAGCTTTGTCATGATGCATTTTGCAGCAGATCCAAGAGGAGTTTTTAAAGGGTTTTAATTTAGCTTCAAGAAGAGAAATAATTCATAAAGAAACACTTCATTCAAAGGTTAATTCATTTATTTGTCCTAATTGTCATTCTACAACACAGGGTTGTACAGTGAAATGCAAGCTGTAGCCCATTTATGCTACCTTGAAAACAGAAATTATATAAATGGATGAATAAATAAAATAATGCAACATGAAAATAAACTATATTTTATGGTGAAGTACAGAAGATGAATTGAGGAGTCTCACAGCCTGAGGACACATTCACATTCAAAATGACCAGATTTGGAAATAAATGGTCGTCTTGTAATCTGAAAAATAACCAGTAACTAAAGATGTCAGACAAATGTAGTGGAGTAAAAAGTAAAATATGGGCCTCTGAGATGTAGTGGAGTAGAGGTATAAAGAAGCAGTGGAAATACTCAAGTATATTACTTGAGTAAATGTACTTAGTTCCATTCCACCACTGAATTTAACCTACCTGAAATGTTGAAAAAAAAAAAAAAAAAACACCTGGGATGGGAAGTTTACTGATGAAGTCATTGTTAGTTTTGTGTGATAGCTCCAGTTAGCAGCTTCTCTGGTGTATTTGCTTCATATCTCATTAGTATTAATTAGTGACCGGTAGGCACACAAATGGACAAATGGATTTCAGTAGATGAAGAAGTTAACCTGCTCTCTTGTTGTTTTGTCAGACACCACCATGGATATCCGACCAAATCACACAATTTATATCAACAATATAAATGACAAAGTCAAGAAAGAAGGTAAGTGTGCGTTTAGTCTCTCTGTGTGGATTTATCACAAGCAGTCAACATTAATGGTGTTAAATTATGTGATCAAACTTTGTGTTGGAGTCATGTTGCAATGAAACTGTCTCTTGATATTTTTCTTTAATTGACTGGAATTTAGGCTTCATTGAAACATTTTAAAGCTAAATCCATTTTAGCTTGTTTGGTTCCAGCCTCTCTAAACCTGATGTCAGGGTTTTCTCTGACTCTCTCTAACTCAAAACTGGATCACCTTTTTATTATATCCTGCCACCTTTGTTGGAAATTACAACAAAAATGCGAAGGCTTTTAATTTTTTATGCCAATGTGTAAGTTATGATTAAAAAAATATCACTGGTCACATTACAAAGTTATTTTCCTTTGTTGTTTTGTCTTTTATCAAAAACTGGAGAGAGGAGAGTGAAATGTGCACAGAAAGATTCAACAATCTGCAGCTGAGTGATTTTATCTTGAGTACTGTCAAAATGAACAGTGTCAGTCGTCACAATCTTTGTTTTCATCCCTTTGCTTCATCTTGGTATAACAAATTCCTATGGACACTTTCCTTTGTCAAATCATGATTTTGTAATTCAGCTAACTGTATATTAAATATGTTATGAATGTTCTCCAGCCTTTGTCTCAAAAACAAAAACCCTGAGTATGAGAATTCTCTGCTTTTCTGAGTGTTGTATTATTGTAAATTGAAAATCTTTGTGTTTTGGACTCTTGGTCAGACAAAACAAGACACAGCAGATGTTACCTTTGGCCATCAATAGTCACAAATGGTCTTCCCTATAGATTCCCTAATAACCCTAATGTTGATGCAGTATTGAGGTATTTGGTCAAAAATATCAGGATATTTGATTTTGTCCATCCCCACGTTATCGTATCTAAAAGTCATCATGTAATTGTCGTCGTCTCAGTATGAACGTTTGTGGTTGCAGTCAGACATGATGAGAGTTTGTGTTCATCTGTTCTGCTTCTCGTCTTCCTCCTGCAGAGCTGAAGCGTTCGCTCTACGCGCTCTTCTCTCAGTTCGGGCAGGTGATCGACATCGTGGCCTTGAAGACCATAAAGATGAGGGGGCAGGCCTTCGTTGTCTTCAAAGAGCTCGCTGCTGCCACCAACGCACTGAGGCAACTCCAGGGCTTCCCCTTTTACAACAAGCCCATGGTAGGCTGAGAATAATGTCCAGCCTGTCTCTTTTTATTTGTATGCTGGTTGACTTCTTTCTTCTGACTCGTGTGCTGCTGTTTTTCAGAGGATACAGTACGCAAAGACCGACTCTGAGGTCATCGCCAAGGTGAAAGGCACGTACGGCGACAAGGAGAAAAAGAAGGAGAAGAAGAAGAAAGCTCAGGAGCCGGCGGCATCAAGCCTGACGAAGAAACCAGCACCGGTGAGTGAGGCTTCTGTCAGCAACATCAAGTTCAGGTTTACAAAAGTAAAAGATGCAGCGATCAGTCAGTCATCATTCTGTGTGTGCAGTTCAGCTCAGTTCACACGTGGTTTAACTGTTAAACGTGGCTTTATGTTTTATTATAAGATAAGAATACGTCTATTAAATGATCACAACAGTAATCTTGTATGTTTTAATGTATTAATTACTATTCTTATACAGTACATTGTGGGGATGTGTGCAGTTAATTGACTAAATGATTAAACATTGCTGCCCTCGCTAGTCAGCACCAGAAATACTTATGGGTTAAACAAATTTTTAACATTTAATGAATCTATAATGCTGCTTACCTGTTGCGTCTAAGATGTGACGCAGCTGCCTGCAGCTATCCGGGGCTGCAGCTCCTGTCTCAGCGTGCTAATGCCCTGATCTTGTAATCCAGCAAGATGGAAAGTGGGACAGATAACGTCTCATAAAACTAGTGCAGGTTGTGAGTATTTTGATCTGTGTCAGAATGAACTGGTACACAGTGTAGACAAATCCAATGGGGTACTGGAAGTTAACAGGCCACCATTGCTGCGGTGGCGTCTCTTTACAGTATGAGTGCGAATGAATGTGAGCCGTCATACGAAGTTTACAATCATCTACTTTTTCACTTACTTTTTTGGCAATATTACTTTTAACAACAATGTCTAGGAAGTCGGGAGAACCTGTGCAGTTCGGCTGCTCCAACAGTCGTGTCAAATTTCAACGTTGGGGAAAAAACAAACAAAATGCAAAATACACAAACCTTTACTTGATGAAGAGAGCTGCTGTCTGAGAGCAGAGGGAACCCCAGGCCCGCAAGTTTGGGGTTCCCGTCTAGACACAACCAGCAGACTGAAGGTAATGGACACGACCTGCCACTGCAGCAATGGCAGCGCCGTAACATGGCGGAACACGCAAAGCGGTGGCTGGATACATCTACAGCCACTCAACTAGAGCAATCTGTATTGGTGTTAGCACTGCTAACGTTAGCCACACTCTGCAAACCTGTATGACGTTGTTTACCTGCAGACGGTGTGATGCTGCTCTGCATGAAAAGGTAACCCATTTAGTGAGTTGCTGTAGGCGCAAAGCGTCACATTTCAGCCACATTTAAAATATGATGTGGTTGTTAAAGAAAGTGAGTAACGGTTTGAAATGGCTCTCGACACGCACAGTATTTTTTAGGACGAGGTTTAACCTTGTCGATGATTAAACTGTGCTCAATTTTGACTGGTGTCTGAGGTGTTCTTACTTTTAAGACTTTTAGTCAACTGGTCTAAATTAAAGCTACTGTTTTAAACGTGTCAAAACCAGAAACCAGAGAAATCAGTCACCAGGATCATCCTGAGTGTTTACTGCTCATAATTTTTAAAACTTTGAATGTGTTTTCCTTCCTTCCAGGCAGCCACAACAGCTGTTCATCTTCACAGAATAAAAAGGTGGCAGTGGTCTTTGCAAGTAGGGTTGAAATGGACGTTTGCTTTTTGTACTTTAATTATATTTAGATTCTAATACTTTAGTACTTCACGTCAAATGTTGAGGACTTGTAACAGAGTATTTCTACACTGAAGTATTGCTACTTTTACTTGAGTAAAAGATCTGATTACTTCTTCCACCACTGCAAATATTAAACTAGATACATGTGAAAATGATAAATACCAGTTTATAATCACATTAAAACATGATGTGTGTGAAAGTATATTCCCTGGTGATAAAAACTTTGGTGGTAAAACCTTTAACTGTACTACTGCAATACATCAACTCCTGTCTCACAGCTACTTCGAGTAGATTTAGAAACTCCAGCCGCCGACTGCCCACGAGATAACACGCTTCCTCCTCAGCAGAGGAGGTGAAGTTTGGATCACTGAACTTTACACATTAACGTCACTTCACAGTACGATTGATGGTTGTAATAAAACAGGAGGGAAAACAAGAAACAGCTTGAAGAAATATTCCCCAAAAACTTGTTTATTTCTCATCATTTTTGTCATTTTTATCTGAGAGTGAATGTAAACATGTCAGTGAGGAGGGAGGCAGCGGTCAGGATCAGTCACTTCACTGTAGAATAAATCAGGAGACATCAGATTGAAGTGTCCATGAGAGAACAGTCAATCTGTCCTTCATCAGCTCGCACACACTCTGTGGCTCTAACAGGAAATTGTCTGGAGGTGGTGAACATTTGGAGGAGGCTCCTCTGTAATAACTTTGTGATGAGAGGGACGGAGGCTGTCAGCAGTCATTTACATGTTGTTCACCGTCATCGTTTGTGTTTTGTTGTTTGCAGGGATCAGCAGCACCTGTGCACTCGCCTGCAGTACAGGTAAGAGAATAAACTGAACGTTCATCAGAGTGGAATAAACCAGGGTGATGATTGTTTATACAGTGGAGACTTGAGAAATCAACAAAATAAAGTTCTGAAAATACTTAAGCCGAAGATCGTCAAGACCTTTGATCAGAACTGTGTCCATAACAAGGTCTAAACCTCACAGAAACAGTCTGTTATACAGAAACCTTAAAATGTTATGCTTGACCAATCAGACTTGAGTATTTAACAAAGCCGTGTAATAAATATACATAGTACACAGTAGAGGATAAAACTCTGTCCTTTACATTAATAATAAAAAAATCTAAAGAAAAAAAGAATAATATAATTTTAATGCTGTTATCTGTAGATAAATTACCTCAGGATCAGTGGTCATACCCAAATCATACTCGTGTGTCTCCACCTTTAACAGATGATTGATGAGGATCTGTGTTGTCTCCTCAGGTGCCGGACAATCCACCAAACTACATCCTGTTCCTCAATAACCTTCCTGAAGAGACCAACGAGATGATGCTCTCCATGCTGTTCAACCAGTGAGTTCACTGTCAGGAAGTGTGTGTTCATGATCCTGACAGGAAGTGTGTGTGTGTCTGTCTGTCTGACAGTGGCGGTGTCTCTGTCCTCGGCAGGTTTCCTGGTTTCAAAGAGGTGCGGCTCGTCCCGGGGAAACACGACATCGCCTTTGTGGAGTTTGAAAGCGACACGCAGGCGGGCGTGGCCAAAGACGCGCTGCAGGGCTTCAGGATCACAGCGACCTGCGCCATGAAGATCACGTACGCCAAGAAGTAGTTCAGAAGTTTTGATCTCTGGACACAAACTAAGAGACTCTGAGTGGGAGAGGGACGTCCCTCCATTTCCGTTGTGTTTCCAGATCCTTTTGATTTTTGTAAATCCTACACAGCTTTTTTTTTTTCTTTTAAGTTTTTTGTTTGTTTGGTGAATTCTGTGCTGTCGTTCATGAGGCAGAGTGGAAAAAAAATCTCTGGCCTGCATTTTATTTTGTAAAATAAAAGGTTTTTACATAATTGTTGCCTTAAATAAGAGTTTTCCTCTGAAACATGATCAGTTTTTACACAAGCTGAATAACAAAACCCCTTCAACTTTTGTGATATTAAAGGGACAGTTTACCACAAAATCAAAAATGTACCTTACCTCTGTACCTCTTACCTGTAGTGTTTATTCATCTGTCTGGATAGTTTTGGTTTGAGTTGCAGAGTTTTGCAGATATCAGCTGTAGAGATGTCTGACTTCTCTACAATGTAACGGGACTAAATGCTGCACTCAGCTTGTGGTGCTCAAAGCACCAAAAACTACATTTGAAAAATTCAGCAGTCGTGTCTCATGACCTGGTTATTCAAGATATAGTCAGACCTTGTTGTGAGCAGTTTCATTTCTCTCTACTGAACTGCACTCGTCAACCACAGGACCATCTAGTACACTGGTTCACAAACTGGAGGGACCTGATCCCCACTAGGGGTCACCAAAGCTTCATGGGGGGTCACGAGGCCTTCTCCATGACAGGCCTGAAAGGGAAACTTTAAAAATAGAATACAGGGGCCTTTATCTCAGCATTTCATTCATTTCTGTGAAGAAAACTAAATGGAATTATTTTTAATCATTCATAAATAGACTTGTTCTGCATTAGAAAAAACAAAAAGCAAATAGAATCACAAGAAGAAAACACTGAGTTTGTAAAAAAAGAAGCCTGTTAAGTAGATGTGATTGTTAAAAATATACATAATACAGATAGAATCTGTAGAATCTGTCAGTCAGGGGAAGTCAGATTATTCAGTGATAGATAAAGAAAAAGTTTGGGACTCTGGTCTTTAAATTCTGCACTTTGTTTCTCTCTACATGTTGTGAGTGATTATAATCGTCCACAACAGATTGAGAGAATGATCTTTAATTAAAAGCTGCACTACACGTTTGTAACAGGCTTTATTCAGAGTTTTGAGTCGTGATTATTACAAGGTTAGCGATATGCTTCAGTTTGAATATGCAGCTTTAAACAATTCTGAATTTTCAACATAATCTGTTTTTTCTTTGACACGATCACATAAACCAAAAATCTTTTCATATTTGAACTGAAAACAATCCCGTCGTCGTATTTGTTTGGTTAATATCCAGAATGGATCTGTGATTCATTTCTTCCAGATCAAACAGAACATTTCAGATATCTACAGTTACAGTTTTGATAAATGAAATGAACATTCTGGATCTGAAATTAAAAACCATCCCAGATATTCACAGTGTAACTTTGATTTATTATCTGATAAACATGCGCCTCCAGACACTGTGGCAAAGGTTTTATACATCAGTGGTGACAGTTGTGGATTGTGAGAATGTCACTGTCGATACCTGAAATGTTCTTTTCGACTCAGAAGTAGGGCTGCAACTAATGATTACTTTCCTTATCAAGTAATGTGTCGATTATCAATCATTTTTACGATTAATTGATTAGTTGTTGGGTCCATAAAATGGTGAAAAATGATCAGAATGTTGTTGCCCTAAAACCATAACACTGATCGTGTTTGTCATTTATCATTTAATATGCTTCTTTACATTTTTCAAAACAGGGCTGCAACTAATGATTATTTTCATAGGTGATTAACTGGTCGATTGTTTTCTTGATTCATCAGTTAATAGTTGTTTGGTCTTTAAGGTGACAGAAAATGGTGAAAAAAGTTGATCAGTGTTTCTCAAAGTCCAAGATGACGTCCTCAAATGTCTTGTTTTGTCCACAACCCAAAGACATTCAATCTACTGTCATAGAGGAGTAAAGAAACTAGAAAACATTCACATTTGGAATCAAAGAATTTGTACATTTTTTATTTTAAAAAATGACTCAAATGATTAATCGATTATCAAACTAGTTGCTGATTAATTTAATGGTTGATTAATACGTCCATTCCAGCAAATCAACCACTTAGACTTTTAAAGATTTTTAGATAAAAGTTGTAAAGATCTTGAAATAGTTTTTTTTTTTCCACAATTTTAAAAAATACACAAAAAAGGAAAATATTATAAATAATACACAGTGCAGGAAGGTATTTGAAGCCTCCACCTAAATAAAGATTTCACAAAGAACTCAAAAATACAGAAAATACAATTTCTACACATAAGAATGTTAATATTCACAATAATTACCATTGTGACCAGTGAGAACAGAGTTTCAACTTGGAGAAACATGATTATGAAAATATAATTACAGACAGGAGTGCTGGTCGATGAAAACTGTGCTTTAATTTTACTGTTAAAAAGCTGTAAGAACTCTGTATCCACACGGAACATGTTCTCAGACTGTATTTCAGATCATTCTCAGCCGTGTTCCTTCATCGATGTCTGTCACCTCCACAGCTGGACGTGATTCATTCTGCTGCGGGTGAGAACCGTACTTCACCTTGTTCACTGACGGCGACATCACTACAGTTTTCAGCTCGTATATAAATATGACCAGAGGAGAGTTATTGATCAGCAGGCGGCTGAACGAGCCCACACATCAACACTTCATCACTTTGTGAACCATTAGTTACCAGGCAGGTGACAGCAGGGCTTTATGGGACGCGGGAGAAGAAGAGGTGGAGATCCTCGCCGAGGCGGGAGAAGTGGTTAAATCCAGCGTGAAGTGATGAAAACATCGACAGGTGCTGATGGCTGAATTATCTTTTCAGACTACAGAGATAAACCTGAAGACTGAAGCCAGGTGATCAGGATCAGATCAGGCTTGTACTGTCCAACAACACGTCTGTATTCAGGTCTCACAGATGGTGAAGCACCTACTGCAATGCCACCAAAACTGCCAGATTCAACCAGCAGAGATTTGGAAAGTTCCTCCAACACTAACATGACCTCCACGTATGTTGTCTGGAGCTGAAGCTAGATTTCAAACTGAAGCAGCTGTTGATCACTTGCGATTAAGAAGAGTGAGAAGGCAGCTGTCAATGGTCGCATAAAACAGTTAAAGATCAGAATTACTCTTTGTCTCCACCAACCAGTCCAGTTACAGTTTACGTCCACGTCTGTCCACACTCATATAATGTCTGTAGTGAAGGAATTTAATATGGACCTTAACACTGTACTGACCTGTAACTTTAAAGGAACTTAATAAAAAGTGTATTTTTTGGCATTCTGTGATAGTTATAGCGCCACCTACTGGAAACAGGAAATGACATGTTTCACACTTCGATGTGCTCCTCCAAGCAGTTTGTCCAGATACAAATCATTAGTGGTCAAAAAAGCCTTAAGACCTTGACAGTGTTGTATTGTGAAGATTGTGGTGTTTCCCTCGCGGCACGCCAAACGTTGATGTTTTGCCAAAACACAGGAAGTTGCTTTAACTTCAGTGTACATGGTCGAATCTGCCTGAAACTTCACATGTACATGATGGCAGTCCAGACCTAAAGACATGATGTGGCCTTGGCCCATGGACGTAGCCAAACGGCTTGGCCACGCCCCCTAAAATGCGGCACCAGTGGCACAAACATGTAAAAAAATGAGAATGCTCAAACAGATGAAATGAGCATTGTGCTGCATCTGGTACAATACATTCATCATAGAGGGTCCCTGTTTTAAATAAACCGATGAATGAATGAAACCCTCTCCTCCTCTGTCCTCCACTCACAGGGAGGTCAAAGACGTCCTGCTCGAGGACACTTCACGGGGTCCACATGTTTCAACATCACTTCACATTGATGACCAGTGTTAGGTCATCACATGAGGACATACAACAGATCAGCTAAAGAATGACAGGAGGACAACAGAGACAGGATTGTTGTCATTTCTTTGTTGTTGATGTTTAATTAAAGCTTTTCAAAATAAGATCTCTCAGCAGATTATTTTCCTGCCTGATGTTTGCAGTAAAATATGGAGATGAAATGTTTCCACCCACTCGCAGCTTTAATTCTTCCTCTGAGCTCCTCATTGACACGTTCAGCCTGCAGCGTTTCAGCAGCGGGAGTCACACACACGGAAATATTAAACACTTTATAATAAGAGTACAAATCATATACTTTAATTCCTGCCAGGGGGTCGGATTTGCCATGAAATCAGATGAGACTGTTTACATTTTCCGAGGCAGGAGGGGATTTTTATTTAGATCAGTGATTCCCAAAGTGTGGGCTGCAGCCCAGTGGTGGGCCGTGAAGGCCCTGTAGGTGGGCCTTGGGAAGTCATGAAAAACCAAGAAATTTTTAAGTTTCAATTTTAGTTTTAAGCTTGAAATTACAATAAAATATTTATGATTAATTTTTAAAAAGTAATCAAAGCTAATAAAACAAAGTCATGGGATTCAAACTGTGTTATAATACTACTACTAATACTACTACTACTAATAATAATAAACTTTATTTATACAGCACGTTTCAGAACAAAGTGATGATAGACCCAAGATTACAACATTTCCAGAGTGGGACAAGTAAAATAAGGCAGTTAAGACAAAATGGAGCAAAAAAAACACATTAAAAGAGATAAAAAGTAATAATAAAACAAACAATAAGCAAATATGTTGACAATAATCCAGAACCAGAATCTTATCTCTTGTCATTGTAACTCATGCTGCATTTAATGCATTAATTAATCATACCTGCAAACATTAGCTAATTACTCGCTAAAGTAACGTTAACCTGTCAAATCAGGTTGAAGGGTGTCTTAATGTAACCTATCACATCTTTCCCAACCTGTTTATAATGGAAAGTGTGCCAGCTTGTTGGCATGTCAGCTAATGCTAACTTCAGTGAATTTGGCATTAACTTACAGTGTTAATGTTACAGTTCAGAATTGTTTTGCTGAGTTCAGGCTTCCACTGCATTCATACTGTTATCAGATTTTAACATCCATCATTGTCGTCTGCATTAAATCAGTCAACACGTCCTCACGCCTAAATGACAAAATAAATCAAATGCCAATGACTCCCAGAACAACAGATATGACTGTTGCAGAGAAGCAGCGACAGGCAGCTCTGGACCTTAAGTATGTCACTTTAGGGGCGGGACGTTTGGCTCAGTTGGTAGAGCGTCCGACCCATGTATGGAGGCTGTTAGTCCTCTGCAGCGGCCACAGGTTCGACTCCCGCCTTCGGCCCTTTGCTGCGTGTCATCCCCTCTCTCTGTCCCGTTTTCTGTCTACTCTCTGGCTGTCCTATCCAATAAAGGCATAAATGCCAAAAAAAAAAAGTATGTTACTTTAAACACGAGGTTAATGTTGTGAAACGGTTGTAGTTTGGTTGGGCTTCGGCACCAAAACTACTTGGTTACGTTTAAGAAAAGATCACAGTTTGGATTAGAATAAGTATGTTACATTGAATTTGTAAAGTCGTGTACGTAAAAAATTTAATTTAACATACGTCAAATCTGTTAAACCTCTGACCACATCCAACAGTGATGCAGGGATGGAAATACTAAAATTACTGTAATTAAGTAGGTTTTTTGGGGTACTTGTACTTTTATGAGTAGATTTTCAAGTCTGTACTTTTACTTGTACTTAAGATGTAATCTACTCAGTTACTTTTAAACCCAGTTTTTGAGACAAATACTTTGTACTTTTACTTAAGTATTTTTCCAACACCAGTACTTTTACTTGTAATTGAGTAATATTTTAGTAATGTCATCGTAAGCCACAGCATTTTTGAAAACTTGCTTCAAGAATGTAAAACAACCAAATACAGCAAAGTGCTGCAAGTAGTTCAGTGGAAAATGTGTATATCACTCAGCCAATCAGCAACAGGTGACGTTCCTGCTCGTGTGCAGGACAAGGTGAGGAGGATGGGAGACTGTGATGACGTGTTTACACCAAAAATTAAACAAATCTTCACCTCACGTTACTCGTGAAAGTTTGATCGCCGGATCATCTTGTTAACATATTTGTCAAACCCCGTCACACGGTAACCGATGGGTTCTGAGACTGATGACACAGACCGACTTCAATTAGTAATTAACTGCAGGAACATCAAGCGTGTCCAAGCTGTGTGCACCACTAATTAGTGTCATCTGTGCTACTTTCAGTGCATTTGTGCGTTTGTGTTTTCTGTATTTTAATGATCACAAATTTTGCAGCTTGTGAGAAAAATGTCAAATGAGTCTCCAGTTATCCTTGACCACAGGACAAATAGTTTCAAACTCTTTTGTTTAAATGAAATCAAATACATTAGATACATTATAGGCGTTCTCTGAGACTGATTAGTGTCTCCTGTCAGTGTCCGGTGACGGATCGAGCAGAAGTCGTCCCAGAGACCTCTGTCCCATCTGATGTGTGTCCATGAAAACAAAACCAGCAGGAGTGTTGTGTTAAACAGCAGGACCTGAGCTCTGATCTGAGCTCAGTGTGGGTTTTCTCAGCTGTATCAGCGCTCTGCTGTAAAATGATTGTTGTGGTCGGGAGTATTTTTGTGCAGACAAATCCATCACAGCAGAGACCCTGGGAACGCATGATGAATGTGTCCCCAAAAGTCAACATCCTTTATCAGCTAGAAGCCATTAGAGATGCAGAGGAGAGGCTTCAGCGTGTTTTATGTTTGCAGGTGCTCAGTAATCAGAGCTTCAAAATGAACTGATTGGACGGGCGGCTCCAGACGAAGCAGTGTCAGCACTGGAGCAAGTCCAAAAATTTCTTCCTGTGAAAAGAAAAGACTTCCAAAGAGACAGAGGAAAAATCAGTCAGTCGATTTTGTTTGAGTAGCATTTGAATCGTTTTGAGTTGACTGTTAGCCACAGACTTATAGGCCCAGACAGGGCTCTGCCGCTCAGCCTCACCACCATTTTTTCCCAGTGGCCACTCGCGGTGTTGCAGCAAAAATTCCCCACCGGCCTAAAAAGCTTTTCCCCCCATAGTCCACCATTATAAACGAGACGTCTGTGAAACAGTTGACAGGACACCTCGACCTGCAAACAAGCTCAGTTACGACTCTTTCGATGTCTCTTTTGAAAAAAGATATTTTAAATATAGGTACAAGCGGCAGTTAACAGGGTCCAAGCAGATTATCAATATTTGGATGCTTGTAAGAAACATTAGATTTGATTTGTTGTAATAAGTCCTGCCCACTTTAATCAATCATTACAAAAATACATGTACTGACTGAGTCATGACCAGAAATCATGCAAAACAATTTTCGTATGAATCCATACTGTCAATTATGAGAAAAAAACTATTTGCATTTGTGGCGCCCCCTTCAGGTGAACGCAACGCATTTCAATGTTAGCTTAGTGAACACTCCTGTCTAAATTTTCATGTTGAGACCTCACTGTGTTCATGAGTTTTTACACCTGTTAGAAAATGAGCTATTTTGATAAAAACTGATTGGCTCATAAAATGCAAACTGAGAGACCAATCAAAATTAAATTCATAAAAGCTGACATTTTTAAAGCAGAAGATTAACTGAGAAAAGATGCAGATCAACTGAACGATTAAAATGGCAAAAGAACTTTGAGTCTATGTCAAACTGTTTTCAAGATATTTGCAAAAATGTAAACTTGTTTGTTATAGCGCCACCTTGAGGTCAGTGATGGTCATTTTTGTTGCCTGAGTAGTTGGTGGAATTTGCAACCCACCTGCCAAGTTTGGTGATTTTTTGTCTCCCAGTTTTTTGCTGCATGAACAGAAAGAAAGACAGAAAGAAAGAAAGTTTACTGTCTTAGTCTGAGCAGATCGAGCACATCGTCTCCATAATGAGAAAGGACACTGCATGCAGTCGGATTAGTTCTGTTATATGTGTCAAAATAAAAGTAGACGGTGGACCCAACAATGCAGACAACAGTTCAAATACATTTAATTAAGAAAACGAAAGAACCAAAGCTTACGTAAATGCAATAAGTCCTCAACCAGAGTCAGAAGAACAAAAGAAAGAACATAGGGACTAAACAGACAAAGAACTAATCAGACACAGGTGGACAGACAGGTGAAACAAATGTCAATCAAAAAGAGTGGGAAAAGGATAAAGACAGGAAGTAAAGACAAGACACATGAGGGAGGACCAGGACTACAAAATAAAACAGGAAATAAACAACAAAACCCCAAACCATGACAAGTTCTTCATTGTTCTCTCTGTGTCAGTGAGATGCATCATCGACTATCAAAACTAAAATCTAGTCTTTTGTCATTCATGCAGACGTCATCTTAAAAAATACACCTCAGTTGTTTGGTGATAAACTAGTGTGTAGTGTTTCTTGTCATGGGTTGTGTGGGTGGTCGTCTGGTGCATGTAAATGTTGTTATGGTAGTACTGGAACTTTTTTTAAAATTTTTATTTATTTATTTGGTGCATTTGTGTTTGTGCCAATTTTGTTTTAGTTTTTGTTTCCTTTATTGGTGACTATTATTTATCGCTTCATGTGAAGAGTCATTTCACTCATCTTTTTCTCTTAATTTTGGGCTGATATTGAACATTATTATCACATTGGGATTTTGAATTGATGTCTTTTTGTTGTTGTTTTGTGTTTTGGACCCCAGGACGACCACTTTATGGAAGCTACTGTTGATCCAAATGAAGAATAAAGAATAAACCAAACGTCCACTGAAGGCAGCATGTTTTTGACAAATATTTGAATTTTTACATTTGCTGCAGACAAAGAGAAACAGTCAGATATCTGTGCTCATATTCACACTGTTTCACACATTTTCACTGAGATTGTCACAGAACTGGCTGGTGTGAACTGGAACACCAACCTTCACAACTACAATGACACAGTTACATCTCGGCTGCAGATGCAGCACGTAACACTCTCTGCTCTCTAGTAGGTCTTCTGTACATCACAAACAAAATCAATCATGATGTGCTGTTGAAGGATGTTTACCTGCTGATGAATTCGGCACTGAAAAACACTCACAGTTTGTTCTTTTTAATGACCTCCATGATGGCTGGAGAGGCTACAAGTGGAGGCAATCCAGGCCAAAGAGAAGCTTCATCTTGGCTGTAATAAACCTGTAATTTTGTCTGTGATGATGGTGAATGTTGGTAAAGCAGCGTTTCTCAACCTCCTCTGATCACTGACCCCCTAATAACCCAACAAATTAGAAAAGAGCTGTCAAGTTGTCATATTTGCAGTGTGACCTATTTTCTGTTCCCTGTTTAGCAATAAACATGAGGACAATTTCAGAAGGATTATACAGAAGTATTTCCTGTTAACAGGCAGTGAGGGAGGAGCTTGTCACAGTAGCCAATAGTGCTGGATGAATGTTAACGCAATGACCGTCCAGCCATACAGAACCAGCACAGCAGCCATCAGTTAACCAGCTGACTGTCCTCGACTGGAGTCGAATAACTTAGCCGCATGGCTAACCAAGCTAACAGCAGCTACTTTAGCAACAAGTAAAGCTATCCTTCCATCATGAAACTCCATCGTGACCCAAATCACAACAGGCTTCATCACTAAATCTTCAGGAGAGTTAATTTGTGCATAAATTAACTTTCCTGATCATTTTTACTGCCATTTCTGCATCATGTTAAATACTTTATCAGTGAGTGAGTTAACAGCTCGTCTCATTGTTTTTTATTTCCTCTCATCAGGAAAACAAACCTCTAAAAAAATTTAAAGTCAACTTGCTGTAATAACATTTTTTGTGGAGTTTTGAGCCCAACTCAAACTCTTAGTCTAATCTTTTTGAGATAAACCAAAAAAAGTTTTGCAGATCTATAATCTTTAGTTGAGATCATGTATTTTTCTTCTTTAGATAAACTTGAATATTTGAGGTTTAGAAACTCAAAAAAAAAGGTGTTTCAGAAATGGTTCACAGTGAGCTTCAGTGGTTTTAAACAACAATGAAAATTACTGAGCATTATTCACTTTAACTTCAATGTGTTTACTCAATAATTTTTGAAACACAATTTTAGGGGTGTTCTAAACTTAAGAAGAAAAGGAAAACCTTTTTTGTTTTTACAGTGTAGGACATTTTAGCCTCCTTCATAAATGAGACACATTAAGCCAATTTAGGAAAAAAATTAACCGACCCTTTTTTCCTTCTCATCAGTAAAACATTAAACATATTCTAACTGCTTTATAAAAAAGATGTACTGCAGATATAAATCTTAAAATTTGCAGAATTTCACCCATATTTATTTGGTGACCCAAATAAAATCTCCTGTGACCCATCTGTGGGTCTCGACCCAGTGTTTGGGAATGACTGCACTACTGTGGGTCACCCTCTCTGAACTGCCATGTAATGAAATGTGAGCTAATATTTTGTTGGCAATGTCCAAAACTTAATGTTTTACAGTGAACCATGCAGGCTGCAAGAACAGTTACAGCAAAAGTAGAAGAAGAACATAAACAAGATGGATGTGCAGCATCGAGTGAATAAAGTTACAGTTTAATATAAAAGATACAGTTCATCATGATTACCAATGAACACTGACCCCTTTCAGAATAAAGGTCTGATACCAGTTCTTACCAGTATTTTTTGGTATTTCCATGAAGGCCTTGCAGGTGGGAACAGTTCTAATATTTTTAAAAACAAAAAGTAAATATGCAACGAGAGGCAAAATCCAAAACAAGGTACAAGTCCACAAACGCAAGGAAACTTAAAAAGAGTAAACAAAACTGCAAAAGTTTCCTTGCACAAACACAGGAAAGGGCTGGCAAGCTCGACACAAAAGAAGACAATGAAGAGGGTCTGAGGTGGGAGACAGACGTGAGACTAAATAGGGGGGGCAGGTGAAAACAATCAGTAATCAATTCAGAGGGGGAGAACAAAGGCAGGAGGTAAAGCAACAGAAACAAGAGGGAATGCTTGAACTACAAAATAAAACAGAAAATGAGCATCAAAAAACATCAAACCATGACATTCACAAAACGTTCAGTCGTCTTCCTCTCGTCGTTGTCTTGTGGTCCGTCGAGTGCTCGATCCAGGATGTGTGCTGGAGCAGGTCTCTGTAAGTAAAAACTAAAGATATTTACTGTTTATTTTTATTTTATTAAGCACACAATATTGTTTCAGTTAGTTTTCCTTTTTTCCTAAAGTCTAATTTTTGTCTTTATTTCAGTCGAAGGAACAATATGTTACAACTGCACGTACAAAAATGAGTACAGCAGTTCAGATAGTGAGCTGGCTGCAGGAACGCTGCAGGAACGCTGCAGGAACGCTGCAGGAACCTCAGAACGCAGGACGAGTGTAAACTTGTAATTTGACAATAACAATTGAGAACGAGTCCTCGGCTGTAAGTCGATCAACTGTTTATAACTCTGTGAGTTGTCTGGCGACGTAAACTTCAGTCTGTTATCCTGAAAACAAAAGTCCACTGATCTGAAAATACACAGTCTGTCTCACTGCTGCCAAACTCCATGAACATTTTGCTCAATTTAACCCTTATACACATCTGCTCTTTCTGAAAGATTATTAATAATTTCTTATGACTCATAAACAGACACTGACTCATTCAGCTAATATTAGGCATTAATTTGATCTCTAATTAACGTGAACCTGGCAAACAAAAACCATTATTAAAGCCTGGAATAGAAAATTAAAAGGAGGACGCTGCGGCTGTAGCGTTGTTGTCAGTTTTTCTCTGATGGCATATCATGATCATCCTATGATTTTGTACAGTATATACTACAGATTTCTACTTTAATAATAATAATTTAAAAAATCACACCTATTTTTTTTGTTTTTTTGTTTTATTGAACTATAACAAAAGGAAGGAAGGCCAAGTTGGCCAAGATCCACTACAAGAAAAGGTGGAGCAGAAACTAACAAACATCATGCCTGACTGTCTGGACCCCAAGTCCTGGACCCTCCCACTGGGGGTGACCTCCATCCTGAGGAAAAACAGCTCACACCTGACCTGTTTCAGTACCTGCTGGGTTCTGGCTGTGTTCCATTCCAGTGGAAGGAATCTGCCATAATGTCAGTCCCTTAAAACACACGAGGACCTGAATGACTACAGACCAGCTGCTCTGACATCAGTGCTGTGAAAATTAGAGCCTGTCAGAACCTATACTGAATTTTTAGGGCCGATGCTGATGATGATATTAGAGAGTAAAAAGGTTCTGATGATGCTAAGCTTTATTGTCCAAATATAACATGAGGGAACTGAAACACTAAACTCTCACTTACATTTTTAATAATTATTAAGAGCTGCAAAAATTAATTGAATAACTGATTAGTTATTAGCTAATCAGTGCCAATTAACTGGTAACTATTTAACTATTTTTATAATTGATCAATTGAGTAATTTTACAAGAAGAAAAGTTAGTGAGCTAATGACACAAAAACACAAGTTAAAGTAAACATATATCAAGACATATAGCCAGGGTGGAGGAAAGCAGAAAAAGACACTGCTGCCTACCACAGCTTGAACGCAGTGTTTGAATGCTCTCAGATCTGTCTCACCACGTTTTAATACCAGGTGTAAATGGGGTCAGTGTCATAGCTTGTTTCTGATTGGAGAATTTGAGTGTTTAGCACTTGCCTGTTGTTACAATTGCCCCCAGTCTCCCCTGTCTATCTATCTATTTATCTATCTATCTATCTATCTATCATAGCACAAAATGTAAATACTCAAATAAAGAAGTAAGTAAGTACCTCAAAACTGTATGTAAGTACAAAAGATAAAAGTGCCTGAGTAATATTTTTAACCTTTTACATTTTTTCTTATTTTGTGCAGCTAATTTGTATCGAGCAGATGTCAGGATGTCCAAGATGTGTCCAGATGTCATCTAGACAGTCTCCTGAACCAGTTCAACTGTTAACATGGATGGACGGATGGATGGACGGATGGACGGATGGATGGATGGACGGATGGATGGATGGATGGACGGATGGATGGATGTTCAGTCTCGCGGCCGCTGGTGGAGGTGTGTGAACCGTGAACGCGCCTGGGCTCGCGCGGTCTGTCGGTCATTCAGTGGAGCAGAGCGCGCGGAGAAGCAGCTTCAGGTCTGTAACATTAAATTATTATTTTTCCCTCAATTGAAAAACTGTCAGCTCAGTTTATGTGACTGTTGTTCACACAGAATCTTTTAGTTTCTCTGCTGATTCAGCGCAGACCTTCAGTTAAATGTAAAGAATCATTAACGGAGTAAAACCTGAACGTCGGATTTGAGATTTCACACTTTGATTTGAGATTCCTAAACTTTCTTATTTTCTGAATGTTATTTATTGTTTGAGGTTATGACACAGCTGCAGATACTTTATATGAAATATATTTTACTGTCTGCGTGCGTCTCATGTGTTTCTTTGCTGCTCTTCTGTGTGTTTGTCCTGTTTTTATTTGGATCATGTCTCTCTCTCTCTGCTGCAGATTATTACTGTTATTTATGATCCAGAGGTGGTTCCCAAAGTGTGGTCTGCGGACCCCAACAGGTCCGGAGAGAATTCAAGTCAATTAAAAAAAATAAAACGTTCATATATTAATATAATTTTACTCTGAAAGGTGAAAGAATGAGGTCTAAAGATTCTGTAATTGTGATTCAGGTCATATCCAACAGCTGTTATATTTAGAAATGACATAAAGTGGATTTTGGACATTTACATTACTGTTATAGGTGAATCTTTGTTTTAAAGGGACAGTCTGGATTTTTTTTTAAGTGGTGTTGAGACACCGTAGCTGCGTTTACATGGATCCTAATATTCCACAAATAATCTGACTAACAGCCCAATCAGGAAAAAAAAGTGCTTCATGGAAACACACAAGTCAGAAGAAACTGATCAGAGGGGATTTTCAATCAGATCGATCAGGTTGGTTTAAACCTTTAATAATCTGTTCAAAAGGAAAATAATAACCATGTCAACACTTTTTCTGATTGTTACTCTAAATATAAAAATATTCTTTCGACACATGTCTGCCCCACATATTTTCTTTTTAATTTTTTAAAATTTGTTTTTAATCTGTTATAAACGTTAAAAGATTTAAAGGTTGAGTCAGTAGAATATGTTCATCGTTCATAAGAGCACCAGAACGTCAAACACCAACGTTTTGGTTCGGTGAAACGTCCCGAAAATACGTGATGACTGAACCGGGTTCATGTTTATACGAGTCTTTACTTTGTTCTTTAAGGAAAATGTTACAGATTTTACCTTTAAAGACGCTAATATTACTTCTTCTTTGTTTACTGACTTTCGGAAAACTGGAAACCATTTTCTTCTTCTTCTTCTTCTTCTTCTTCTTCTTCTCTTCTTCTTCTTCTTCTGTTATATTTCCAGCAGCTTTGCAGCAGGCAGAACCAGTTTCCACATGTCAGAAAAGTTACATTCTGATCAATACTTTGAGGCGTGTAAACGTGTTTTATCAGATCAATTTATTTAGTGTATAACTAGACGGCACAAGTCACCAGGTTCAAACCCCCCCCCCCCAAAAAAAAAAGAAAAAAAAAAGAAAAAAAACAGACCTTGTTGTGAGCAGTTTCATGTAGGAACTAATCTACCAGAATTATTTTCTTTCTAATAGAGAGAAAGTAGTTCATATTTAAAACTGCTAACAACAAGGTCTGTGGATTATCTGGACTAATCAGGTCACAATTTCTGGAAAGAGACTCTGGTTTTTAAGCTTTTAAATGTATTTTTTCGGCCCTTTGAGTGCCATCTAGCTCCATTATTTTGGAGCGAAAACAGAAATCTCTACGGCCGATCTATCTCCAAAACTCTGCAGCTCACACACACACAAAAAAAAACCCTAGATAGATAAATATCACTACAGGCCGAGGGGAAAATATGTACGTCCCTTTAAAGAACTTAAATACTTATATACTGTCAATAAGAATAAATAAATAACAATAATAATAATGATAAATGACCTGTTGATTATTCCTGAACATAACTTACACATGTGAGCTGAGGCACTTTGACCAGATGTTTAAATCCTGTACTCTCCACAGAGGTAAACACTCCTGCAGTGTTAGTTATTGATCGGGTCTGATTCCACAGTGAGAGGCTGTCTGAACGCTGCAGGAGTCTTTTAGTCTGTTTTTGACACATTCAGGCGATGGAGTCGTAACGTTAAAGACAGAAAATGCAACATGTTACTAAAGAAATCAATGTATTGAGAGCCGCTGTGGCTCAGCCGGTAGATCGTACACCTCATGTACTGAGCTCATCAGTCCTCTGCAGAGGCTCTGGTTCGATTCCTGTGGCAGTTTGCTGCATGACACCAATGACATGAGGTCACAGTGACCTTTGACCTTTGACCACCAAAATCTAATCAGTTCTTCTTTGAGTCCAAGTGGTCATTTGTGCCAAGTTTGAAGAAATGTCTTCAAGGCGTTCTTGAGATTAATCTGAGGATTATTTTCACGATTAATCGATCAGTTCTTTGGTCAGAAAATAGTGAAAAATATTGATCAAAGTCCAGAATGATGATATATTCAGTTTACTGTCATAAAAGAGTAAAGAAACCAGAAAATATCCACATTTTAGAAGCTGTAATCAGAAAATTTTGACTTTTTTTAATCAATTATCAAAATAGTCGGTGATTAACTTAATAGTTTACAACTGATCGATTAATCCTTGTGGCTCTATATTAAAGTAAATTTATACTTAAAGGTTTATTGGTCAGGTATGTTTACATGTCGAAGGAATATGAGATCAGTTCCTTTGACACACAGTTCTGAGAACACGTTCACAAAGACCCACATTACATAAACAGATAATTATTGTACAATAATAGACACTTCTGTAACACCTTTAAGGTCAGGGTAATCTTTATAATCTCAGAGGAAGAGCAGCAAGAGATTCATCAATATACAATAATTCACACACAGAAACATATGATTATGTGATGCTTTTCAAAGTAGGACAAGGTGAAAGAACACCCACTGATAAACTGCATCAGCACTTCAAAGGATAACTCCTCGTCAATTATTGTCTCCAGATGCTTTTGCTTAGTTGCTGATTTGTTAAAGGGTAACTTCATCCTGAACCCTGTTTTCCCTCGTTTTGAGTCATTTAATGCAGCGAGACGGCTGCATTCAGCAGAAACACAACTGGGCTGCGATTTAATCTGAGGCTGAACGAGTTTGAAAAAAATAATTAACTGTGATTATACAACAATTCATTTCAACCAATTAATCTGATTTGACAGGAGGCATTTCATGACTGCTGATACAGAGGAGGGGTGAACAATTAATCTCAATTTTATCAAAATCGCAATATTTGATAGAACACAATTTTTGTTGGTAAAATGATTGTGGCGCTGCAGAGATGTGCCAGCCAGCTGAAAAATATGTCCTGTTTTTGGACTTATTTTTCAATAAATGATCAATCTGGCAATCATTTTTGCACTAACTGATTAGTTGTTTGGTCCATAAAATGTCAGAAAATATTGAAAAATTGATCCTGTGACAATCTTGTCAATTGACAAATAGGTCCAAACACGTGAAAACAGGTGGAGTGCATGGACGTACGCCTGTGCGCTCCACCTGTTTTCATATGTCTGGACCTATTTGTCAACCAGTGATCAATCTGGCAATAATCTTTCCACTAATCATCATTTTATGGTCCATAAATTACCAGAAAATATTCATCAGTGTTTCCTAAAGTCCAAGTTGACGTCGTCCTCAAATGTTTTGTTTTGTCCACAACTCAAGGATATTCAGTTTACTGTCAGAGAGGAGTAAAGAAACCAGAAAATATTCACATTTCTGGAACTGAAATCAGAGAATTTGGACAATTTTCTTATAAGAAAAAGATCCAAACTGATTAATCGACGATCAAAATAGTCGTCAAGTAATTTAACAGTTGAGAACTAATCGATTAATCAACAAATCACTGCAGTCCTACATCGTTTGGTACAGATTCCCACAAAAAACAGACCTTTAATATGTTTTTAAGTGAAAATGAGAAGAATAATGTAGGAATTATCATACTCTGATACTGTAAATTATATCACAACTGCAATATCAGTAAAAATAATCACAATTACATATTTTTTCAAAATTGTTCAGCCCTAATGTAGAGCACAGTCATTGGGACTTAACTATCACTTTACCATTAACCTACATTGACTTTACACTGATTAACATATAGAGACCACAGAGACAGGAGGAGACAAGAGGAGACAGGAGGAGACAGGAGGAGACAGGAGGAGACATGAGGAGGCAGGAGGAGACAGGAGGAGGAGACAGGACGAGACATGAGGAGACAGGAGGAGACAAGAGGAGGCAGGAGGAGACAGGAGGAGACATGAGGAGACAGAGGAGCAGGAGGAGACAGGAGGGAGGACAGGAGGAGACAGGACGAGACATGAGGAGACAAGAGGAGCAGGAGGAGACAGGAGGAGACAGGAGGAGACAGAGGAGGAGGAGGACATGAGGAGACAGGAGGAGACAGGAGGAGGCAGGAGGAGACAGGAGGAGACAGAGAGACATGAGGAGACAGGAGGAGACATGATGAGACAGGAGGAGACAGGAGGAGACAGGAGGAGACAGGAGGAGACAGAGTGAGGACAGGAGGAGACAGGAGGAGACATGATGGGGACGGAGGAGACGAGGAGGAGGCAGGAGGGACAGGAGGAGACATGATGAGACAGGAGGAGACAGGGAGACAGGAGAGACATGAGAGACAGGAGGACAGGGAGGAGGACAGGAGGAGACAGGAGGGAGACAGGAGGTGTCTTGTACATGACTCAGGGCTTATTACTGTGGGATCACTGTCAAACACTTTTTAATCTGACAAAGAACACAGAGTTGGATACAAACACAGCAGTTTAAACAGCTTTTGATCTGTTAATCATGGAAAAGACCTGCGCTTACAGTGTGTATTTGTTACCACTGTTATGAAATGACTTACATAAATCTATATCAGCTTATACAGATCAATTATAAGATCGCTTCCTGAACAGATTTCACCATCATCGGATGGATTTATTAGTGGTTCAGCTGTCAAAATCACACCAAAGTCACATGTTTGCCGTCATAAAATCCTGCGGTTGGTACATTTGCTCTCAGACCACAAACAAACTGCACCAGAGTCAGTTTGGAAGCAGACCGAGTCCGACGTTTTTAATCGGTCTCAGTCCGTTTGTTTGGTCTCAAAAATATAAACATCAACATTTAGTCTTTATAAAGGAGCTGAAGACAGTCTGGACAACTAAAGCAGAGCAGCACAAGTAATCCTGAAAATATAGAAATCGCAATATGGCCGAGTGCAATATCGAAACTGCAGGACCAGAATCAAAAATCGCAGTTCTTTGAAAATGAAAAACAGCATCACAGTGACGTACTGTACTCATGTACATCATCATGAGTTTGAAAGTTGTTTTTTTTTTCAGTAAAAATGAAAATTGTGATGCATAAATGATCATTTCCACTCATCGTATTGCAAATCAGAATCACAATTTCAGTCAAAATAATCTCAATATGACCTTTTTTTTTACTATATCGTCAGCCCTACAACTAAAGGAGAGCTGTACAGCTACACAAAGTAGCCAGCAAGCTAACGTTAGTGTGCAGGAAAGTGTTTGGTGTTGTTGGCAACAGAGCAGAGTGAAATAAATTAGTGAATAAGCAACAACAAGAAATCATCATCTGTTGTCAATTGTTACTGTCAACTAACAAACAGCGCTTGTAAAACTGTTGTATTAAAGCAATATCGCACTCGAGGTCATGCTGTTGGACTGAATAATCAGCTTACGACAGAATCACAGCTGTGCTGATATTAAGTACAACATCATCTTTATAAATACTCAGCTCTGATTGGTCAATTACAACATGCTATAACGTACAGTGAGCAGGTCATTATTGTGAAATAAACCCGACAGGATCCTGACGTGAAGCTGACGGGTCGTGAATCATCCTGAAGGGGTTTATTTCACAATAATGACCTGCTCACTGTACATTATCCTGCTTATTACATGGTTATTAACCAAAGAAATATCAATAATTTGTCACAAAGTATCCATTTTAAAATGATTTTTGTGATTTAACAATGGTTTTTATTGTTCCTCCAGAGTCTATGATCAGCACTGTATCCATAGCAACTGTTTGTTCTTCATAGCAACAGTCTGCTATACAGAAATAACAGGCCTTAAAATATGTAATTGACCAATCACAGTCGAGTATTTAACAAAGCCATATAATAATTCTGTAAAACAGAGCAGGGACAGTTTACACCAAAATGATCTCGGTGGATAAACAGCGCTACAAAACAGAAGAAAAATGTGTATTTTCTATTTTTGGTTGAACTGTCCCTTTAAGAAGCTGGAAGCAGAGAATATTTGATGTTTTTGCTCAAAACAAATTACTGAAACAATTAATCAGTTATCAGAATAGTTGCTGAGTGAGTTTCTTTTCATTGATGAATTTATTTATTGTTGTAGCTCCAAAACATAAATAAAAACAACTATATGAGCAACTACATGTTGTGTTTATATACACAAGAGGTCAAACTGTCAGAGTAAGCTGTAAACAAGGATACAAGATGCTGGAATGAATATTGAATGAATATTGAATATTAATGTGATGCAGAGAATCATCATGCATACATGTACACACTGTACACACACATAATAATATGTAATAGGTGAAGTGATGGGGGTCTTCTGCCTGTGGAAGCACAGTTATGCCAAATAAATGAATAAATGAATAAATAAATAAGATAAAATAATGCATGAAAAATAAAGAAAAATCAACTTAAAACTTACTGTGTATCATAATGAAGCATAATTCATCCTTATTCAAATTATAATGTATCTGCAAAATGTCAACTTTTGAGATCCAACACTTTCATAATTTTAATTGACGGAGATGAAAATAATGAGGAAAGTCATATTCTGAATTACGATGTCATACTTAAAGACACAGTTCTACCACTGATGAAGAAAAACTAAACTAAACTGAACACTTAATATTTTGACATTATTACTCATTTTACTTTGCATATTTCATTTCTTAAAATAAATTTGAAAAACAACATTTGAATGTCTGCTTCCTTAAGTTATGACAAAAAAACCAAAAACAAATAATAAGTGAAAGCAGATGCAGTTATGTAAAATGGTAAAAAGAGATATTTATGAAGTCATTACATTTACATTGAGCCCTTTTAGGACAAACATCATGATGACACAGCAGGCTGATATTCAACAAAACTTGGAGAGAGAAAACTTATTTTAAATTACGTTGCAGTTATTTCATGTTTTATGTGTTTTCATTCAAAATTTTCTTGTATTTTATGTTTTTAAATCAATTTTATTTCATTAAAAACAGACATTCCTCTGTGTACCACTAGAAGGAGCTCTAATATGTCAGTTTGAAAATTCAGGGTTTATGCCAAATAACTGTAAAAAATACATGCCACAGTTTCCCAGAGACATAAGTGACGTCTTTAAATTTCTTCTTTTGTCCCATCAGCAGTCGAGAACCCAAAGACTCTTCATTTACTGTCATAAATGACAAAGAAAAGAACCAAAACCTCACATTTAAGAAGCCGAAAGCAGCCAATGTTTGCCATCTTTGCTCGACTTAAATGATTAATTGATTATCAAAATAGATGGCAACTCATTTTTTAAGGGACTAATTGATTAATCGACTAATCGTTGCAGCTCTGTGTTTTTCTGTAAGTTATAACATCAGGCGACCAACTGAAATGCCCCATTTCCTTTAATAAACACCAGACTTCCCTGGATTTGAATATTATTGGAAACATTCACAACATAACTCAACAATTTAATGCAGAAATGTAAGATATTATGTGTTTAAGAGATTTACATGAGCGTTTTTATTTCTACCATCCTCATCTTCTGGTTTTTCTGGCGTGAAAAAGCTTCTGTACTGGTCAATTTGTGGAACCTTTGTTTTAATTTGAATGTAATCTAATGTGACCTGCAGCAGCCGTGAATGTGTCACTGAGGAAACATTTAATGAACGTGTCCATCAGCTGAGTGAGGGACGATTAATTGACCTGCCACGTTAAAAGGTGTATTTGTTTGAAAACCTTCGTGCTGCAGAGCATCAGGCGCCGACTCCTGCGGCCCTTTAATGTACTAAGATTGAGAACAGATGTGACGTCCAGTTGACATGACACAGTTCGGTACAAAGCTCCTGTGTCGGAGCAGCAAAGGAGCTCTTCAGACGTCAGAGCCGAGATACGACATTCCCCAACCTGCGGACGAATCTAACAAGTAGATGACATGAACACCGTAACCTAGCAACACCATCAGCAAAACTATGAAAATGATGCATTTAAAAGCTCAGATCTGAAGTGACACTGAGCAGCCAAAGAGCCGCGTGTGTGTCCAACACTAAATCTGTCCACTCCGGTGAGAGCCCTGAGACAGACAGGTGACCTTTCAGGGTGTTTAACTCAGTGCATGCTGGGCTACGCTCCAGTGCTCTGCCACCTTCAGCAGCATGTTAAAGGGATAGTTCAGATCATTTGATGCTTGTATGAGGTACTTATCCAAACCAAAAAATCAAAATAATAATCAGTTTGTGTTCATGCTAAATTTAGAATATTTTCAGTGGCTACGTATTGAAATTTTTGGGTGACTAAAAACTACATTCTGACATCTGCTGATGATATGATACAATCTAAAGCTGTCAACTTGCTTTCTTTATGTCTCACGCCGTCCCTGCAGATTCTCGTCTCTGAGCATGTTGGCCTGATCCAAAATGGACGTCCCGACCAACAACAGCCTGACTGTATCGGACTACTTCCTGGCCTCTGACGGTCTGGACTATGAGATCCCTCTGGACGAGATCCCGGACACCACGCAGGGCCCCGCCTTCTTCGTGGCCACCATTGTCATCGCCACGGTCCTGGTGGTCATCATGCTGGTCTGCGGCGTGGGAAACTGTCTGTTCATCGCCAGCCTCGCCCGCTACAAGCAGCTCCGCAACCTGACCAACCTGCTGATCGCCAACCTGGCCGTGTCAGACGTGCTGGTGGCGGCGGTGTGCTGCCCCTTCCTGCTGGACTACTACGTGGTGAAGCAGCTGTCGTGGGATCACGGCCTGCTGCTCTGCGCCTCCACCAACTACCTGCGGACCGTGTCTCTCTACGTGTCCACCAACGCACTGCTCGCCATCGCAGTGGACAGGTGAGTCCACCTGCACCTCCAGCAAACACAGCACCGCCCAGGTTTAGTCATCGATTTTTTAATTAGTTATATCTCAAATAATATTTAATTATTGATTCAGGGTCTCACCAAAGAAACGTGCACGCGCAGCTGCACTAGTAGAACAGCCAATAGGAACGCCCGGTCTCTGAGATGACCTGGGATTGATTTAAGTCTACCGTCATGGGTCAGATTCCCTAAAACAGAGCCGAGAGGAGGTGCTGAAGTCTTGTTCTGTCTCAGACCACTTGATTTACAACATGCTGACAGGTTATTATGGAATTATTGCTCATTGATGCAAAAAAAAATCTTGCCTACCACATTTTATTTTATTTGTAGACTTAGACAGTTTTCAGTTGCAGTTTAGTTGAGTTTAGGCTCAAAAACTACTTAGGAGGGTTTAGGTAGGAAAAATATTTGGGTAGACAAATTGAAAATGTTCATTTTGTCTTCTCGCATTAGTTAAGAACTTTTCTTTTCTTTGTCTGACTACAGGAAAAGTTCTTAACAATATTTGGGTAGGTTTATGAAAAAGTCCATCCATCCATTTTCTGTAACCGCTTATCCGTGAGGGTCGCGGGGGGCTGGAGCCTATCCCAGCTGACATTGGGCGAGAGGCGGGGTACACCCTGGACAAGTTCATCGCAGGGCTGACACATAGAGACAAACAACCACTCACACTCACATTCACACCTACGGGCAATTTGCTGCTGCATGTCTTTGGACTGTGGGAGGAAGCCAGAGTACCCAGAGAGAACCCACGCGGACACGAGGAGAACATGCAAACTCCACACAGAAAGGCCCTGCCGGCTCGGGGATTCGAACCCAGGACCTTCTTGCTGTGCGGCGGCAGCGCTAACCACTGCGCCATCGTGCCGCCCCTTATGAAAAAGTCATGTGTCTAAATTAGACCGTTCCACATCATTGGAAAGGCTCTCTGACAATCACACGGACACGTCGTCGAGGCAACAAGAACTAATCACAGCACGGTGTTGCCGGACAAGGCTGGACAGTCTTTGGAAGAAAAAAAAATAACATGTGGTTCCCACACAGACAGTGTTGCTGCTGCAGCGCTGCTACTGCCAGACCCATTTTTCTACACTGAGTTTGCAGAAGAGGAGAAGAAGAAAAAACAGCTGTAACCAGAAAGCAGTGTTTTTTTCTCTCCTGGTTCACAAAGCGAGAGAACGATTTGAGTCGTATGAAGCTGCATGCACAGACGACGGGATCGTCACTGTGCGTAGCAGTAACTTCCCCCTCTCAAGATAAAATGATATCTGATGTCTTTAAAAAGGACATTATTGGAGTCATTCATCATCTAACTGGCGCATCAATCACACATTATTTCTCAGTGAATGACGTCTGAATTTGGAGGCTCATTGATCAGGTGAAACGCAGACCTGTGACCTCTGCCTGTTTGTTAGTGTGTGTGCGATGATGTAGGGGTGAATAAAGAGGAGGTGAGGTGTCAGAGTCGGGTCACTGCCGAAATGTGATCATTAAAATGAACATAGTCAGGAAGGATGAACCTCATCTGCTCCAGGAGACCGTCCACCTCCATGTTCAGTCATTTTATTCCTCCTGCAGCAGATGTTGACCTTTGACAGATTCATCGACCACGTCCACAACTGAGATGTTAGATTTTATTTTCAACTTGTTCCGGGTAGAAAACAGGTGCTGTGAACACTCTGATTGCATATTTTTGAGCTGTAGCTGAAGTTATTTTATTTATTTATTTATTTTTAAATTATTTTTAGCAGTGCAATGGATAACACAAAGACAATAACAAAAAATGGGCTTTACAATCAATCGTGTCCTTAATAATCCCCGATCCGCCTCCCCGTCCTGACCGTCCTTGAGTGACACTACATAGTATCCACAGAGATGAAGAAGGATAAAATATAATAAATGAATAAATAAATAAATGAGATACCATGGGATAGAGTGTTTTCAGGTGTGTTTCAGGTGCGTTTTCAATTTTGGTCGTGTTTTTTCTGCACATCTTTATGCTGATGTCAGACTACACGCACACCGCTTCGGACGCCATGTTCGTTTACATTCTTTCTCCCGGGAGTCCGTTGTGAGCGCTCCTCAGAAGGTCGTGGAGCAACATGTAGTCTGTTGTGTTTTTCAGCTGCGACGCGGCAAGAATTTATGACTCCGTAATCGCCTAATCTGACAAAAATGTCCTGTAATCTGACCTCATCATCAATCCACAAGATGCTCCGTCCTCACTGGGAGCGAAACACTCAGTGATTCTTCCAGTTTGAAGACGGAGAGTCAGACAGAGGAAAGTGTCCACAGGTTTCTTTTCTTTTCTTCTCTTTCCCATTTTTTAATTAAAAAATTGTTCAAATTCTCTGATGTCAGCTTCTCAAATGTGAATATTTTCTGGTTTCTTTACTCCTTTCTGACAGTAAACTGAATATCTTTGAGTTGTGGACAAAACAAGACATTTGAGGACGTCATCATTGACATTTTATGGACCAAACAACTAATAGATTAATTGAGAAAGTAATAGATTGAAATGATAGTTGCAGGCCTATTTTTATTATTAGTACTTTCAGGCTGATTACAATGATTTAACTTAACTAATTTTGTCTGCCAGTTACTAGTCAGGGCATCATGAACAGAGATTCTGCAATTAACAAATACGACAAATAATCGTCAACAAATACTTTTCATTGGCAAAATGAACACAGTATTGATCTGAAGTTTGTACCAAACAAGACCACCAACAGATTTTAACAGCCCACTCTGGGATGTTCAAATCTGTGGGTGGTCCAGCTGCAGGATGCTCGTCTGATTCAGACACGTTTGATGTTCAGATTTTATCTGACATAATAAAACTTCAACAAAGAGCTTCAGTCCCGTTGTGATGAGCGATATCGGTCTGTGATCTCAGAGGAGGTTTATTTTAGGCTTTAAGCAGCACTGATGTAAGTGACGTATTCTGGCCACGATGAAAGGACCCAGTGTCTCATTAAAAGAGAAGCCCCAAAACATCCCATAATTCTAGGAACGGCTCCAGAGACAGGTGATTCTGCTCCTTTCATCGAATTCAAAGCCTCTTTAGGTTCTAAGAAGTTCCGTTCAAGGTGTTCTGAGTCCTCATTAGTCCACGAGGGCAGCTCGAGCTCTGGCAGATGTGATCTGAGGGCCGTCAGATCAGGAGCCGTTTTCAGAGAACAGCTCTTGACTCAACCCTAAAAATTTACAGCGAGGACTCCTCACGTAGGAGGGATTCAGGAAAATTCTCAGAGCAGGACGGGACAGAAACGTTTACCTCAGAGCTGGAGCTGTAGGCTGTATATTAGACAGGGTGAAACCCTGTTAAAATATGATCTGTGGTCGTCTCCTTTAAAACATGCACTCTTAGAGATGATGGACAGTGAAATCGATTGACCTGATCATAGACTTTAGTCTCTATTAAAATATCAGAGGTGCACAGTCGGTTCAGACGTGTAGAGGTGAGAGTAAAATCATCCAAAAGTTTCATTTATTTCATGTGAGTCATGGTGAACAGGTCGTGATGGAGTCTGGATTAAATAAATGATGGAAAATGAATTGTTTTGATTCAGTAGAGTCTGGTTAAACTTTCATCCTGATTGTAAAGTATAAATGGATTATGAATCCAGCGTCAGCCTGGAGCAAATGATTTAATCCAAATATCAGAGAACTGATGCTGAGGAGGATTCTCTTCTTGTCAAGGTGAAATTTTGACCTCACCACACGTTTTTGTTTTCCCTGCCTCCACTTTCTTCTGTTCCTCCCTTGATTTAATCCATTTCCTTTTTTTCCTTTGCTTCGTTCATTTCTTAACGTCCTTCCTTCATCTGTCTTCATTCCTTCATCTCTACTCATCCGTCCTCTCTCATGTCCCCCCCTCCCCACCCCCCACATTAACACCGCCCGTCCCTCCCTCCCCTCTTCTTCTGCTCCTCTTATCACCGTCATGTTAAATCCTCCGGCGTGCACGTGACCGTCAGATGTTCCGCCAGCTTCGGCTGCACACATGTATGTGTGTGTGTGGGAACAGCCGAGGGACTTGTGCTGGTTTGTTTGTGATAAACACACACACAGCATGTCAGAAAACACACACACACACACACCTCCTCCGCTCTGCTGCACTAACTGCTGCAGTGCTGTTCAACAGGAGGCGACTGAACACCAAACATACAGATGTGGTCAGATGTTCACATACACTTGTAAAGAGCGTGTACATCATGGCAGCTTTTAGTTTCCAGTGATTCTTGTAAGTTTTATTTTTCTATGATGAAATCATTGAAACAGAGTGTCTTCATCATAAATTTATTACAGGTCATCTGGAAATATGACAAAATCTACTGGGTCAAAAATATACATACAGGGATGCTAATATTTGGTTAAATGTCCCTTTTGGACATTTTCACCTCAGTTAGGCTCTTTTGGTGTCCGTCCACAGGCTTCTGGTTGAATCTTTGACCACTTCTCTGGACAGAATTGGTGCAGTTCAACTAAATTTGTTGGCTTTCAGACACAGACTCGTTTCTTCAGCACAGTCCACGGGTTCTGGATGAAGTTCAAGTCAGGACTTTGGGAAGGCACATCTAAAACCTTCATTCTAGCCTGATTTAGTCATTTCTTTACCACTTTTTATGTGTTTGGGGTCATTGGCTTGTTGGAAAACCCAACTTCATCTTGGACAGCTGATGACAGCTGGTGATTTTATGTTATTCTTCCTTCTTCATTATTCCATTTATTTTCTATAAAGCATCAGTTCCACTGGCAGCTCCAGAACATAATACCATCCACGACCACCAACATCCCTGACGGCAGGTTTGGTGTTCTGGTTCATTGTGACCCAACAGCTCAATGTTTGTCTCATCTGACTACAGAAGTTTCCTCCAGAAGGTCTTAAGGTGCCGCTTCTGGAGCACGAGACAAGACTTCCTTCTCTCTCGGCAGCCTCTCAGTCCGACGATGTAAAACACGCTTGACTGTGAACAGTTCACAGTTCCAGCAGCAGCTTCTAATTCATCGCAGACCTGCTTTTTGATGATTCTTGTTGACTCTTGACCATCCTGACCAACTGTCTCTCAGCAGCAGGTGATAGCTTGCGTTTTCTTCCTGATATAGTTTATTAAGAGTTAGATTGTTAGACCAGAATGTATAACAATATCTGTGAAGTGTTTTAGATATTTTATTTGTTGAACTATGAAGCTTTTTATAAATAAATAAGTTAAGATTGTTTATATCGTGTTGATCTAAATATTTGAATCTGAAAACAGACCTGTATGTGAGAACCACTGCTGTAGAGTGACAGAGCTTAAATGGGGCGATTCACTGTTCACGCTTCATTTTGCACTCCGGACAGTCCAAAATGGACTAAACAAGTTTCACTGTCTGTAAGACCCCCTCCTGTGAAAATCAGGTTTTTAACCTTGCTAACACGTCCACGTCCATTTAAACACCATGTCTGAGCATTTCTTGCTTTGAAACTGCAGTGAACAAGAGCAGTCTCAAAGAAATGGATTCAGTCAGCCTGGGTATGTGACATCATAAACCTAAGGGACCAATCCTGTTAACTGAGGGGTGGCGTTATACAGATCATTAGGAGCATTGCCCCGCCCACAAGAGAAGCTGGATGTCACTAGTTACTGTGATTAGCTTGCAAAACAGAGGATGAGTCAGGTGCAGATACTTGGGGGTAGGAGTAGGGGGTGTTGGGGGAGAGGGCGGGGTTAATTGCATATTCATGAATCCTTGAATATTAAATGAAGATGTAGAGCAATATGTAAACCATTTTAACAAGGTATTTGAACTTATTTTGCAAAAATTACATTGTGGACACGATTTAGTACTTCATACAGAGTGTTTTTTATTGTTTAAAACCTGACTGGAGGTGGACTTTAAATGGACTTTTTTAAGATTCTGTGTGCAAGTCCTCTCTGTCTGCACTGTAACTTTTTCTCTGACTGCTGCATCAGACAAGAAAGCAAACAGAAGACAGTATTTAAAGGTGCAGCTCAGCTCTTGTGAATCCTGACAGGTGTGGCATATCAAGGTGCTGATTGAGCGGCAGGTGTACCTCAGACAATAAAAACTTCAATCAGGAGAGACTTTATTCTGAGTGTACAAAATATATTTAACTATCACATTTACAATCGAGATGAGAAATGTGGAAAGTCTTGTATCATGCATAAATCATGTGTAAAGGGGGAAGTGAAGCTGTGATAAGTAAAGGAAACCCCTGATGGAGTCCAGAGACTGGTGGTGGTGAAGGGACAGCTGAAAATCTGGATGAGATGAAGACTGGACTTCTCATGAGCTCAACCGGGGCCCTGGATGAGATGATCTGGAGGAGGACAGCGTGGAGGAAGGTCGCAACAATTCCGTGCTGAAATGACAGCTGAAATCAGCAGAGAGGAGGACAGATTTAAGGTTTTGACACAAAGCCACGATTGGCTGATGGAGATTGTGGCTAAATCTGGTTGGTCAACTTAAAGAGTGAGCATCCATACTGTAAAGAGACAGGGGGAGAGACAGACAGCTGTGGATGAATGATTTCTTCACGAGTGAACTTATGCTGAGTTTCATGACTCTAAAATGTGACGTTCGACTTTGAAAAAAGACATTTTTGGGTCCTGAATGCAGACTTCACATGACTAGAGCCAGGAGTTAGGAATCCAGACTCATCTTTAAAAGCACTGAGGTGATACAACAACCCAAACTAACTAACCGACAGAGGCAGCAATAAAACCAGTAACTCCTGTGTTCTGTGAAGTAAAATTACTGCTTCTGTCAGTGGAGTCTGGAGGCTCTGGAGAGAATGAAATCTGGCTGATACAACAGTGGTCTCCTGTCAGAAAAGGCTATCTGACAGCAAAGGAAAGTGGTGAAAATATTCTAAGTATAGGTGTCTAAAATACATCTAAAATACGCCTGCTGCTTCTCCAAACTGGAGACATATCGACAGCCATCTAGTTTAGGTAAAACACTGATCATGGATGAGTATCTCATACTACCACACTTTAAAAATTCCCATGAATTTTCTACCATTAGCATAAATCAGGCAGACTTGTGTTTGTTTGAGCTGCAGAGAGGAACAGGAAACAGGTAACACTGTGCAGGAACCTAATAGTCGCTCCACATCAAACAGACCTCAGGGCTCTGAGGACGATCTGTCTGGACATAATTTACATTCTGCTACAATAAAAGCTGCTTCTGTGCTTCCCCTCAGCTTCTGAATCAAATCCATCATCGGCCGTAGCTCGCACTTCGGGACCACAGCCCCCCCCCCCATGTTTCATTTATCACGGCTGACATCCACCATCATGTATAAATAGCATCTGCACAGAGGAAAGATGGATAATCTCTGTATATCCGGGAACGTCAAAGTGGTTCCAGTTTCCCAGTTAGTCTGGAAGTGTTCGCAGCCAAACATCTTGCAGTGTGTCTGATTGTGTCCTTCTCAGCAGTGGATCAAGGGTATAAACGCTCCTGCTGCTGATTAACACTAAAATCTGACAAAAAGAAAAACCACACACACACACAAATGAGGCTCATTATGGGTTTTCTGATTTGCTTCCAAATTGAGGCACCAGCAGCTGAAAAGAGCTCAAACGCCAACGTGGTTATCATCCTCTGCACCAGATCCTCCACAAATATAAATTAAATAAACTTCAAACAAGAAGCGTCTGCATGTGAAGCTGCCTGATGTTTTGTCTACAGAAAATGAGCATTTCTGCATTATTTTTTTAATGCTGGTATGTCAAGATAATGCAGTTTATTTTCTGTGATAATGAGTGAATTTATCTTTAGAAAATGAGCTTTGTTATCACAAGAAAACATCATTAAATCACCTGAAAACAACACCAGGCTGCTACAGTATAACCATACAGACCTCTACAGACACCAGACTGGTTGGTCAGAACTGTATTTTCTGCTTTTTTTATGAAGGAGACATCCAGTTAGATACCCAGGGCTCGTCTGTTTTCTTTTCAATGTTAATAATAATAATAATAATAATAATAATAATAATAATAATAATAATAATAATAACAACAACAACTTTATTTATGTAGCACCTTAAAGAACAGAATTTACAAAGTGCTTTGACAGACAAAGCAAAAGACCAGGATGCTGAGGAGGCAAAATAACAGCCAGTGGCAGTGGTATATCCCTGATAGCCTTTGAAATGTTTGAAATTATTTATGTGAAACTGAAAGTAAAAGTACGTTATTTGGAAAGCTGTTGGCTTGCATGATATATGATCTTTTCCTGCATTACTATATCCCTACAACAGAGGACGGAGAGCAAATTTATCATGACTCATTCTAAGGTACTGTCCTCTAAAACCATTAAAATGCCTTTATTGTCATGTTATGGTCATGTTAGACATATAACAAGACCCTGAAGGAATTGTATTTGTTTTAAAAGAGAGTGCCTTGGAGTTTTCGTTGTGTGTTTTTTGTGTACATGTGTCCTTATACAAAGAGCACCCAAACAAACTCATTTTGAGTTCAGGAAGTGCTCTTACCCAAACATTTGGGTAGGAGCAAAATGGGCTAAATTTGAGAATAAGACCCAGGTTGAACAACACCTAATTTTTTCCCTTATAACTATAAATATAAAGTCACCACAACCTCTCTTCTTCATGAAGAATAAGAGGTGAAGAAGACGTTTCATCCTCCAGAGTGTCTGATACTTTAAAGACAACCTTGGCCCACTTTCAGCTCATTGTTTTCTCTCTCTGTCTGCAGGTACATGGCCATCCTCTACCCTCTGAGGCCTCGTATGAAGCACCAGACGGCGTACTGCATCATTCTGACAGTTTGGATCGTCCCCATCTTCATCTCCATCCCCTCCGCCTACATGGCCTCTGAGACCACGTACCCGCACGTGGAAGGCGGCACATACAAGACCTTCTGCGCTCAGATCTGGCCCGTGGACCAGCAGGTTTACTACCGCTCCTACTTCCTCCTCATCTTCGCTCTGGAGTTCATCGGCCCGGTGACCGTCATGGCCGTGTGCTACATCCAGATCTCCAGGGAGCTGTGGTTCAAGGACGTTCCGGGTTTCCAGACGGAGCAGATCCGGAAGAGGCTCAAGAGGCGTCGGAGGACGGTGGTGGTGCTGATTCTGGTGCTGGTCGCTTACGTCCTGTGCTGGGCGCCGTACTACGGCTTTGCCCTGCTGCGGGACTTTTACCCCACCCTCATATCCCGGGAGAGGAACTCGCTGGTGGCCTTCTACATCATCGAGTGCATCGCCATGAGCAACGGGGTCATCAACACCCTCTGCTTCATGAGCGTCCGAAACAACAACAAACGCCTGAAGAAGGCGGGAAAGTTCCCGCTGAAGCTGGTGACTTTTGTGGCCCCCAAGTCACTGGATGAGGGGGAGGCGCGTACCTCCTCCCTGCGAATGACGGAGGACGTGGAGGGAGGTCGGAGGTCGAACATCTGACAGGTCAAACAGCACAGTGGATCTGCTGCAGCTTCAACGTCTGCACCAAAGAGGAGCACAGAGTGGGAACTTTTAACCCGTATTATCAGACGAGAGGTGGCGACGCTTCGTCCATCTCATACAGCGAAGTAGAGAACTCTGGGGCCATGTTTGTAGTTCTGTTTCTGAAAAGCTGGACACAGTTTTGGATTTAAATGTTGGTTTTGCCCCGGGCAAAGATGTTCTCATCACACCGGAGTTTGGAAAAATACGGCTTGTGTTTCCCCTGTAAATTTGCACTGAGGACACGTGGGGCTACAAGCACACCTGCTGCTTTGGTTCATGAATGTGCAACAGTGCAACATGGTGGAAGCAGAAGTGGAAGATAATCAGAGGGTGTGGTGGTTAATAAGTACACTCTCAGCCAATCACATCACTGATCTGAGCTGGTCACAGCAAAGCATGAGGACAATAGCTCAACAAGTGAAGAGTCGGTTTCTTCAGGAAGTCATGCTGTTGTCTGGATGCTGCAGAACGACACCACAGACGTGTATACGTAGACGCTGCATCAGCCTTTGGATCATACGTCAGCGTCACCACCATTCTGGACTCAGCTGACTGGCCTGAAACCAGTACTGTACCCTATTTCTGGATAAAAAGCTCTAAAATGTTTATTTCTCAACTGATGTCAATGAGTCACTTTTATTTTCAAGGGTTTGGGAGAAAAAAAAACTAGACCGTGAAAAGTAGACGTGTAATAATCAGGATAATGTCCAGTGATCAGGTCGTTACTGCAGAATAAACCCTGACAGGATGATGCAGGATCCTCTTGTGATGACTCCCTGAAATCAGTTGACAAATGTAAACGTTTTAGTGCTTTTTATACAGAAAAATGGCAGCTCCTCCGTTCACATGTATGTATTCACAGCCTAGTCTTTTCTGGTCCAGTATGGAGGTGACGGTGATGTATCGCAGCAACAGATCGAAGCCGTCGAGACGACGTCCAGCGACACCAGGTGAATCACAAACGTGCAGCCAGAAGCAGCTCCTGTGAGACTTTGTTTCATTTGTACTGTGATGATGGAAATAAAAAATTTAAAAAAATGTTTATTTGATCGCATCAAACCAGCACTGTTTCAGATTTAATTCTGCTCATGAATGGTCTCATCATCATCATCATCATCATCATCATCAGTGTGTGTGTCAGCAACAACAGATCATCGGGTTATAACAGTCTGATGTGTGCACAGGTGTGTGTGTGTGTGTTATTGTGTAGCAGCCTGGTGACATTTGAATGTAATTAATGAAGGTAAACACAGTGAATGTACAGCGTGTGTCGTGCTGCCTTCAGGTGCCTGAATGAACTAAAGGAGAAAGTTTTCACACAGAATAAAGCAGCTGTGGACAGCAGACACGGAAGAATCACTCAGATTTATTCTGAGAAGAATGCAGACTGATGTTCCTGCTTCAATATTTTCACACAGATTTAAACACATGGTTAAAGAATGATGAATTAAAATGGTTTCTTTTTAATCATTCTTGCCACATTTGCTGCAGATGGAAGCTCATTTCCACCAGTGTGATAAAAAAAGATCCTTTAAGTTACTATAATGAGAAAGTTTCTTGAACTGATGACTTAGTAATGCAAAATAATGAGAAACTATTTCTGAAAAAGTTATATGAACTCACCATTTTGAACAGGTTTCTTATTTGAGATATTAACTCATTATTTTAACCCTATGATGCACAAGATGTCCAAACCCCTTCTAATTTAGTGTTTCTTTGGTATATCTTTTTAAATCATTTTATTTCATCAATTAATATCCCAAAATTTCATTAAATATCTTACATTAGCTTTACACATGAGTGAAAAATGACCCATGTATGGAGGTGTGATTTTAAATAAAAAATCCTTATAAAATAATTTGTTTAGCTGTGATTTAGAACGGTGTGTTTCTCAACATGGAGCTTGTGACCCCTAAGGAGGACGCAAGATCAAAATCTGGGGGTTGAATTGCAGTGTCTTCGGTCTTTTTTGGTTCTCTAAGCACCACAAGCCGAGTGCCATAACTTTCCATTATACTGGAGAGAAGACAGGCGTCTCTACAGCTCACATTTTCAAAACTGAACTATCACTTTGACGTAATGATTCCTCCTCCCTCCATTTGTTCATGTGAGCAGAGTCAGGATGGAGGATGATGCTGAGCAGGTGTGTTGAACATGTATGTTGTGTGTGACGCTGCTCTGAGGCTCCTGTCTGGTTTCGTGTTTCCAACTCGTGTTCAGGCAGCAGCTCTGGAGTCGTGAACAGAGACGCGTTCTCAGCTGTTTCCTGATGAAATTCATGAGGCCGGCCGCCTGTTTAACAGCATCAATGAATGCAGAGCGTCAGCTGGCAGAGTCACGACGCGCCACAAACAAGACTGACTTCAGATCAGCTGTCTGTCTCCGAACTGGCTCTGAAGACGTCCTCCACATCTGCAAACAGGCTGACAGTTTAGCAGCTACACAGAAACGTGCAGCTTCTTTATTTACATTCGTACCATTAGCGACCAGGTCAGGTGGGGGGAGCTCTGACACATCATCCATTTTAAACTTATATTTTATTTTCTGTATGTTAAGGTTCCTGAAATGTATAATAATAAATAATAATAGTAAACATATGTGTAGATTTTCGAGTCTTGAATCAAACTCTCAAAACCTTGAGAAAGTTTTGTCGACCTTTAATCTTTTGTTGAGATAATTTACTTTTCTTCTTTAGAGAAAATTGTTTGTTTTAGAAACCACACAAAAAACTGTATTTTAAAAATAGTTCACAGTGAACTATGACCCTGATTTGTCTTTATTATTGATGTTTGACGGTGACATTATTAGTTTTTCAGAACTTGAGCTGGGCAAATTTATTTCTTTTAATTTTTTTCTCAACTTTTTCATTTTCAGTGTGTTAACTTATAAAAATTCTTGCTGCATTACTGAAAATATTTGAGTTGGTTTGATAAAATATTTTAATTGAACTGTAATCAAAGAGAACACTGAGTGTATTTCAGCTCTGATAACTTCCAACTTTAAGTTTAGAAAATTGTGGCATTCAAAAGTATTGTTAACTTATTTGGGTTTACAGTGTCGAGTACTTGAGTAAAAGTACTTAACAACTGTCCACCGCCGTCAGTCAGTCATGTGACCTTTGCTGAGGAATGAATGTGTCCAACAGCAAGAATGTCCGTCTTGTTTGATCCAGATGTTCCAGATGCAGAATAACTGTTTTGCAGGTTTGTGCGGCCTTGGTGTGTTTTTCATCAAAAATGTCTTAAAATGTTTTTGACCCTGGTGGAACTGCATCACTGAGGCTGAGAAACTCTTATTTAGATTTTAAAAAACTGTCAAAGTCATTTTATCAGTTTTGTTCTGATCTCTTGACTTCTATCTAATTTGCGATGTGTTCTGAATCCACCTTTAATTCAGGAGGACGTGTCTCTCAGTTTGGATGTGACCTTGCATTAAATGAAGATGGTGGAGCCTGTTACAGGGAGTGTAATTAAGACGTCCGATGTGTGTACTCAGGCTGAGTGTACACACTCTGTACGTGAGCTGAGCTGCAGCTTTTTATCTTTTCAAAGAAAAACACGTGACAGATAAAACCAGGACAAAATCTGTCATCTGCCTCGATCAAAGCTTCATGGAAACAGACGTCAGTCATGTTGAAGCTGTTTGTCCAACATCTGCTCGTCTTCACGTCCACGAATGGTCCTTTAAAGGGATAGTTCACCCACAAATGAAAATTCAGTCATTATCTTCTTACCCTCATGCTGATTGAAGGTCGGGTTTAGTTTTTTAGTCAAAACACTGCTGGAGTTTCTCAGGAAAACAGTGTTGCAGAATCTCACAAACAGTGGAAGTGAATGGTGACCAGTTTTCAAACGTAATAAAACAACAGAATAAAAACATAAAATGCCTCCATACTGCTCGCCTGGTGTAATCCAAGTCTCCTAAAGCCCCAACATGCCAAACTGACTTAAAAAAAAAGTTATTTACACCGTGTTTTTAGTCTGAATCTTCACTGTAGATCTTTAGGTTGAAGCCACGTTCACGTGCACAATGTCTGAACTGTGTGTGCGGTGTGTGTGTGTGTGTGTGTGTGGGAGTGTGCGGTGTGTGACGGTGTGCAGACGGCATGATGAGATTCTGCAGCGCTGTTCTCCAGTGAAACTCCAGCAGTGTTTTGTGGACTAAAATACTAAACCTGACCTTCTTGTACAGAGTCTGATGACCCCGTTTCACAAAAACATGAAATCACGACAGGAAACTCTTTGTTTTTATCAGATGTATTTAAACAAAGTAGGAAAAACAGTCCAACAAACATAGTAAACATGATAAGAGATCTACTCCTAAAACTTCTAAATTTTACATATTTACACAGACAATCAATCTGGAAGAGGAACAGAAGGAGCCTCATGAGAAATAAAATCAACAAACAACAAATACAAATCATGTAAAATACAATGAAAATGAAAAAATAATGCAGCAGTTTCCATTCTAGTACATTCTGTATTAATCCTCATGTAGTTCTGCTGATCATGATCACAATATTTTCAGTGATTTTGTCCCGAAACACAAACTCACGTTCGTGTCTCTTCACAGCTGTCGGCATGGGAACGTCTCTTAATTTAAATTTGCATGTAAAACTGCACGAGGCAGGACTTTCACACAGAAACATCTTTCTTTAATCAGCCTTATTGTTGCAGTCCATTGTTGTGTTTGATGTTGCCATGGCGACACCTGCAAAGATGCCGGGCAGGTTTTGCACGTTGGCAGCTGGAAGCGAGAATGTTGAAAGAAAAAAAGAAAAGAAAAACCTCAGAAATGTTCAGATTTGATGTGAGCAAACAGACGAGAGGCGGCGGAGCTGTGACACCGAGGTGCTGAGAGCTCAAAGTGCTGCCGCCGTTTTACTGTCAGGCCTCCGCTCGCTCGTCACTTCCTGTTTGGAGGTTTGATGAAACCGGAGTTTTAACTGCACAGACTGAGAGGAGCTGACGTACCACTGTGAGACAGACAGTGTCAGCATGTCGGGACATATAAAAAGGTTGGGAACCCCGTGCTGTCAAGTCAAGCCTCCATTTGTAGCCTTTAATGCTCAAAAAGATCTGAAGAAAACAAACCCAGCAGAGGGAAGCTTCTCACCAACAGTTCAGTAGTTTCTGTATCGACATCAGATGGATGGAAAGTATAAAAAACATGACTTCCACTGACTTGCAGGTGCATTTACCAGCAACTGTCCAATCATAGATAAGCAACCATAACTGAGGCACCGCAGGTGTGTCAAACTTGGATAGAAATGGATTAAACTTTGTCTTTACCGTCTAATGTAAGCTGCAAATGTTAGCATGTGCAGCTAACTAACACTAGCTTATCAGCTGCGGTAAAGTTACCTCCAGACAAACTCGTGTCTTTACATAGTTCTCATTTTAAAATGTCAAATGAAACATTAAAAAGTCAGTTTTTCAGTTGAATCAAGAGTTCAAGCATTAGCATTAGCTTACGGTCAAACACTGAAATATGCTGGTGAGAGTCGACAGAATCCACCGTGATCAGCTCGACATGAGAAGCTGCTTTTCTTTACTTCTCTGTGGAATCAAAGACCGAGTGTTTCAACAATTACTCACAATTTCAGAGTTAAATCTGCAAACTGCACATCGTCACTGTCGGGCTCAAACCTTCTGTGGCCAAAACTTACTTTTCAGGAAATTAAAAAAACGGTTGTTTTTTTTAAGCTACTTGAAGTCTGGTTCGTCAAAGTTAGTTACTTTTCAGTGTTAAATATTTGTAAAACCCACAGACAGACATAAAAGGGGGACCAGAAGCATTGATTTATGGAAAAAAAAAAAGGTAGGTAGATTTACATTTTCAAAAAAACAAGAAAAAAACACCCAATAAAGGAGTTTTGTGAGAATTAAATGTCAGAACTGGGCTTTTCATCCAGGTCCATGACGCTGCTGCATCAGCAGGAGAGAAGAGCTGCAGAGGCGTTTTCTTTCTTGGACATTTATTGTCACATGACAAAGATAATTTATGTCTCAAATTTAAAAATTTCTGAGCTGATTAAACCCTGATTTACTCCTTCAGAGAACCACAGAACAGATCTACTATGAGTTCCAGGTAAGTGTGTTCTGCACAAAATATTGGATAATTAAAGGACCGCTGAAGGACGGTTTGGACTGGACTGGGGGTGTCACGATTCTCCAAATCCACAATTCAATAAGACTTTCGATTCGAAGATTATGATTCGATTTTGCGAGTGTGTAGTAGTATATATAGTATATTTGTTTCACACTAACAGTTCTGCCATTGTTAGACTATTGATCTGTAAATATCCACAGATCGTTTTATGTCCTGATAACTGTCTTTTAAGTTTTCAAATTCTTCTTTAAAAAGCTTCGCTGTGTCGTCTTTGAGGTGCACTGGACACCACAACTAGGAGGGGTGTGGAGAGAAACACAAACACTGATTCTACTTTTTTCGATCCAATTCTTGAAATGAAAGCAGATTTTGATCGATTTACGATTTAATATTGAAATTGTGACACCCCTAGTTAGGACTAGAGGCTGACATGTCTTTGGGGACACGGGATTTCCAGTGAGATTCCCGCAGGATGGGAGTTAATTTCACTGCAGGACTGGGACGGGACAGGAAGAAATGTCAACAAGAGCAGGAATCATAATAACAATCATTTTTGGAGGCACTTGACTGTGGATTGACAGGAACAGGATGAGACGGGAGCCATTCTTCTGGGATTGAGACGGGACAAGATCTTCTTCTTATTCTGTCGTGGGACTGGGGACGGGACAGGAGTGAAAATCCACCTCAGTGTCATGGTCTAGTTTGGACCCATGAAGACCTGCAGGATTCTCAGAACTAAAACACCAGTGAAGTCTGATAACCAGCGCCGGAGGAGTCGATCAAATTAGATCCAAACATCTTCTTCAGTGTGTTTTGGACTCGTTCCCACCTGCACACGCATGTGATGAGGCCTCAGCTGCTGCAGCTCCTCCAGGTGATTTATTCTCATTAGACAGGTGTGTGTGTGTGTGTGTGTGCACACATTAAAAATCTGCCACAAACAACAAGAACAAACAGGACGTGCCGCGTCTACTTCCTCTTCTTCACAAAGGCCTTTGCTTCCTTCTGCAGTCTTTTGATGTCCTCCTTACCGCTGCCATCTGAGTCAGGAGGGACGTAGTCTGAGTCGTCGCCCACGTCCTCGCTGTCGTCGTTAATGAAGCTGTCGTCGTCCCCAAAGTCCTCGTCTTCATCTTCATCATCGGCGTAGCTCTTCTTGGGGGCGGCGCGTCTGGTGGAGGCTGTAAAAGCATCGGCGGCGTGAACAGTTAGAAACACACGGTGTTATAATCCAGAGTGAGTCACAGAAGATTTCCTCCATTTTTCAAATAAAAACATTTTCTCTCAGTCTGAGTAAAAAGGTCACGTTAAATAAATCTCTCTTATTTCTAACGAGCGCTCCGTGGTCGAGGGATCTGTCGGTACCTGTTTCTTTTTATCACCTTTGTGCTTGTTATCAATATACGTCACTACATCTCAGAGACTAATAAAGTGTTCAGATTCAGATTATCATGTTTTTTTGTTGCCTGTATTTTGTATTTCTGGATTAATATCAAACCGTTGACCTCATGAATGAGATGAATTGTTCAGCCTTAGCAGAGGTTTATGCTTTAAAAAGGTCACAAGTGTTTTCAGAGTCATCGGCGTGGAAGAAATTAACAGCACCATCGTGTGTGTGTTGTGTTGTGTGTGTGTCTTCTTCCCGTCAGGTTTAACACAGGTTGAAGTGAGACGCAGCGTCTTTCATCAGGAGACAACTGAGACGAGTGACGGGTGGAGCGTAAATGAAGTGTCAACGAAACGTCGACTGAGGCATCAAAATGTAAATGCAGCTCTGAGGAGCGACACGTTTCTCATCAGTGAGGAGAGGGGTCTCATTAAACAGTGGAGGGGAGGGGAGGGCGTGTGTGTGTGTGTGTGTGTGTTCGGGTCATGAGGTCATTTCCTCTACAGCAGGAGGGGTCGATGTCCTGAAGGGCCCTGAGATCACATTATATGACCTGCTAACCAAAAAATCAATACACAGCCGGTGGGTTTATGGCTGCTGACCAGCTCTGGTGATATGTGGTGTGTGGGTGTGTGTGTGTGTGTGTGTGTGTGTGTGAGTGTGTGTGTGTGTGTCAGGTGAAGGTAATCTGTTACTACACGCTGTTATTGTTCTTATTATGACTTTGTACAGAGTATTTTTGTTCTATTATCGTATATTTTATTTTACAAATGCACATTTTAGAGCTGCAACGATTAATCAATTATCAAATTAACAACCAACTATTTTATTAACTGATTAATCACTTTGAGTTTCTTGACTCCTCTCTGACAGTAATCTGAAGCTCTTCATGTTGTGATTAAAACGAGACACTTGAGGACGTCGTCGACACTGATCAACATTTTTTTTTTACCATTTTCACACATTTTAAAACAAACAAATATTTATCAATTAATCAAAAAAATAATCCACTAGGAATTAAAAATAATCATTAGTTGCAGCCCGACCACAGTATATTTTACCTTATTATTGTTCTGTCTTATTACTTAAAGGGATAGTTCACCCAAAAATGAAAGTTCAGTCGTTATCTCCTCACCTTTATGCTGATTGAAGGTCAGGTTTAGTTTTTTAGTCCATAAAACTCTGCTGGAGTTTCACAGGAAAACAGCGTCTCAGAATCTGACTGAATTTTCATTTTTAGGTGAACTATCCCTTTAAAATACTTATTTCTGTTACTTAATTTACCCTTGTTTTAGGGCTGCAACTGATGATTATTTTCATCATTGATTAGTCTGTTGATTATTTTCTTGATTAATTGATTAGTGCTTTGGTCCTTAAAATGTTGATAAATGTTGATCAGTGTCCAAGACGACGTCCTCAAATGTCTTGTTTTGTCCAAAACACAAAGACATTCAGTTTACTGTCATAAGAGGAGTAAAGAAACCAGAAAATATTCACATTTAAGAAGCTGAAATCAGAGAATTTGGACATTTTCTGTTTAAAAAATGACACAAAACAATTAATCAATTATCAAAATAGTTGCAGATTAATTTAATGATCAAACTATAATAAAATCTAATCCACTCTCACCAGGATCGGTGAATAAAGTTGTAAAGTTTTTTGGGGGCTAAACTCAGTTCTGCTGCAGGTTTGTTCCCATGTGAAATAAATCCTGACAGGATGATGCAGAACCCTGATGAGAAATGTTTCTTCCTTAATTAGAACATTAAATGTCAAATAAAGTATAAGAAAAATAAACTTTTGATTAGATTATGAAAAAATAATAATTTCAGTAACTGAGCCATTTTAAAAGGCTGCATCCAGTGTGTAATAATGGATAATAAGCAGTAAGTTTTTCCTGCATTTTAAAGAAGATTTGGTCACCTGACATTAAAAAAATACATTTCACTGAATGATAAAGACGTGATGATCATGTTTCCTGTGTCATTAGCGTCGATGCTACATGCTGTTTATTATTAATTGAGATATTTTTGTCAGAAACAATGAAAAAAACAATCAGAAACATCCTACCTGGTTTCTTTGTGTGTTTGTATTCTTTCCTGTGAAGAGGATTTTTCCTGTGAGGGAAAAAACAAGTCAAAGTCAAGTTTGTTACTTTCAAGAGTAAATAAGTCGCCCTGAAATCACCTTTCGACCATGAATCAACGTCCATGAGTGATTCTACAAGAATCCAGGTCTTATATGACAAGTTTTGTAGAAACATGACCTTTTGGAAACAGTTCATCCTCCAGAAATCGAAAACAGCAGATTTCAAAGTATGTCTGCAGTGTAATGATTCACTCGTGCATCTGATTCATTTGACATTAACGGGAAAGATACGAGTGCATCGGTTCAGACGGCCTGTATCAGTAAAAAGCTGAACATGATTCAGAAACAAATCGATGCAGCACCAGTGTATCGATACATCTCATTAGGACGTGCGTATATTTCATTTTTGGCACCAAGGAGCTGCTGTGATGACTTTCCTCTGTATTCTCTCTCCTCCTGTCTCTGCCTGCACCGCTCTCGCTGGACGCCTGCTGCCTCACTCACATAAAACAAGCGCTCCCTCCTCCCTCTTTTGTGTCTCCTCCTCATTTCCTCAAAACAGACAGTGAAAAAACTGACGTCGCACCGCTAAACTTTTCATAACGCGCAAGTGTGGACAAAGCTTGTGTTTTATAAGAAAGATGAGAAACTCTGCTGCAAATCATTTCTGTAAAACGTGTCTGACAGCAGAGAACAAAGACACGAGTCTGACCCACAGAGACATCATGTGACCCACAGAGACGTCATGTGACTGAGAGAGCAGGTAAAACAAAAATGTACCTCTTGTCATCTCTGCCATTAGTGTTAGTTTATCATGGTGTCAGGTTTCCCATCATGCCTTTCATCTGGTGCTAATAATGATCGTGCTGCTGTGACGCCTGACCTGTAGCAGTCGGTGCCGTAGGGGCACTCAGGCCGATCTGCCTCCTCCGTCTCCTCCTCCTCGTCCTCGTAGTCGGTGTCACCGGGGTGACTGCACTCCTGGAAATGGATCGGATTCTTCCTGGAAAGACGAAACAAAACGGAGGTTAAAAGAGGTCTTCAGTCTGCTGGAGGAGTGACACGTCAGAGACTCATGTCTACAGACGGCTGCTCACTGATTCTGTATGTTTCATCCAAAGGACCAAACAGTTCAGGATCATTTAAACCACAGAGGTCAGACTGGAGCCGACTCTTTCAGAGTTACTGTTGTACTTTTAAGTTTAGTTTTTTTATTCCACAAAACTCTACTGGAGAAAACCTTTGAAATTTGAATGTTTTTGAAAAGATCTTCTGTGTTAAATTTCAGAAGGAGTATCTCTGAGAGCTGCTTTATAGGAGCTTCTGGACCTGATCCATTTTTTGGTCCACTTTATGTTCATCAGCTCGAGTGCACTTCTTCTCGTCTTTGTCGGAAAATGAGCCACATCAAAGACAAAACCGCCTGGCAGGACATGAAATAAACTCCCAATCATCCTTTACCTCTCTTTGTTTTCTCTGAAGAAGCTCAGCCTGAGAAACGCTCAGAGGTGAACGTACCTGTAGCAGTCCTTCCCGTATGGACACGGCGTTCTGACTTGAGGTTTGGATGGAGCGGGTGCAGGCGCAGAGCTGCTGTTTGACCCGACAGACTCGGCTTGTTTGGTCCTCTGTCGTCCGTTCTTCGACTTCTTGTCCTCAGCCTCAGGTTGACTGATTGCATGCGTCCGTGTCGTAGTGTTTGTGTCAGCTGTAGATGTCTCCCCTCCCGTCCCTCCTCGTCCACCTCCATGGTGAAACCGTCGGACTCGTTGCTCACCTCGGGCCTGTTGGATTCACCCTGAAGTCGTGAAACGGTGGGCTGCTCTGAAGCAACATCCTGGAAGTCAACAAAAACAAACAAAGAGGGCTGTTTAATCAGTCTGTAAAGACAGCATGGAGACATTTTTTGGACACTCACTGAGAAGGCGCAAAGTTTACAGACCTACTATTTACAGGAACAACTGAGAGGCAGCAAATATGCAGATTGGGATTATCATCAGGATTCCAATTGTAAAATACATTTTGAAATAAAGATATGCTACCATGTGCACCACTCTGGTCTCAGTGAAACCAGCTAATCTGACAGCTGATAATTCATTATCTCTTGAAAAAATGCTTCACTAAGTGCAGATTTCACCGTGATCCTCTCTCAACATCTAATTTAAAAAAAACAACATTTTGTTAGCTACACAGACCAACAATAACGTAAGCTTGTAGACCAACTGCTAACGTTAGCTTCACAAAACAACTGCTGAGATAAGCTACACAGACCAAACGCTAACATTAGCAACACAGACCAAGTTCTGTTGCTGTGTGAATTTTTTTTCCTTTTAAAATAACCCTCCCAACCCTGACCACTGGCTCCATGATGCTAACCAGCTTGCTGTTTGCAAATTACTTTATCAGCTAATGTTACGAAGCAGCCAGCCCACGTCGCGCAGCTAAGTTACAGCTAGCTGGCTAACCTTAGCTTAGCTTAAGTTACAGTTAGCTAGCTGGACGACCCTGACCTGCCTTGATCTTGAGCCAGTGTTTGGTTTGTCTGTTCGGGGCTACTGTAGAAACATGGTGGTACAACACGGGAGCCTCCATGGAAGAGGACCTGTGGTCTACGTAAAGAAAAACGTCTCGTTCTAAGGTAATCAGGTGATTATACACTAATGAAAACATACTTATGACTATTACATTTCAGTTCTGCCAATGTTCCCACACTTAACCTTTAATACAGAACGTTAGTGGATCATGTTCGCTGGAGAAGTAATTTGGAAAGCGGGGACCTTAACGTTAGCCGTCCAACTGATAAGTAATCTGCAAACAACAAGCTCGCCAATCTGCCAGTCTGATCAGCCCTGGGAGTGTGGATTATTAGTATTTTGCTACATGAGCTTGCAAGCAATTCTTCCATGTTAGCAAGTGAGCTAACATTAGCCAGCTAAAGCCACAATATCACAATATATTTCAGATCCTCTGCAGTAATGTTAGCCTTGACTTTGGACTTTGTGTTGGACTCTGCTGTGGTGGGTGCTGGTTGTTTATTGTTGTCAGTGACCATTTCTAAGCTAACATTAGCAGCGTTGCACATTGTTGGCGCTGTCGGGGAGTGAAAGAGCAGCAGGCCACACGCGAGAAGTGAAAAACTCAGATTCTTTTAGATTTTTTTTTAAAGAAATCAGTCCACAGGCTGTTACAGGCAATGAGAAAGTCGGGGAAGGTCTCATTTTTTTAAGTTACAATCTGCTCAAATTTTGGTGAAACAAAGTGATTGATGCATGTAAATCGCTTCACATTCTTACATATTGCACTTCTAATAAAAATAAACTTTTTTTAAACATTCTGCATGATTCTGATTCAAACTGTTTTTTTTTCTTAATGCTGCTCTCATGTTGTCAAATTGATGAAGGTGTTTTTTTTCTATTTGCTCGTGTTTTTAAGTTGCAGTGTGTTGAGTTTTCAGGGCACCGTAAGTAAAGGCTGAAGGTCTTAACAGGACCAAATTAAAATAAACATTAAAAAAGAACAGTAAAAACACACAGTGCTAACAATATAACTCAACTGTTTCTTCGATTATCTTCCTTCTCCTCTTCTTCGGCATCTCCTCCTCGCTGAGCTCCGCCTCCTCAGGTGAGGAGTCTTGGTCTGTCTGACCGCTGCTCGTTTGGTGCTGGTGGGTTTGGCTGCAGGTGTTTTACTTCTCTTCACAGATGATGGAGCTAAAACAGAGAGAGACATGTTGTTTTTAGAGGAAGCAGAGTCAAAAAAAACCTGGTTTATACTTGAACAGAAACACACACAGATATTTTGATAATGATTCTTAAAAGTGGTTAAAATAAATTGTGAGTGGGACATTTTACAGTGTAGAAATAAACTTGCAGTTGATCCAAACATCTCAAGAATCAACACAGCTGTCCCTGCAGCACACCTCTGCATTAAAAGAGCCAGTTTGAACTAGTTTATATACAGTTAGAGGAGCTAGTCTTATCCAGTGGTAACCAAATTAGGGGTGCGGCCCCTCCAAGGGTCACCAGATAAATCTGAGGGGTCATCAGAGGAAGAATGGGAGAGGACAGAAGAAAAAAACAAATTATATTCAATATTTGACTGTTCACTAATGTTTTAATGTCAAAAGTTAAGACGTGAAATGTCTTTTTGACAGAACTGATAACAACTCAGACACATCTGAAATCTGACAACAAGACACACACTGATTTTATTTAAGAGGTTACAAGACAGAAAGTCTCACACAAAGCTGAAGTTCTTTAACATAAAACCTTAATCTGAAACATGGGTAATCATTTCATTTTGCAGCTGAAATGATCAATTGATTAGTTGTCATCTAGCAAATTAATCATTAAGTAGTTGGATAATAGATTCATTGGTTTAAGTCATTTTTTTTCTGTTTTCAGCTTCTTAAATGTGAATATTTTCTGGTTTCTTTCCTCCTCTCTGAAAGTAAACTGAAGATCTTTGAGTTGTGGACAAAACGAGACGTTTGAGGACGTCATGTCAGGCTTTGGGAAACACTGATTGATATTTTGTTAGAAAATATAAATTTCTATTGATATTTTCTAACTTTTTCTGGACCAAACAACTAATCCAATTTTCTCTTAGTCAAAAAAAAAAAAAAAAATCAAGAGATTAATTGGCATTGAAAATAATTGTTGGTTATTTTTATTTTTGTATCTGCATTGTTTTTGTTTTACAACTATGATAATTTATGCCAATTTTTTGCACATGTCGTGTGAAACTCCAGCAGTGTTTTGTGGAATAAAAAACTAAACCCGACCTTCAATCAGCATGAGGGTGAGCAGGTAATGACTGAATTTTCATTTTTGGGGTGAACTGTCCCTTTAAGACGACACAGAGCACAGCATCACAAGTTTGTCTGCAGGAAACTGGAACGTTTCCATCCGTCCACTCTGCTCAGATAAACGCAGCTCTTAAGTGAGCGGATGGAAGCGGAGTTACAGTCGGTGAGGATCCGTCCAGCAGAGCGGAGCCGTCTGTGTTCCTTCAGAGTAAATCTTAGAGAACAGGAGCCGTCAGAGGAAACAGTGGCTGCTTAGTGCCGTCAAAAACACAGTGAGACACACAGACAGGCTGAGGATTGTCTTCTATCATCTGACGACTTCCATTCACAGTCTGATGCCCTCAGGCTGTGCGGAGGTCGGCGTCAGGTGGCTGATCTGCACAACGTCACCTGACGACAGACTCATTCCTTCAGCACATCCTCTGTGGATTAGTGCTGCGTGTTTCAAAGTCATTTCAAGATTGTCTGTTTGTTTATTCATTTTACCTTTTAAACGTCCCAATTTTCAAATTGCTAAAAAAATCCAATATCAGTTGGACAATAGAAGAAAAGGAAAAATAAAGACGAACAAAAGCGAAACACAAATACTCTCAAGCTGTTACACAAACTTAAATTTCTGTCTTCCTTCCTAAAGTTACAGACATTTAAATAAAAAATGGTAATAATTTTTAATAATGAAAATAAATAAGACATTAAAAAAAGCAATAAATCTGTTTAAACTGCAGTGAAACAGAAAAGGTGAACAGGTACCTTTCGGGCTGGATGAAGACGTGTGTGGAGCTGCTGCAGCCGCTATCATCCATGCAGGTAAAACTCGTCTCTTGGTCACAGACGGAGTGACGTCACCTCGGTCGTCCTCCGCCTCCTCTGGTCGCGCTGCGTCTCTCTAAGTGAAACCAAAGTCAGTCCACTTGTGCAACTCATTATTTATTATTTAATTTATTAACAAAGTCAACTGATGAAAAAAAAATTTGGTTGACATTTTGTGCAACGATGCTGCCTTGAATCAACTTTCCAGATGCTCCCCTGATAGTAAATCTCAGTAAATCTCCTCCTCAGTCTTTTGTCCTTGAAGCTCAGAAGAGTTTTTATTTCAGGTGACAAAGAAAAACAACATTATTCGTGTCTGTGTTTTTTTTTTTCTCATGGTTCAAATTAGGTATCGAAAATCAGGGACATTCACTAGTATTGGTATCGACTAATGAATTTCTGGTATCATGACATCCTTAATAAGCAAAGCAATACACGACATTGCCATGATTTCTAACATCAGTTCATCTAAACTCTACCGTTAACGCCTTTAAAGCCAGGTCAGAACAGCGCTAACTCTCTGCTCATACAGATTTTGTGTGAGTCTGCAAACCTTTTTTAAACTTCTGTCGGGACTGTTGGCCTCCTCCTGGTGTGATCGGAGCTGCTGGCGTGGGCTCCTCAGGAGGTGGAGTCTGTCCTCGGTCCTGTCCAATAGGAGGAGGTGGTTCCACATCTGGCTTGGGAGAAACAGGAAGTTCTTCTTCTTCTTCTTCTAACATCTGACTGTTTCTATGAGAAGTGATATGAGAGAAAATGACTGAACAATTAAGGTTGAAGTCCACTTTTAAAACTTTTTTTGGGAGAAATAATATGAAAATTGTCAGAAATCCAAACTTGTGAAATCCGTGCTATTGTTTCAGGATGAATTTTACATGAGCCTCTGCTGGTTTGACCAGTGGAAACATTTTCTCAAGTGTCCTTTCCAGCCTGTTTGATCTAAACTTCAAACACAGAGCTCCCATTAGGACAGTGGAGGGGTTACTCAGAGATAAAAGATAACCGAAGCCCAATGGCCACATAAATCAACAGTCTCCCTCCTGGTGGCTTTTAAATGAGTCAACAGATAAGCACTCAAACCAGACCCCATTCAACCCCACAGTGTCCGCTCTGCAAAGATAAAAGATCGGACTTAAATTAAACAGTCGAGAACAACCTCTTCAGTCCTGATTTAATTATTCATGGGGACGTCAGAGTGGGTGGAATAAAAAAAAAAAAAGAGATTCATGTCTTGATCTTGGCACACAGTGTTAACATGGACAGGAGTGTGTTCCTGACGGGTAAGTACCTGGGAGTGCGGTCTTCTCCGCCCACGGCCACCACCTTGTAGATGAACTGCCCCGGCAGCAGAGAGAACAAGTCTCCATGATGAAGAGGGTGCCAGCAGTCTCTCTGCAGAGGTCGAGGCTCGTCGCTCAGGGACGACTGAACGAAGCACGGGTTCAGGTGGGTCTAAAGATCGAAACGACGAGAGGACAAACCAGTAAAGTCAAGAACAATACCAAAAACTAAAGGTGTGATAATACCACAATAAGAAGCACATGATATAATATTTATTGTGACATTAAAAAACAAAGAAAAACAGTTTTTGTTGATAAAGTTCATGCTTCTGGTTCAATTCTTTAATAGAATAAAAGTAAAGGACAATAGCAGCCATGAGCCAAACTTGTGCAAAAAAATTGGCATGAATTATGTAGAACTGCAAAATCAAAACCAGTGCAGCAGGTACTAGCAATAAATAAAAATAATAAAATAAAATATTTAACCATGTAATATCACAGTGGATATCATCACAGTTTGGAACAGTTTCAAGACATTTATTAATTACACAATCACAGTATTCAATATGTGTGGTGTGACAGTGTGTAAATGGCATGTCAGGACTTGGATTTCGACAGACGAGCGGCACTGAGGCACTTTATGGATATTTTTCAGTTTTTGTTTTCTTTTTTACGTTTGAAAACTGCTCACTGTTCACTTACATAGTTTGTGAGGTTCTGCGACACTGTTTTCCTCCAGCAGTGTTTACTGTGGACTTCAAAAAACTAAACCCAACCTTCAATCGACATGAGGGTGAGCAGATAATGACGGGAATTTCATTTTTAAGTGAACTATCCCTTTAAGAAGGACTTTTAATTGTTATATCGAACTTATGACAGATTAGCATTTTGATCCACAAAGTTGCACTAATCGATTAACAGACTCTTAGTATTAGATATTTAGTTTTTCTATAACATTTTACTGATTTTCTGTTACAATTACAGGATTGTCACAATCTCATCGCCATCACCACCTCTCTCCCAGCATTAAAAAAAAACATCACCCCCCCCACCCCAAACAGTCCTTGGTTCTATGGTTCTGCAACACTGTTTTCCTCCAGCAGTGTTTTGTGGATTAAAAAACTAAACCCAACCTTCAATCGGCATGAAGGTGATAAGAATAATGACTGAATTTTTCATTTTTGGATGAACTATCCCTTTAAATGGCTCAGGAATGATTCACATCATTTTTCACCTGGAACAATCATCTGAAATCTGTCGCTGATTTTTCGTTCACAGCTCACAACAAACCTCCAGAAAATGGACTCAATAGAAAAAGACAGCGTCAGATTTTTTCTGTTTTTTTTGGTTTCGATGTCGTCTCAGAGCCTCGAGCTGCCGTGTGAAGAAGAAAATCTGCAGCTGCTGGTTTCCTGGTGAGAGATCAGGTGATCACATCATCGACGGATTGATTCGCCTCACGATTAAAAATGGATGAAGTGTTCTGGCCGTGAAGTGTTATTATTTTTCTGAAACGACGATTTGAGACATGCCGATGCATTAATGACCTTTAGGTCCATTAAACACAAATGATAATTAACTGAGCCTGATTTATGTCTCTAACGCTGTGTAATCTGTTCTTACAGACCTCCACCTGACTGCTGGTGCTGGAATGACTCCGTCTCTCCTCAGGAATAATAAAGATCTGTGTATTGAATGTATTTGTTGGAAAAGGTCACACTGTTGTGTCATTACAGCAGCTAATTATTCACATCCTTTACTCCAGAAACATGAGGTTTCTCTTGATGCAAACTGAAGTGATTTGGTTTAAGACAATCATGCACAAAGTGTGTGTTATTCATTCTGGGGATGTTCCTGATGTTGAATTTCTCTGTCGACTAAACACAAAGTTTAATTTGACTGGTCGACTGGTTAAGAGTAAGAAAACTCCTGGAAAACAGTTAAAATTGAGCACAATTTATTAATTTTTAATGTTAAACACTGTCTGAAAAAATCCTGTGTATTTAGAGCCATTTGAAGCCATTAATCACAGTCGAACAATCATCAAATCATATTTTAAATGCTGCTGAAATGTGAGGCACTTTGACACCAGGTACACATGAAACACAACAAACACCGGAAATTTTGGAACTCTGCCACCAATCAGACAATCAGGGAGCCATGCAGACATTAAATAATGACATTTTAACCCCAAAAACGTCCCAGGTTTCAGCTTTAAAAACTGACGGTCAGCTTTAGAAAAGGCGTCACCAGTAAGTCATGACTGGTCAGTGATGGTCAAACATGGCTCAGGACTGGAGTGAATGTTTAAATCTTCATAAAGACTAAAAACAGTCCAGGTGTGAGGACGTACCGGTTTGAGACGCAGCTCTCCGTTCAGGTTCTCCAGCAGCCCGTGATGTCTGGACACTCTCTTATCACTGACCTGAGACAACGTGGAGACAAACAAAACAGGACAAGAGCTTCAGTACAAATCTGTAATATATTTACTGTCATTGATCATCACTACAGCTGTGGTCTCCTCCTTTGAAATTTCTATTCCAGCCTTTAACTTGTGTTATTGTTCATTTGTTTCATGTTAATTAGAGTTCAAATTAATACTGAATGTTTGCTGAATGAGTTAGTGTCTGTTTATGAGCTGTTAGAAATCATAACTCTCAGTAAAAAGACATCAGAGGATGTCATCTTTGGTTTGGGAAACTGATCAACATTTTTAATAATGTTTTTACATCTTATAGACTAAACAACTACTAATTAATTAATCGAGAAAATAACAGAACTATTAATTGACGTGAAAATAAACGTTAGTTGCAGAATTTCAATAATAACTGATGAACAATCTGTCATTTTGATAAAATCAGAGCGGCAAAGACTACATTGTTCTCCATGTTCCTGTCAGTCGTCCTGTTCCACCAGTGCAGCCGCCTCCATGTTATCAGAGTGACAGCGACCCCTAGTGGTTCAGAGGAAGACCTGCAGCTCAGCTGTAAAGAGCAACCAAGGACTACAACTAAAAAAAATAAACTTCTAAAATTGTTCTAACTCAAGTGGACAGAAGAGTCCACACCACAACTATCAGACTACAGTCTGGACTCCTCAGTCCACGTGAATTAGACCCTTTTAGATCTATATTTTTTATTATAGTTATAGTTCTTAGTGTGGACGCTTAGCGTTCCTCAGATTTATTCTTTAGGTCTTTTCTGGGTGTGAGTGCAGAACAACACAACATACATGATACAGTGATCACAGTGAGTCAGTGCAATAAATGACACATTTATAATCAAATCTAATAATTATCAGGATTATCTGAGTTCTTCAAATCTGACTATTTCTAAGCAGTGTGAAATACATTCAATATACTGTTTCATATTTTGTTATAATTTGTTTTAATATTTACAAAAGTATGTTCTGGATTTCACAAAGTTTTCAGCAGTTTGTATCAACAGAGAAAAGACTGGAGTTCTAGTGCTGAGTGCAATAAATGAAAAGTAAACTGATGTAAAGTAGCAACATCATCCTTTTACGAGGAAAAAAAGTTCTTTGCATCAGCTGAAGTGACCCTGAAACAGAATCATACACGTTCACTACATGACACACTTTTAAAAAATACACAGAATTATTTCTTGGGTGTATATGTTATATATGTATAAACTGTATATATCACAATTATGACTATACAGCAAACAAATCTCAAAAATGTTTTGTTAATTTTTTACAAGTTTATTTGGAAAATCTTTATTCATAAACATCAGTTTTTAGGTTCACAGCACCATTTCCCTCCTCTTTTTTGGACTGATTTTAATTCAGTGCTCAATTCTTTAACTATTACATACAATTAAAACAAGTTTTAGAATATTACAAAAACAGATTTGATGAAACCCCCTGATGTCGAATTCATTGATCTTTTCTAATGTCTGTTATTAATTAATCAATTAAATTAAAGTTTACTATTTTGTTTTAGAATATTTATGCTCTCATTACATTGGTTTATGTTGTTTTTCCCCTGATTTTTCAGTATGCATTTGATATTTTTTGTTGTCAGCTCTCTGTATTGTGTTGAGTATTTTATTATGTGCCTGACATAATGTGCACATTTTGTTTCCTGAATAAAGTTTAAAAAAAAAAAACACTGTACACCTTCTCTCGTTTTGTTTTATTATAAACTTTAACTTAATCTATTCTGAATTTAATAAATTATCTGTACATGTTAGTGTATGACATGACAGTTTTGTTTTTATTGGGGAACCCTGTGTTGTTTACTGATAATAATTAGCTTGATATTAATATGCTCTGTGTCCTTCGATGAATAATTAAATCTAATGCCAGAATCAAAGTAAACAAAGCGAAGCTAAAAGCCACAGGAGGACTCACTCCCAGTAAAGGACCCCGGCCCAGCAGCGTCTTCCCCGGCGGCAGCTGGATGGGATCCCCGCCGTCCACCGGGACCAGCTCGAAGTGGGACATCTGCTCAGCGGGCGGGACTGGGGGGGGGGGTTCAGCCCGGGGGGGGTCAAAGGAGGTGGAAAACACAGACCTTTAACATTCAGCTCAGGGAAGGACAATCAAACTCTGCCAGCATTACAGATTTCATTCAGTTTGTGAAGTCACGTTAGTCTGCGAGAAACAGAAAGTAAAGCTCATCTGAGGCCATGCAGCGGTAAACTTTACGTTTAAATACGAACATTTAATTCTGCTCACCTGCTGCGGTGCCCAACTGGATAATTAATTATCTTACAGGACTGAAACTTCCAGCGACACCAAGAACAGGACAGAAAGCATTTACAACTTCTGCAGTCAGCTCACACACAATTCAAAACTTCCGGGTGCGGGGGCGCATGCGCAGTAGACCTGTGGTGCTTACATTCACTGAACTCCATCCAGATTTTTTACAACTTAAAATGTGCTCGTTAAGAAGAACATTGGCGTGTCAACACATTTATTAAAAGAACAGGACAAAAGAGAAGAAAAACAAAAAATACAATAAAACAATATCATCAAATTCTAACCTCCATCTTAAGTTCCTTTTATCATAACTTTAGTTGATTAAAATTTCAGCTTTTTGATTTGGTTCACATTTTTCACTACAGTTCGCCTGAGGTCATTGTATTATGTTTTTATAGCTAAATGTTGGGTAAGAATGAAAAGAAATAGAAAAATTAAACAGAAGTAAAATGTTTAAAAATATTTCAGCCTTTTGGCAAATTGAAAAAGCGCTGCACATTATTCAGATGATATACTGAGACATATTTTTAATAAGATAAATATCATTTAACAGGCTACATTGACTTTACTGTTGTGGAGCCCTCAAAAAGAATACAAAGAGTGGAAATGTGGAAATATGAAGGAGAATAACTGAAAAAAGTAAGTAAGTTTTAGAAATGTGGAAATGTAAAGAGGAATAAATTAAAGAATAAATAAGTCAATTAAAAACTACTGGTTTTGCTATTCTTTGAATCCCACAATAGAGAAAAAAATATAAGGAAAAATAAAGTGGGAAAAAATAGATAAATTACATTACATAAAAATAGAAGAAATAAAAATAAATACGTTTTTTTAAAAACACCTCTAAAATAGAGTCATTTATATACGATCCATAAAAAGGGTTATATTTTAACAAGTATTTATTTATTTTTTATTTATTTATAACATGTTAAGTATTTTTCTTACACTCCTGTAAGCCCACAGACGGTTAATGTGTGGACATATCGCATAGAAAAATGTAGTCATGTCTAGAAGGGAACCCTTCATTCGCGAAACTCTCGCGATATTTGTACGCGTTGTTCAACATATTGGGCACGCTTTACAAATTAATTATGTTTTTATAATGTAATAACCATGGTAATAACGCTTTGATTGAACTCTGGGTAGCTTTAGGGACAGAGAACATAAATGTAAAGATCATGTTTCGTGTTAAAATGATCTCTCGCGAGATCTTTCGCGGGTCTGGGGTTCCCTTCTAAACACGACCGCAAAATGTTTTGTTTGTGGTTACTGAGCGTATGACTCTCGCACGCATGCGCAGTAAATCAAAAACACGGTGACGCGTTTCAGTGTGTAAACATCCGTTGAGACATTTAAATTGTCAGCTGTCAGACGGACAGGGAGCGACCCGACCGCCGGTAAGAAACGGTTATTAAAACGACACATTACCGTCTTATACTTAAACATGAAGGCAGACGTTCACTGTAAACGTTCTCCTGTTAAAATAAAATGATATGTGGCCTGAAAACCCCGAAAGCTCGAGTGTTGTCGGTCGCTGTTAGCTGTTAGCTGTTAGCTGATAGCTGTTAGCTGTTAGCTGTGAGCTGATAGCTGTGAGCTGATAGCAGTTAGCTGTTAGCTGTTAGCTGTTAGCTGTGAGCTGATAGCAGTTAGCTGTTAGCTGTTAGCTGTTAGCTGTTAGCTGATAGCTGTTAGCTGTGAGCTGATAGCAGTTAGCTGTTAGCTGTTAGCTGTTAGCTGTTAGCTGTTAGCTGTTAGCTGTTAGCTGTTAGCTGTTAGCTGTAGCTTAGCTTAGCTGTTAGCTGTTAGCTGTTAGCTGTTAGCTGTTAGCTCACCGTGCTGCTGCTGCTGCGGGGCGGAGGTGAGACTCGTGCAGCTGAACGTGACTCGAACCGCAACAAGAACATGTGATTTTGTTGTGATCAGAGTCACACTTTGATGTAGAAATCTGCGCACAACCCCAACAGGAAAACAAACCACGTAACGGCGGTTCTTTTGTGCTTCATTGTGCCTAAAATGGGTCAAGTGAGCTGATTTTGTTTGGGATGTAAGATAACAGCACAGTAAGAATGTAGTAATTCATACAGCTTAAGTTATAAAGGTGCTGTAAAAAGAGTAAACCCATTCTACCATTATATTTTACTCAGTGATGATGAATCACTGTCACATGTGTCTGCTGAGTGTAACTTAAAGCTACTACAGCGACTTTTAAACTGGTTTTGAAGCAGTCTGAATTTAATACATCTCCTTCTAGTCTAAGACCATCTTTGAGAAACTGAAGATCCTTAGTTTTAAATAGTGAGACCGGCCCGAGCAGCAGGATTGATCTCTGTTTGTTGCAGAGCAGCTGTAACGCGTTTCAGTGTTGTTGATAGGACAGTTACAGTTAACAGCTCTATCACAGTTTACAGTTTTTGTTTGGCTTTGCTCTAAATGATCACTCTGTTCTCTCAGGCTGTCTCACCCTGTTGGACTCTGAGTTAGTATGCAGCATGACCCCAGGAGGACCGCGCCTGTGTTTTTCCTCTGTGAGAGAAGAAGACCCTCCCTAGTGTCCCCCTGCGACGCCCCACCTCAAAACTTTGCTGAAACGCTGCCGACAGAAATGAGCGTGAAGATCTTCGGCGAGCTGGACGCAGAGAGCCTGTGCAGCGCCGCGCGGACCTGCAAGCTGTGGCATCACATCATCGAGGAGAGCGACCAGCTGTGGAGGAGGCAGTGCCTGCTGGTCAGAGCCGTCTGTCAGAGGGAGGTCGACAGCGACAGGAGAGACGGCCTGTCCTGGAAGGTGAGTCACATGCACAGTGATTTTCCACTTTTATTTCAGATTTGATCCAGCACATGTAAACATAACTTTCCATTTGGATATTACAAACTAGGCCTGACTTTGAATGTAGCATTTTCCAGTTAAGACGTGGAATATGTTGATGTTATTCAGGTTTCAGGAGCATTGTTTGGTCATGTACAGCACATACAGAATATGAGTCTCAGTTGGGGTTTTTGCAGCAGTTTGTAACACACAGTCTCGCTCAGCTCTGTGAGTGGTAAACAAACTAAACAACAGTTTTCAGGACTGGAGTAGAGAAGCTGCACAAAAGAAAAGCCTGCATCTCTGTTTGGAAGGTGAAACACATTTATTTTTAAAGATTATAAAAGACTTGGATATCAACATGTTTTTGGGATATGCACAAATATCGCAACACTGACCTTTTCAAGACATCAGCTAAACAAACGACAGAAGGAGGCTAAAGAATGTAAAGACAAAATGACACAAGCGGCTCCAATGGTTCATCTTTGTAAAAAATGTTTCTCTCTTGCAGGATCATTTTAGCATTTGTAGCACAAATATATTTTTTATGTGAGGTTTGTTCATACGATTGTTGCACTTCAGATCCAGTAAACAGTTGCATCTGCACAAACCTGCCATAAATCACTTCTTTCAGCTTTATTATTGCCACCTGTTCCTGAGCTGTTAACATGAACAGCTGGTAAAATAAACAGTAACAATCTACACTGATTGCTGTGGGCTTAAAGGTATTTTATTAGCTTTATTTTTTGCAGTTCTGTTTATAGTAAGAAACCTGAAAGTAATGCAAACACTCCTTTTGAAAGATTCAAAACCAGTGTCTCTTTAAGAAATCATGACCCACTTACTCAAAATAATCCACAGACCGTGTTGTGAGCAGTTTCATGTAGAAGCTACTTTTTTTCTAATAGAAACGGGTAGATTCTACTGCAGAAAGAAAGAACTTCTGACATGAAACTGCTCACAACACGGTCTGTGGATTATTTTGAACAACCGGGTCATGATTTCTGGAAAGAGACATTGACTTTTTTTTTAAAGTGATATTCCACTTTACATGATAACCCACTCAGTATGTCCTCACCTCTATGCTGATGTGATGATGGTGAAGATCTTCAGTTCACTAAACAATCCTGGAGTTTCAGCAGAAAACAGGGTTGCAGCCAAATCCAGTACAATGTCAGTGAATGGAGACCACGGATAAAATGTTAAAAAAAAGAACACAAAACAAACACAAAATGTCTCCATCCTGCTCGTGTGGTGTAATCCAAGTGTCCTGTGAGCTGCGACATTAAAATTTAACCACAAAAGACGCTTTACTTTACTGTATTGCATTTTACTTCCAGGTGTTCCTGTTTTAGCTGATTAATGCACCCTAAATTTTACCTGTTTTTAATAATTATTGACATTTTGATTTTTATTGTGATTTTTATTGCTTTTTACTTCTTGTTGCCACTTTATGCAGGTTTCTCTTTGGTGTTTTCTGTGTCTAAGTGCTTTTATTTTTTGTTTTACTCGGCCCCATATGAACACACTGAGGCTGCAGATGACCTCAGAGACACTGAAAAGCTGTCAGAGATTTAAAGGTAGAGTCAGTAGGATTTGTCTGAGCTGTTCACAAACACATCAGGACGTCAGATACCAACATTATGATGAAACATCCTGAGCAGCAAAACAATGAGAAAAAAGAGGAAATGCAACCCAGAGAGCTTCAGGATCTCTGCAGATCCAGACACCACTGCACACTTTTAGTGGGTCATAAGTGAGGTTTGAAAGCTATTATGTAACAGGAGGTTGTTTTTTTTTTTTTTTTGCATATTATCCCTTTAAAAGTTCTGAGAGGCAAGTAGAAGATGGACATTCTCTCATTTTTAGAATTGTAATGTAAAGACTGATGTCCTTTGCTGTTTCTGTCCTCTGACCGCGTCCTGTTTCCTCTCTGCAGGTGACGCTGGTGAGGAACTACACCCGAAGCCGTTTGAAGCGAGACTGGCTGAGAGGACGTTACAGCCACGTGAGGTCGGCGGAGGAGCTGAGCGGCAGGAAGATGACGCCGCTGGACGCCGAGACCTGGGGGGAGATCCTGCAGGCCGAGCTGGACAGATGACCGACGGCAGCGTCTGCCGCCACGTTTTAGACTTTATTTAAAGCACATCAAGCACCTCTGAGTGTCTGATTTATAATTCTTAATATATCTTTTATACTTTTGTGTTTTATGTGAATACACACAAATAATTGTACATATTTTTTAACTTTTTTAAGAAAAAAAGACCATGTAGAAACTGAAATGAAACAAATGAAACATGAACATTACTGGCTGAAATTTACCGTTACAATTAAAGTGTTTCTTTGCTTTGATGTAAATACGGCTGAGATGCAATAAATCACATTGTATTGAAACGTGTGATGCAGGTTTTGTTGAGAGAACTTCATGTCTTTCCAACATTTCTGATGCTGTTTTTAGTGGCAGTAGAGTTTTGTAGTGTGATGTGTTTCTCTTACTTTGTCCACCAGACAGCTGGACGACAAACCACAGCAGAGCTACAGGACTCAACTAAAGTACAAGAGTAAAACAATAATTACTTAGTATTTTACAATGACTTATTTTAATTTCATGCATAAACTACGGAAGCTGAGAACGGCCATACTCCCAGTTATTTTTCTGATGCTGTTATCACGGGGTAAATGAATCATATTTTGTTTCTTTTACCGTTATTGATTCAGGAAGTTTCTCTGAGAGTGCAGTTACATCTGTAACCGTATTCACATACATTCTAAGAAAACTCTCAGAGAGCTCTTAATTTGGCCTGAAATGTTCTAGTGAGGATTCTGAGCCAAAGAGTGATTTATGAAAACTCTTTAAGAAAGAGACAGAAACTTTTACTTCAGTGAGGAGGTGTGGTTGACCCTGTATGAGACATGCTTTTAAAGAATGTGATTGGTTGAAAAAATGCGCTCTTAGCACTCCGGGCATGAAATGGACAGTAAATCCACAGAATTTAATCTCTATTCAAACATGGTGAAATTATGAATACTATTAAATAACATCTCGGTTAATTAAATTGTGAGCCAGACTTTAAAAAATAGTCTACAGAATGTTTGAAAAAACAGGTTTTTTGCTCAGTAGCTTATTCACATGCTGATAGTTGTTTTATTTATTTGCGTACATTTATTCACCCTGCTGGTAATTTTAGTTACTTAGAATATGTGATATTAACAGAGGAAGTCTGCTGTGTTTTTTATGACTCTGTGAGGTGTGGACATCCAGTAGAAATAAAACAAACTGTGTCACAATATGTGACGTGAAAACACTGATTGTTTGTGATCATTCTGCTGATGAAGGTTGTGACAGACCCAAGTCATCATCACTGCAGCAACACTGCAGATATCTCAGTGTTATGATCATTTAATTTCTGCCATATAGCATCATTTCATTTGGTGTGAGATTTATCTGCCTTGTCTGGTTTTATTTTTCTCCTCTGCTTAAGAAGAGTTTTGCACCTCAGGAGGTCTTTTAAGGGCTGAGAGACTTTGTGAATAACTTTTATCTTTACCAGGATCTACTCTTAAATTTAAAGGGAAATTCTAAGAGAACATCACAATTTTAAGAATTTTCTTTGTTTCATCAGAGCAGCTCTTTGTACAAGGAAGTTTTGTGAATACGGCTCCTGTAAGCTGCCCAGTACAGACACAGTCTGATCTGCTGGTCAGTGAGCAGCTCCACTGGAGCATTTGGGGTTAAAGGCTTTGATCAGAGGCAGCTCAGCGGTGGTAATAAAGGAGGGGCATGCTTTGCCTTTCATTTTCCACATCCAGATTCATCCTTATCACGCATTAAGAGCATTAAAAGAATTACGACTGTCCTCAGCTTCCATACAAAACTTGTGGCAAATGTAACATGTTTCTATCATGTTTCAGCTCTTCAGTAAAGTCTCTGTCAGTGTAGAATAGAGACCAGCAGGCAGAATGAAGAGAAGAGACTGATTTCAATGTTGCAGATTTTGCAATATTGGGATTTTTCAAATCTTCTGAATAGTTAACAGATAGATGGGAGGAAAGGTCAGAAAAAAAGGAGAGGACAAAGTGTAGAGGTGCTCATGTCAGGTACCAAAACATTTTGCTGCCGTCCTGACCAGGACTGGATGAAAACTTGTTTTATCTCAGTGGGACCTTCCTGGCTATAAAAAATATTACTCTGTGTTTATTTTGTGCCATCCACAAGTGAGCACACCTCGCCTCCCCCTCCCCTTCCAGGCATATAGGAAAACTACAGCGACTGTGAAACTCACACACGATGCAAAAGGTTGTATCTGAAGTCAGTTTTTGGTTCATTCGTTCTGCTGTAGAAACGTCAACTCAAAAATGGTGAAAGTCTTAAATACTCAGGTTGAAATAAAATAAAAATGTTTTTAAACATTTATTGTTGTCTATAGGTAACGCCAGTGACAAAGAAATGGACACATAATTATTTAATAAAATTTATTAAAAAAAATAATAAAAATACATTAAACTCTACTTGTTGTGGATTCATCAAGTTTATAAATTATTTATCGAGAAAATAATCTGTCTTATCACTTCCGCTTTTATTTTGAAGGAACGCAGCCGGAAGCCCCGCGCCGTCCAGCTTGACTCTGGTCCCTCCTCAGCATCACCGCATCCTCCGCCGTCCTCTCCCTCCGTACACGGGGCCCGAAAGACGAAGTGACGGGATCATGGACGACGTCCCTCCGATCATCAACATCTCCATCTCCCTGCGGATCCAGCCCAACGAGGGGCCCGTCTTCTTCAAGGTGGACGGGACCCGGTTCGGCCAGAGCCGGACCATCAAGCTGCTCACCGGCTCCAAATACAAGATCGAGGTGGTGCTGAAGCCTGGAAACGTGGAGGCCACGTAAGATTTTTCTTCATTATGGGATCAAATGTTGGTGGTTTATCTGCAGCAGGAGCGCGCGCGTCCCTTAATTCAGTCCTTTAAATGAAAAAATACGTCCTTTACCATAAATAAACATAAATAACGTGCACGTGAGAGTGTCTGTGGCCTCCTCCTGCAGGCCTGCAGCATCACATATCCGCCTGAATGAATAAATCATGAGTGGGTCATATGTGAGTGTGTGTGACAGGACTCCTCGTCTGTCTGTGTGTCTGTCTGCTGCTGAACAAACACACACACACACACACACACACAGTGTTCATGTTGTTGTGTTAGTGGAGGTGTGTGTGCAGCAGGGTGGGGTCCACATGATCAAACTGTCTCAATGACAACAGGAACGACCTGTCTGGTATAATAAAATGTACAATAAAGATAAAAGGTGAAGTAATTACAATAATAAAGATAAATGAAATATTAAAACAAACTATTAAATGAAGATTGTAGAGTTTAAATCATGTTCACATACTGATAATATATTTTTATTTATAGCCTAACAGAGTGAGCTGATGCCACCATATTGTTAAAGCACAGTATCTATGTAACAATACCTAGAACTCACTGTATGATAACACCAATTTAAAGTCTACAATATGACATTTGTCACGATATTTAAAAGTAAAATGACAACTTGAAAGAATGTCCTTTATTAAACAATAGATCTGATGTGTACAGCATTTTTTCGTTCATGTAAAATTTGTGTTTCCCTTTAACTTAAAGGGATAGTTCACCCAAAAATGAAAATTCAGTCATTATCTACCCACCCTCATGCTGATTGAAGGTCAGGTTTAGTTTTTTTAGTACATAAAACACTGCTGGAGTTTCAGTGTTGCAGAATCTCCCAAACAATGGAAGTGAATGGTGACCAGTTTTCAAATGTAAAAAAACAACAGAATAAAGACATAAAATGCCTCCATACTGCTTGTTTAGCTTAATCCAGGTCTCCTAAAGCCCCAACATGCTGTTTGCACACCGTCACACCACACACACACACAGTTCAGACAGTGTGCATGTGCACATGAACGTGGCTCCAGGCTGAAGATCTACAGTGAAGATTCAGACTAAAAACATGGTGGAAATAACATTTTTTTAAGTCAACTTAGCATGTTGGGGCTTTAGGAGACTTGGATTACACCAGACGAGCAGTTTGGAGGCATTTTATGTCTTTATTCTGTTTTACATTTGAAAACTGGTCACCATTCACTTCTATTGTTTGTGAGATTCTCCAACACTGTTTTCCTGTGAAACTCCAGCAGTGTTTTGTGGACTAAAAAACCAAACCTGACCTTCAATCATCATGAGATAGATAATGACTGAATTTTCATTTTTATGTGAACTGCCCCTTTAAAGCTACTAGAAGGAGTTTCTAACTTGCTAAAAAAGGAGTCCCAGTTTATTACCGATGCCTCTACATCAGTGTTTCCCAAACTTTTTTTCTGGGGACCAACTTTTTAAAAATGACAAACCATTGTGACCCAGTTCACAACCGGCCTGATAAATAAATTGTGGGAAAAGTTCCTTCGTGCCTAAAAGTTCCTGAAGTTTTTGTATCACCTTATATTATCTTAACACGTTATTGAAAACATGTTGAGGCTGAGTTAATATTGTTTTTATTTCATCAGGAAAACAATATATACATTTTAAACAAAAGGTGTACTGCAGATCTAAACCATATTCTTTTTTATTAGGGGACCCAAATAAAATCCCCTGTGACCTGACCCAGTCTTTTAGGAATGACTGCTCTATAAGTTAACGAGACCACACATGAAGATCAGCTGTTCCTCCACAGTCATTCTTAATGTTTCCTGACATGTCAGATTCTCCTTGAAATCAGAGGAAACAAGCCTGTGTTTTCCAGACAAAGTTAGTGAGCCGTACGTGAGCCGGTTCAAAAGAAAATCTGGAGTTTTCTCAGTTTTTTACGGTGAATATCCGTGGACCAAAAGAGAGAAACAAACTGTTTGGAAGACGAGATCACAGTGATGTAGAGGACACTGAAGCCAGGCGACATGTTTTATTCAGGGAACTGACAAAGACAAACACGCCTGCTTGGGAGTGTGTTGCTGTCAATCATATCTTTAACTGATAAATCCTGTCACATTGTTCATAAACCTGATGTAAATTCACCACAGACTTTGGCACATGTGCATCTCAAACTGTAACACCGCGACACAACCAGCAGGAAAATCACTTAAATCAAGTCAGGACTTTGCTCAGAGATCAGATCACTTCCATGTTAAAGTAAAGTCTTATAAAGAACTACTCATACTTGACTTTTTTGCTTCAGTCAGAATTAATTGTAAGTCCATTTTTATAAATTTATAAAGATTAATTTGGGAGAAACCTCGGAGAAAAAGCCTTTAATAAAGCATCAAACTACCGTCTCCTCTTCCTCTTCTTCCTCACAGCAACATGAACATCGGAGGCATCATCTTCCCTCTGGAGCAGCAGTCCAGAGACGAAGAGTCGGTGGTTTATCACGGCCAGTACGACACAGAGGGCGTCCCGCACACCAAGAGCGGAGACCGGCAACCTGTCCAAGTCAGCATGGAGGTAAGACGTCAGTGTCACTGTGACCTTTGAGCAGATATCAGGTGGCTGCAGCTCAGTGAAGTGCAGAAGTCTGACTCAGCAGTGGCAGGCCTTTTGGCCATTTCTGATCTGTCACATCAAAGACCAGAATCATCATTTTCGCTGCAGTGTTGCTGACAAAGATTCTCTTTCTGTCCAGTTTAACAAGGCCGGGACGTTCGAGACGGTCTGGCAGGCAAAATACTACAATTACTACAAGAGGGAGCACTGCCAGTTCGGCAACAAGTTCAGCAGCATCGAGTACGAATGCAAGCCCAACGAGACGCGGACCCTCATGTGGATCAACAAGGAGGCGTTCAACTGAGTCGGCTCGTCCCTCCGCTGTCCACACAACAAGAACAGAGCAGAGGACATCAGTTGGACTACCTTTGAACATCAGCATCACAATAAAAGGACAGCAGCCTTATCTTAAAGGCAGGCGTCAAGTCAGCGAGGGTCTGGTATTTGTGTTGTTTTATCAAAAAGGAGAGAGAAAATAGCTGTTTGCTATGCTGGTCTTTAAGGGTTTTTTTGTTTTAAAGCTGCACTCGGCAGTGGTGCTTCTTGGCAGCTTCACATGGGGGAATAGTTTGAAAAGCGTGAGCTAATATTCAGAAATCCCACACAGGTACACGTGCAGTGTGCTCATGTTTGCCAACTTGGCTGGTTTAAGATGTTTTCCATTGAAGGAAACTAAAGCGACAGAACAGAAAGTGCAGTTTCGTCTAAAGGGGGCGCTCACGTGTCAGTTTTTTGCTCTCATGTTTCAATCCGTCACTTCCTGTGTGAGTGGATTTCCTTTCAGTGATCAAACATCAAGAGAAGCTCCACATGAAACGTTGCAGAGTGTAGCTTTAACGCAGCGGCATGAAGGGTGAAAGGAACAATCGGAGGCTTGTTTGTCATCTTACTCAAAGTCACATGAGACTGAGATTCATGTGAATTTGATCTCAGTGTGTTTTCAGGACAGAGATACGTCCAGGATGTGTTTAGCCAAACTTTGCTCAAAGACTGGAGGCAGGGCAAAACCATTTCTGACCTCAGCACTCTGCACATTAGCCCAGCATTTCCTAATCCTGGTCCTCAGGGGCCACTGCCACTGCCCTGCATGCTGTAGGTGTTTCCCTGCTCCAACACATCTGATTCAAATGAGCAGCTCGTTATCAGGCTTCTGCAGAGGCTTCAGGACGAGCTGATCATTTAAATCAGGTGTGTTGGAGCGGAGAAACATCTAAAACATGCAGACCAGGACTGGGAAACACTGCATTAGCCTATGCTGCAGAGGTTGGACCAAGTCATTGTTCTGTAAGTCTCAAGTTGTTGCACTCAAGTCCCAAGTCAAAATAGGCAACTCCCAAGTCATATCCCAAGTCCTAAACTTTGAGTTTCAAGTCCTAAACCAGTCACAATGTGCTCTTCACCAAATGTAATTCCATTTTAAGAACGACTTCAAATGTCAAAGTTTCCAACATGCATGTTTTGTACTGTGCAGTTCATTTTTTGTTGACCACCTTGTAGTTTTTGTACGCAAACAAATTGTCTTTATCATCAGATGGAGCTCAGAAACGTTACATTAGTTCTTCATGTTTCTTTGCTGTCGGATTGGTTCAAACTAAGTGCTGACTAGCTGGGTATGAGTAGCGTTAACTTTAGAACTGTTAGAACAGTTCAACAGGAAATTGAGAGATGCACAAAATTAACTTCCATCTCCTTTACTGTACAACAGTCGCCATCATAACTTCTGCCTTCTTTCAATACCAGAGTCCCATTGGACGCAGGTTGTAGAAGACATCGATTTTGGCATCAAAATTCAACTTGGTTGAAGTTTTGGCTGCAACACCTGGCACACTGAATCTTCAAAGTTATATTTATGCTCTTGTCTACTATCTTTCTGTAGTGATATAATATTTGCCTTGGGAGAAACCAACTGCACCAGAAGAGCTGACATTTTGACTTTTCCCCTCAGGTTAAGAAATGCTATCAAACCACATGCAGAGTGCTAAAGTTACAGTTGAGGTCCATTAAAAGATATAAAAATATATGTCTAACAAATCCAAAGTCTTGTTTTTTAGTCTGCAGAATAGACTGTATAGAAAGATGGACGCCATGTCTCCGCTTCTTCCCACTGTACAAAAATGAATCTAGTCATGGCATGAAACCATCCTTTTAATATGATCAAATAGCTAATTTAAACCAAATTGATGAGAAACATTAACACCTGAACAAACATCAGCGTGATGAAAGACAAACACCATCAGAAAAATTAATTTGATGTGTACTTTGTATATTTCTGACTTATACTGCAGCCAGCCACCAGGGGCAATAGAGATGCTTTGGCTTCACTTTTGGGAGCTGTCATGTCGTCCATGTTTATATACATTCTATAGTTTGGACAGACCTCAAACCTGGCAACCCCACTGTAGCGATCAGGACGTTTGAGATGCTGCATTTGATTTCTGTCCCCTGTGGTTGTCGGTGAGTGAATACAGTCGCTCTAATGCTAACAGCTGCCACAGTAAAACCACAATATGACCTGTTTCTGCAGCTGTTCAACAACATGATACATGTGAAACTTGGAAGTGTTTTTTTGTAAGATGTACTTGTTCACTTTTGGTGGAGCTAGGCTAGCAGTTTCCCCCTGCTTCCAGTCTTTGTGCTAAGCTAAGCTAAATATTGGACATATCTCTGTACAGAGACTCGAAATTCACATCAATCTTCTCGTCTCACTCTGGAGAAGAAAAAATCAAAATGCTCCAAATGCATGGAGGCCAAAAACGGCCGTGCCTGCAGTTATTTTTTGAATGCTGTTATCTCAAGATCACAAGTTAATTATTTCGTTACCTTGAGATAACAAAACCCATTTTCTTGGGTTCATTTATCACGACAATTTGACTTTTGTTTTTTTCAAGCTCATGGATATTTATGGAGAACTGAGCAAGACAGATAGATAAATAGATAGAACTTCTGATCTTGAGATAACATCATTAAAAAAAAAAAAACTGCCGTTCCCGACTTCCATACAACTGTTCCTTTAAGGTGAGCTAAAAAGAAGCCTCCAAGTTATGAGCAATACCTGTCGATAACTAAATGTATCGCAGCACAAGGCGAGAGGGACCAAGCTCAGCAGCTAGCACCGCGTTAGCTGAAGACCAGGATGGAAGACACCTGTAGATGGAAGAATTATTTACCTTATTTATTAAATGTGTGACGTGTCAGTGAGAGAGAAGAGACGATGTATGAGAGCGTGAACATCACTGTAATAGTTTTGACTTTTCTTCTGTGTTATGTATTGTGTTATTTAATGGGAAAATCCACTCTATTACAGTTAAACACTGTTTAAACAAACAGGTAGCAGTAAAGGGATGTTACATTTCTGTCCATGTTAAATTATCTGATCTATATTTCTCTAAATCTGTGTCAATCCTGCAAAATCAAAGCATGAGGGCTGCCATGTTGAAACTCACCTTCAGCAACCATACAGGTGGAAATCTGTCAAGAGGAGGGAAACAGAGGCAGAAAAGTAGAGGCAGGTTGCACAAAATTTGCAACCCTACTCCCAACTCTTGTGCTGTTCTGGTCTTAAATCATGGTCACCTCACCAAACTGTGCTTGTTGCAGCACATTTAAAAAAAAAAAAAAAAAAAAAAAAGTACATTTGTGTCAGAACCAGATGAATCTGTGAGATCATGTTTCATTTGCTCTGGCAGATACGTCTGGCCACCTCCCTTTTCAGACAGATTTCCACCTGTCCTGGGTCTCTTTGGGCCAATCACAACCGTTTATTTAATTTGGGGCGGGTTCAATGTGATCACTGTCAGAGGAGCGTCACCGTCTAGATTTGAAAAGTTCTGCGTTTTGAGCCCAACGCACCAGGCTCAGGAAATACAGCTCGAACTGTCAAACGAGGACGTGCTGATCAGACATGAATCAAGACTGTGTTACTGGTTTTCTTCCCACAAATGTTTTCAGAAACACATTTTGATGTTCTTTTTAGCTGTAATCTGAGAATATTTCCAGCATAGATTTACAGTAGAACTAGACTGGACATTTCCCAGTGGCCACTCGCAGTATTGCAGTGAAAAATTCCCCACCAGCCCTTATATTTGCGAAACTTTCCTCCAGCTGAAAAAAGCGATTTAAAAATCTGTGATATCATCACAATGTAAAATCTTTGGGCCGAGCCGGAACTCGCAGGCTGGGGGCAAGTGGGGAAACACTCCTGCACATATTCAGTGGGTCGTATAACCGGGAAGTAAAACCCGGAAGACGGGAATATCTAGTTGTAGTATCTATCTATGGTTTGCAACTAGCCGCCATTTTTTTTCCTGCTTGAAAAGGATCAAGAACCACCTCAAGGTGCATGTGTCACTCAGCGCTTCATCACACCTTCTGTTGCTCTAATTGGTTGTAGGTCACATGTTGTTGCTCTGATTGGTTGTAGGTCTATCCGATTGCATCCAGAGGCATTTGGAAATTGAGAGGTTCCAGAAAATTTCACATTTGTGAATTAGCGTGGTGAAGCCCGGCTACATTTCTGTAGGAATGATCTGACAAAATGAGAGTGTGATGATGGTGGATTTTTCCTTTAAAAGGGTAAGGCTGGTGTTACTCGTCAGCTTCAACAAATCCCATAAAAAGACCAAAACCAACAACGTGTTAGTGACTCGAGCCCACTGCTTCCAACTAAAGACGTAAATCTTTTTTAAAAAACCCTCATAAATACACAGTTTACAGTAGAGTAAATGATATTAATCAAGGTTCAGATCCATTCAGGTCAAACAGAGTCAGGGTGCTGCTATTTTTCATATTGGCTCACTGGAAAGGAGAAAAATCCATTTAACCCCTTTGAACAGTGGACATTTTGACTTGTTATGGCAGGAAAAGTAAAAGGTATAACTGTACACAGTCTCACTCTGTTCACTCTGACATGCAGCATTTACATTGACTTATTAGCAGTTTGTTAGACCCACTGTCACCATTCATAAGGTGATTTGAGACAGAAAACAATGTTTTAATGAATTGAACTGTTGAGATTTCACTGGCTTACTTCCTTTCCGAGCCAAATTCCATTAAAAAAATCTCAGATTTAAGTTTTCATTGCTTATTAGTGATGAAGCAAAATTTAATAGAACTGGATTTAGGATATTGTCTTAACAAGTACAGACCTGTCTTCAGTTCGGCATGATGTCCAACACATGATGATCGTTACTTCATGGATCCTGTGTTGATCACAGCTGCCTCGGTCTGTGGGTCCTGGTATAGAAGCCAGTTTGATATGAAACAGTCGAGTAAACACAAGTGGTTTTAATTAATTACATTTTTTAATTTCCTAAAACAGCTACTCACTGTTTGATCCAACAAACAGGAGGATACAGTGCATTTGTAGGGACTATTTTCAGCGGCGGATTAATCCACATTTGGTGCATTAGTGAGTATTTGGGCAGCAGGAAAATAAACTTCAGTGTGTGTGTTCATGGTGGATGAAGGAACATGTCAGCCGGTGCAACAGTGTGGCTCATTTATGTTCTTTTAATGGATTTGTTAACAATAAGATAAATGCAGAATATCACCAGACTCTGACACACGGTGCTGATCACAGGCTGGAACAGCTTCACTTTGTGTTACATTTGTGCTGCGACAGCTCTGATTTCTTTTTTCTGTTTCCTCCTGCAGTGCATGGCTGGATTCATTTTGCCAAATATGATCTGTTTGTTTTGTTTTTTGTTACAGTAGGACATCTCAATGCCTGAAGCTTGCTGTTTTGTTATGTATTGAATTAAGGAGTATAAAGTGTCTTTGTGAATAAAACAGTATACTGAACCAATATTACTGTACAGTATTCACATCATTTACACATCAGAGAAATGATTCTTTATAAGTGAAAGTAAAATGTAAAAGTATGCAAGAATCAGCAAAATGTAAAGTTAAAAAAGTAAAAGTACTGTCAGTGATGAACCATCACATATTATATCATTAGATTATTGTTGCTGATGTATTAAAGGGACAGTTCACCCCCAATCAAAAATACATGTTTCTCCTCTTATCTGTAGTGTTGTTTATCCACCTAGACAGTTTTGTTGTGAGTTGCAGAGTTTTGTAGAATGAATGAATGAATGAATGAATAAATAAATAAATAAATAAATGTTGAATGACATGCCAGTTGGCATAATTGCACATTGGACAATGGAAATCTGTTATTATTATTATGAATATATATATATGTATATATATATGTATATATATATATATAATATATATATATATATATATATATTATATATAATATATATATTATATATATATGTATATATATATATACATATTATATATATATATATGTATGTGTGTATATATATATATATATATATATATATATATATATATATATATATATATATATATATATGTATGTATAAAACACTCGGACAAATCCTACTGATTGGACCAAGCGGTCAAAGCACAAAGAACACAGGTTTAATGTTCAAAAAAAGATGGCTTTATTTTCCCAAAGTGGTCAACGAAATATAACTCTACTGAAAAATAAGGCTGACAAAAACTGGACATCAACTCAATTAACAGCCCTGACAGAATGAGACACCAGGGCAACATAAATACTGTCTGATCAGGCCAAATTAAACACTCAGGGAGACCTACGTAGACAAAAACTAAAACTAACACAAAGAAACTGTAATCTCTAAAGTAATGGGAATACTTTGACTGCTTGGTTGAAAACAAGGGCAATGTTGAAAAAAACTGTGCTTCTGCTCAGTTGAAACGAAAACAAAGAAATCATTTTATTTTCTGGTGTTTTGGGGTGTTTCTGCTCTTAAATCCTGCACATGGGGGTGTAATTTAGTATAATTCATCTGAAGTAGTTCACATTGTCCTCCAAAAACTCCAAACTGATCAGAAGGGCAGGGAAAATAATAGGAATGCTGCCCCCATCCTCTCTGTTTGAGAGACAGTGAGGAAGCAGGGCCCTGAAATCACTTCTGACCCAAACCACATCCTTCATAAGGAGACGAGCTGAAGCCTTCAGGCAGGAGGTTCAGGACACCAAACTGTAAAGTGAACAGGCAGAAGTTTTGTTTCTTAGGAAAAGGTGCAATAATTTTTGGTGTCTGGATTTGCTGGGAAATAACTGTGTGTGATGAAGATGTGGGGACAGAAATTGTTCCTCTTTTCCAAGTAGTTGTACAAAAGTCTGAATACCAAAGAATAATGCACAATTTCCACTCCAGACAACTCCCAGACTTACCCCCCCGCAAAACAAAACAAACCAAACAAACAAAACAAACAAACAAACTGGATTGAAACATTCTAGGAGAAAAATAAGGTTAAAAACGAGCAGGAGAGTAATTTTACCACGCATGTCCAAAAAGCAAGACATAATTAAATGTAAGCTTTATTATTCCTTTTCTTTTATTTATTTCAACGTTCAAACGCATTTACTTATTTACTGTATATTAATAATTTGTGTTTATTGTGTATAGATGGAGTTTTCGTTTTTTCGTAAACATGATGGTCTTATCCTAAAAACCTCGTGCCAATAAAACTGATTCTGAAACTGAAATAGAATTAAAAGGAATTACATCTGAAAATATTTTATTTCAGTTTTGTTCTGGCAGAAGATTTAATGGAAGCTCACATCTCCACCACTGAAAGAAAAAATATCCTGCACAGAAAGTCCCAATAATAATGAGATAAAAAAAATTGAAATTATGAGATGAAAAATTAAAATTATGAAATAAAAAGTCATATTTATGAGATGTAGAAAGAATGAAATGTAGATAAATAGGTAGAAATTATGAAGTCCCCATAATAAGAAGAATAAAATAAGTCGAAATGAGGATTAAAAAAAAGTTGAAAATTAATGAAATAAAAATCATAATCTCATAATTTCCAATTTTTTTTTAATCTACTATTCTTTAATTTACCTTCCGGAATATTTTTTGTGCTTCCACAGATCTCTGCACTCCCTGCTGAGTGCCGCTCTTGTGCACATCTCCTAGTTATGAAATAAGAGTGAGTGGTCTTCTCAATAGACGAGCTTCGGTTGCACTCTCCACTCCTTCCACCTCCTCCTCCTCCGCCCCTCCTCCTCCTCCCTCCTCCTCCTCCTCACCCCTCCTCCCTCCCCCCCCCCCCCCCCCCCCCCCCCTCCTCCTCCTCCTCCTCCCCTACCTCCTCCTCCCCCCCCTCCTCCTCCTCCCCCTCCACCCCCCTCCTCCCCCCTCCTCCTCCCCCTCCACCCTTCCCCCCCCCCCCTCCTCCTCCTCCTCCTCCCTCCACCTCCTGCCCCCTCACCTCCCCCCCGCCTCACCCCTCCTCCCTCCTCCTCCTCCTCCTCTCTCCCTCTTCCTCTCCTCTCCCACTCTGCACACACACAGCAGCAGCTCCTCTCCGCTCTCTCCTCCGCTCTCTCTCCCCCCTCTGCGGCTCTCGGTGCTGCCGCTGCAGTGAGTCTCTCCCCCGCTGTCACTCAGCCGCTGGTCGGTGTCTGTCTGACCGTGTCGACCCGTTAACGGAGCTCTAAATCACTCTTCCTGCAGCTCGAGACCTCCTGACGGCAAAATGGTGAGAAAAACCTGTTCCTCATTTTGTAGTTATAATGTCAAACCTCATTTTGTAGAAAACAGCTTCTTCTCTATCGACTGCACCAGCGGTTAGCACTCCAGGCTAACCTGCTAGCTACCGTTAGCGATATTTTTTCCCTAGGATGGCTTAATGCATGTCCCGCCCTAATCTGCCTCTGAATGGCCTACCTTGACATTCTTATCCTAACCTTATCCAATCAGAGTCCTCGTGCCCAAACCTAACCAACCCAAACCAGCGCAGGCAACGAAGAGTAGCCTATCAGAGTCGGCGAAGGGCGGGTCATAACTTCGCCATCTTAGTAGAATTTGCGTACCGTTAGCTCAGCGTTGACATTTAAAGGGCTCGTATTTAGAAGGGAACCCCAGACCCGCAAGAGATCTCGCGAGACTAATTATTTTAACCCAAACCACGATCTTTCCTAATGTTAACCAAGTCTTTTCACTCTCCAAACATACCCAGATCATAGCCGCAGCGTTGTCACATCATAAATCATAAATAATTTGAAGAACGTGCTTAATGAAGAAATAATTACTCAAATCTCGCGGGAGTTGTACAAATCAAGGGATCCCTTCTAAACACGGTTATTTAAATGAGCGTAACGTAGGTAGCAGTTTGTTTATGACAGTATCGTCGACTGTTGTTGTCTTTGTGCTTCTTCCACCTGACACGTTGTCACACTTCAACGTTTAAAGTAACGTCGACATTTGGCTCGGTGGAATATAGTCACAAAGCTTAACTGAAGAGAAACACCATCAGGATTTCGTTAGCATGCTAGCTAGCTGTGTGGAGGTGCGTCAAGTTCAGAGTAACGACGGAAGTCTTGTAACATTTCTATCAAAATAAAAGCTTAAAATCTCTTGGTTCTCGAAAGAAAATCATCACTCTTGTGATTTCTGTGCTTTAAACAGAGAAAGAATTTCTCACTTATTTTCCAGCGTGTGTATAATATATTTTGGATAGATAGATGCAACTTTCTGTTCAGAAAAAAACAGGTCAGATGGTCACGGTTTATGGTCTCTTAGTGATATTTAAGTTTATTTTGAAAATAACTCAACGGACAAAGATGTTACCGTTTTAATCCAAACTGTTTTATAATTTTTGTCCAATTCCATATAAACTAAACTTTATCTTAATTCTAGTTTTTACTAACCTATATTACAGTTCACTAGTTGAGCTGAAAACTAGAAAACGATATTTGAAACATGAAATAAACATTATTATTATATTACTCATTTATGAATATGTCCCCATTTTTATTTATATTGTTTTATCTATTTCCCTTCTATGTATTTTTGTGCTTTTAATAATTAACAAAGCTTCCTACACAATCTCTTCACTAAGTGTTTAATTTAAATCATTTTTCATAATGTCATAGCTGAATTCCTGTCAAGCTGGCGCTTTGTTTTCTCCTATTGTTCCTTAAAATTTAAGTTGAAGAAAGAAAACCATCACTACAGGTAACTTACTTTCACTATTGATTATTTAGCTTATTATTTAGCATAAAAATCATCAGCAAATAGTTAAATAATAGTGTTCATATGTCTTGTTTTGTCCAACAACAACAGTAAAATAATCTGTAATGATAATGGATGGATTAATATTCAGAAGTACGTTTTCATTAGTGAATAATCACCTAAAAAGGAATTATTGTCCTTTAATTACTTTAGCATTAGGGCTACAACTAACGATTATCTTCGTAGTCGATTAATTGGTTGATTATTTTCTCAATTAATCAATCTATACTTATTTGACGAGGTGTCTGCAATCTGCAAGTTCACTGCTAGATGCCACTAAATCCTACACACGGTCCTTTAAAGTGATATTCCACTCTTAGATAATCATCCACTCAGTATGTCCTCACCTCTATGCTGATGTGATGATGGTGAAGATCTTCAGTTCACAAAACAATCCTGGAGTTTCAGCAGAAAACAGGGTTGCAGCCAAATCCAGTACAATGGCAGTGAATGGAGACCACGGATAAAATGTTAAAAAAAGAACACAAAACAAACACAAAATGTCTCCATCCTGCTCGTGTGGTGTAATCCAAGTGTCTGCGAGCCGCGACATTAAAATTTAACCACAAAAGACGCCATTTACACCATGTTTTTAGCTGAAATGTCAACTGTAGCATGTAGCCGGTAGGATGTAAACATGGTGTCGATCTCGCGATATTTTCACACGTGCGTCCATTAAGAGATATACGAAGTCTTGCGAGATCGACGCCATGTTTACATGCTACATGCTACATGCTACAGTTGACATTTCAGCTAAAAACATGGTGTAAATGGCGTCTTTTGTGGTTAAATTTTAATGTCGCAGCTCACAGACACTTGGATTACACTACACGAGCAGGATGGAGACATTTTGTGTTTGTTTTGTGTTCTTTTTTTTAACATTTTATCCGTGGTCTCCATTCACTGCCATTGTACTGGATTTGGCTGCAACCCTGTTTTCTGCTGAAACTCCAGGATTGTTTAGTGAACTGAAGATCTTCACCATCATCACATCAGCATAGAGGTGAGGACATACTGAGTGGATGATTATCTAAGAGTGGAATATCGCTTTAAGAAAGTATTAAAATTGCATTTAAAATAAAATAAAAACCAAAAGTGAAAACAAGCAGATAGAGCTGGATAAAGATGTCTGAGGTGCAGCTACAGACAAACCGTCTGTAGCTGCATCTCGGGCATAATGACTATGTCACCTGTGCCTCCGCAGAAGACTATTCTGGTTAATTTGGAACATTTTCACCCCCTAGATTATGCAACCTTGACAGAAATTGTTCAAAACCTTATGCCTACTACCTGCTGCCTTGACACTCTGCCTACAAGCTTCTTTTAAGATGTTTTTAACTGCATGGCATCAGATGTAGTACAGATAGTCAATAGCTCCCTTCAGTCAGGCCTTTTTCTGGGGGCCCTGAAGAACCACACATGGTCCTGGAGAGAAACTCATCATTGCCTGCAGCTAAGGGTTATTTTAATCATCACTCATTTGGCTTTTTATTTAGTCTATAAAGTATCAACAAATAGTCAAATAATAGTGTTCATATGTGTGTTTTTTTTTTTTCCAACCAACAACCTAAAATTCATCAGGATTTAATTCACAGATATAAAATCAGGAAATCCCCTTTTAGAAGCTTGAACCAGAGAATGTTTGGCATTTTTGTTTGATAAATGACTCATTGTATTAATCTGCTCTGTTATGAACAATAAATGTGTTGAAGTCAGGGCTGTAACTAAGGATTACACTCACCAGCCACTTTATTAGGTACACCTTGCTAGTACCAGGTTGGACCCCCTTTTGCCTTCAGAGCTGCTTTAATTCTTCGTGGCACTGATTCAACAAGGTGCTGGAAACATTCCTCAGAGATTTTGGTCCATATTGACATGATAGTATAGCATAGCTCTATTGGATTGAGATCTGGTGACTGTGGAGGCCACTGGAGTACAGTGAACATTGAGACCCTACCATCTGAATATCACAGCAGAAATCGAGACTCATCAGACCAGGCAACGTTTTTCCAGTCTTCTGTTGTCCAGTTTTGTTGAGTCCATGTGAATTGTAGCCTCAGTTTTCTGTTCTTAGCTGACAGGAGTGACACCTGGTGTGGTCGTCCCCATTCTGATGCTCAGCTTGAACTTCAGTAGGTCGTCTTAACCATGTCTACATGTCTAAATGAGTTGCTGACATTTGATTGGCTGATTATATATTTGCATTAACAAGCAGATGAACCTAATAAAGTGGCCGGTGAGTGAATGTTGAATTGCTGATCATGTTTATGTCCGCAAAGAGTTCGAAAATAGCAAGAAAATCACCCATCACCATATCTCAGAAAATCCAAGGTGACTTGACATCTAGACTCAAACAATTTAAAATCTAGATATGTTCAGTTATGACAAATAACTCAATAAAGTCAAAATCAAATGAAAGAATACTTTTGGTCAAATACCCTGATACTGATTTTTATAGATGCCACAGAAAATATTGTAGGGATGACAACTGGTGCTTTTTCACAATATTAATACAATGAGATTTTTGATAAATAATCATCAATAATGTGGATATAATGACCATTTGGGTAGTTATAAAATATGTATTGATCTATATAATATATAGATTTATTAGATTCTCTGCAGCACCACAATCATTTTACAAACAAAAATTGGGTTTTATCAAATATTGCAGGAGACCATATTGCGATTGTTCAGCCGTAGATATCTGTGATATTCACGTGTCGACTGTGGGGACGTGTGGTGCAGATAATCACAGCAGGATGAACCGTTTAACGGGCCTGGCTAATGTTGAACCCTGATTAGGAGGTAACGGTGCTGAAGATAATCAGGAAACACCATGTGGTGCACTCGGGCCTGCGTGCCGCCTGTGACCGGAGGTGTCGGGCTCAGTGTCAGACGACAAGCTGGAACAGACCTCTGCACGTTGAGCTCACTGAGAACGGAGGACACATGTTTGGCAGAGCGATCAGAGAAACCAAATCAGCTCTTCAGTCAGCCCCAATCAAACTCACAAACAGAATAATTCAATCTGGAATGAAACTGACTGAGAAATACAAAATTCTGAAGATGGCATTCGTTCAAGATCCAAACCACACAATATCTCTCTGAATCGTTTACTTACATCACATTGATCTTTAGGAAATTATTATTTTATTAACCGAACAATTAATGGAGAAAATAATAATAAAATTAATCAATAAAAAAATTGCTGCAGGCCTTAATTGGGACCAAGTTTGTTGTGACTTTTGTTGATCTTCTGCACAAAAAACCTGCGTGAATGATAGCAGCTTGTCAGAAAAAATAAAGGGGGGTGGGGGGTACAGGGGTATAGCAAATGTATTTAAATAGAGGAATCAGGGAAAAACATCTTCAGATGTAAACTGCAAAACGTATCTTTGTGAATATAAAATTTTACATGTATAATAATGAAGCTGATCAAATACTCAAGAGCACCTTAAATGATCTGGATTATCACAGTAACAAGGAACAGCCTGGTTCAGTTTCTGCAGGTCCTCAAGAGATGAGTCGAGGCAAATCAAGGCGACACGCTGGCCTCGTTTCCAGTCCAGATCATTCTGTCGCTCATGCATAATGAAGAACACCAACAATTAGCAAACAATACTTTCATGAATCCTAAACATCTGACTTGATTTTACAGACTTTTATAAATGTAAGAGGCACAAGGTTTGTGCCAGTCCACAGAGAACAGTATAATTTTTCACCCAGCATCAGTGTGATTTAATGTACTGTTGAGCTTTTGAAACCTCTCCAAACCAGCTCCTCAATTCAAACTGACAGAAACAGCAGACAACAGTCCTGCTCTCGTATAAATGATAAAAAATTGTCCTGTTTGTTTTTAATCAGATGCCTCAATGTGGAAGAGTTATTTCATTGTCAGTCTTGTCTCTTTTTCAGGGAAATGAAGCCAGTTATGCCCTGGACATGTGCTCGCACTGTGAGTATCAATAAATGTCACTTCACCACACGGCGTTAGACGGAAAACCGTCAGTGACTTAAGTTACAAATATTTGCTGCTTCCCCTGACTGTTTATCTGTGTATCTCAGTTGTCTGTGATAGGTTTGAATATGAAAATATGGTGGAAATGTGATATTATACAAATCAGTAAGGTTTTGAATAAACCAATTGGAGAGCAGATACTTTTCACTTGTTGCTGGAAGCATTTTCTGAGCTGAGGTACAGTGATGTTTGTGTTGTTATAGCGATAAACCCGACGACTTTTGGGTGCTCAGGAACATAAAGAGCTAGAGGTGAAAATGTACACAGACGTCAGGGTTCAGTTCCTGGTTTAGGAGTCGTGGTTTGGTGCAAGTTTGGTGCAGTAGGGAAATAAAACAGATGCATAAGAATATGTTTCTTTTCATCCGGGTGATGCCATCGATGGGGCGTTAGCATGTGTGATGTGTTTCCATTCACACACCCTGCAGCAGTTGAGCCATCACACCGTCATTGTCAACTATCCCCAAACAACTTTAACGCAGGCGGTGTTTCTGCTGTTGTGTTTCATTTGTGCTCGCCATAGTTTTATTGTCTTGCACAGCAATAGGCTTGTTGTGCTAACCTCAGCACATGTGGCTAACGGGGTACGGCTAAAGGTTTCGGACCAGAAGTCGTACTTCTGAACTTTGGTTCTGCATTATCTGCATCAGTCTTCATACCATAAAATCTGTGTGGTCTCGTGTGATGATGCATACTGTTGTAGCTCTATAAGGAATGCAGTTAAAATTAGTCTATTTTCAGTGAAAACCAAATCAATAAGTCATACACATGTCGTGTTTTTTCTTTCCAGAATTGTCCAAAAAATATATCTAGGTATTTTTTCAATAACTGAACTAATGCAATAAGAGTATTTTTTTAAAGTATACTGAATGCATCAGGAAATGCATCATGAATAGAGATGCACCGATTACAGTTTTCATGGCTGATCCCGACTTTTTAAAAGTCTGACTTGCCTATTTCATATTTTGCTGATTCCAATTTTCGTTCTTTCTAAGAACTGTAATTGACAGACTTTTTTGTAACTTTTCTTTATTTATGTTCATAATAAAACCCCGACTATAAAATAACTTTTGCATTTTCTCTAAAAGTGTTCCAGGCCTTGTTATATTATGAGCCAATGCACCGTTGGCTGATGTACTGCAGCAGTCTGCTGCTGTGATGTTTTGCAGTGAGGAAAAAACAAAAGCATTTTTGAAGATTTTTTTTTTTAGCTTTTATTCGATAGGGCTTCTTTAGACAGACAGGAAATGTAGGGGAGAGAGTAGGGGGAAGACCTGCAGCAAAGGGCCACAGGCTGGAATCAAACCCATGGCCACTGTTGAGGTCTCTTGGCCTCTGTACATGGGGCGCACGCTCTACTACTGAGCCACCAGAGCACCCTCAAAAGCAGAAGAATAAATGAGTCTGAATGAGAAAACACAGGTTTGTTTGGCTGCTTATTCTTCAGCCAGAACTGGAGGTGAGATTTTAACTGCCAGTCTGTCAACACTGCTATTCTGCTCGCTAACATTAGCTTTAAGAGCTAGAAAGTTTACCGTTGTTTAGGAGCACCGTCAGCTGCTCAGCTGCTCCGTCTCTTTGTAGACTGTCTCTCTCCTCTTTATCCTGTATATCCAGATATCCTTGGATACCTGATGCTGACCGTTTGGTTACCAGTCAACCTGAAAACCAGGTGATTCTGGTCTTTGGCGCGTGGATCGGTACATCTCTAATCATGAGCGTAATATTGTCAAACAGCTGCGCTAAGACTTTGCTGGAACAAAATACTAGGGTGTGCCATCTTAGGCACCTCACGATTCGATTCGATTACGATTCTGGGTGCTACAATTCGATTATTAAACGATTATAACGATTATCACGATTATCGAAGAATCTTTTTCCCCATACAGGATTTCTTTTAAACAAGGTATATTTGTCAGCATCCATTAAATAAAGTAAACAAACAAATTTACCTCCATTATCTTTTATTTATATCAGACCAAACGATCCAACACATTTCCCACAACAAAAATCTGCTCTTATTACATAAAGTGCCTTTAGAAATAAGACTTCTTTTAAAAACTTCAAACTTATACAGTACTGTTCTATATACATACATTAGATCATTATACACTGCACAGTTTAATACACAACTACGCTCTGTAGTTTGGCTCAATGTCCCGCCTACAGCACATCTGATTGGTAAGAAGTTACGGGTAATCAATCAGCACAGACACACTGTGTCACAGACAGGGTGAGACAGAGCTGCAGTGGTGAGCAGAGAGGAGCTGTGTAGAAGTTAAGACAGCTGATATCACCAAAGTTTCAATAATTATCACAGTCTATGATCTGTTTCTATGACGACAGCATAGTTACATCAGTGAAAAAAGTCATGGTCTGGATTTCACTCAAGAGATGTGACAGATTTTAAATCAGTCGCTGTTCGCAAGAATGCGCTGCACACAGCAGCATCTGTCCTGTCTTTCACTGCGACTCTGCATTGAGATTTCAGGTATTATAACTTATACAAAAGTAACAGTGCCAATAAAACTATGATGCTCACACGTAGTCCGCAGATCACCTGTGTGCCGAACCGTGGAGGGCGATCCGTATTGGACACAGATCAACTGTGATCTGTTGTGCCCCTAATTTCAACCCTGAAGAATGAACCTCACGCTCAGTGACAGTAGCCAGCGAGTTAGCTGCCGCCATGTTGGCTAACAGTCTGTTATGAGTCCGTCCCTTAAAACTGTCCGGGCGGCTTTTTTCGTTCCGGCCAACTTCCGGGTGCTGCGGTTGTGTTTCTGTGATTTCGCTATCATGGAAAATAATCGATTTTTGAACATTTGTTAATCGTTATTGATCGTCACGTGTCGCATCATGATGCATCTAAGAATCGATGTATTGGCACACCCCTACAAAATACATTGTAGAATTGACAAAATTAGGTTTAAATCTGGATTAATCTGATGGTGTCCGGATGTGAACATCACCACATGCTGCACCTTCTTCTGCAGGCCTCTGCCGGTCTGTCTGACCCAGACTCCGAACACTGTGAAGCTAAAAATGCCTCATCGCTCTGTAAAGGTCAATGTCAGGGGTGCTGGGAAAACCTTGTTTATTTTTAGTCACTGCAATATCCCAGTTTTAATTAGTTGGTTGCCTTGCTCTGACCCCTCCAGCTCCAGAGAAGAAATCTTGCTGCTTAATTAGAAAATAATAATGACTGTAATGTCTGGACCTTCTTTTTGAGTCCCCCCCCCCCCCCGGTCATGTAAGCTGAACTCTGGTCTCAAAATTACATCAACTGTTGGTATCAGACATGTTTGGGTGGGAAGTTTAGGGGGCCTGCATCCTAACGAGCTGCTAAGAAAGGTGTCAAAAACCAGGGGAGACCCAGCAGAGGGAGGGGGGTGGTTGAGATTTATGACCTGTGCTCTGTGTTTGCACCCCTCCAGACTGTGAAACCTGCTACTCATTCTGTCTGTTGATTCTCAGAAACAGCTCAGGCTTTTCTTGAACCTTGTGGCCTGGAAAGTTGATACCAAATCTTTTGGTTTTCTAATCTGTGAGCAAGACCCGGTCCTGCTGTGACCGAGGCAGGTGTTCACACAGGTGTCTCTGCTTACTGGGTTAATGACGGGTTCAGTCTGGCTGACTGTGGCGTATTTCCCCGGACGAGATAATCACAATATTTGGGGGAGTTCCCAGTTAGATATTGGACCAATCCAGTATTATTGTGCTCGCATCACTGAACTGCATTTGAAATGGTATTGTGGATACACAGCTATAAGCCTCACTCATGGTGTAACAATAAATCAGCACAAAAATGACAATTACCAACATAAACGCAGTGTTCTGAACAAAACATAAACATAAAGTAACATTTGCATTTTTGAACATAAACTAGCAGACTTAAACTTTCAGCAATGCATCATGGGAAATGATGCAAATGAGCCGCATATGTGAATGTCACAAGCCACAATCCTGCAGCGCCCCACAATGGCTGAAGGGCGCCATTACACAAGTTACATTACACAAACTAAACAAGCTTTTCAGATTGAGAAAACTCTGACTACTACTTCTAATAATAATAATAATTCATATCCAGATATCAGATACGGATTGGAACAGATAAAAGGTGGATTGGTGCATCTTTATTCCCAACACAATCATAACGCAAGCAAACCCTCCTTTCCTTTCAGGGCCCAGTCAGCCTTCACAGCAGAACCACTAATTTATTTCTAAAGGTACTCTGTGGAGTTTTTGTCCACTAGAAGCATTATTGAGAGAAGTCTTTATGAGTGTTTCTTACAATCAAACCAAAAATTTCACACTGTTCTGCCGGCAGGGAGTGATGCATTAAGAAACATATATTGATGGGAATTGAGAACTGCGACTTTTAAGAATCAGAATCAAATACCTCCAGTAGGGCTCAACAATAAGGACTGCCCACTTGTCCAGGGCAAGTAAAATGTCATGTCAGGCAAGTAAATCTAGCAACACGCTTGCCCGACTGCGCAAGTGGTAAAAAATAGAATTGACCCATTAAACTATTTTGATAAATGATTAATGGTTAAAGTAATTCTTCATGCAAAAATGGCACAGATAATGCTATGGTCAGCATAGTCAGATTTCCTGCTTTTCTGTGTTTATTATCATGATAAACTGAATATTTTTGGATGTTGAACTAACAAACAAAACATTAAAAGATATCAACTTGGACTTTGAAAAACTGTGACGGACAGTTTTCACAGTTTTCTTACATTTTATAGATGCTGCAGCCTTATATTAAACATGACAGTTAACTTCAGTATTTGTTGGTATTTGATAACCGCTAATGAATGTAACTATTTTTTTTATGAGGGCAAGTAAAAGTTGACTTCAGGCAAATAGATTTCTGACCCTTTTGCCTGATCTATGAAACATTAGGTTTCACCTAAATTACAAGATGCAGTGTCATGTATTTGACATTCAAAGCACCGCTGCCACTGCTTCCCAATCAGGCAGGCTGCAGATTTTTTTCCTTGACTAAGAAAAAACAGCCCGTGCTTATAATCTGTAATGGCATTGGTATCAAGAAAACAGTATTATTTCCCTTCCTTAGAAACATTGCATTGGTCCAACAAAGGCAGTGAAGAAAAAGACAGTTAAACATGTTTACAGATGTAAACATAACACAACATTGGCATTGCAAATGTTTTCTGACTAAAGAAATGAATTCTACATGTTTGCTAAGTTAAGCCCACAGGCCATCTTTCAATGTTTCTTGGATAATCTCATTCAGAGCTGCTTTTAAAGAACGACTCAGTCGACACTGAAGGAAAGTTGTCTATATAATCAGGGGCTCCCCAGTATCCACGGCTTTTTCATATTTGTTTCCTTTAAGACCGCTGAAAACAATCTGCTGCCTGTGTGCAAACGTCCACTGGATGTACAAGCAGAGCCTCTCTATCATGACTCTTTTCTCTGCCCTGCTATTTCTATGCTCCTGGTCTATTTTTGCTGCAGCTGCTCTTCTGTTGTAGTTCTGACTAAGTAGCTGCTCAGCGAGTGTTTGCTGTTGTGTTAAACCACACATGCTGTTACCACCAGAAACCACGGGCATCACCAAATCAACCAGAACTCAAATATTAAAGATTACAACTACGCTTGGGCAGTATAAGGGTATTATGACATACCAGGGTATTTAGAAATCCCCAAGGTATGATTATAAATACTTTCAAAAATACAAATGTTTCTCTTTCTCTTAAAGTGACATGAAAATGGTGTATTGTAGTGTCCAGCATGCGCCACCAGGGGTCAGCGTAGCTGAACTGAGAAACATGGCTTCTGGGAGATAAAGCTACAGGACTAACTAGTATAAACAGAAAAATGCCTCTGCCCCTGTTCAGGGGTATTTTGGGTTAGCCATGATGAGAACGGTGAGCCAGCAAACACTGCAGACTACTGACTGGTCAGAGTAGCATAGCATAGTAATAATAGTTCACTGAGCGAGTGGCAGAGACTGACACTGAATTTGAGCTGAGCGGAGGGAAAATTGAGCAGTGAAGTTGTCATTGTGGCAGTAAATGTACAGTGTAGATTACAGGTTGGCGGTAAATAAAGCCTCTAGCTTCTCAAGACTAAGGTAAAGCTCCTGTGTGTGTTGTTTTCCACCTGTTGGATTAGTTTCACTATGATGATCAGCTCTGCCTTTGTTGAGGAAGCACTATCTGCAAATACTCTGGTAAAATGACAGGAAGTTATGAGGGTATGAAAAAAATAGATAACACCCAATCCTAATTATACACTTAAACTGTGTCAGTAATGAAAACTTTGGGGGTTACAACAACTAGTTTATTTTACTTAAGTTTATTTTCTTTTACTAAATCCATCTTACCACTAATCACACAAACAAATCCAAATTGTCCAAAGTCTACAGTAATTAACCATTCCATTACCTTTTATTCTCTTGATTAACTTTTTACAAGAATGACACATGCTGCATTCTGTAGACATTATAGGCATTTAACAGGCCTTACTCTTAAAGGTACAATATGCAAGAATTTGTTTAAACATTCAAAAATTAATTAAAATTATCAAAAGAATGTGGAGAAATAACAGATTTGACGTCTATTGTATCTAGTGATGTTAGCATGCTAACCAGCTAACTTTGGCCTGTCCTGCCTTGTTATAGCATTTTGTATCTCAAGAGGTGCTAGTGAGTCACTGTTGCATCCAGTTTGCCCTCAGTCCAACAACCCCAAGGAGGTTTTCTTGCAGGGTTTGGCTCCTGGCCATAACCCTTGCTCAGGCCACTGGAGGTGGGTGCTGACCAATGCTTGATATTTTGATCATCTCCTCTCCCCTCCCACCTCACATGTCTCCTGTCCCCATTTGGAGTCAGAGTCCTGTATTCCTTGTCGGCAAACACCTCCTTGTCATTTTCAAACCTCCTCCTCCCAGCAGTCAATGCTTCGGTGCCCCAGATTGCATGCTCCACAGCTAACTTAGCTAACTAGTCAACAGCGGCTACGGCTAGTGGCAGCTAGCAGTTACCCTGGTGATATCCTTAAACCATTTAAATAGACATTTAAGACATTTAAGACATAGAATTTAAATAACTTGCCATTATACAGGGTTAAATGGATGAATGTATGAAAGTAATGTGCTGCCTATGTAATGAATTACATACAGCATAATATAAAGATAATACAATGAAGTGTAGATCAATCACGACAGGAGAGGAACTATGTAGAAAACAAGATTCAAATTACAATATTGCCACTAAATGTGCATATTTGGTCCCTCAAATTAAAATAAAACAACGTGAAATAAGTTAGTAGTTTACTCTGACAGGAGAGATAATCAGAGGTGCAGAGTTTTTACCATAATAATGAAGACCAGGGCAGAAGTATGGGAAGAGTTTCTCAGTGAAAGAGCAGCCAGTAAAGGAGTAGATATGATCTGCAGCATCTACGTCATAAAAGGAGACCAGACCCTCCTCATAATCTATGAACACCCCCACCTTCTGAGGCTGAAATTTCAGAGAGAGACTAACATCAGTGTCATCAAGAGCTTCTATTCGTTTCCATTTCTCAACCATATAGTCCAGTAACCCTCCTCAGGACTCAGTGGGACGTCTTCCTTCCTGTCGATCGACTCTCTGACCACTCCTAAATCCCATTCAGTCTTTCCTGTAACATGAACCTCATAGTAAAATTTTCCTGAAGAGAAACCCTGCTTTCCTAAAACACAAACACAATCATAAAATCTCTTTGGGTTGTCTGGAAGATTCTTCTTCAGAGCACCATGATTCACTTGTTTCTCATCACCAGACAGGATGAGATTGGGATGTGCTGTATCAGGATCAAGAGTCACATCTACTGCATACTGTTGGACTGTCTTCAGCTCTGCCTCAAGCAGCATCTTCATCTCCTTAGTGAGTGTCTCCTCCAGCTGAGACACAGCTCTCCTCACAGTCCCCTCATATGATGGTGAATGTACGCTGACCGCTGTCAGGTCCTTAGAGAGAGGTGGGTGGTGGATATTTAGAGCCTGGACACTCTGTAGAAGATGGAGGTGGTCTTCAGAGTGTGAGAGCTGCTCTAGCTCAGTCCTTCTCCTCATCAGCTCAGAGATTTCTTGTTCCAGCTCTTTAATGAAAGCTTCGGCCTCTTTTTCTCTTTTTTTATGTTTCTCTTTGATTGTGTCGATGAGCTCATTCAGGCCTCTTTCAACAGACTCCATCAGAGAAGTGAAAACCTGAACACCTTCTGCTATTTCTCCGTCTGTGGCTTCCTCACTAAGGTCAACTGAGTGTTTGATCTCCTGAATCTTCAGACGTCTCTCCTGAATCATCTGCTGAATTTCATCCTCCAGCTCTGCCTTTTTCTTCATATTCTTCTTTCAGAGAAACAAAGTTTGTGTCTTATGGACTGAAACAGTGCAGGAAAGGCAGACACATGTCTGATCGGTCTTACAGAACAGTTGCAGAGGGTTATGTGCTTCACACACATCCTGCCCTCCAGGTTCTCCACAGGGTCATCAGCTGATGTCTTTTCAGGACTGACACTGTCAGATGAGGCTCCAGGTGAGTCTCGCAGTAAGAGACCAGACACACCAGGCAGGACTTCAGGGCCTTCAGTTTGGCTTCTGTGCAGATGTCACAGGGAACTTCTCCTGGTTTGGCAACTTGTTGCTCTGAGCTGCTGCTGCTGGATTTCTGTTGAGCAGACTGCCTGAACTGAGCAACCATCTCAGAAATAAAAGTGTTGACGTGCAGCTCAGGTCTTGTGTTAAAAACCTTTTTACACATTGGACACGAGTACTGATCATGAGTGTTCCAGTGTGTATTGATACAGATTTTACAAAGTTGTGTCCACATGGTGTGGTGACTGGATCAGTGAAGACATCCAGACAGATGGAGCACAGGAACTGATCTTCAGATGGTAGAAAGTTTGCAGCAGCCATATCTACACAGTGTGAAAGAGAATAAAAAGCATTTCATTCAAAATACAGCATTAATTGTTTAAAATAAAGAAATGTGGTTATTGTTCCTTTAAGTGTAACATGATATTTGGTCAAATAATTTTGAATTAGGCTGTATATGCCATTTTTTTACGTAGACTGAGCTGTGAGTAACTGCAACCATCAAAGATCAAGCTCATTATGGTGGCAAAACAGAACAGAGTAGGTTGAAATCCTGTTTTGTAGACACATTATTAAGTTCAGCTCTGCTAACAAAGTTCTGTTTACTTGATGACAGATTTAATTTCCTCCAGCTGCTTCACATTAAAAGCATCTGCTGCTTTGCTGGTGGAAAACTTTTAATGTGAAACATCTAGAGGAAATGAATTCCAAAATGGCTGTAGGATGTGATCACTAAACAGAAATAATCCAGTGGTGTAGTGGTGCCTGGGTATACTCTTAATTTATGCCATTTATAATTATTTTTCAAAAAGCAACCTGTCCAGCAAAAGAATAAACACGCTGTTATAAACAGTGAAATGTGAGATTCTTGCATATTTAGTCCAGCCAAAAATGGGAAAGTAGTGTTTGTTTTTCTATTAATCTCTGTTATTAAATGATATGAGAATGTATTGAGGGCATACAAAGTGTTAGAAATCAAATCTAAAATCTCTGCCACAAGCATTAATATTTGAGTGTTGTCAACGATAGAGTTACATTTTTACAAAAGTCAATCTAGTCGATTGTTGTGATTTGGAGCCTTCTGTCTCAAAACTGGCAGTTAATCAGTATCATCCAGGATAATCAGTAATCTGGAGCAGTTTTCTCTTTACATGTTTTCAGACAGAATGTTATACAACCAGGAGACCATGAAGGTGAAAGGTTAGTGTAAGGCTAGTCTTGCATAGCCAGACGTCTCTCCTCAGCGCTCGGAGAAAAGTCTGGCTCCACAGTACACATTCTGCTATAGCGGAAATAACCTCCTTGCCTTGTTTGCATTCTTTAAACCAATCACAAATGTCTTGGGTGGTGCTGAGCCCAGGCTGCAGCAACGGTACTGCTGCAAAATAATGCTGAGGGGAACTTGTGGAACCTTTGCACATCAGGAGGTGAATTCTGGCATTAAAATGACTACATCACTGCATAAGAAAAGGTAACAGCTGTTAGCTTGTTCACGTTGGTACTATTAGTGTTCCAGGCGCTAATTTGCTGTTTTCAGCGTTTTGGTTGCAACTATGAGGTTGTTCTTGTTTCCTGGGGACTTTAACTGAACTTCTGTAGGGTTGTGGCTAAACAAGAGCACCAGGACAGCTTTGTCTGTGTAACTCGATCCACTTTAATGTCCGAATCAACCGCAGGACAACTGAACACCGACAACAAACGTGACACATCACCTCCTACATCATAACACTCTGCCAGTCTTAATCATCACTCACATTACATTCATGTAAGGTGTGCTTTATTAAAAAGTTGCTGATCTAAGAACTATATGCATGTATAAATGTAGTTACATCAATTAAATTATTTAAATTGCTAACAATAATCTGAGAAATAATATTACAAATATTTTTTTTTCTACATTAATTACCTTTCATTAACTGATAAACATATATAATTTTGATTTTTAGATTTTTAACATTAGCCACAGAAGAGGGTGCAGATTTGGCAGTGAATACTGGTTTACAGACTATAGGTGAGAAAGTTATAAAGCATTTTTACTTAGTCCATCCATACATGGAATTTGGACAACTATTCTCACACCTTGCACGTAGTCTTAGTTTGTTTATCAGGCTTTTTTTTCTTTTTTCAGGATGGCAAAGCAAAGGCATGACACGCCCTACCCGCTTCTGATTGGCTTAACCTCACCTACTTACCCCAACAAGCCTAAACCTAACCAGCCCAACCAATGAAGCTATGAGTGTTCGCCAGTTAGAGGCAGAGTAGAGTGGGTCATACTTTCACCATCCTGGGAAAAAAAAAAATTGGCTGTATGATAGGCTGGCAGCACACTATTGAATGATGCACATCAGAGGGGATGTAGAAGTGTGTATATGCTGACAGAGAAATTAGTGTGTTAGTGCATTACATGCACAGCACCACTGGAAATAATAACAGGAAAGCAGGAGTGAAGCTAAACTCCAAACCACAGAGATTTAATTACAAGTTACTTAAGTCCTGAGAACTGAGACAGAGAGACAGTTAAAATGAGGACAAATAGTGGCTCTGTGGACAAACAGCCATAGTTAAATACGAGAGTCAGTATGAAATGAAAAGTGTGGAACTTCCTGTCTGAGCGGAGCTGAAGTTTAGTGTTAATCCTGGTTGTCGGAGGTGTAAATATGATCATGCTGTATCACCAGGGTTTGACAGAGACTCTGCTGATGAACTCAGTTTGTATTTTCTTTTGGAGAGAAACAGATATTTGTCTCGACTGCTGCGGGACTTCCTCTCTGACAGACCTTCAGTTTCATTTCTGGAGAGTGACGCTGAAGCTCTCCAGTGTTGCTCGCCTCCTCCCACAGTCTGTAGGTGAGGGTTTGTTTCCTCCCTCTGATACCTGTGTTTTCTGTGGGTACAGCTGGGAGGAGTAAGCTTTGCAAAAAGGTGTTGCTCCCCTTAATTGTGTGTGTTGAAGCTTTAAGGTGCCTTTGCTTTACTTTAGCCACAAGAGTTTATTGGAAACAGACAGAGAGACGTTGCACTTGTCTGCAAAATGTCACAGATTATGCAATGGTCCTTTTTTCAGGCGTACTTGCAAACCCTCCTGATTTTCCCTGGAGACTCATGTTTTTTCTTGCCCTCTTCTTATTACCTCCCAGGATCACAATTCTCCCTTTTTTCTCCTGATTTATGACAAATTTTCACACCTTTTTTTTTTCCTTTATTATCATCACAACCCGATGCTGACACTGCGTCTACTGTTTACAGCTGCACCAAACCAGGCTTCCTGAAAGGAAGAATTCCTGTTTCTCAGGGAAGCTTTTAAGGGAAAGGGGCTTGCATTTTGTAAAATCTGCCACGTCAATTTTTTCTAATATAAATTCATGAAAGCAAACTGATGAATGTTAGTTTTTGCCAGAGATTTAAACAAGTTCATGTTGGAGGGGCGAATTATTTTATATTCTTTCCTGAGAATTATTTAACATAAAAATGTTTTTGCAGTGCACTTATTATTTTGTTATTTTAATTCACAAAATAGGATGAAAAAAAGTCTCTGAAACTCATGTATTTTTAAAATTCTCCCTATTTTTGAGATCTCAAGGTTGGCAAGTGTGCTCTCAGGTGGAGCCTTTTAACACTCGGGCTGATGAGAAAATTGTTTTCTGGACTCAGATCCAACTGACATGAGAGTTTGTTCTGGTGACATGTGAAACAACAAGTCCAAACATGACAGACACACCTAAAAACATCCATCTTAACATGTTTAATTTTTAACTCTCAAGACTTTGATACACTCTAGTCTCCAGTTTATTAGGTACAGCTAGCTAAAACTAATCTAATTTAAAGTAATATAACAGCCCTAAAATAAACCTTCATGAAGGTCATTCTGTTTTTGTTGGGGGGCTGTAGTTTGTGGTGCTGTTTAGCTGTATTGTGTTTTATCGACAGGTGTTTCTGTTATTTGGTCGATACTCATTGATATAATCTTTAGTTACTGCAGAACTGCTGTATCAGACTGCATTAATCTCAGTTAGGTGTACCTAATAAACTGAAAACAGGACCACAAAATGTGAGCTACTTCTTCAACCAAGATTTTCAGGAAATCAACTTCTGTGTTAAAACAAGAAGAGAAAATCAAGATAATGAGACTTCAGAAAATTCTTGAAATAAGTTGATTTTGAAACTGGTGAAGATGGAGGAAAGAAAAAGGAAAACATATGAGAGGTTGTCAGTTGTATCTTTGACCGTCATGAGTGATAATGTTGTACATGACAGTCAGTGTGTTCACTCTCATGTATCAGGACTGTTTAGTTGTTGGCTTGGCAGCAGTACAGTAACTTCAGGCTCCTCATTCCTTTGTGTTGTGATCCATCTAGTGTTTGTTCTGAGTCATAACACCAGTTAGTGTCTACATGTGTAGACGTGTTCAGACAGGACGAAGGCTGTCAGGTCTCAAGAAATGTTCAGAATTAAAATGAATTGAGTGTTTTCTGTATTTACAAACAAATTACTGTTTGATGACTCTCAGAGTCAAATTACCATTTGTTGTAAGTTTTGAAATTTGTCTTGAAAAGCTGAAGTCAGCTGACAACATAAAGCTCTTGTCATTGTTGGTCTTGTTACTTGCAAGAAGAAGCACTGCAGAAAACAGTAGATGGAAAAAGGGAAATGCACCATTATTCCAGTTATTGTTCCTCATTTTAACATGACTTTAAACTGTCTGCATCAGTGAAATGATTTAAAATGTTAGTGAACTGGTTCCACGTCTTGGTGTAATGTGTCAGAAATAAAACTTGATGTTTGTTTCTAGTTGATGTTCCAGTTGAGTTACAGTTTAAAAGGATATTCCACTTTACATGATAATACACTCAATATGTCCTCACCTCTATGCTGATGTGAAGATGGATGAAGATCTTCAGTTCACAAAACAATCCTGGAGTTTCAGCAGAAAACAGAGTTGCAGCCAAATCCAGTACAATGGCAGTGAATGGAGACCACGGATAAAATGTTAAAAAAAGAACACAAAACAAATACAAAATGTCTCCATCCTGATTGTGTGGTGTAATCCAAGTGTCCGTGAGCCACAACATTAAAGCTATGGTTGGTAACCTGTTCAGAAACACTTTTTGTTATACTGGGTGAAATGGTCCTTTCTCCTGAGAGTAGTCAATACATTATGTATTCAGAAAAAGGAACGAAAAGAATCGGACCTCTGTGTCAGCTGCAGGCCTGTAAAAACTCTGACCAATCCCTGCCATTCGGTCCGAATGGAAAGAACCAATCAGATGCCTTCATGTCTCGTCCTGCCCACGCCCCCCTCTGTCCCTCCCTCCTCCCTGCGTGCACACTCATCACGTTTCACCGTTGCTGGAAATATTCAGCACACTCCTCAGCAGGACCAAGTTAGCAGGAGGATAAGTTCATAAGGGGACAATGGCAGAGAAAATGCAGCCAGAAATACCACTTCCAGCGTTACTTGTAACGGCTCGCCCTGCTAAACAGGCAAAGAAAAGAAAGCCGGAGGCAGAAAAGGCTGTGATGAAAAAGGCTCTGGATTAAGCTAGAGGACAAACCAGAGTGAACATCTGTGCAGCCTTTGAGCGGTGGAGACAACTGAGGCATCTGAAGGGCCTGAAAAGTGATGCAGAGGTTGCTGTCTTTCTGTTGGACAGGTAATTATTTGTTTTGCTTCAGGGGGATTTGTTATTTTCATGAAATATGTAACGTTTGCCAACTTAGCTACTTTTGTAGCTCATATTAGCCCAATGCTAACATTAGCTTCTCTGTCGGTGTAAGCCGGTCGTCGGTACATACTGCTTATCTAACTTATAGGATCTGTGCTTCCTGCACGGAGCATTGAGCGTTTTTACTCGACGTGGGGCGTGGCTTTGGACGGAGCACTGATGGGAGGGGGAGGAGGGGGTGGAGCTTAGAGGAGGTGCCACTTTCAAATCTTGCTAGCTCTCCAACATTACCAACTATAGCTTTAAAATTCAACCACAAAAGACGCCATTTACGGCATGTTTTTAGCCGAAATGTCAACTGTAGCATGTAGCCGGTAGGATGTAAACATGGCGTCGATCTCACGATATTTTCACACGTGCATCCATTAAGAGATATACGAAGTCTTGTGAGATTGACGCCATGTTTACATGCTACTGCTACATGCTACAGTTGACATTTCGGCTAAAAACATGGTGTAAATGGCGTCTTTTGTGGATAAATTTTAATGTCGCAGCTCATGGACACTTGGATTACACCACACGAGCAGGATGGAGACATTTTGTGTTTGTTTTGTGTTCTTTTTTTTAACATTTTATCCGTGGTCTCCATTCACTGCCATTGTACTGGATTTGGCTGCAACCCTGTTTTCTGCTGAAACTCCAGGATTGTTTTGTGAACTGAAGATCTTCACTCATCTTCACATCAGCTTAGAGGTGAGGACATACTGAGTGGGTTATCATGTAAAGTGGAGTATCCTTTTAATGACTGTTGATGAAGATTAGGACTTCAACTAATGACTATTTTCATCATCGATTAATCTATGGATTATTTTCTCGATTAATTCATTATGAATTGATTAGTGGTTTAGTCCATAAAATGTTAGAAAATTGTGAAAAATGTTCAGAAGCCCAAGTTGGCATCCTCAAATGTGTTCTTGTATCCGAACCCCAAACCCCTGTCATAAGAGGAGTAAAGAAACCAGAAAATATTCACATTTGAGAAACTGAAATCAGAGAATGGGGACTTTTTTTTTAAATAACTCAAAACAATTAATCGACGTGGGGAAAAAAAAGAGTAATTAATGTAATAACTACTTAATGATTGGTTAATCATTGCAGCTCTGAAGATGAAATCAGTCATCATTTGTTGTGCTTTGCATCATGAATGAATGTAGTTGAAGGCTGTATTGACTTTAACATCAGGCTGTTGAATATGAACATATATAATTATATAAATCATGTAATATATAATATAACTTTCCCTTTTTCAGAACACGTTCAGTACTTCTTGTCTGTTTTGGCTCATAAACTGAGTTTCATAGTTAATCAATAATTTGATATTTTTAATAAGTATAAGAAAGGAAAGGTTAAGTTTATGTTAGAACTACAATGATTAATCGATTATTAAATTAATCACCTCTTTAGATCTTTAGATAATCAATTAATGGGTTTTAGTCATTTGTTAAGAAAAAAAAGGTCAAATTTTTCTGATTCCAGTTTCTTAAATGTGAACATTTTTTGGTTTCTTTACTTCCTCATGACATTAAACTTAATATCTTTGACATTTGAGGACAAAGTCATTCTGCACTTTAGGAAACACTGATTAATATTTTTTATCATTTCTGACATTATTTAAACCAAACAACTGTTACTCGTAGAAAATAATTAACGATTAATGGACTTAATATGAATCCCCATGAAGAAGAGTAGTCTGGACTTTTGCCTGCCGTTAATCATGTGACCCTCATCATATTTGTCCCGGTCGTATCGCCCATACACACCCATAAGCCTTTCAGTAAGATAAGTATAGTTTGACCCAGTGTAAATAATTCAAAATGTAGGACATCATGTTGATTTTGTTTTAAATATTCCAAAGATAAAAATCATTTTATGAAATAGAGTAATACGACTGGAAGCTTATGGTCAGGCTGAAGTCAAACACTTAAAACCCCTCAAATTTCCTGAATATTAAACCACTTTATTTTCCAGTTTCTATTTTAGAATCACATATTTACAAATTTCTGTGACTCATAAGCCATCTCACCAGTATTCACAAAATAAACAAAAATTGCATGAAGTGAGACCCAAACTAATTTACAGGCAAAACAAAATTCCAGCATCTATTCTCTCAATTAACTTCCCAGTATATCAATGATACATACTGTATTCTGCAAAGACTTTAGCCACGTAAGAGGCCTTACTCTCAAATCAAGCTTGATGACACGGTCTAATATTCAGCAATAATGTTTACCATGGCTTAAGAAACAGTGATTTCTTCTAGAACTGAAAATAAAATTCTGTGGGTTTAACAGAAATATAATTAGATATTCTTCACGTAACACATCTGTCATGATGAAGGGTTTATAGATGACTGCATCAAAGCTATTGGGATGTATATAATAAAAAATCTTACAATGAAGTATAAATCAGTCACCACAGAAAAGAGATTCTTTAAAATAATAAGATATATAGTAGAGCTGCTAAATATGTACATTTGTTCCCTTGTATATAAATAAATCAATACATGGAATAAGAAGTCCTCAGTGTCCCCGACAGGACAGATGATCAGAGGTGCAGAGTTTTTACCACCATCATTATCACAGGGACTGAAGTATGGGTAGAGTTTCTCAGTGAAGGAGCAGCCAGTAAAGGAGTAGATAAGAGCTGCAGCATCTACGTCATAAAAGGAGACCAGACCCTCCTCATAATCTACAAACACCCCCACCTTCTGAGGCTGAGACTTCAGAAAAAGACTAACTGATGGTCATCAAGAGCTTTGTACTCATTTCCATTTCTCAACCATATAACCCAGTAACCATCCTCAGGGCTCAGTGGGATGTCCTCCTTCCTGTCAATCGACTCTCTGACCACTCCTAAATCCCATTCAGTCTTTCCTGTAACTTGAACCTCATAGTAAAATTCCTGAAGGAAACCCTGCTTTCCTAAAACACAGGCACAAATAGAAAATCTCTCTGGGTTGTCTGGGAGATCCTTACTCATATCACTATCATTTACTTGTTTCTCATCATCAGACAGGATGAGATCAGGATGTGCTGTATCAGGGTCAAGAGTCACATCCACTGCATACTGCTGGACCCTCTTCAGATCTTCTTTAAGCAGCATCTTCATCTCTTTACTGAGTGTCTCCTCCAGCTGAGCCACAGCTCTCACCACAGTCCCCTCATAAGGTGATGGACAGACACTGATCTCTGTCAGGTCCTTGGAGGGAGGGGAGTGTTGGGTGCTTAGGGCCTGGACACTTTGGAGAAAATAGAGGTGGTCTTCAGAGTGTGAGAGCTGCTCTACCCTTAGTCCTTCTCTTCATCAGCTCAGAGATTTCCTGTTTCAGTTGTTTGATGAAAACTTCAGCCTGTTTTTCTGTTGTTTTCTGCTTCTCTTGAATTGTGTTGATGAGCTGTTCAGGCCTCTCTCAGCAGACTCCATCAGAGAGTGAAACCTGAACACCTTCTGCTATCTCTCTGTCTGCATTTTCCCTACTGAGGTCAGCTGAGTGTTTGATCTCCTGAATCTTCAATTGTCTCTTCTGGATCATCTGCTGAATATCTGCCTCCAGCTCGCCATCTTTTCTTCATATTCTTCTTTCAGAGGAACAAACCTGTGTGTCTTATGGTCTGAAACGGTGCAGAAAAGGCAGACAGATGTCTGGTCAGTCTTACAGAACAGCTCCAGAGGTTTATCGATGCTTCACACACATCCTGCCCTCCAGGTTCTCCACAGGGTTCGATCAGCTGATGTCTTTTCAGGACTGACACTGTCAGATGAGGCTCCAGGTGAGTCTCACAGTAAGAGACCAGACACACCAGGCAGGACTTCAGGGCCTTCAGTTTGGTTCCAGTGCAGACGTCACAGGGAACTTCTCCTGGTTTGGCAACTTGTTGCTTCGAGCTGCTGCTGATGGATTTCTGTTGAGCTGACTTGAACTGAGCAACCATCTCAGAGAACAAAGTGTTGACGTGCAGCTCAGGTCTTTTGTTAAAAACCTTTTTACACATTGGACACGAGTACTGATCAGTAGTGTTCCAGTGTGTATTGATACAGATTTTACAGAAGTTGTGTCCACATGGTGTGGTGACAGGATCAGTGAAGACATCCAGACAGATGGAGCACAGGAACTGATCTTCAGATGGTAGAAAGTTTGCAGCAGCCATATCTACACAGTGTGAAAGAGAATAAAAACATTTCATTCAAAATACAGTTTTAATTGTTTAAAATAAAGAAATGTGGTTATTGTTCCTTTAAGTGTAACATGATATTTGGTCAAATAATTTTGAATTAGGCTGTATATGCCATTTTTTTTAATAGACTGAGCTGTGAGTAACTGCAACCATCAATGATCAAGCTCATTATGGTGGCAAAACAGAACAGAGTAGGTTGAAATCCTGTTTTGTAGACACATTATTAAGTTCAGCTCTGCTAACAAAGTTCTGTTTACTTGATGACAGATTTAATTTCCTCTAGCTGCTTCACATTAAAAGCATCCGCTGCTTTGCTGGTGGAAAGCTTTTAATGTGAAACATCCAGAGGAAATGAATTCCAAAATGGCTGTAGGATGTGATCAGTAAACAGAAATAACCAGTGGTGTAGTGGTGCCTGGGTATACTCTTAATTTATGTCATTTATTATTCTTTCTCTAAAAAGCAGCCTGTCCAGCAAAGGATACATTTGCTGTGTTATAAACAGTGAAATGTGAGTGCCTCTGATTGGCTTACCCTGACATTCATTACCCTAACACAACCCAACCTAACACATACTCCATCAACAATGAATGGGTCATATATTAACTGGCATCAGAGGCAGTAGTAAGTGTATGTGGTCAACTATTAATGAAAAAGATGGATTTGTATAATTCAATGCTGGCTGAAAATAGTTTAATGATCCGCTAGCATCCAGGGGGAAAATATTTGGAAAGAGGGTGAATTAAACTCCAAAACCACAGAGATTTAATTACAAGTTAGAGATTAAAATGGGCGACTGAATAGTTGACAAACAGCCATAGTTAAATACGAGTGTCAGTATGAAATGATAAGTGTGGAACTTCCTGTCTGAGTGGAGCTGAAGTTTATTGTTAATCCTGGTTGTTGAAAGTGTGAATATGATCAGCTGTACTCACCAGTGTTTGACAGAGACTGGTTGTGTTGTTGAGAAACACCTGATGAACTCAGTTTGTATTTTTTTTGGAGAGAAATAGAGACTTGTCCCGACCGCTGCGGGACTTCCTCTCTGACAGACCTTCGGTTTCATTTCTGGAGAGTGACGCTGAAGCTCTCCTCTGTTCAGTGTTGCTCCGCCTCCTCCTGCAGCTCTGTTGGCGAAGGTTTGTTTCCTCCCTCTGATAACTGTGTTTTCCACAGTTTGATATGGAGCAAAGGTGGCACTATACCTAACAGCTGGAAGGAGTAAGCTTTGAGAAAAGCTGCTAAGGTGCCTTAGCTGTACTTTTTGTCACAAGAGTTTAGTTGAAAACACAAAGAGAGAGGCATTGCATATGTCTGCATAAAGTCAAGGATCATGCAATGATCCATAATGTAAAATCATCATACTACCATCAGATCTAGACAGTGAATACAATATGTATCATCAGCAAAAAAAAAACAAAAAAAAAACACTCCAAATCAGAACATCAAGAAATCAAAAAACACATGCACATAAATAAAACTATAGACCTTTAAACACATGGAATATATTAATGAGTTAAAACAGTGCTGTAGCAAAAAATATCATGATGGCAAAGTAAAGCTTTTAACTGGATAATATCCATTTATTCATCCTGACAGTTTGCATAATTGAACATTAAAAATATACAGAGAGACAGAAAGTTTGCTGCAGCCACATCTACACAATGCGAAAGAAACAAAAAATGTTATTCAAAGTAAGTTTAAAATCATGTGTTTTGAAAAAGAAAATGTGATCACTTTTTAAGTATTACATGATATGTTGGTAATTCTTTTCATTTTTAATTACAGAATAACGCTGCCAACAAAGATCTGCTTACTTGATGACAAACACATTGCATTGCCTCAAGCTGCTTCACATTAAAAGTATCTGATGGTTTGTTGACGGAAAGCTTTCAATGTGAAACATCTAGGTCTTGTCCAGACTGCAAGCCCAAATCTGTTTTTTTTTTTTTCATATCAAGATTATAGTCAGATTGATTTTAGAAAATCCGGACAGCAAAAAAACACGAAATACAGTTTTTTCAAATCGGATCCAAGTCACATTTTGAGGTGTCTTGAAAAGCAATTCAGTTGGATTGAATTCTACATATGTGTCTCTGTCTGGCTGCTCAAATCAGAGATTAAAGTGTCTCTTGCATCACTCACAACAATACTCAATGATGACGTCAACTCCAAAGCGATGGAGGTGTAACAGAGCCGCTGACCAGAATCTATGCTGGTATTAGCAGAGGATAATGGAGGACAACAAATTGTCTGCTGACACTTTTTCCGTGTTTCTAGAGGGAAAGCCGTGTCACAAGTGCAGTTACTGACGCTTATGTTGTTGTCACAGCTAGCCATGCAGATAGGCAGGTGAGATTGGACACAAATCTGAGCTGATAAATTGCAGATAACAGTGCAGATAGTCTGTCTGAAAGATCTGATTTGAGAAACAAATCTGATTTGGCTGCAGTCTGAATAAAGCCTAAATCTTGTAGAAATAAAAGTGAAACTTAACTTCAAACCACACAGATCCAGTTACAAGTTAATAAAGTCCTGACAACTGACACAGAGAGACTCATTCAAACAATAAAAATGGGTTACTGTACAGTGGGCCATTGGGCAAACAGCCATAGTTAAATAAATAATAAGTGTCAGTATGAAATAAAAACAGTGGAACTTCCTGTCTAAGCAGAGCTGAAGTGTTATTCCTGGTTGTTGAAAGTGTAAATATGATCAGCTGTACTCACCAGTGTTTGACAGAGACTCTGCTGTGTTGTTGAGAAACACCTGATGAACTCAGTTTGAATTTTCTTTTGGAGAGACACAGAGACTTGTCTGACTGCTGTGAGTCCTCCACTCTGACAGTGTTGCTCTGCCTCGTCCTGCAGCTTTTTTGGTGAGGAGAGGGAGGAGTAAGCTTTGTGAAAATATGTTGCTTACCTTAATTATGTGTGTTGAAACTCACTCAGTTTACAGAGAGACAGAGAGACTTTGCATGTCTGCAAAATGCTGAGGATAATGCAATGCTCCTTAATGTGAAATCACCATACAACAAGAAAATCCATACAACCAATACAATATGTATCAACAAGAAAATCACTTCAAATCAGAAGAAGTTTATCACAAAATAAAAAGCACATGCTCATAAATAAAACTATAGACCTTTAAACACATGGAATATGTTGGTGAGATAAAATGTTGAGCAAAAAAAAAATCTTGATAACAAAGTAAAGCTTTTTATTGGATATCTATTCAACATCCACGCAGCTGGCATGCAAATTAAAAAATATAGGGAGGGACTGTTGTCAGATAATTACTGTGAGTATAAGGATTTATAACCTTTTCTGTCTTATTTTTTATATAGTAACCTAAAGTTAAAAAAGAATCTTTTATTTATGTTACTGCTTCTTACACCAGTGGTCTTATCTGTGGCAGTCTGTCAGGAGGTCTGTGAAAAGTTTATAGTTTCATTCATTTAAATTATTATGATATATATGAAAACATCTATTTAATTATTTCAACAGGCTTTATAGTTTAACTAATATTTTAATTTGTAAATCTAAAATACTTGATAGATTACATTCTAATACATCTTCCTCCCGCCTCACATGTCACTCATTAATGGTGGTCACCGGCTCTCCCGAGGGTCAAGTCAAATTTTGTTTGTACAGCCCAATATCATAAATCATCAATTTGCATCTATACAGCAGTGTATGACACCCTCTGTCATGAAGACCGTCAAAAGAATAAGGAAAAACTTTTTAACAGGAAAAAAATGGAAGCAACCAGTAGATTTTCAGTCTTGTAAGGGGTCCTAGGCTGAGAGAAAAAATGAGAACCTCAGTCTTACTCTACTTCTACCATTAAAAAACAAACAAACCAAGGAACAAGGTGCAGGTGTACTGTTGTAAAATGTTTATTAAGGTTTTCAAAAGCTGAATGCTGGTCTGCAGGTATTGTCCGTTAATGTACATTGTTAAGATACTGAGCACTGACTCTCAGGTGGAGCCTTTTGACACTTGGGCTGATGGGAAAATTGTTTTCTGGACTTGATCCAACTGATATGAGAGTTTGTTCTGGTGACATGTGAAACAACACGTCCAGACACGTCAGACACACCTAAAAACATCCATCTTAACATGTCAGTCAATCGAACTTTTAACTCTCAAGACTTTGATACACTCCAGTCTCCAGTTTATTAGATACAGCTCGTTAAATTCAATGTAATGTAATATAACAACCCTGAAATAAATCCTCCCTTCATGAGGGTCATTATGTTTTTGTTGAAACTGTGGATCATTTTGGAGGCTGTAGTTTGTGGTGCTGTTGAGCCGTATTGCGTTTTATCGACAGGTGTTTCTGTTATTTGGTCGACACTCATTGATATAATCTTTAGTTACTGCAGAACTGCTGTATCAGACTGCATTAATCTCAGTTAGGTGTACCTAATAAACTGAAAACAGGACCACAAAATGTGAGCTACTTCTTCAACCAAGATTTTCAGGAAATCAACTTCTGTGTTAAAACAAGAAGAGAAAATCAAGACAATGAGACTTCAGAAACTTCTTGAAATAAGTTGATTTTGAAACTGGTGAAGATGGAGGAAAGAAAAAGGAAAACATATGAGAGGTTGTCAGTTGTATCTTTGACCATCATGAGTGATAATGTTGTACATGACAGTCAGTGTGTTCACTCTCATGTATCAGGACTGTTTAGTTGTTGGCTTGGCAGCAGTACAGTAACTTCAGGCTCCTCATTCCTTTGTGTTGTGATCCATCTAGTGTTTGTTCTGAGTCATAACACCAGTTAGTGTCTACATGTGTAGACGTGTTCAGACAGGACGAAGGCTGTCAGGTCTCAAGAAATGTTCAGAATTAAAATGAATTGAGTGTTTTCTGTATTTACAAACCAGTTACTGTTGGATGACTCTCTCAGAGGTACTACAGTACCATTTGTTGTCAGTATTGATATTAGGCTTGAACTGCAGATGTTCAAACTTATCATTGTTTTGAGCACTTTCTGTGTTAATCCATATTTTTTTAATTCAATTTTCAGAATTTTTGAAAGTATAAGAAAAGGAAGGTTACTTTTCTGTAGGAGTTTAATATGATAACCTTGTAATACTGCTGTTAGTCATGTGACTTCCATCAGTTGTATCTGCCGTGCACGCCCCCGAAGCCTTTCAATGAGATAAATAAGTAAAGTTTGACCTGATGTTAAACTGCAGAAAGTACACGCTCAGGCTGAAGTCAAACACTTATATCCGAGGATTTTCAAATCCCATTTTTCATACTATTTATGGTTGGCATAAAAAAGCTATTTAATGTATTTGAGTTGCAGTAACTTTATAGTTTTCTTTGTTAATGGTTGAGGGTCCTTCCCACATACAAGATATTCACAGGAAAAGATGCAGCTTGTAATCCAGTGTGATCCTCACTGTTCACTCTGCTACAGCTGAACTATATTCATTCACTGCAACTAGAACAAACATTTCTTCCTGCACACATGCAAACAATATTTAATTTCATTAAATACAGCCAACATAAATCAGTTATGTTCAGTGCTCAAGTCACTGCTCTCTCATGCCTTGTGTTCAAAAACAAGTTTATTTTACAGTTTCCATTTTATAATCTTATATTTACAGATTTATTTTTCTCATAAACCTCTTAGCAGTCTTCACAAAACAAATAAAAACTGGTCAAAGTGACCAGTAATTAGCCAAACCAGTTTTTGGACAAAACAGAAAATAGCAATCACGTCTTCTATTAATTAACTCGGTCCATTGACATTTTACGGCCGGTATAAAATGACACATACTGTATTCTGCAGACACTTTAGGCATCTAACAGGCTTTAGTCTTATATGAAAATTTACGACACATTGAAATAATCAGCTGCACATGAAATAGAAAAAAAAATCTAGATATATTGCAGCAGTTTTTGCAAATTTACTTAATGTTCAGCTTGTCGTATTTGATGTCTTTATAAAGAGTGTTTTCTTCTGGTTTTGTGGGTTTAACAGAGGTTTAAATAGATATCTTTAACATTACGTGTGCATCATGATGCAGTGGTGAATGCATCAAATCAATGTGTTGTCTATGAAATAGGATACATACAATCAAAAAATCTTAAGTGTAAAGAGATCAGCATCATCAGTAAACATATTCTGTAGAACATTAAAAACTAAGGTGTAGCCTGAATCATTCATTTTTGGCACTACATGTGTGCTTTTTGATAATCAGAGGTGCAGAGTTTTTACCACCATCAGTACGACCAGGACCAAAGTACGGGAACAGTTTCTCAATGAAGGAGCAGCCAGTAAAGGAGTAGATAAGATCTGCAGTATCTACGTCATAAAAGGAGATCAGACCCTCCTCATAATCCACAAACACCCCCACCTTCTGAGGCTGAGACTTCAGAGACAGACGGACTGAAGGGTCAGCCAGAGCTTTGTACTGGTTTCCATTTCTCAACTGTATACACCAGAAACCCTTCTGAGGGCTTGGTGTGATTAGTCCCTTCCTCTCGATCGACTCTCTGGCCACTCCTAAAGTCCATTTGGTCTTTCCTTTAATTTGAACCTCATAGTAAGATCTGCCTGAAGAGAAAATCTGCTTTGCTGAGACCCAAAGTTGATAAGAAAATTTCTTTGGGTTGTCCTGGACATTCTTGTCCACATCACCATGACTCACTTGTTTCCCATCATCAGACAAGACGAGCTCAGGATGTGCTGTATCAGGATCAAGAGTCACATCCACTGCATACTGCTGGACCCTCCTCAGCTCTGACTCAGCAAGAAGCATCTTCATCCTTTGACTGAGTGTCTCCTCCAGCTGAGACACAGCTTTCTTTAAAGTCCCTGCATGTAATGGACGTATTCTGACCTGTGTCCAGTCCTTGGTGGGAGGTGAGTCATGGATGTTTAGGGCCTGGACACTCTGGAGAAGATGGAGGTGGTCTTCAGAGTGTGAGAACTGCTCCAACTCAGCCCCTCTCTTCATCAGCTCAGAGATTTCCTGCTCCAACTCTTTGATGAAGGTTTCAGCCTGTTTTTCAGCCGTACTCTGCTTCTCTTCGATCGTGTTGATGAGTTCGTTCAGGCCTCTCTCAACAGACTCCTTCAGAGCAGTGAAGACCTGAACACCTTCTGCTATCTCTCTGTCTGCATCTTCCTTACTGAGGTCAGCTGAGTGTTTGATCTCCTCAATCTTGAGTTGTCTCTTTTGGATCATCTGCTGAATTTCAGCCTCTGTCTCCCCCAGTTCTACCTTCTTTTCTTCATATTCTTCTTTCAGAGGAACAAACTCATGTGTCTTGTGATCTGAAACGGTGCAGAGCATGCAGACACATGTCTGGTCGGTCTTACAGAACAGCTCCAGAGGTTTATTGTGCTTCATACACATCCTGCCCTCCAGGTTCTCCACAGGGTCGATAAGCTGATGTCTTTTCAGACGTGAAGCTGTCAGATGAGGCTCCAGGTGAGTCTCACAGTAGGAGACCAGACAGTCCAGGCAGGACTTCAGGGCCTTCAGTTTGGTTCCAGTGCAGACGTCACAGGGAACTTCTCCTGATTTGGACGCTTGTTTCTTTGAGCTGCTGCTGTGGATTTTCGATGAGCTGAATGTTTGAACTGAGCAACCATCTCAGAGAACAAAGTGTTGACGTGCAGCTCAGGTCTTGTGTTGAAAACCTTTTTACACATCGGACACGAGTAGAGTTCAGTAGTGTTCCAGTGTGTATTGATGCAGTTTTTACAGAAGTTGTGTCCACAGGGTATGGTGACAGGATCAGCGAACACATGCAGACAGATGGAGCACAGGAACTGATCTTCAGAGGGCAGAAAGTTTGCAGCAGCCATATCTACACATGAAGTATAAAAGAAAAAAATATATTATTCAAAACAAAGTTTTAATTCTTTGTTTAAAAAGAGAGAAGTATGAAAACTGTTCTTTTAAATATAACATGTCATATGCAGTAAAGTAATTTTGAATTATGTATGCAGTGTTTAGATTTGTAACGAGCTGTGAACAACCACAACCATTTAAGCTGTGGTGGCAAAACAGCTTTCAATATGTCCATATCATGTTGTGTAGATCAATATTTGTTGAAATGTTGGGCTGCTGACAAAGCTCTGCTTACACATTAACCCCTCCCAACTATAGACCCACTTTTGTCTTTTTAGGGGGTGACAGGGGATTTTTAGGGGGAAACAGCAGGTCAACAGTATATATGCCACATTGAAGTGGTATACATCTTCTGAAATCTGGCAACCTCAAGTTTAATTTGTGATGTGGGTAAAAGTTTTTCTTGTCACAGTTCTCTTAAAAAAAACATTGTGTTTTGGTTAACCTGTTCAGATTTTGAATGTTTGGAGTGTATTAGTCTTGCGATACCAGACCGCTGCCTGCTGTTCGACTGCAGATTTCTGAATACAAGGCAGTTGCTTGAATGGCGGCGAGTAGGGCCACTAACAAATCTATACCCCTCACTGTTTTTAAAGCACACGCCTTACTGGAAATTATGCTGTTCCCTCATTCCCGTCAGTAGTGAACATACAACTTCTGCATGTCACCGCCTCAGTATGAAGGGCTGCCGTGAAGACTTGGCACTGGTTCAGCAACACAAGTTTCTTTTTAAATTCTCTAATTGTTTCCACCTAGTTTTAACAATGAAAGCTGGGAGATTCTCTTTGGTCTCTGTTCAGTGAAGCTTTTTGCATTGATACCATTTATCTAAAAGATTTTGTGCTGAATTTAACTATTTTTAAACACACTAGAATTGATAAAAATGGTCAAAATGGAACACCATAGAAACATTCATGCTGTGATTTGGTGTGAACAACTTTTGACATTTAGAAATTTCTTTTTTTTTTTTTCGTCGATTGGATGATGAGCACTTCTGTTCAGGGACTTACTCAGAAACCCCCTGAAAGCCACTGAAACCTCTGAATGCCCCGGGTCTCTAGCAGATGTGAAAGCACCACTTTGAAAATGGCCATGTCAGTTTTTCATGTCAGCCTAACTTTTGGTGCATTATATACCACCATTTTGCCAACAAGCTAGCATGACATGGTTGATACCAGTGGATTCCTTAGGTGTTCTACTTTCATATGATACCAGTATCTTCAGCTGGGGATGTGGGTGTCCCTGCAAAGTTGAAGGGATGTAAAGTCTCCCGTTGGTTTACTGGTGGAAGGCTTTTAATGTGAAACAGCTTGAGGAAATAGTATGCAAAATAGCTGTTGGAAATGGGGACTAAATAATACCAATGACCAAATACCTAGATATTGTGACAATGTTGCAGGGTTAAATTTCCCAAAATATTGTCACACAATGAGATCTTTTCATAAATAATCATCATTAAAGTGAATATAATGACTAAGTGGGCAAAGACAAATAATAAAACAGCTATAACAGTCTCATAAGTTCACTTTACCGTAATGCAGCCTTCAAAACCAGGAAAAGACAACACACATGCTATATCACGATGTAATGATATCTGAAATTTATCACAATATCTAGTTCATATCATGATACAATATAATATTGATTTATTGCCCAGCTTAATGATTAATTTGAGAACTGATCTGCAGTCAAGGTAAAGTCATTAGAAAATCTGCAGGGAAGTCTGCTGTTAGTTGCAGTTGTGCAGCAGAACAAGGAGACAATCTGTGTATCAGATATCAGAATTGTCTTTGTAAATAGACGATCAAAAAAAAAATCTCTGCTTGAAGTTATAATCAGGTGTGAGGTCTCGTGTGAGTTTAATCTTGGGGCTAAGGCAAAGAGCAGGTTCATAAACAACTTTTTTTAGGTTAAGCTTGTCTAGAAAGTGACAAGACGACCCAAAATGAGCTGACAAGAACAAGCATCAGGCACACAACACTGAGGAAGGGCACCGCCCTTGGGCAAAATACCAACTTTTGGTAGTCCAGTCAGAAATGATCAGTAAACAATAATACCAGGAAAGTTGTGAAACTAAAGTTCTGAGAACAGAACAAAAAAACAGACTGTTTAAAGGAATACGACTGAATACTGGGCCTGTGGACAAACAGCCTCAGTGTCAGTATGAGATGAAAAAAGTGGAAATCCTTTGTGTTGTTGAGTGTAAATATGATCAGCTGTACTCACCAGTGTTTGACAGAGAGTCTGCTGTGTTGTAGAGAAACACCTGATGAACTCAGCTTCAGTTTTCTTTCAGAGAGAAACAAATTTGTCTCGACTGCCACGTGGCTTCCACTCTGACAAACATTCAGTTTGATTTCTGGAGTGTGACGTTGGTTGAATCTCTCCTCTTTCCAGTGTCGCTCCACCTCCTCCTGCAGCTCTGTTGGGAGGGTTTGTTTCCTCTCTCTGATAACTGTGGTTTCTTTTAGTTGTTATAGAGCGAGGTTGGTTCTTTACCAAACAGATGGGAGGAGTAAGCTTTGTGAAAAGATGTTATTATGTGTGTTCAAACTTTAAGGTGCCTCAGATTTAATTTTTCCAGAAGAGTTTTGTTTATTGGACACAAAAAAAGAGACGTCACGCATGTCTGCAAACAGACAATAAAAACACAATAACGTCACACACTCATTTTTCATTGTGGTCCTGCAAAAAAAACCACAAAAAAAACAAAACAAAAAAAACAAAACAAAAAAACAAATCGGAACATCAAGAATTAAAAAGCAGATCATATAAATTAGTTATAATCTCATGCTGTGTATAAAACATATATATCCAATATCTCATCCATATAGTTGGCATGAATGCAAATTAGTATAATATTACTGGTAAATAAATGTAGGGAGACTGTTGGTCAGATAGTTTGTGGTTGTGTCAGGATTTTTAACCTCGTCTGTCCCTGTGGCACAGTTTTATTTATCTGATCTGTGAACAGTCGGAACAATTAAAATTGCTCCTTACAGTATTTCATAACAAAGTCTTGGTTTATTTTCTTTCTGCATTAGATGTGATGACTGGGTTAATAAATTCATTACACTCACATGTTGTATCAGGACTGTTTGGTGTTTGTTGTGGCAGCAGTACGATGACTTTGGGTTTTTCATTTCTTTGTGTTGGGATCCCTCTAGTGGTTGTTTTGAGTCATAACATCAGTTTGTGGTCATGTAGAAATATTCAGACATGATGAAGGCTGTCAGGTCTCAAGAAATGTTCAGAATTAAAATTAATACCCTGTTTTTCTCCATATACAACAGTATTTTGAGACTGGTCTCAGATCTTGGATATTTGTTGTATTGTGATACAGGATAAGTGCTGTTTTTTCTTGGTTTTAAAGTGATGCAGTTTTCACCCACTTAGTCATTGTGTCCACATTACTGATGATTACTTATCTAAAATCTCATTGTGTTCATGTTACGGCTGCAACTAACGATTATTTTCATTGTCAATTAATCTATCAATTATTTTGTCAATTAACCAATCTGTTGTTCGGTCCATAAAATGTCAGAAAATGTTGGAAAATGTTGATCAATGTCTCTGAAAGTTCAAAATGACATCCTCAAATATCTTGTGTTGTAAAGGAGTAAAGGAGAGGAGTAAAGAAAACAGAAAAATGGTCATAATGAAGAAACTGAAATCGAGAATTCAACGCGCCTCTGTGCATGCATCTTTTTTTGCAGTTTTGTCCAAACGGGCCCACCCCTTACAAACGTCACACATCTACACCTCAGTGTTGTATTATCTACTTAGTATTATTTGCTTTTACTTTTTTTTTTTTAATTTGTCACGGGTACTGAAAAGAACACAAGATTTTTCATTGTAATTGACATTTATCAATGCTCTGTACACTTTTTTTTTTTTTTTTAAATAGTTTTGTGCTTTAGACTTTGCCTCATTATGGTATTTCCCACAGGTGCTCTTCTTCATCTGCTGTAAAGCGTATTTTGTCAGAATTGTTGTAATCCTGCCCCTTTATGGTACGGTTACTTAGAACAATGCTGTTTTGTTCTTCCTGGAACAAGTTTTTTCTTTATATTTCTTAATGTGAATTTTCATTGCAAAAAAATGCCTGAAAACATCGCAACATGCGTCGCAATTTGTCAGAAAATGTGTTGTGAAATGAGGCATTTGAGGCCACAACAATACCAGAAAAAGTCTGTGATTTGGTTCTGATTCTGCGATTTGGATATTGTACTGAGCCACATTGCGATTGAAAATTGTGCAGCCCTAATCCCAAGCAAGGCAACAGAGTGAGAAAAAATAAGGAAATACAAGTAAAGAGCTGCAGGGTCTTTACAAATATAAAATCCAGAAATGTTCTGGTGCTCTGATGAGTGGTTGTTTAATTTGAATGTTTATAAGTTGGCTAATTTTGTCTCTAAAGCTTGGAAGAAGCGTCTGGAGGGGTTATTTGTTTAACATTAATTGTAAGTTATGTTGCTACTCTGGTTTCTGGTCTGTTTTGCTTAATGATGGTGTCTTGTAAGCCTGTTGGGGCACATTGTTTGTGCATGACACAATAATAAAAAATGATTCATTCATTCATTCATATAGACACCACACGTTAGTGGGTCTTAAGTGATGACTGAAAGGGATTATGTGTTATATATATATATATATATATATATATATATATATATATACATACATACATACATACATATATATATAGACACTATAAATAGATTTATTAAGGAAAGTGCTGCAGATTAAACCTTAAAGGTGACTGGATTCAAACCTTGGACGAATGTTTCATTATGAAGTCTGTTTGTTTTCTGGATGTCATCATTTCTGTGAGCTGCACTTGTTGTTGACGCCTCTGAGATACTTTTTATGTCCTTGGACCTGAAATTCTTCAGATTTTTGATTATTTAAAAGGACGGGGTAAAGTATCTCCACCGGGTTCCCAACACAATACACCTCCACTGTGTCTGGCTGATTCATGGTTATCAGCAGAGTGATTAGTGTTGAAAGAGGTGTCACATGACCCGGTGTTAGGGCTTAGAGCGCGGCACCAGGAGGTCCGTTAGCACAAGGTTCAGTCTAACTGGTGCAGTGAGAGGCCAGTAGCTCTGGACAACCATGGCCAGCAGGAACAAGAAACCAGGTGAGTTTGGTCTGTTGTCGGAGTCTGCAGGCAGCTCAGGGAGGAGGAGATAAGAGACAGGTGGACAACAGGTGGTTTAAGACAGTACAGGTAGAAGCGTCGTCCAAACTCGTGGTCAGTCAGCATTTGTCTGAATAATCTCCTCCTGTTCTGCAAAGACTTTGTCTGTCTCTCTGTTCTGTCTGTAGATAACTCTTATGTCTCTCTCTGTTTGTTTTCAGTTGATGCTGATGAGATTAAGAGGCTAGGGAAGAGATTTAAGAAACTCGACCTAGATAACTCCGGGTCCCTGAGTGTGGAGGAGTTTATGTCCTTACCGGAGCTCCAACAGAATCCCCTCGTGCAGCGAGTTATCGACATATTCGACACCGACGGAAATGGAGAAGTCGACTTTAAAGGTAAATAAATCATGAGACAGGCTCCCTCTGACATGTCCTCTGTTCTTTAGTTTAAACTTTTACTCCGTCTGAAAGTTTTTACTCCTGACCTCAGTCCTAAAAATGACCTGCTGGCATTAAAGATATGGCTTGATAGTTTGCTGTCCCTGAATTAAAAGGGACAGTTCACCCAAAATCAAAAATACATATTTTTTCTCTGGTCTGGTGTTATTTATCCATCTATACTGTGTTGGTTTGAGTCTCAGAGTTGGAGATATCAGCTGTAGAGATGTAGAGAATTTAATGTTAAATAGATGGTGATTACCAAGTAATAGATTTGAAATTTCTTATAAGTTGCCCACCAATTACCTCCAAGTTATCCCCAGATGTTAATTATATGATAATTAGCAAATACTCTTGTCATGTAGTGGGTGGAAATGACCAAGTAACATGTCTGAAATTTCTTAGAGATTACCCACAGATTTCATGGTAGGTGATAATTCATCAGTGTTGTTTTCATGCACTTATCATGAAATACTTTAAAAAGTATTTTTTTTAAAAGTGCTTTTCAAGACTTTATGAGAGTCTCTTTCTTCGTTTGTACACTGGTCCTAGAAACAAATATGTTTCAAAGAAAGCACAAATCATTCTGATGGGATGGACACATTTTTGTGCCAAAACGTAAAATAGTGATGTTTGGTCAATTTCTGTTGACCAGCAACAAGTTCATTATCTAAACTCACCAGACGTCCTGAAAAATTCAGCACAGCCCAGAAATTTGAGCAGTTGTTCTGAACCCTGTCCTGTTTGTATGCTGTACTAAATGTAGTTATTAAAAATGTCCCGTTCCTTTTTGTAAAATATGTCAGAGTATTATTGATGTTTTCACTTGTCTGTTGCACTGATCAGACTATCAGAAATAACAGATTGTTGAAGTCAGTCAACCTGTTTCAAAGCAGATGACAGAGGGAGAATAAAAATATCTAAAAATATCTAAATTCTGGATATTTAACATTATTCATGCATCTTGTAAACAGCTGGGACACTGTGTCCTCACAATCTGTAGCTGATCGTCATATTAACAAATTATGAAATGACACACTCACCTCCAACTGTCCTGAATCTCACCCGTCCTCATGTGGTCCCCCTCTGAGCTGCAGTTTGACTTGATGATGTTGTTTTCTGTCCTTCGACAGAGTTCATTGAAGGAGTCTCCCAGTTCAGTGTCAAAGGTGACAAGGAGCAGAAGTTGCGCTGTAAGTGTCCAACAGTTTCTTTCACATGCCTGGTACCTCTTTATGATCACTGAATGTTTATGTAGACAGATTGGATCTCATGTGAGCCACCTCTGCTAGATTTCAGCAAAAGATGGATTTTTTTTAGGACATACAATTTATTCAAAAATTATTTTCCACATGCACGTTCTTTGAAGTACATTGTAACATATTCGTCTTGATTAAAAGCCAGCAGCACCTTTTTGTTGCTCTTCGAAATGCTGCATGTGTTACATCTTTAGACTGAGTAGACCTCAGTATCACGAGGTGAATTTCTCTGTAAAATTATCAGTATCAATACTTTTTCAATACCACGTTTAAAGCGATATTCCACTTCTAGATGATAATCCACTCAGTATGTCCTCACCTCTATGCTGATGTGATGATGGGTGAAGATCTTCAGTTCACTAAACAATCCTGAAGTTTCAGCAGAAAACAGGGTTGCAGCCAATGACAGTGAATGGAGACCACGGAGAAAATGTTAAAAAAAAGAACACAAAACAAACACAAAATGTCTCCATCCTGCTCGTGTGGTGTAATCCAAGTGTCTGCGAGCCGCAACATTAAAATTTAACCACAAAAGACGCCATTTACACCATGTTTTTAGCTGAAATGTCAACTGTAGCATGTAGCAGGTAGGATGTAAACATGGCGTCGATCTCGCGAGACTTCGTATATCTCTTAATGGACGCACGTGTGAAAATAGCTTAAGATCGACGCCATGTTTACATGCTGCCTGCTACATCCTACAGTTGACATTTCAGCTAAAAACATGGAGTAAATGGCGTCTTTTGTGGTTAAATTTTAATGTCGCGGCTCATGGACACTTGGATTACACCACACGAGCAGGATGGAGACATTTTGTGTTTGTTTTGTGTTCTTTTTTTAACATTTTATCCGTGGTCTCCATTCACTGTCATTGTACTGGATTTGGCTGCAACCCTGTTTTCTGCTGAAACTCCAGGATTGTTTAGTGAACTGAAGATCTTCACCATCATCACATCAGCATAGAGGTGAGGACATACTGAGTGGATTATCATGTAGGATGGAATATCCTTTTAAAACTATACAATATCCTTTAATTATAGTATTGAAAGTACCTGACAACTCAGCAGCTTTGATGCAAACAAAGCTCATAAATAAACGCTGACATCTGTCCTCCATGTCGCCTCTTTGACCTCAGTCGCCTTCAGGATCTACGACATGGACAAAGACGGCTACATATCCAACGGGGAGCTCTTCCAGGTCCTCAAGATGATGGTGGGCAACAACCTGAAGGACACCCAGCTCCAACAGATCGTCGACAAAACCATCATCAACGCAGACAAAGACGGTGACGGCAGGATATCCTTCGAAGAGTTCTGCGCTGTAAGTACAGATGGTTCAGCTTCATCTCCTGTGAGCTCCAGACTGAAAAACAGCTAAAAGACAGAACTGAGATTTCTGCCACATCTTAACCTTTATTCCAAAGTGCATGATGGAATGAAAGAGGCCAAAACTACAGTAACACTTTCTGTATAAAGTACAGAAACATGTTTTGATTTGTTCTGTGAAGTGTTGGAGAGGTTTTGAACTGTTGACTCCTGCTGGAAACCTGAAAGTGATTTAGATTAGAGTTGTGAGACTGAACAAGGCAGCACTATGAGCTGAAAGAGGCTAAAAAGTTCTGTAGAGCTGCAGAGTTGATAATAATTCTCTGTTGGTTTGACACTGAGTGACACTGTTCACTTTGGATCAGGTAGCGAGATCAGTGCCCTTTCTCTGTACTTTACTCTCTGTAATAACAAAATATGTCATTTCAGCCCAAATTTCTCAGTTTCAATAATATAATTAAAAATGCTAAGTAACATCCAGCAAGACGGTGAAAAAAGCCCAGATATCTTCAACAACAATCCATCCAACAAGCTAATCAATCACCTGAAGACGTCAGTGCCTCACTTACTTTTTCACCGTTGTGCGTTCAACTTCTTCTTTGCTGGTTGCAGGTGTGCTAACGTTAGCTCCGGCTGGTGAAAAGGACTGAGCTTTCAGCCTATCAATCAAACACAGTTGGCTCTTCAGGTTTTAGATTATTAGATATAGTTCGTATAGTTTATTCTGTCACAACCTACACTCATCCTTATTTTCATTTTCTATATCACAACACTGCCAAACTGCGCTGGTTTTACGAGCTGTCACCTGACCGACTTTGCTGAGCATTCCTGCTGGGCGAGAGTGGCTGCCGTCTGCATAACACCTTACCCCTAATTTACACCAGGCGCGGCTGCGCCACGTTACGGCTGCGCCGCGGCACGCAGAAAAATAGCAGCCATTCTAGTCAATGCTCGTGTTCACACCAGATGCGCCGCGGCGTGTGTCAGCAGCGTCCCAGAAGCGGCTCGGCGCTCCGCTCCGCAGAGAATACGCAGCAAGTCTATTTTTGACGGATGGCGCGTCAAGCTGCGCAGATGAGATCGAACCAGACAGGAAGTCCCAACACGAAAAGCATAGTGAATCCAGTCAATTTTCAAAATAAAACATCTCGTGTCGACGACGGACGGTATTTCACTTCATTCATTCAACATTACACCATACCTGGCAACAACAGGTATGTTTCATAATATTGAGATGATTATAGAGATGTATTTTATAATTAAACAAAGCTCCAAAACTTTGATCCATGACTTTGAAGACTACAGCACAATAAAGAAGGAAATAACAACATTAAACACAATTAAAACATACAAAAAAAGAAACCACATAACCACATAGACTTCTTATCCATGGTAGAAGCACAAAAATCAAGGAAAAATGACCCAAAATGACGAAGTAAACAAGTCAACAACTGATCCGCTCCTGAGACGCTCCGCATCTGAAACGCTGCTGGTGTGAATTGAAGTCGCGAACAAAACGGAACAAAACTGTGGCGCAGCCGTGCCTGGTGTAAATCCCGGGTTAGAGGCAACAGATAACTGGCATTGTGCATGAATAAAATATTGATAATTAAGTTTAACCGACTTGTATTTCTGGTGCCGACTAGTGAGGGTGGTGACGTTCAACCGTATAGTCGACTAATCGTGCACATCCCTAATGCAAAATACAACAACATAGTAAATATTGAGTCGGTTCATTGAGACATACATTTATGATTTTAGCGTGGGGAACTGATATGGTTGCTGGAACTTACAATGATTGGTCAAATTTGCAGAGAAGTTGCGGTGATTAGACAATATTGCAAGGTCGTGCAGAATTCACAGGGATTGGCTGAATTTAAATGCTGCGATCGCAACTTCCCTGAGGACCTGACCTGGACACGGCAGCGTTTGAGCTGAATCACCAGAGTTATTAAGATTCATTCTGAGCATCTGTACAAAATTTAACTGCAATTGATAGAACAGTTTTTCAGGTATTTCCTCTGGAATGACCGGTTCCCTGAAAACACTGATGAGTGCAGCTTTAAACTTGTTCTGTCCTTCTCAGGACATTTGTTAAATGTTTAAAAACATGAGAGTAAGGAACGGCGTGTGACCTCACTTCCTCCTGTCTCCTGCAGGTCGTCGGTGGATTAGACATTCACAAAAAGATGGTGGTGGACGTCTGACAACTTTGTTTCGTTCCCTCCATTTACTGAAGATCTGCTTGAAGACGTCGTCCAGCAAAAACGCTCGTGTCTGTTTTCAACGGAAGTATTTCCTCTGTGAAAAATCCCCTCCTCACCTTCCTCCCCATCCTCCTCCTCCTCCTCCTCCACCTCCCCCCACCTCCCGAAGCCAAACTTTCACCAAGTTTTTTTTTGTTTGAACAGGAACTCTCAGTGACTCAGCGTCGCACTTTAAAAGCTGACAGACGAGCTTTTTAACGCAGAGTGACGGTTTTCAGTTTGGTGGAGGAGAGCTGGAGTGTGTGTGTGTGTGTGTGTGTGTGTGTGTGTATGTGCTCTGTATGTTTTACTGGTTTTTCAAGGTATGTGGGTTTTTTATATTTATTTTGGTGTCATTATTTTTTTTGAGAATCAAAGAAAGTCTATCTTAAAGAGAGTAAACTTTAGCGGACGGGTGTAGTTAGCGGTGATGTTACTTGATTTCAGAACAACACAAACAGCATGAAGTGCCAACAAGAACTTATTGACATGCAGTTGAATTTACAGGTAAAATCTTCTTTACTTTAGAGATGTAATTGTATTACTGAATGCATTTATCTTACTGGACTATTGTATTATTTACACTTAAGGAACAGCTTCATTTTACAGTCATGTTCAGCTGCATTTTTTCAGAAATAAAGGGGCAATTAAAGGGCACTGCATGTTTTTAAATGACGCTCTTTGGCTTACACGAGCAGCCGTATTTCTCTGCTTTTTCAGGCACTTTTGTGTTATAGAGCACCAAGTCATATAGTCCAAGTTATATAAGGACTTACATGTTGAACTAAACTTTATTTACAAGTTGGAAACTGGTAATTATGATAACCATGAATGCCTCATACCGTCAGGGATGAGCTGATGTTAGCGGGGACTGCTTCACATAAATGTTTGTAGATTTACTGCAGGAATCTTCAGTGAAAAGTGGGGAGCAAGTGGACGCTCGCATGTCGGAACAATCACACATTAAAGTCTCATTTTTGTGGAATAAGATCAGACTTTTTGGCTTCTGCAGTCAGCCAAAAAAGCTCATCAGCAGTTTTATTTTTCTGTAGATTTGAAGAAAATTAAAGGGCAACTTCTGTATTTTTCAACCCAGACCCTGTTTTCTCATGTTTGTGTGTCGAAGTGACAAATGGGGACAAAAGTTTATGAAATTAGTCCGATGTTGAGCGAGACGCTGCAGCCGTCAGCCACAAAACAAGCTACAATGTTATCCTTCAGGGCAACCGTGCACCGTCAAGGTGCATCCTCTAAAAGAGTGTGTTTGTCTGACAACATTTCGGGACGGTCCACAGAAACAGACCTGTGTTTAAAGAATAAGATCCTTTTTGTTTGCCATTTGATCCTTAAAGGTTTATTTCAACCAAACCAGAGCTGCTGATTGTTGGAACAGTGGAAAAAGACGAGACAGACAGACAGAAGTCTGTTTTATGATGATAAAGTTACTGTTTTTCTATTAATGGAGTCTGATGGCTTTGACGAGAGTAGAGTTGCAAACTGTAAACACTTTTCATAATCGATCATTGGTAACTTCAACAATTAATTGATAAAAATTTAGCTTATGCTAAACAATACCAAATGCATTTTTCTCCCCTCAATTTAATATGGCAACATGCTGCCTGTACTCTGAGAGCGTTACACGGCCTACAAATTGAAAACATGCACTTGAATATCAGATAGTAACCTCTTATATTTCTGATCGTTATCAGATAGCAGATTGATTAAATTTTACTTGATATATCAAATATTTAACAATCCATTAATTGATGGTTGATTCATCTTCAGTCTCACTAGATGAGAGCGATAAATACGCCGTTTCTGGTTCAACAAAAAGGATCTTAGTCTTTAACAAAAAGGTCCGTCTGTGTAGTGATTCTCTCCATCATGTTGTCAGACGCTCAGAATAATAATCTGAGTCTGTCGGTGGTAAAAACTAAAACTTTCTGATGACACATTTTGCCCGTAAAGATTACGCTGCAGCCTGTTTCACAGCTGATGGCTGCAGCCGCCTCGCTCAGTACTGGACCACTTTTAAAAACTGTTCCCATCAGAACATGAGAAAATACAGTCCAGGTTAAAAAAACAAACTTTAAATTAGGACGTATACAGACATTTATCGTATGTATATCACCCATCTGAGAGAACTGGGACAAATCATGTCTTCTTTAAGTATTTATATATATGTGAAATAGATGTAATTAATAAAATGTTTTAGTTTCCTTTATTTTTTGAATTTCTAAACCTGCTCTGTGCCAGAAAACAGTCAGACAAGAATTCAGAACTTCAAACAAAAATGTGTTGAAATCCTTCAAAAAACTAAAAATACCCACTGATGACTACAATCGATTTTGTTTTACAGATTTTTTATGAAAAAATTCTGTCCCAGATTTCCGTCAACTTTATCAGGTTTGTACAAAAACCTGATTCAGGGTCAGTCATACCCTGAGGACCACTTTCTGAGTTCCTGGTTCAAAAAAGGTGTGAATCCTGCTCAAACATCGGTAAACTTTCTATTTTTACACAAATTCATTCAATAATATTTCTATCAGATGTGTCTCAGTCATAACATGTCGGCTCTGTAGTCCTTCTAGATCAAAGATCAATAAGCCATTTTATTTAAAAAATAAAATGGCTGCTCACTACGACTGTGATGTGAGATGGTCTGTTACAAGGTTTAAAAGCCCAGAGTTTGATCTTTTGAGGAGTAAATAAGATACAGTTTTGTCCCAGTCCTCCAGAATCAGTGATTTACATGTTTGCTTGGTGACGTGTTGTAAACTTTAAAGCCACTGATGGTTGAACAACATGCTGGACTCCTGCAGGCTGCAAAGACTCATTTACATTTTTTAGGTTTTAATAGTTCTGCGTGTGTTTTTACACCTATAAGATTTACTAAAATAAGCTTCATCTTCGGCAGAGACCAGACTGAACGATTTTGTGAAGTGAATCTGTGTATAAATTTGCAGCTCCTCTGCTTCGGATGGTCACATCTTTATACTCACAGCTTTCTTTGGGAAAGAAGCGAAGGAGCCGAGGACGAGAAAAAAAAAACAAAACAAACAAAAAAAAAAAGGCCGTTGAAACGCTAAAAGCTGCTGTACTCGGTTCACGCTGCAGGAAAGCTGCCGGACTGAACGATTTTATTTACTGACGCGCTGCAAAAAGACTTTTATACCTGAAACGGACGACTTGTGATGTGTTTGCATGACGTGTGAACTGATCTCTTCTTCTTCTTCTTCTGCCCGTTGCTGTTTGCATGTAGATCAGGTTTTATTCTTAAAGCTCTTTAAAGCTTTATTAAAGGTCTTTTTTCAAAGTTTACCAGGCTGGTCTCAAAATTTAATGAAATGAGTGAAATGTCTTGCAAATGCAAATAATCTATCCTGTGCATGCAAGAGAGTGACGGTGTTACTGCTCAAGTTTGACTACTTGCACTGAAAAGACATCATTTTCTGTGAGGAGGTAGAATATTTGAATTTTTATACAGTTACACAGTAAAATAAAATATAAAATGGACAGTTTTTGATGCATGTTGAATAGTTAGAACGTAGCTACTTTCAATAGACCTTAAACAAGATTGTTTCTTTGGCTGTTTCATATTTTAAACATGTAAAAAATGTGTTGTTGTGTTATAATCAGATCATGTGCTTCATGGTGAGGATACGTAATCTTAAACATGATTTATCTTGTATTTAATTTCGCATTTCAGAGTTTTGGCTCATTTCATGAAATTCAGTGAGACCGTGTTGTGTTTACATGTTGATAACGGTGAAAAATAAAACATTTCAAGCACGTAGATGTTGCCAATAAAAGGTTTAAACATGAAAATGACTAAAAAAAAAGGAAATAACTGTAATCACAGAGGTTTTTAAGTCGCCCGCCACTCGCTCTGTATTTGTTTTTGTTTTTCCTCTTTTTCTTTGGGTTGATGATGTTTTGGTGTCGAAGCTTCCTGCTCGTTTAGTTTCAGGTCGGTGCTGAAATGTCTTCTGTTGGTTTTAAAGGGATGTTTGTGATGGATTCAGTCTTAGATTTTTACTCCTGTTTTCATCTCTGCTGCATCACTGAAACTTCATACATGGAACAATGAGAAATAAACTGTTTGAAAGTTGTTACACACGCTGTGATCTTCAAGTCTCGTTTGTAAAAGCTCCAGGATCTAACGAGGTTTACTACATTTTCTCTCATGTTTGAGTCATAATTATATTTTCTTCACACACATGACTGAGGAACAAAAGTCCAGAAGAATCTGACAGTAAATAATTTGAGACAGATGTTTTCTGCAGCACTGAGATACAGAATATGGAAGCAACACATGAAATAAGTATTCAGCACTTAAGAAGTACAACTACACAACTTTCTGTGAGCTCAAAACAGTCATTAAAGGAATAGTTTAGATTTTTTGAAGTGGGTTATGTGAGGTTCTTCCATAGTTAGTGTATTACCTAGGGCTGCAACTAATGACCAGTTCCATTAATCAATTAGTTGTTTGGTCTATAAAATGTTAAAAAAATGTTAATCACTGTTTCCAAAAGTCCAAGATGACGTCCTCAAATGTCTTATTTTGTCCACAACACAAAAATAGTCAGTTTACTGTCAGAGAGGAGGAAAGAAACCAGAAAATATTCACATTTAAGAAACTGAAACCAGAGAATTTGGACTTTTTTTTATTAAAAAGGCTCAAAACGATGAATCGATTATCAGAATAGTTGGCGATTAATTTAATCTTTATTTAACAATAAATTAATAATTGCAGCTCTAGTATTACCTACAGTAGATGGAGGTCAACACGCCCCCAGTTTGCCTCGACTAACAGATCGAGGCAGCAGTAGATGAGATACTCTCATGTTCTGTGAGGTAAAAATGACTGTTTTTGTCAGTGCAGTTTGGTTACTTTAGAAAGAGCAATATTTGGCTTTCATACCGTAGGTTTCTCAACTGAAAAGGGTAAAAATGTTCTAAACATAGGGTAAACTTCATTCTTAGGTGTCTAAAATTCCACGTTGCTGTTGACCCCGTCCACAGCAGGACATTGTTCAGCTTCCTACACCGGTACTCTACAGTCGACTGTCTTTTCCTGCAGGTCACACACTGACTATGGAAAAGTACCTCATACAACCACCCAGTGCTCACAGATAAACAGAAGAAACACAGTCACAGGCTGAGGGACTTTTAAGTCGCACTGCTCTGTTTCTACCAGCAGGTGTCAGTGTGAGGCCACATACAGAGACATCATACTATAGTGCAGTGCTTCTCAACCTGGTCCTCAGGCCCCCCTGCCCTGCATGTTTTAGGTGTTTTCCTGCTCCAACACACCTGATTGAAATGATCAGCTCATCATCAAGCCTCCACAGAAGCCTGATAATGACCTGATCATTGAATCAGATGTGTTGTAGCAGGGAAACATCTAAAACATGCAGGGCAGGGGGGCCTGAGGACCAGGATTGAGAAACACTGCTATAGTGTGACATTAAATGATGTCACTGGAGTTTAAGTTACCATGAAACTGTGACACAACTTTAAATAAAACTAAATTATTCTATAATATATACAACCATAAATTAGAAAGGAAACATGTTTGTTTGTCATAATTAAAGCCAAAGTTAACTGATGGTAAAGTTGTTTACATTTATCAGTAACAATGACCGGAGGATGACGGACAGAAATGTTTCCACACTGACTTTAAAATGCAGTCAAGTTGTGATCTTTGTGTTACTTTGATTCAGTTCAAGTCTTTTAGTTTTGGTCACATTTTAAAAGTTTGATTATTGTTAGTTCATTAATTGTTTGAGTCTAATATTGATGCCATGGAAGCACACAGAGGGTCCAGCTGTCACCGTCTTTGTTGTTTGTCGTTACCATGGTTACACTGGTTCGTTAGCAGAAAATGATCTTTAGGAGGAACAATACAGCTGCCAATTTATTATACAACCATCTAATCTCTGCTTTTTAACAATCTTCACACTAAGGATCAGATCTTCACTGTCCACTGAACACTACGTATGTCCAAATTTGGTGGTTTTGATTTTTTTTTTTAAATAAAACTGAAGGAGGGAATGAGACAACTGTCCCATTTCTTAAGCCAAACAAATCATGTCCAAAGCCTCAGAACCATCTGAAAAATGTGTTGCCACAGAGCTGAAAAACAAGACTGTTTTTCTCATGAACAAGTGACACTCTGGAGTTATAGATGGTTTTCACAGGACAGAGACGATGTGTAATCTGTCTTAAAGCAGCGTCCCAGTCGAGCTGAGCGTTATATAAACTGCAAACAAGACATTTAAGGATAAAAAACGAGTCAATGAATCAAAAATGCTGAAACGGTGATGATTTGTCAAATTGCTGTTCAGTAAATTATATATAATTATGTAGAACATGCATAAAACTGCAGCGGTAATTTAACTAAACTACAGGAAATGACAACACAGAGTGTGGGAGAGAGAAGTGACAGAAAAATAAAAGAAGAGTAAAGACAAGATGGAAAGATAATATATCCACAAAAACAGTGAGAGAACAAGAGCAAATAGAGAAACTATATTATCAATGAATGTACATTTTAATATCTGTTTCCATTTAACTGTGCTGACTCCTCATTCAGTGTCAGTGTAGTTCAGTATTAAACACCATCAGTCAGTTAAATGAATGTGTGGACGGAGTTTAATAAGTTTGGAAGCTAAAGTTCACGTCTGACTCAACCAGACGGTTTCACTGCAGCAAAGAGGAGGAAGATGTAGTTTATCTAAATGGTTTTATAAGTTCTGCGATTTGATTTCTCTACATGACTTTAAATCCCTGTTTTTATGCTCATTTTCAATTTATGCAGCTGAAAAAACATAGAAGAGAAGAAAAAGTCAATATATTACAAAAAAGTCAACACATTTTGTTGAGGGGAAAATTTGCGTATCTGTTAACGTCATCATCTCACTGCACCGTCTTCAGCTACACTGTGTAACATGACTGGAGTATTAGTACCACCTACTGCTGATCCTGGTGAACCAGTTCCTCATGTTTGCACAACAGCAGCAGAAAAAATGCTCATAAATTTGCATTTTCTTTTGCCAACATTTGGATGCAAACTTGGCTACGGTCTACAGAGCGACTTCCTCTTTAATCAACCGACTGAAGCTGATTCACTCGTCTGTTCCTAAAAAGTGTTCACTAGCTGTATTTCCTGCAACGTTCATGCACATTTTTGAAGTAAATAAGTAAAACTGATCCAGCTGTGTTCTCTCATGGCTCTATAACACATCTGTGATGTTTTGAATCTTGTTAAATGTATTTTTTTGGTGCTTTGAGGACCACAGGACCTGTGACATTGTGGAGAAGTCAGACGTCTCTGCGGCTCATATCTCCAAAACTCTGCAACTCACAAAGAAACTATCTGGATGGATAAACAGCTACAAACCAAGAGAAAATATGTATTTTTGATTTTGTTGTGAACTGTCCCTTTAAAAAAAAAAGGCTGACAGAATATGAACTTGAAGCTTCTACAGGAACAGAAACCATCAGTTCACGATCTCGCTACGAAATTATGACTAATAATTTAAATCCTACATCCAGAATATGAATTTGATTTTCACTTAGTTAAATGATGTATGAAGCACTGTGGGATCATGGGAGTTGTTGTCTTAGCTGATGAAAATCTATTAGACTCACGTTCACAGACGAGGTTATGTATTAAATTTTACTCACGTTACGTTAACTAACAGCTGATAGAAATACAGCGTTTTAATAAACAATTCAACAAAACACTGAATGTATAACAGGTCCAGTGTTTTTATATATTTTAATGGAGAAATGATGACCTGATTAATTTAATCACATCATTTTGTTGCGCCCTCTTCTTACACGATGGTTTTCTGACTAAGGAATTAGCGCCATCTACTGTTTATCTTGATTAAAAAAACAGCAGTGGATGTAAACAATCATTCATTCATATTTTATTTTGGTTCAAATTTAGGATATATTTGGATGGAAACACGACTACAGTCCGGGTTTAGTTTGAGAGCAGCAGCTAAAATATCAGATTGATGCAATAATAAGAAGCTTTTTCATTCTCTCTCATTCTCAACAGCAAAACGTTTTCATCTCACTTTCACAGAGATCAATATTCAGGTCCACTCTTTTTTTTCTTTTGGGGGGTTTTTATATCAGTCTGTAGCTTCTCAGTTGTGTTACTTATTTCCCACGTGAGCGGGGGGGCATCAGCACTGTAACCTACGTCACTGCTTTTTGCAAACGGCTGAGTTTCCATCTGAAATACATGGAAAAGAACGCAGGTGAAGTCATCCTTTAAAACTGAGATCAACTGTTTAGTTCCACGATGTTTTGTGCCACAAAATCTTGTTACAGCCTCGGAGTTGAAGCCTGAGATCAGCTGACGTTACAGGTCTGAATGCTCCTGACGGAGCCGCGGGAGGCGTGGGCCAGTTGTTGCCGTCTCTGCCAATTAAAAGTCTCATTCATACTCGCTCAGCTGCGCCCTCGGACCCCCGAACCCGCCGCCTCTCGTGGACTCTGCTCATCTGTTTGTGATTTGGAGTCCAGATTTATTTTCACACGAGTCAACATGAAAGTGTGCAGAGTCGTCCTCTGAAACGTCTCTCTGGCTCTCTGAATAATCTGCACTGTGACGGCTGAAGATTCCTGCAGAAATATGGATTTTCACACAGAATCCTGAGTGCAAACACAGAAATGTCAGTTTTATTCTGTGACTGAGTTATGAAAAAACAAAGATACAGTAAGTACACTTTACTACAGAGGTGGGAAATAACTAAGTACAAATACTTTGTTACTGTACTGTAAATATTTATTTTTTAACAACTTTTTACTTTTACTCCCTGTTTTAACATAAATATCAGTACTTTCTACTCCTTAGATTATGAAAACAGGCTCGTTACTTTAGTTTTAATGAATTTGAGGGGAATCACTGATTATTTTTATTTTGCGTCATTGTGCGTCACCTTCACAACATCAAGACTGATTTCATCCTAAATGGACAGAACAATAAAGACAAAAGACTACTTCTTGTCCATCGTGTCCGTCAGTGTTTATCATGCATGACAGACGTAACAAGAGAAAAGAGACGTAAAAATACACGACAAGACGAAAAAAAACAACATAACAAGACCAAAACCTGACCAGTGCCGTCAGATCACCGCCCACCATGAGTCATGGATCTGTCCGAGGTTTCTGCCTGTTAAAAGGAAGTTTTTCCTCGCCGCTGTCGCCAAAGTGCTTGCTTATGGGGGAATTGTTTCAATTGTCGGATGTAAACAAAATTATTGAGTGTGGTCTAGACCTACTCTATATGTAAAGTGTCTTGAGACAACTTTGTTGCGAATTGGTGCTATGTAAATAAAATTTGATTGATTGATTGATTGAAAAAATGCTGGAACAAGGAAAAAGATAAAGTAAGACAAAAAACAATGTAAAAGACGTATCAAGACAAAAAAGATGCAACTAGATGAAAAACGTTGCAACACGTCACACAAAAACGATGTAACAAGACAAAAAAGACATAAAAGACAAAAAAATAACAAGATGGAGAAGACTAACAAGATGAAATATGACGTAAAAGATGCAACAAAACGAAGAACACGTAAAAAGACAAGAAACTAGTAAGACCAAGAAGACGCAAGGAGACAAGACACAACAAGTGCAACAAGACAAACAAGACGCAAATGGTCCAAGAAAAATCTAGCCAGATGAAGACGACGTAACAAGACAAATAACATAAAAGATGAAAAACTATCAAAACTAAAAAGACGCAACAACACTACAAAACTACCGTGGAGACATGTCCTTCAGAGGACGACTTTTTACTTTTATACTTTGAGGACATTTCAGAGCCTGAACTTTTTCACTTTTACTGCAGTAAAGACGCTGAATGAGTACTTCTAGTCTTTTTTTAACACAAGTGTCTGTACTTCTATCGAGTAAAGACTGTGTGGACTTTTTCCACGTCTGAATTACTTAGAAACCACATGTCAACTTCTGCACTGTCTCATTTGTGGGATAGTGAGAATTGTTGGACGACAAACAGATAAGAGTGAATGCAGGAACATTTAAATTCTCCTCGGTGTCTGTTCTACCTTCTTAAATTCTTATTTTGCCCTCTCACCAGTACCAGCAGGGTTTTAGAGTCTTAAATGACCCTGTACTAGTTGGTGTAGTTGCTGTTTGTTTGCCGGGTGACATTAAGGCATCGAGGACGTCAGAAAACGTCTTTAAAGTGAAACCTGTCCCGCTCTTTATCAGTGTGGATGTCGTCTGTAAAAGCTGGACGGACACCAAGCTGTCCTCTCACCTGTCACTATCCTCCCGTGATTGGCCCGGGAATAATTAATGGAGCAGAGTGAGGTGGAGGTGGAGGTGGTGGGGGAGGTCGTTCAGAGTTCAGCGTAACTCTCAGGTAACTTCATTTCACCTGCAGGTAAGTGTCGGCTGCAGCGGGTAAGAAGATCCCCGTAAACACTTTCAGCCATGTTGTTGCAGGCGTCAGGTGAGGCCATGAGAGCGCTCAGCGGCCCGGCAGGTCACCAACACACACACACAACGAGAGACAGTGTGTGTGCGCGTGCATTTAGCTCTTCATCTAAACCAGCCACCCATGAGCTCCATCTCTGCCACTCAAATGTGGAAGTTGGATTTTCTTGCAGGGTGAGAAATGGTATGTTTACACAGTGGCTCTATTAAAGCTCATTAATCAACATGTGGCCACCAGGGGGCAGACGACCTCCACACCAAGCTGACAGACACTCACACCTTCTGCCATGTTTCCACTGCGCGACTCAGCTCGACTCTTTTGGCTCCTGGTACTTTTCTTGATTTCATTTCCCACTGCAGATTGTATTATCGCTGCAGTCGACCAAAGAAACAGTTTAGCATTTCTCAAAGCTGGAAACACACGCCCACATTTATGAGGTCATGTGACTTCACACCGCGACCAGAGGTGGAATGAAGAACATTTACGGTACTTAAAGGAGCAGGAAGTGATTCTGGAGAAAAGACAAGAAGCTGAGCCACCAAACCAAAGCTTCACACCGACCTGTCACACACTGACCCGATGGTCAGTACAGTTATCAGTCCGATTCTGGCCAAGATCAATGGATCAGATATCGGAAAAGAAGAAAATGTATAATTCTGTATGATCCAATGGCTTAAAGTAAACTTTGAGCAACATGCTGTAGACAGAGAGGTAACAGAAGAAATTTATTTTAAATTTGAACGTTTGAAGAGTGAAAAAAAACAATCAAAAATTCTGCTGAAAGTTCTCTGTGTGAAAAAGTTTCAATAAAAAGAAGCGGCAGTACTGAAGAACTGAGTCATGTTGTATGTATTTCTTCCATCGCTGCAGTGGAATGAGTCTGTTTTTTAGATGCCCACGTTAAGCAAAGTGCATCAATACGATAAAAAGACGGGATCTGATTGGCATAAATATCGGCAGATAATCTCACATGAAGACGTGGTATCGAGCCTCTCTGGTTTACACGAGGTGCAGAAGTTTTGTCTTAGATCAGCTGAAATAAAATACAAAATATAGAATACATAAAGGTTATTATGGAACTTTTACCAAAAAATAAACTGCCCGTTTTTAAGATGAAGTTTATTAAATATGTTGTTTTGTTATAATTTAAACAGAAAAGTTTACACAAGTAATGATTAGTCGATTAATCAATTGAAAATAGTGAAAATACACTATTTAATTAATTGTTTCAATCATTCAAGTAAAATTTTATTGATTTACTTAAAAAAAAAAAAAAGAAATATACTGAAATATTATTTATGATTATTATTTATGAGTGCACTCCACATGTTGTCCAATATTTAAGTGTATGTGTTTAATATGAAGTCCTGGATGTCTCTCTAATGCTGTCAGAGAAAATGATGTTGCTGGAAATAAAGCTTTGATTGAAGAGGAAAAACACATTCAGCATTGTTTTTTTTTTAAAAATAACAATTGATTAATTGATCATTAATGCTGCCGATTATCAATTAAGGAAAGCTAGTTTCAGCTTCACAAATGTGAGGATTTGCTTCTTTTCCTGTGAATGATTGTAATAATTCTAATTTATTTATAATAATGTTGAGGTTTGGACTGATGGTTGGACAGATCAGTGTTTAAGTGTCAGTTTGTGTTCTGGATAATCAAGTTTTCTATCTGCTTTTCTCCAACACAAACCAATAAAACCACACAAGAAAATCCCTGATTTTAGCCTGTATGCTGCCATTTTAAATATTAAAACAGTATTAATAACATGTAATATGTTTATTAGTGCTAACAGAGGCTCCTACAGACTGTAAACTGTCAGAATCAGCTTCACTGACTTAACCTGATGTTTAATTCAACCAATGAGATTATATTTTAATAGACAATGGAAAAATGAGCTAAAATGAGTTTATGAATCTGTCTCTCTCCCAACACAAACTGCAGCCGCTGATTTATATAAAACACTCACTGCTCTGACATTCAGGACTTTCATTGCCAAAACGGACTACTTTATAATTAAAAAACTACGTCTGCTTGGCAAAGAAAGACTTGAGAGAAATTTCCTTTACAAATGGAGCAAAGTGAATCCTGGAGTACGAAGGCAGCGTGATTAAACCGAGGCAGATTACATCTGTGTGCCGCCTGTGATTTGCAGCAGCGTGCTGGACTACAGTTACACACCTGTCTGCTGATAACGAGGCTCGGTTTACCTGCCGGGACGATATCTGCTCCATCAGACAGCTGCCAGACTGTTAATGAAGAGACCTGACGAGGCCGACCGGCCCACCTGACCGCACAGGTGACAGGTGAGTCCCACCGGCTGATCTTCAGGTGACGCTGTCACTCTGAGATCAAGAAACAAACCTTTATTTTACTCCTCTTTTATTTAGAAATACAAACCAAATCCCAAAGAAGTCAGGACGCTGTGTAAAATGTAAAAAACGGTTCAACCTATATTCAACTAAACAAAGTACAAAGACAATATATTTCATTCTCACACCGATAAACTTTATTGTTTGTGGTAAATATACAACTACTGAATTAAAGGCAGATTATTTACTGATGACACATTTTCATATAAAATGACACATTTAACAAGTCCTCAAATCAAATCAAATAATGCTTCTGATCAATCATTTCCCCCTTAAACAGACCTGCAGTACATCAGAATTACTTCAGTTCCTGATACAATCTGGCTTTAAAGGAACAGTTCAGCATTTTGGAAAAATGCATTTATTCACTTCCTTTCCATGAGATGAGAAGTTTGATGCAGTCCTCATGTCTGTGAGTTTTGTACAGAGCTGGAGTCAGGATGTGGTTAGCCCAGCTTAGCATAAAAACTGGGGGCAGGGCAAACAGGGGCAGCTAGCTAGCTGTTTGGAGAAGCAGCAGGAGTTCTTGTGTAGGAAGCTGTGGACAGGGTCAGCAGCAAGACACATACATAGCTAATTATCACTCTCTCCAAAGCCACTAAACTCCATTGGCAAAATCAGCAGTTTTACCTCACAGAACACAGGTTTCTGGTCTCTCGGTTAGTTAGTTAGTGTTATTGTGGGACACTGAAGTTACAAAATAATACAAACAAACTAACTGATCGAGGCAGCGGTAGACCAGCAACTCCTGCGCTCTTTGAGGTAAAAATGACTGTTTTTATTAATGGAGTTTGGTTGGTCTGGAGACAGTGACACTTGTCTGGTATACGGCTGCTTCTGCCTCCATCTACTGTAGGTAATACACTGATTATGGAGAAGTACCGCATACAACCACACTATCTGTTTAAGAGAGACACCTGACAACACCTCTAAAACTCACTAACATGTTCTATTTCATTTGTTTAACAGGGGGAGTTACATGCTGGAAGGACTTCCTGAACATCAGATTCCTGATGTTGTCGTGAGTGAGGTTGCCAGGTTTGGTACCATCGTGCTCACTGACCACATGTGGAGGCCTGTGCTGTAGCTGGAGACGCTGCATAGACGTACTGGGCGTATGGATACGCTGTTTGTCAGGAAATGGTTCCATCTCATATCATGTACAGATTAAAGCTACGAAGAAGAACTTTAATATTTTATTGATTTTGGAGGCGCCTGTGGACCAAAGCAGTAGTATTTCCACCACCATAACCACAAAATATAGCCTCAAAAATAAGATTATCTGAGTGATTGTCTCCTCCTCTTCATTATAATTGGCTAATACTCTACTCAGCAGGAATGAGGAACTGTTTAGAAACAGCCAATCTTCTCACTGATGGTCTTGTTTGCTTATGTAGGTCATCTGAAGGCATCAGTATTAAAATGAGACAGTTTCATAACCAGTTAGAAACTTTAGCTTTAAACAAATGATACACGTTAGTCAGTGAGCTTTAGAGGTGGACAGAGCCAGCTGGCTGTTTCCCTCTGCTTCCAGTCTTTATGCTAAGCTAAGCTAACCACACACACACCACTCATTAGCTCACTCTTGGCAAGAAAGCAAATAAATCTATTTACAAAAATGCTGAACTATTCATTTAAAGACAAAAACAGTTTGATTTTAAAAACACAAAACTTGAAAAGAGAAATCTGACAGAAAATCAGAATAGAAAAATGACATAAGCATCATTTTACAGTACATTTACAGTTTAATTTTACAAGAACGTATTTCTACAAGAAATGTTGGTTGAGCTGATTCAGAGATTTTACATTTTTCCACTGAGAAAGTCTTGAGAAAGTCTGAACTGCTGTCAGGACAACATCAGAGCTGAACAGGTGAAGCTCTGACAGCAGTTCACCACTTTCTGTTCCCGTTTCACCTTCGGGCGAAGTGACACATTATTCTGCAGGTTTGTTGTTTTACGAGGCCGGTTTGTCTTTCAGGTGGGAGCTCGGAGGTTCTGAGCCGCCTGCAGTCGCTGTCGTCGTCTCTCCATCGCCTGCTGCTTCTTCAGCTCGATCTCCGCTGCTGAACATTTACCAGCAGCTGCAGACAAAAAACACAGAAGATACAGAAACATGAAGGTGGAGACAGCGTCCGTTTCATCAATAAACACTGACGTAAAAATGCCTAAATCTGAAAGAAAAGGATTTTGGAATTTAATGGATAAAAACTAAACTATGCAAGAGACAAACAAAAGTCAGTTTTTTTACAGAGCCAGTTCACTTAATTAATCTGGGGAGACAGAAGTAAAGAAACCAGAAAATATTCACACTTGAGAAGTTGAAATCAGAGAATTTGGACTTTATTTTAAAAAAAAAAAAAAAACTCAAAACGTTTAATCAATCATAATAAATAGTTGGTGACTAATTTAATAGTAGACGACTAATCGATTAATCGACTAAGCATCGCAGCCCTAGTAACCATAGTAACAGTGTGATAATTCATACTGAGAGAACTCCAACACATGATCGTGTTAACACTTTGCACTGGCTGTCCCATCTGTTCTCCTATGGACAGAGCGGTGGCGCCCAACTAAGCAGCACCGCTACCCTCGGCGTGGCGCTGACCGCTGCGCACAAAGTTCAAATTATTTGAACTCTGACCTCATTTACCACTGATCAAAGCACAACCAATGAGACGACAGCTGTGTGTGATGACACAGGCAGAAGAGACCACAGATGTTTGGAAGTGACACGAGAGACTGATGGTCGAGTGTTGAAGGGAACCCCAGATCCGCTAAAGCTCTCACAAGAGTGATAAGTTTAATGTTGGAGCAGCGTCGCCATGAAGGAAGAATACACACAATGAGTTTCACAAATCAAAGGTTCCCTTCCAGACACGACCGAAGAAAAGCGTTTCAGGGTTCCCCAAACTCTATAACACAACATTAAAAACAGACGGTCGGGCTCTAAGCTAAAGTTAGCTCAGCCGTTTTTATACCAGGCAGACAGGACACAGCAGTTGTAGCGCTGTGCTTTGCCTCTCTCCGCTCCACCCCGCCGTGACTCTGCTGTGACAAATATTTTATCATGTGAAGCCCCCTTCAGGTGAGCAGCTGTGATCAGAGCTGTGAAGCAGCAGTGTGACACAACAGAAACATCTCAGTACAAAGAGCTGCTTACCTTCATGACATGCAGGAGGTCTGATGTTCGCTGACAGCACAGTAAGAACCTGCAGCTCTTCATCTAACCAGCTCACTGTGGCTGCTGCTTCTTGTGTCTTTACTCACTTAAATTATTTTAAATCCAAGAAAATGCAACGCAAAAATATTGATACCTTGATATAAAGTCAAAGTTTGATCAAACAAGAAGTGAACCCTGGTGGCCAAAAGCACCATTAGAGACGAAACTGTATGAAACTTTCATATCGTGGTTATTGTGTTGAAAATAGAACTGATACACACTGAAATGATTTCTTCATCAGGTTTTATAGAGAAAACCTCTCGTGTCCTTTGCGATGTCAGTGTTTTCATTAATGCAAAACAAATCCATGTTTCACGCCAGATAATTAATCGAAATTTTATTTAAATCACAATAAGATATACTGCAATCTTCAAATCACAGGATGTGCAATATTTGTTAAAGGTGAAATGTGTGTCAAAATATCATTTTAAATTAAATACTGTGGTGCTGCAGAGGTGTCCTGGCAGGCACATCATTCTCTTAAGAAAACATCTTTGTTTAGTTTAGATCCCTGAAAAAATTAACACACCATAATCATTTTAATGTGTTTTTCAGTGAATAATGATATAAAAATTATCCTTTCCTCTAATATCACAAATCAAAATAACTGCATTTAGATATTTCTTCAAAATCGTTCAGCCCTGCCGCAGCGCCTGTGTGACGGCGTCTGAGCAACAGTTTTTCACAGTAATCAGAGGGTTGAGTTAGACGTTATCGTTGTTTGTCATTTCAACCAACAAGTCTTGAAATTTCTGTCATAATGTATTTTAACCCATTATTTTTGGATTATAGTGACTCTGTAGTCACTTTTCACATCAACACTGGAGGTCTGCTGACTACACATATTATATAATATCATACTGGCCTCAGTGTTTACAACTGGGCAACTTTCTCGCTAAAATCAATCTTTTCAGACCCTCCTAACATCCTTATTTCTAAAAAGCAACTTGAAAATGTTTGCAACTGAGTCAGAGTATCAGGAAAAACGCATGAAATATATTCAGATCTGTTATATTGTGATTCATTCCCACACACACGGCTCAGAGTCATGCAGCGGCTCTCCCTCCCCTCTGGTGTCCTGCTCAGACAGTCAGGTTTGAGCTCCTCTCTCACATTTTTTTTTTAGTACCAGAGATGCAGTTCTTCTGGACATGACGAGGACAGCATAAATGCTCAATGTCCTCTGGTGTTAAATGCCAGAGGAAAGAGAAGGACGCCGACCAGCACTGAACACGTGTAAGACAGCAACATGTGCAGCAGCAGCTCCGATTGGACTCATCCAAAAGAAAAAGTAGTGATGCACAGATCTACTTTCTAGAAAACACCACAGGTGTTACAACAGGCAGGTCAAGAGACAGAGCAGCGGTCGGAGTATTAACATTGTGTGCAACAGTCCTCCTTCTACCTTCCTCTTGTCCTCTCTGTGTCCCTCTCAGTCAAACACACACACACACACAGCAGCACATCCAGTGCGCTCTGATCACTGTTCAAAACACGACAAAATAGGTTAAATCTTGAAACTGAGGAGTTTTGTTCTACAGTGTGCAGCTGAACACAGCTAATAAATACCTACAGATGTGAACTACTGTTCTGTGAAAATAAGAAGGAAAAAGAGGAAAATAATGAGAGAGGAAAAGCAACAGACTTATAATCTGAGCAGGAATCACTTTTGTGTTTGTTTTTCTCGTGGTCTTGAATTAGGTATCGAGAATCATGGAGATTCACTATTATTGGTACCGACAGCTTATCACTGTTTCTCTCTGTGACACGTCCATCACCCTCAGTGTCTGAATCACACAACTTTTAATGATTAAAGTCTGAAACTAATACGAATCGTTGGGAATTTTATTGTGGTTTAAGCACCTTCCATGCAGGTTCATTGTAGAGCTGAGAAGATTAGTTGCAGGGAAACAAATTTCTTTCCATGGTGGTAATAAGAGGCTTCCGGCTGGCTATGAGAGAGTGAAGACGTGTGTATCGGCGGCTCCTACAGCTAATTTGTTAAAGTTACGATATTCATCAAAGTGAGACACTCTTTCCACAAAACAATAATAGTTTGGCTCCGAGTGGTTGTCGGGAGCACGGTGTTGGTCTAAAATGTCACCAAAAAAGGCCAACGCAAAGCTTAACGGTGGAGCCTCGCTGGAAAATGACGATGCTAACCTCGGTGCTAGCGCTAGCCCTGCTAGTGAGGTGTCCACCCAGGGCAACCAACAAGTGCTGACCGCGATTGCTTCTTTGGATGCCAAACTAACCCAAATGAAGGCGGACATCTGTGACACCTTGCGAGGTGAAATTGCTGCGTTGAGGGCCGAAAACGACGTGGCAATCTCCGCATTGAGAAGGGAGATAGAAAACCACAATGACCAACTTAAAGACATGGCGGATTCAGCTACTAGCACATCAAATTCCGTGGTGAAGTTAGAGAAAAAAGTTGCACAACTTTTGGGCCAGGTGGAAAAACTAACTGAAAAATGTATAGACTGGAAGGCCGTTCGAAGAGGCAGAATATAAGGATAGTAGGGGTGCCAGAAGGTAAAGAAAATGGACAGCGTGTCAGTGATTTTGTGGCACAACTGTTAAAAGATGCATTGGACCTGGATGAAGCACCGCTGCTGGACAGAGCCCACAGAGCCCTGCGAGCGCACCCGGGAGATGACGCCCCTCCACGACACCTGATTGCAAGGATTCACTACTGTCACACCATGGAGGAAATACTAAGAAAAGTTTCGAACAAAAAGAACTTAAAGCTTGGTGATGACCGCATCCAGATTTTTCGGGATTTGCCACAGGCTTTGGTGAAGCGTCGTGCAGCGTTTACCCCAGCCAGGAACCTGTTACGAGATCAACCCGGAGTTAAATTTGGACTTCTATATCCTGCCAAACTTAGGGTGACACACAACGGCACGGAGCTAGTGTTCACAGACCCCAACGAAGCCCATCGCTATGCACAAGAAGAATTTGGTCCTTAAAAGAGACAGATCTACAGCAGATATTTGCCGATGGACGCCTAGACCCGAGTTTGGGACAATTTTGTTCAATACAGACTGCTCAGACCTGGCTAAGGTATAGTAAACACGAACATGAACATTCTGGGCTGAATTTCGTTTTGTCTAGGCTTTATTTATGTTGAGATCTGTCCATTGTTTCCTGGACCAGCGAAGTCTTACTTTAATGTAAACGAGTGATAATTAACTATGGAACTACGTTTGTAAAAAAGGAAGTTCAAGATAAAGTATTTAGGCAACTTTAGGTTCTATGTTGGCATCCTATAGCTTTTCTGTTCTTATTGTTGGTTGTGACTGATAGGGCTGGGATGCACTGTTCAGGTGTTCTGCTTGCTTTTGTTTTATACTTGGGGAGGGGGGAGGGGTGGGCCTTATACCCTGACTGCACGAAATACAGAGAGTACAAGAACTATATGGCCATAAATTAGGTCAATGCAAGACAATGCAAACGTGAATGAGAAGAAGGTAGACCTGACCTTCTGTACATGGAATGTTAAAGGTGTAAATGAGCCTGTCAAAAGAGGCAAGGTACTATCGCATATAAAATCACTCAAAGTGGACGTCATCTTTTTACAAGAGACCCACTTGAAAAATGATGCTCATAATAAACTTAGATGTAGATGGGTTAATCAAGTATACCACTCGACATTTTCTGCTAAAGCCAGAGGGGTGGCTATACTAATTAAAAAAGTGTGCCCTTTGGACAAACATCCACATAGCTGATAAAAATGGGAGATACATACTAGTTACTGGGGAGATGCATTCCACTCCAGTTACTTTGTTGAATATTTATGGGCCTAATTACGATGATTCAGAATTCTTTAGAAAGATTTTTAGCTTGATTCCTGATACAATTAATGCCAATTTAATAATCGGAGGCGACTTTAACTTAGTGTTGGACCCATACTTAGACAAGTCACTCAGTAGGAAAATTACACTGTATAAGGGTAGCAGCTTTATTAAAACATATATGGAAAATATGAACCTCTGTGATGTATGGTGAACTCTAAACCCATCAGGAAGAGAGCACTCTTTTTCATTCTCCTGTGCATAACGTTGACTCTAGGATCGATTATTTTTTGGTAGATGGAAGAATGCTGCCTTATGTATGTTAATGTTACTTACCACAACATTATTATCTCCGACCATTGTCCTGTCACCTGCTCCTTCACACTGTGCAACCTCGCCAGAACACAAAGGAGTTGGACGTTTGACCCACAGTTACTGAATAATCCAAAATTTCAACAGTACCTAAATGCTCAGGCCTCATTATTCTTTGACACAAATGACAATACTGAAACTACGCCTGCTGTATTGTGGGAAACATATAAAGCCTATATCAGGGGGTGCAAAATATCATTTCAGGCCTCACAGATAAAAAAAATAAAGCAGAGCAGATAAAATTAAAAAAGCAGATACATGATCTGGATGCTGAAAATGCAAGGGTACCCTCTTTAGATAAATACAGCACAATATGTGCATTAAAATACAAGCTTAATCAGATATTATCCAGCAACATCAATAGAGCATTCACCTATGTAAGACAAAAATACTTCAAATTTGGGGACAAACCACAAAAACTATTAGCAAAACAGTTAAAGAAGTTAGAGAACGACAGAACAATCCATAAAATCAGATCTGCAAGTGGGAATCTCCTCACCTCACATAAAGACATTAATGACAGTTTTAGGCAGTTTTACGAATCTCTTTATACTTCTCATTCCATTGCTGGGCCCAAGGACATGCAGGAATTTCTAGACAAATGTGACCTGCCTGTGTTCGACCAGGTGGATCGTAAGACCCTTAATGCCAAAATTACAAGTGAAGAAATTGATAAATCTATTGGCTTATTAAAAAAAGGTAAAAGTCCAGGCCCAGACGGGTTAGGGAATGAGTTTTATAAACAACTTAAAGGATAAGTTCGGTTTTTTGACACCTGGACCTTATTGTTAGGATTAAATATGCTCGTAGACTCACCCAGACAATTTTGGTGGAGCTCGGAGCCGTTTTCGAGCAATTTAGATCCAGCCGACGGCGTTTTTTCTCATGCCATAGTAGCGGACGGGGCCAGAAATCGAAGCCCCTAAATTAGACATTATCTGCTGCGAAACTCATGCAATGTCCACAACAACACCACCAGTTAGCCCCCATTCGTGGACGTGCAGTGGTTGCTCGTTCTCTGGCCAGCTGTTCGGCTCTTTCCCTCTGCATCCTCCTTTCAAATAGCTCCTCGTCGGTGTATTCTGGCTCAAAACGATACGGGTATCCATTATACTCAAAGTCGTCGTCAGACACTTCTACATCGGATAAATATTCTGCCATGCTGCACAGAAATAGCCGTGTCGCCGTGTAGCCTAGCAACAACAGCGTCTCTTCTCAGCGGCAGTCCTGCGGCGCACGTCTATGACGTCACCAAAAGTTACCCATCCTTGTAAAGCCCCGGATGACCATAACAACGAAGTTGAGCTGACATGGTGATAACACTGGCCATTCATTTATAACATGTAGGTGAAATGAGCGAGTTTCGCAGCAGATAATGTCTAATTTAGGGGCTTCGATTTCTGGCCCCGTCCGCTACTATGGCATGAGAAAAAACGCCGTCGGCTGGATCTAAATTGCTCGAAAACGGCTCCGAGCTCCACCAAAATTGTCTGGGTGAGTCTACGAGCGTATTTAATCCTAACAATAAGGTCCAGGTGTAAAAAAACCGAACTTATGCTTTAAGGTCAAACTTGTTCCCTATTTATTTAAATTATATAACCATGCATATGACGAGGAGTCTTTACCACCTACATTAAATGAAGCAGTTATTACTGTGCCTCCTAAAAAAGGTAAAGACCTGGAGGAAGTGGCCTCTTACAGACCTATTTCTTTATTAAACTCAGACCAAAAAATCCTGGCAAAAATACTAGCGAAACGACTCAGTACAGTGATGAGTAAACTTGTACATTCAGATCAGACGGGCTTCGTACCAGATAGAAGCTCTTTCAACAATCTTAGGCGTTTATTCAATGTCATCTACTCCTCTAAGATACAACAGGATTTAATAATACTTAGCTTAGATGCCGAAAAGGCATTTGACCAAGTCGAATGGCCATATCTCTTTGCGGTTTTAGAAAAGTTTCAATTGGGACAAGATTTTATTTCGTGGATAAAATTATTGTATAAGAACCCCACTGCCAGAATACTTACGAATCAAACACTATCTTCCCAGTTTAAGCTTTGCAGAGGAACCAGACAGGGATGTGTTCTCAGCCCATTACTGTTTGCTCTTGCTCTAGAACCCCTGGCAGAGACCATTCGCACCCACCCTGATATACATGGCTATGACACAGCATACATTACTAATACTATATCACTTCATGCTGATGACATTTTATTGTATGTAACACAACCACAAACCTCTGTCCCAGCAATTCTTTGAGTTATTGATAAGTTTGGAACGTTTGCGGGTTACAGGATCAACTGGGGGAAAAGTGAATGATTACCCATTAAATTAGAAAGTTATGAGTGGCTTGCATCTCTCCCATTTAAAGTGACTTCCGAAAAGATCACTTACTTGGGCATTGTAATAACAAAAAAATATAGTGGTCTTGTGAAAGAAAATTTTCTTCCTCTTTTAGAGAAGCTTAAAAACAACATTCAGTTTTGGAGGACACTTCCTATTTCATTGATAGGAAGGGTTAACTCTAAAGATGGTTTTTTCTCCCACAATATTTGTACCTGCTTCAAAATATACCTGTTTTTCTGCCCAAATCCTTTTTCAAAAAGTTGGATGTCATTATTATGCCATTTATTTGGAATTACAAATCACACAGAATAAAAAAAAGAACATCTCTGTAAACATGGATCTCTTGGAGGCTTGACGCTACCTAACTTTATGTATTATTATTGGGCAACAAATTTAAGAATAATCTCTCTCTTGCTGGATGATTCAGCGGTCCTCCCTAAAGGACTACAAATGGAGCGGGAGGACTGCTACCCTTATTATATTGGTGCAGTATTACTCTCACCTACCCCTTTGACAAGGGCTCACTATAATCATAACCCAGTGATCCATAGCACTGTACGAATTTGGAAACAAATAATTAAACAATTTAATCTTAAAACACTGTCACTCTGTATACCAATTTCATCTAATCCCTCTTTTCTTCCATCCTGTGTTGACGGGGCTTTCAATTTGTGGAGAGAATTGGGAATCTGTAAATTGAAAGACCTGTATTCAAATGATACCTTCATGTCGTTTCAACAGTTACATGACAAATTTGGATTGCCAAACAGTCATTTTTTTTAGATATCTCCAACTACGAAATTATGTTCGTTCACTTCTGCCACAATTTGAAAGGGCCAAGCCTGATACTTTAGACAAATGCTTAAGTGATTGTCCGGGGCCTGAACAAAGAATTTCACTATTCTATAGTTCACTACAGGAGATGAGTACCCCTTCCACGGTTTCAATTAAAGAAGAGTGGGAAAAGGAACTTGGGACCCCGTTGTCTGATGACATCTGGCAGAAGGCTTTACACAATATAAATACAGTTTCTATAAATGCCCGTACTGCCTGATTCAATACAAAATTGTACACAGGCTACATTACTCAAGAGAGAAAATTCATAAAATTTATCCAGATTGCTCACCCCTTTGTGAAAAATGCATGGTACAAAGTGGCAGTTTGTTACATAACTTTGTACTTTGTCCAAAGCTTCAGGGTTTTTGGTGTGACATTTTTACTTATCTGTCTAATGTTCTAAAAGTTAAGATTGACCCAAGTCCAACAGTAATTATTTTTGGGAGTTCCAAAGAAACAAAGGGCCTACAACGTGCTCAAAAAAGCTTTATATCGTATGCACTAATCATTGCAAAGAAACTTATCCTGCAGCTTTGGAAGGGTAAAGACATTCCTATATTAAAGATGTGGCTCACAGAGCTTACAAATACACTTCACCTTGAAAAAATAAGATATGCCATCACTGGCAATATGAATGACTTTGAACAAATTTGGCAGCCTTTACTCTCCTATCTTGGGGATATTTAATTTAGCAGTCAGGGATCAGGGAAGGGGGTGTTGGGAGGGTTTGGGATTTTTGTGTTGGTCTTCTGGTTCTAAGGCAGCAAGATCACTTTGAATTACAACTGATTGACATTTGTTTATTTATTCACTCATTTATTCTCTTGTTGTTTATTCTTAATTTCACTTGGCTTTTTCAGTTAATTAGTTTGTTTCATCTCACACTCTTCCATTCATATAACTTACTGATTGACTGTTTGTTTTTAGTTACTTTTGTTGGCTCCTATGGGGCACTGTAAAACAAAAATGAGGCATAAGTCTTGTTCTGGCCTGTACACCTGTTTTGTTCTTTGCTTCTAATAAAAATATCTGAAACCATGGTGGTAATAAAGACATTTATCTGGTGAAAGGCTTGTTTTATATTGTGTTTTAGCTCAAAGTTACATGTTTTTTTGCAGTGACGGTGCTGCTGCAAGGGGCAGGGGCCTTATTTTTGGTGGAACATTTGCACATTGTGAGGCGAGCTTTGGCCCTGAAATGACAAAATCACTGCAAAAGAAAAGGTATCAGCTGTTAGCTATTAGCGTCCCAGGTGCTAATTTGCCATTTTGAGCGTGTAGGTTGCAGCTCGGAGGTTGTTCTTGTTTTGTTTTTGCGTGAAACTGTTAGAAGATCTCACTGATGTAGCCAGAATTCGTTGAGTTAATTTGTTATTCGCGACCTCGCAAACTGCCTCAATGATATGACTGTTTTAGACTCGATGGCAATAGAAGGACAGAACTCGTGTTGGTTATCTGTGTGAGCAGCCGTGATCTTAAAACGTCTTCGATGTCTGAATCTGCTGTGATATCACAGAGTGTCTGAAGGAGAAAGCTGCTTTGCTCTGTGTGGTTGTGCTCTTACCTTTGTTGGTCACCATAGAAACGGGGTTGTTCGGCCTCTTGAAGGTGAACTGGTCTTTGCGGGTGTTTCCCTGCGGCGCCGGCTGGACCCTGCTGCTCCCCTGCACGCACGCTGAACTGTTTGTGGATCCTAAAGCGCTTTTAGTTTGTGTGAATCTGAAAGAATCCGTCACTTTGTTCACCTGCACACCTGCACTGATGTTCGAGACAAACCCAGCAGCCAATGAGGGGAGGGCTGGTCCTCCTGAAGCACAGGGAAGAGTTGTTGGTTTCTGGGGAAAATGCTGCTGATTGGCTGGTTGGTTCCTGTTGGACGGCTGCAGAGCTGCTCTCTGGTTTGACACGTGACCAACAGGAAGAGTCTGTTTAGTGGAAACGTTCTCTGCGCTCTGGATCTGGTTGTCCAGGTCTTCGCACATTTCACACAGCAGGTCGTCGTCAGCCGGGTCGTCCCAAACCAGATCAGACGAGAAGAAAGAGTCCAGGTCGTCATAGAGAGGGTCGGAGACAGCAGGTGACTCGTGGTGGGATGAAACTACCGCAGGTCTCTGTGTGAAGCTTGGAGCTGCTGTTGGAGCTGATGTCGCGTTGTATTTGGCACTCGAGGCTCCAACAGGAGTCCTTGGGTGAAATTGTGCTTTTTGTGGATCTGGCTTCACTGTGTTTGATGTTTGCCAGGTCTGTTGAGGTCCTGCTTTGACTAAAACACTGTTACCGGATGAAAACCTGCTCTGCTGAGTGTCTGAGCTGTAATCCACCTTCGAGTTTGTCCATGTGTCCGTCTGGATTCTTTTGGCAGAGAAATGTGTGTTAGACTCCAGTTTGAAAGTCGTTCTTTGTCTCACATTGTCCACTTTAGAAGCAGCTGACTGACTGATAGGAACATTTACTGGACTTTCCCGTTGACATTTAATGTCACTGGATGGTTTCTGGGTCGAACAGTGCTTCGGCGCACTGAAGATCTGTGCATTTTGTGTCATCTCCAACACCAAAGAGTCATTTAGTAAGTCATCGTTTTCCCAATCGTCCTCAAACTCATCGTTTGCTAAAGTGCTTTTAGTGTTTGTTGTGGACACACCAGAGGTGGGACCGTGTGAGGAAGAGGACCGTTTCCCAGAAGCCTCTTTGGAAGCAGGTTTCACTTGTGACGTCGCCTGACTTAAATTTCCACTCACGTGTTGGGTCGGTCCATCGAACAGAAAATCCAAATCGTCATCCATGTGTTGATCCAGGCGCAGCTGCACATCTGTCCCAGCCGCTGCCGTCACAGCTGGTTGACTGTTTCCAGGAAGCGGAGGTGAAAAGTCGTTTTGATCGTCGTTCTCAAAATCCAGGATGTCCTCAGACAGGAGCTCCAGACTCTGCTGGTGCAGCTCCTCCACTTCTTCTTCATCCCGACGAAACATGTTGAAGTCAAACTCTTTGGCCAGTTTCAGCAAGTCGTCCACTACGTTTGGCCTGCGACAAAACAGAACTATTAGTTTACTGTAGCCCTTTTCACAGGTTTCTGAAACCAGGAGGTGGTGCTTACACGTGCAAAACATAACCAGGATACTCGAAAAGCCTGCAGATAACCAGGATATTTATGTGTATGTAAAGTCAGTCAGTCAGAACATTCACAACCTCAAACTCTTCTGGAGCCGTACCTGAACCTACAGATTTCTAATGAGAAGCAAACCTGAGGCTGAATCTATACACATGATGTCTCCACAGCTCGAGCTCTGTGTTATAAACGTCACAGCAGAGACATGTCACGAGAAAACAGGTTTGGGCCGAAGCTGTTGGTTCTCGTGAACCTACCTCGAGGGTTTCTTCTTGGGTTTGGGAACTTGAACATCTGGCGTGCAGGGGATGGTGGCGCTGTCTCCGATCCACTGCTGTAAAGTCGGCTCTGCGACCTTCGGTCTGCCATGCTTCAGTCAAAGATCATAAAACAAGAATGTAAATAAATACTGTTTACTGCTTCTGCATCTGCTGATCTGAACACCATGATAAACAGTGAAAACACTAATAAGCCCAAGAACTGGAGGTTTTTCCCCACCAGCCGTCTCACTGACCTTTGGAGCGATCCTGCTAACGATCTCTGAGATGTCCACAACTCCAGCAGCATGTTTCTTTCCTCTTTTGCCTCTTTTACCTGAAAAGAAAAACAGAATCATCACACAGTTTAAAACCAGCTTGTTTTGTTTGACCAAGAAAACCAAAAACCTCTACCTCCACCAGGAAACCAAAGTTTACAATAAAACAGAAAAAAGTGGCTGGAAACGACAGAAATGAATCTGTAATTAAAACTGTTGTCGATTAATTTTCTGTTGATCGATTAATCCACTGGTTCACAAACTTTTCTGGCATGCCCTGTTCAGAAGGCCAATTAGCAATAATGGGGAAGCAACTGATTAAAAAAAAAAAAGGATTCAGGTTGAATTTTACATAAATAAACATCAGCATCATGTTTGTTTATTCCTCCTCCATAAATCATATTCATTTAACTTTGTTTCACTCTATATTTGTCCCCTGATCATCCACACCGTCCCCTGCAGTGTCTTACGCCCCCCAGTTTGGGAATCACCGGATTAATCGATTAACTATCACTGCAGTAGTAACTGAAATTGTGAACTTTTTTAAAAGACCCCCTGCACTAAGAATTAAGTTTTTAACCTTATCAGCATGCCCAGATATATTATACTGTGAACCATGTCAAAACTGTTTCACTCCTCATACAACTGTGCAGTTTTCTTTATGTATTTAAACAGCAGAACAAACAGTCACTTGCAAATGTTGTTTCCAGTGTTTTTAGTTTTTTTTTTTTTTGTTGGTATTATGCATTACTGTCTTTTCTCTTCTTTTCTATTTATTCTGTTTATCTGACCGTACTTGCCTTAATCTTTATTTATATTCTTAGTACTATGTTTGTTGTTATGCACCACAATGCCACAGCTAATTCCTTGTAAGTGAAAACCTACTTGGCAATAAAACAGTTTCTGACTGTGATTCTGATATGATTTTCTTCATAAGCTAGAACACAAGTCATGTGTAAAGGAGTGAGTCAACACTGAGTGTTTCGGCCTCGGAACAGCAGTCCACTTGTATCAGTACTGGAACAACTCTGGCTGAATTTCTCCAATAGATCACCACCTGTCATTGTGTAGTGTGCTGCAGGCCAGAGGTGGAGGAGTGGGTGGAGGTCTAGAGTCGCATATAAGCCATTTTAATACAATTTTCTTTGATGGAAAAAAAATATATAAATATGTAATTTTAATGAACATGGGTGAGTTTTTCAACACCAGGAGAGGATCTTTAGTTATTCTGGAGAGGAACTCTGGCTGAAGTTTACCGTGTCTGCTGGGTGAAGGAGAGGTGGCGTCCCAGATGATGTCCTGCTGGAAGTCGGAGTCGTTGCATGGAGACTCTCCGCTGAAACCGCCACCTGCTGCGGGTCTCGGGATTCTGGTCGGGGTCTTAAAATCTGGAGGTGAATACAACAGCATTTAACATGTGAGCCTCTTCTCTGTTTGTCTGCACTCTGCATGGAGGTCAGAGGTCAAAGCCTGGAGCTGCAGAGGATTCAGTGTCTTGTTCAAGGTTCTACGTTACGTTCTTAGACATAATGATGCAAAGTAATTTAGTGAATTTAACATCATTCATGTGTAGTTCTGCTAATGATGGACACAATCTGGAACTACTTGCGTACCCTTAATTCTTACCTTGCTGAACTAGGGTTTGTTATTCTTTCTTCTGCTGGAGACCCAGTACAACCCACACAAACACCCCTGCTGGTCCCCAGTTTGAAATCCACTGCTCTAAACAGTGTTTTATAGCTATCCACCATGACACCAGGAAAAAAAAAGGCAAACATTATATTGAAGTTAAAATGTTCCAGTCATAACAGCACTGTGGTGAATTAGTTCTATGCCGAATTGAAGACTGAAAACTATGGTTTGTAAAAGGTATATTAATAATGTCTTCTGATGCAGATTAAATCTTGCACATAAAGGAAAAACCTTGAATTGCGAGGAATTTGAGTGTAGTTTGGCGACAGGTATCCACACAGCAAGCGGTGTTGTCGGCTGTACGGGTCAGACAGCAGCGGCAGGCAAACATCAAATAAAAGTTAAAGATGAGAAACATTTACCGACCTGTCTGTTGACCCGTTGGACAGTCGACCTCCGCCGCTCTCTGTGTCTGCTGAGTCTGTCTCAAACTTCTGCTCAGTCGGTTCGGTTTGTTTGTGGCCGCCTGATGCTGCAGCGGGGAGCCTGTCAGACCGCACGGAGGGTCAAACTTCCCCCAGCCTCCGTTCATGGTTACCCACGGTTACCGGACCACCTGGTGACGGTGTGTCGGTCGACAGCTGGCGGTTAAAACTGAACTATATCCTGTTATTTACAGTTTAATTCGATGTAAGTTCGAACAGCTGTCGGAGCCTTTGAACGTCCCGCCATCTTGTCGTTCCCAGAGTTCCTTTCGAGGGTGCGTTCAAGAGCAACAAAGCTGCGCGGAAACTGCGCACACAGACTCGAGTTTGGACTCGAGTGAAGGATTATGTCCAATTAAACATATAAAAATACGTGTAAAATGTTATTACACAATTTGAACATGGTATATATAATATTATATATACCATGTATATTTATTTATTTATATATTATATTACATACTTATAGATTATCTATGGTGAATTTCACATACGAGAATGAAAATGAATTTAAAGTACTAAAAAATCCTAATTCTTCTTTTTAATACTTTTGTTGCAATAAATTCGTGTTACATTACAACTGCAATCTGTTCAGTATTTACATATTATTGCATTTTTTTTCATACATATAAACCTGGTGATGCAATCGTGACCAGAAACTATGATTTTAGAAGAAAAATCCTAATTCTTCTCTGTTTTTCATTTCTTTATTTTAAAATATTTATTAATATAGCATTTATTTATTTATTTATTTATTTATCTATCGATCTTTGTGTATTTCGTTTTATTTTTTTCACTAAAAATCGGAAAAAAGACTGTGCACATAGAGTTGCGTGGAGAAGGTTATTTTCAGATTTTATTTAGTATTTATTATAGTGACTGTCACCATGATAACTTTTTGTAAAATATTTTGTCACAGTATTATAAATCACTGTGTGTGCTGTGTGCTGTCTGATATCCTTTGAATCAGAGGTTCTTAATTTATTTCTCAGCTACAGGCCCCATACAAGATCGAAACTATACTGCACTGTATGTAAAATACTACTACTTTATTTATGTGAAAAAAAACAACACAAGAAAAATGTATTAGAACAGTATTAATACTATTAAAATATTTGCACCAGAAGTTGTACAACAGAACAGGCCTACCCACAACATACATGCACATCAAACAAGTCTGTTTCACCCATGCGCACAAAAATAAAATGTCGATTCTGATTATTTAAAAATAATATACAATTTTTAAAAAAAGTATTTTGTGGACTAAAAAACTAAATCTGACCTTTAATCGGCATGAAGATGAGTAGATAATGACTGGATTTTCATTTTTGGGTGAACTATCCCTTTAATTTGCAACTGGTCAATGTGTGGCTGATTTTAATTACTTAATTTACTGCTGGGTAGCTCGCAAATTTACCCCTGGGACAGATAAAGTCCAATCTCTTTCCACGATAATAATTTCTACAGTACTTTTACTTTCATTAGTAAATACATATTAGAACATTTGCTGGTGATATTCAGGTTTGGTATGCACGACTTTTAATTGTAACAGAGTACTTTTAAATTGTGGTATTGCTCCTTTAAGTTAAAGATGCTAATACTTCTGTGGAGTAAATTCATGAACTTAAACGCCGAGGACGAGGTTTGGGGGTCGTGTTGCTGTGGTCCAATGATCCATCGTACAATCACAATCATCATGTGATGAAGATGTGGAGCAGCAGTAAATCTCAGTTAATTCAGAGTCTCAGAGACATTAGACATCAAATAAACTCATGTGCGTGTTCAAAGTGCAGCTGCAGGCCGAGTCCATCCAGCAGACGACAGCAGCAGGGGTTGTTTGTGAAGCTGTCAGCAGCAGCTCTCTTCCTCCTCCTCCATTTCCCCAAAGGAAGGATTAACGCGTCACATCCCGCTGGGCCGACAGTATATATGTGAACACAGTGATGCTGCTGCTGAAAACAAGTTCACTTCAAAATATGATGTAGCTGTTTGGAAAAACACATGAAAAGTGACTGAGAGCGCTGAATTATAACTGATGAAGTCCAAGTTTGACAAAAACGTTTTCTTAATTTCTTATTATCAGTGAATTTCACGAGAACTTATAAAGATAATATTGCAATGTTGCCATTGCAACAGTTACCGAAAATTCAACCAATCCCGGTGAATTCTGCACAATATTGCAATATTGTCCAATCATCGCAACTTTTCTGGAGATTGAACCAATCACTGTTGAGTTCCATTCATGGCCCCCATGCAAATCTCATACTTGTATGTCTCAATGAACAGATTCAGTGTTTTATTATTTATTGTGTTATTGTATTTTTTTTATTATTATTATTTTGTCTTGAGTACTGATAAGAACTGATGCTAGCTGCCTTTTTTGTAAGGTTACTTAGAACACTTAGAAAAGAGAGCAGTTTTTCTGCTGGAACAAATTGCCTTTGATTTCATAATTAATTACACAAAAAAATGTCACTTGCTCCCACAATTTCATTGCAAAAAAATGCCTAGAAACACTGCAATACACATCACAATTTTTTTTAGAAAGTTACAGTGAAATCAGACATTTTGGGCTGCAACAATCCCCCCAAAAAAGTCTGCAAAATCCTGACTGAGTCATTTCACTGCAATACATGGTGTTAGAGGTAAGGTGTGGTAGGTGCGACAGGGAGGAGAAAAACACACATTCATAACCAAAAATAAAGGGCACAGGTGCCTGTAATCAAGTCTTGGAAGCTTTGGATTTCCTAACATGTCTGTGAGGGTAAAATCACTTGAAATGTCATTTGGTGTCTGGTAAGAAAGAAAGAAACTTATTAAGCAACCTTATTAAACCCCCGTCCCTGATTCAGTTCCACTGACAGAGCTGAGCAGGGACAGTGTGCGCTGTCGATCCAGTGGGACATTTTCTGACTATGGGGTTTTGGCATAAAGGGCCTCAGGACTGTGGTATGGCACCTGATATTTTTGCCACCACCAATATTACCACCACCACCACTGTTAATAATAATAAAGTCAGGGAGAGAGCTGGCAGCACGTCTGTGGGATCGAGGCTCCATCTGGGAGCTCGGAAACAGGTCAGCAGGTCTGCCTGGTCAACAGTGTTGTTTCCTTTTTATTGTGTTTAATTATCGGTTTGAATCCCTTCTCTGCACCATCACAACCATGTGTCCAGTACTGGGGGGATGTTTATTGGGGTTTGGCAGTTGGATTCAGTTGTGGTTTTGGTTGAGTGGAGGAATGAAGTGACCAAACTTTCTTCTTCATATCTCCTGCTCCAGAGAGATCCGTCAGAGCGCCCCGAGTCAGCACACTCCAGCCAGCAGGAACAAGGCGGGACAGTTCCCATGAGGTGGGAGGGGCGGAAACTGTATTAACTGTATTAAAAAATGGAAATAACTGGAACCACTCAGACAAAATCAACATTTACAACAGCTTCATCATTTTTAATAACGTGTGTGTGTATATATATTCATAAGCTGAGGAAAATGGGGATAGGAAATTACCCGAGTTTTTGGTGCAAATTCATTCTTTAAGGATTTAAATATAGATGAAATATATGTAATTTATGAAATGTTTTGGTCTGCTTTAATTTAATTCATTTCTAAACTTGATCTGTGCCAGAAAACACTCTCATTCCAGACAAGAATTCACAACTTTAAAACTATTAAAAATGTGTTAAAAGTCCTCAAAATCTAAAACTAACAATACCTACTGATAACATAGGTGTAGAAATATGCTATCATAATCATCTTTGTTTTAAAATTGATTTTTTTAAAATTAAAATATTGTCATTTAAAGTTGTATCCCAGATTTCCACCAACTCTTTCAGATTTTTACAAAAACCTGATTTAATCAGGCATAAAAATGGTCAGCTATACCCTAAGGACCCCTGTCTCACTTCCTGGTTTAAAAATGGCGAGAAAACTGTTCAAGCGCTGGTCAACTTTATATTTTTAGACAAATTCCTTCAATAATATTCCTGTCAGGTGTGTCTAAACCATAACACGTCGACTCTGTAGTCCTTCTAAATCAAAGCTAAACAAGAATTAGCATGATTAGCATTACGAGAACTCTGAGCAACTTTAAAAAATAAAAGGGCTGGTTGACGTCTACATGTGATAAAAACAGGTTGGCCTGTTTCAAGGTTTAATAGCCAAAACTTTGATGTTTTAAAATATTTTTTTTTTACTTTTAAAATAAGTAAAAATCAAAAAACCCTCAAAATGGTTTGGTCAGTTCTCCAGTCCAACACTTAAAGTTCCTTTTGCACAATTTTATCATTGATGTTCCACAAATATGAAGATTCAAAAAAACAACACGTCCACCGTTTACTGTCCTCCAGAAGAGTGCAGTTCTCTTTCCAGCTCGCCAACTGTGGACCGCGGTGAAATCTGAGCGATTCATCATCGTCCCGTTGGGCCGACATGCCGGCCCTCCGCCTGGCTCGCAGCCAAACACAGATACGCACCATATTTCATGGCCTGTGCGTCCGAACAGAAAACCCTGCTGCTCTAAAGAAAACACTGAGATTCGATGCACTGAGGAAGGAATCCGTGGCAGAGCTGTCAGGAAGGAAAGAGGCAGCTACCTGCTTTTTGCATTACAGTGGCAGTGAGCTAAATGGTTCTCTTTTTTTCCCCCAGTAGACATTGTCCGTCTTTGAAATGTGATCCAGGACGCTGGTGGAGGCTCGTTAGAGAAGGTCTGAGCGCTTTCAGGCCGGCGGATCAGAGAGCAGTGTCAATATGCTGCTCTGTAATCTCACCGATCTGTCACTGTCTGCTTAGACGTGCCACCAAACTGCAGAACCCCGGTTTACCCCAGTCAGTGTGCAGCTACTAGAGAGGAGAGGAAGTAACTAAGTACAAATACTTCATAACTGTATTTGAGTAGAGTTTTCAGGTATCTGTACTTTTCTTTTATTTTTATTTAGTGTCATTGTGCGCCGCCTTTGCAACATCAAGAGTGATTTCAGCTTAAATGGTCGCACATAGAAAAGACGAGTTCTTGGTGTATCTATCGGTGCACATCATGTACGACAGACGCAACGAAAACAACAAAAAAGTAACAAGATAAAAAAAAACGTAACAAGACAAAACCAATGAAAAAGAGACAACAAAATGAAAAAGACGTAACAAAAAACATAAGATGAAAACAGCGTAAAAGACACATCGAGACAAAAAAGACACAACAAAACATAGGATGAACACAGCATAACAACCAAACAGAACATAACAACAGACAAAAACGATGTAAAAGGTAAAAATGACGTAATAAAGCAAAAATAGCCAAAAAGATGATGAAAACAACACATATAACACAGTGAAAAAGATGTGTAAGATGACGAAAACAATGTAAAAGTAGTAACAAGGTGAAAGCTACGCAACAAGATGTAACAAGACAAAATAACATAAAAGATGTAAGAAGATGAAAACCAGGAAGAGGTTCAGTTACTTTGTACAGCCACTAAAAGTGTCCATCTGAGGGCAACACTTTACTTCCATTTCAGAGACTTTTCCACTTTTACTGCAGTAAAGAAGTTGAATCAGTACTTCCACTAGTATCTGTGCTTCTACTCTTCTAAAGAATATGTGGACTTTTGCCACCTCTGAAAGTACATTTACTCAAGTACTGTACTTTGATTCAAACTTGAGTGGGAAGAAAAATCTACCAGAATTACTTCTCTTTGTACTAGAAAGAAATATTTCCGACATGAAACTGCTCACAGCAAAGTCAGTGGATCATTCTGAGTATCTGGGTCATGATCCTTTGAAAGAGACATTTTTCAAAATGTATTTTTTGGCATTTTGAGCACCACAAGCTGAGTTATGTTGCAGAGAAGGCAGACGTATCTATGGCAGCGATGTATAAACAGCACTACAGGCCAGAGGAACTACATGTATTTATAATTTTGGGGTGAACTTTGGGGTAAATGATCTGAATACTTCTTCCACCACTGAAAAAAAATACATTTTCATACATTTGCTTCCTGAATCAGCTCATTCCAGATACTAACCGCTTATGTTTGATATTTTCTTTTTCTGAAAATTTGTTCCTGCAGAGTTCTGTCTGATCCTCACACGGTGGGCACGTGTGCAGAAAAATCCCCCCCCCCCCCAAAAAAGCCCCCCCAAAAAAGTGACGAATTCCGGCGCAATATTATTGAAAATGTTCCGGGAATCGACCTTCACTGACGTCAAACTTAAATTAACAACATTAAATGTCTTCCTCAACTTGTCTCTTGTCTCTCAACTCTTCCGACTTCTTTTTAATGTTTCTCAGGTGTTTAACTTGGTGCAACTTGGCTGCCAGCTGATACAAATGATGGACAAAACTTAGTTAGCAGAATAGTCCTTTAAATGATGCCGGTATCAGGACACTTGCACAAAAGGAGCACAGGTTTCTCTTTTCCTGCAGTGGACAGAATCTGATCCGTGATGTTGCACTTTTATAACATCCAGCACATCTTTCAGGTGCATATAAACACGGCTATTCTCGTTTATTGGCCTGTTACTGCTCTCGCGGGGCGTCTCGGGATGTTTCAAGTCCAGTTCCTGGTCGTGCTGTTGTGTAGCGTCGCAGCTCCTGGCAGCTCCCAACACTTTGGTGTAACAGCTCATTTTGCAGCAATTTTCTTTGTGTTTATCTTCGTTTTTAGTGCTTCTCCTGCTGCAGGATATTTCTGTTCATGCAACAGTTTGCAGCTCTGCAGCTTCCTCAGGCTGTAAATACAACTCCCTGTTTATGTAATTATCATTAAAATGTATGGTTTTATTATTGATTACTGATCAACACATCATTGACTGTTTTTTTTATATCCAATACTGTCATCTCATCTCATCTCATCTCATCTCATCTCATCTCATCTCATCTTTGTTTGAAGCAAGTTGTTTCCTGCCTCCTCCTCCCCAGACCTGAGGAAGCTCAGGCAGGCTGCAGGAACACTGCAGGGTGGGAGAAAAAAATTCATTCTCCTAAGTATTTTTTTTTTTTAATAATTCCTGAATCAATTTTTTCCCGATGCTAACTTGATTTATTTATACATATAAATTTAACTAGCGCTTAGTCTGTTAGCTTGATGCTAGCATATAATGGAAATTCCCATTGACATGCTAACAAAAATTAGCATCACGATTGCGGTAATATTATTTTAACAAATGGATCGATTTTACTTTGCATCATAACATTAAACGATCAGTGTGCTAAGACTCACAGGCATATATTCCCTATGATCTGTGACATTACCAGTAATATGAATCTTAGTACCGGTAGAATCACGATACATATCGAATCAGCACCCAGGTATGGTGATAGTATTTAAGTGTATTAGCTCATCCCGACTGCAGGAGCACAAAATGAGCACAATATTGTCTGTCAATGTAAATTTAAGCCCGTTATCCTGAAAACAAAAGCCCACTGCTCTGAAAATACACACTCCAGAGTTTGAATTAAGTGACTATGTTTCTCACTGCTGCCAAACTCCATTAACATTTTGCTCAGTTTAACCGTTATAAAGATCTACTCTTTCCAGAAGATTATTAATGATTTCTTGTGACTCATAAACAGACATTGACTCATTCTGCAAACATTTGGCTTTAATTCGAGCTCTAATTAGCATGAAACAGGCAAACTAAAACAGTTATTCTGGCCCAGAATGGAAATTTCTAATGAGGACGACGTGGCTGTGGCGCTGATGTCAGAGAAGCGATTATTTCAGTTTAGGTTCCTTAATCTTAGATGACATATCCTGGTCATTTAATGATATATTACAGTAAATATATTGCAGATTTCTCCTTTAATTCAATGCGATGAGCTGTTTTGTTTGTTGTCTGTGTAGACTCAGGAAGAATATCCAGTGCTTACGCTGGTGCTACTGGGGATCAAGACAGTAAATCATTTTTCATGTAAAACATTTTATGTTTCCACCATCACAGATATGAGGATTTGTTGCTTTTACTTTGAATTATTTCAATAATTTTACTGTGTTTGTAATCATGTTGAGGTTGGACAAAACAAACATTGTAAAAGTGTCACTTTGGCTCATTGTGACGACATGACAATCAATCAATTAATGGAGAAAATAAGCAGCATATTAATCCATAATGACCGTACATTTTCAAAATTATTTTTAACATACTTTTCCTCAAGTAACATTTTTACAGTGTGTATTAGTACTTGTACTGCAGTAAAAGATGTTTATATCTGATGTGTGTACAGTAGTAAAACAGCTCTTCCTAAGAGGCTTCATCTCATTAACAACATCAACTATAATCACCTCCATTAGGCTGATTGACTCTGAGAAGCTGCTCGCTGTTTATTTTTCTGTCTTTGGAAACATTTCTTTTTTCAGTCCAGCCTGCAAGAGATGGTTTCAGCTCACTGCCTGTTTGTTCCTGACAGACACAAGATGGTGACAAGAATAAGACAAAAACAAGACAGATAAGTGGAAATGTTGGTATTAACTACAGTGTCTGTAGTTTATTCTCTTTGACTCCAATCCAATTTTATAATGATGGAAAAATATCTGCTTTGTGGCATTTATATATACATACTTTTCCTTAAGTAGAGTTTTTAAAAAATACACCAGAGTTCAAAGATACATACATGACGGGATGTTTAACTGAAAACAGCACAGATGTGGCTCAGTTACAAGAAGACGGGGGATTATTTTTAGCACGTATGAAGCAGAAGAAAGTGAAACTTTGAAACAGTCCACATGAAGCGAACTAAAGCGAGGCAGACATGACGTCATGCAGCCACAGCCGGTCAACAGACGGAGATGGGCAGCATTTTCCTCCATCACAGGCTTGAAAAGAATTCCCATCGACGTGCTCTTCAGCCGGGCTGCCAGAGCGGCGAGGAGTCCAGAGTACACAGTTTACAGCTCGCCGCACTTCAAGTCTAATGTTCCACGAGCCTCTCTTCAGATTTCCACTTCAACACCCACTTTAATGCGTGCAAACGACTCCAGTTACCGTTTCATTACGGGCCTATAAACTCTACGATAAGTGGCTCCGTCACATCCATCTGAAAGCCGTCCAAGACGTCGCCCACAAAGTGCCCGCTTCAGTGTGCAGCGTGCATGTGTTTGGGCTGGACTTAATGCTGCATTTATTGCCACTGACTGGCCCATTGTAATCTATGTCAGATGGTGTCCCAGCTTTTTTGTTTTTGTGAGGAGCACAAAGGGGGAAGCAGGAAGGACGCTCACAGGCTTTCTGAGAAGCTGAGAGGGAAAATCTTCAGCGTGCAGGTTTAAGTTGAAGGTTCATTCTAAGGTCACAGCAGAGCGAAGCTTCGGCTGTTCAGGGGCCTTTCTGATGAGACAGTAGGACAAAACTGAAGAAGGGAGTTTTTCTTCTAAACACACTCTACATGTTAGAATATAGTTGCTGAAAACATGAAAAGACTGAGAACTATTTAGTACTGAAGTCTGGGGTAAGACTGGTGTTCAGGATTCAGGATTTTTTTGGGCGGACCTGAAACATGTCTCAGTGACGTGCCGGAGCCACTGTCCCCCAACGCTGTATAACGACACCACCTCACCCTCCTAAACAGTCAGTTACAAACGTACCTTGAGTGACTCTCTCAGTCCAAATCAGCCCAGCAGTTCACTTCAGCTCACTTCAGTTCCAACAACCCGACACAGAATAAAAAAAATACCATCCTGTCACCATCCTCTGGCTCTGGTGGCTCAAGCATGTCTGGAAATGTCCAATAAATCTGCTGGACGGATCGTCCATCATTCAAATTGGGCTGGGTGGTTAATAACATGTTTCTGTGGTGTGACAAACTCAGAACACATATTTATTGTTGCTTCACATGATCTTTAAGATTTTTTTCTCTAAAGAAATTTGTATATAGTAATTTTCATTGTTAGTGGTGGAAGCCAGTGGTGTTTGCTTGTTACAAAGGGCTAATTGGGAAGTCGTTCTTGGAAAATCTTTGGAAAAGGGCAGGTACTGTAAAAAAAAAAAAGCTTTTCAGGTGATTAATTGAACCATTTTCTCTATCACCATCTCTCATGGACTAACTTTAACCAATCAGATCAATGAACTAGTAGAGCCAGTTAGTAAATCAAAGAAAACCCAGAGTCACTGTGGTTTGGACACAAGCGCACAGCTTGATATGAAAATGGGATTTGTGATTTTAGGCAATATAAATACAATCTGATTGATTAACTGATTGATTTGACCGTCTAGCACAAGCAAGTTAGCATGCTAACATGCTAATTAGCACTAAACACAGAGCACAGTGGAGGCTGATGAGAATGTTTTGCAGGTATTGGATCACAACCCAAAGAATTTGACAAATTAAAATGTTGGCGCCAGAAGAAAAGTCAGAGGATCATTAAACTTATTGCAACTTATCCTAAGGGAGGGAGGCAGAAAATCATGACATCATTTACAGTCTGATACTTAAACTACTATACTTATACAAGCTGTGACTGTCTTGACTTGAAAAATTATCTTTTGAATTGATAAACATCATATGTGTGATTCATGGCACAATTCAAATGGGATCAATAAATAATTTCTACAGTTCATATTTTATGGTGGTCCACTGGAAGGGACATGACTTGGGCACTGACTCTGCTTTGACGAGTCAAAATTGTGTTGTATTTCCTCCATCATTTTAAAAATGGGTCTTTAAAAATGGCAGTTGCTGGTGTTGCATGTGTTGACCAATCAACACTGACACACACTAATGTCTGGACCAATCACTGTGCTCTTACCTTGCTCAAAGTACCTCAGTCTGCTGGGAGAGTACCTACCCTGAAGTAGGAGCTAAAAAAATCCCTCAAAACTGTGTTACAGCTAAGATTATTTATAGTTCCTGTGGTGTGGAAACAATAAAAAGAGGCAGGGGGTCTCCAATAGTTCTTAGAAGTATGGAAAAGTTCCTCAGGTCTTGTTATGGATGTGAGTCAACAAACTGAAGCTGTGATGTCCTGAGGTGCCAAAGAGCTCTCAAACCAGTCTGTAAATCTTCCCGAGGCGGCTGTTTGTGCCGGAGAATCACCTTGTTGTGGTGAGATATCGGGTTTCCCAAGAACCGGCTCCGTCGTTGTGGGCACAGAAATGTCTCAGAGATTAAACAGTCCAAGACGCACATCTGATGAAACAAAGAAGAGGATTTCAGAGCCAAACACAATGGATCTTGAAAGTAGAATATTTTCAAGAGCTAATTGCGTTGGGTAATGCATTTGAACATTTATCAAGCTCGTCTGTTTTCTCTCTAAATCTAAAACACCCGCAGGAATGCTTTCATTTGCAGACCGTAAGTGCTGCAGGCTCAGCTGTCAGCACGCAGCATGTCGGAGTACAGTATCTGAACGTGCAATGGAGCAATGAAACCAGTCGCCCAAAGCCTTCATTCTTCCCAGGATGACAATAGTATTTGGCCTGTGTCGGCTCTCCCTCTCTCGTTCCCTGGACGTGGCTCATGGAGTCTGGAGAAATCCCCTCCGCCGCTCCAAAAGCGAGGATTGTTCAGATTTATGGACGAGCTTTACTGGACTGTTGGGAACCGGCGTGCAATCACTGCGCTGCAATGAAATCCCGACATTATTCTGCCTCGACCATAATTGACTTCATTTTGACCTGAGTCGAGACTTTCGAACTAATTCAGTGAAACTGTCTGTCGCATGTGAGTCCTGCGTCAGAAAACTCGACCATTCTGAATCTTCCAGCTGCGTTTTTTATTGACAAACTTGTTTAAAGGTTGAAGAGGAGGAGGGAGAATATGTGAGGCCACAGGGGGGAAGTAAAAAAGTTAATGGAAATTAACTTCTTGGACTCTTAGGACAGATGAACGACTGTTTATTGAAGGGGTAATTTTCAACCTGGTTTAAATGAACACAGTTTATCTACATTTAAAGTTTAATTACAAGTAGCTGTGCCTTCAGTCATTTAAAGGTGCAGTCTGACATTTTGCAAAATCCCCTTTTTTGTCATCTTAAGACATGTCCAAGTTGTATTTAGTCTAATTTAGCCTAATTTAGCAGTTGCCTGTGTTTTTGTGACTTGCAGTGGCAGCTGGTATTTGATAAAACTTCACCAACTATGCAGCAAATTTATATTTTTGCTTGGTTATGTGATCTATTACTCTGCCTCCAGTTTTTCGTTTGTTTTGCCTCCAGCTAACACTGTGAATTTCTGTTTTAAACAGACTCAGAAACAAAAACCGGCAGATCCGATGGCCTGTTGTTCCAAAAATACAAACCTGGAGGGTTTTTTTTTTTTTTTTTTTGCCTTTAATATCTTAGTGTATTTTGACACACGACCATCAGGTGACCATCGTCAGGAGACCCTCATCGTCATGGTAACAATTGTCAGGTGACCTTTGTTGTCACAGTAACAATAACAAACGTGGTCAACATTGTGAAATGTCACATTTTGGTTAGGTTTAGGCAACAAAAATACTAGACAGATCATGGTTTGGGTTAAAATGAGTGGGTTAGGGTTAGGTTAAGTTACGAACATAAGTTCTAAGCAATGGGTAGGACATCAGAACAATGGCACCATGTCAGGACGTGTTTAGCCTAGCTTAGCACAAAGGCCACAAGCAGTGAGAAACTGTTAGCCTAGCTTCTTCGAAAGATAAGAAAACTATTGCAACTCCAAATGGGTCTGATTAATATGTTTTACCATCAGTAAACGCACAAAAAATGTATCATACATTGGATGTCTCATGATTTTGGTGAACAGTGAACTGAATGGGTCAGTTTGCGACTAAAGACCATGAACATCGTACACTCCTGAGATAGTTAACATCAGCTGGTAAAAAACAATGTGGTGCAGATTCGCAGCAGAGAGAGAGATCGTGTGCAAATCGACGTGATATAAAAACTGTCCTTGATCATGTAGCACAACACAAATTTAACCAATCATCATGAATTCTGCACAACATTGCAATTTTGTCCACTCACAACTTTTCCAAATTTTGCTCTGCTCTCAGTGTTTTATTATTAATGATTTATTTTTTTATTTTTTTTCATTTCGTCGTGGGTACTGGAAAGAACTCAAGGCTTGTCATTGTAACTGACATTTATCAATGCTCTGTGCATTTTTATACCTTATAATTTTGTGCTGTTTTGACTCTTGTTTTTTTTTTTTAATTTGAGCTCCAAAAAGATTTTTCTTCTTTCTGGTACACTCCCCAGGTGCACGTAATATATTTTAATAGAATTTTTGAAATCCTGAGCCTTTTATAGTAAGGTTGCTTAGAAGACTCAGAACAGAGTGCGATTTTATTCTCCTTCAAAAAACTGCCACTTTCTTTTTGCACTCTTAAAAACGCTTAAAAACATTACAACATGTATAATAAAATTTTAGAAAAGCTGCCATGAAATCATGACCAACAACACAGAACCCTGCAGTCGGGCTCCTCTCAGTGTTTGTATGTTTCTTCCTGTTTCTGCTGCTGTGATGGATGTTCACACTCAGTTTACTGCAAACACAACAGGTCACCACCAAGACACTCCCACAATCTCCTTCACCCACCACCACTCTGCTGACATGGCTGGTGATGTCATCAGCCAGTACAACAGTACTTGAGTAAATGTACTTAGTTACTTTCCACTACTGTTACAAACACAGGCTTTAGAGACTTAAACATTCACTATTGTGATGGTGAATTCCCAGAAGGCCTCGCTCCTCCTCAGCTTGGTGTTTTCATGGCGCTCATTGACAAACAGCCTGTTTAGGCCCCGCCCACCGCTAACGAGCTGAGCTAATTGAAGTGAATCTGATGGTAAATGAGTGAGCTGCAGGCGAACACTCTCACTCTCATTAACCCCCAACAGCTACAGATTACATGTCACTGTGACTCATTAGTTCTTCCTCTGAACACGAGAAATGATTTGACCTGAAACCCGCAGCTGAGGAACCACGGGAGGAATCAAGGATAAAAACAAGCAAACAAAAAAACACTTCTTTATATTTTATTTTGTTTTGTTTTGCTGCTTGTTCTGTGGTGTTGGTGGTGCCATACAATGTGCAGGGCATTTGTGCAGTTACTTTGGGAAGAACATCTGTGCAACAATACTCAGTATGCTTTATTGGGCGTATGGATCTGGGGGTGATGCTGTCTGTTAGTTGTAATTTTAATTGTGCATGTGTGCTATCAAACTACCAATGTGTTGCCCGTGTTCTAAAGGCTAATCTAATCTAATCATAGGAGCATCAGCTGATGTCAAATAAGGTGTGTTAATTATCACTTTGAGTGCATTTGGGCCTTAAATCCACCTACTACATCATTTTTTTGTTATCAAATATTTATTGAAGTTCCCGTTATGCACGACAAATAGTAATATTCACTGCCTGGCCAAGACAAGTCACCACCAGGATTTAGCTAATCAAACAGGTAAGACTCTTCCACTGGATAATTACTGCAGTGATTAATATGTTTCAGCTGGTAACAAGTTATTTAACTCTAACTCCAGTGAGCAGCTTCTCATTTATGAAACAACCATGTCAGAAGACATATCCTGTGACTCTGTTTCAGAAGAGTCAAATTATTGTAACTAAAAATACTCATGAAACTACTAAAACTGGGTTAAGAACTGTCCGACACATTATTAAAACCTGGAAGGATAGTGGTGAACCAACATCTTCCAGGAAGAAATGTGTCAGAAGAACATCTTGAATGATCGTAATCAGAGATCAGTTAAACGTTTGGTGAAATCAAATCATAAAAAATCAACAGTAGAACTCACAGCATTGTTTAATAGTGAAAGTAAGAACATTTCCACACACAATGAGAAGAGAACTTGAGGGACTGGGACTAAACAGCTGTATAGCCTTAAGAAAAACACTAATCAGTGAGGCTAAAAAAAGGCTTCAGTTTGCTAGGGAGCACAAAGATTGGACTCTGGAGCAATGGAAAAAGGTCATGTGGTCTGACGAGTCCAGATTTACCCTGTTTGAGAGTGATGGGGGAATCAGGGTAAGAAGAGAGGCAGATGAAGTGATGCTCCCATCATGCCTAGTGCCTACTGTACAAGCCTGTGGGGCAGTGTTCTGACCTGGGGTTGCTTCAGTTGCTCAGGTCGAGGTTCAGCAACGTTTTGATCTCATCCGGTCTCGGAAACCCACTGCATAATTCTGAAAAATGCTAAAAGTGGGCAGCAGAGTGGATGAGTGTGGAAGGAGGCGCTCAGAGGACAGTGATATTATAACTTACAATTTACAGTTTCATTTAGCAGATGTTTTAATCCAAAGCGATGTGCATCTGAGAGCTGATACAACAAAAGCAAGGATCTCGACAGGAGAGAACAACACGAGTCAGTCATGGGGCAAAGTTCAAGTCTAATAGGATGTAGATGCCTACAGGTGGTGCAAGTGGCAAAGTGCATAGAGTGCATAAGTTTTATTTATTTATTTTTTTATGGATGTCTTGTGCAGTCAGTCAAGTGCAAAGGTGTTCACGACAGATATCTTTTTAAACATAAATTTCATGATTAAATTAGTCCCAAACAGTCGACTGTACATCAACATTGGCACTGCAACCCGTGAAATGCAGATTTTTATAAATTTGGTAAGAAATGTCAACATAAACTGTGACATTAACATGTTTCATCAGACATATGGTTTAGTTTGCAGCACAAAAATCACGTTTAAGTGAGCCGCACCTCTTTAAATTACCTGCCTTTTCAGGTGAACAGATGACGATTGTCTTTCATAAATGAGCTGGACTTCCTGTCCACCAGGTCGATGTGTCCCGCTGAGGTAAACTGACCCCTCCCTCCCTCGTCTCCCCCCACCTCACCTCCTCCACTTCCTCTCTCAAGGTAACCATGATCCTCCCTTCCCCGAGTTCCTGGATCCTCTGTCCGACACTGAATACCTTCCCCTTTTGCCCCGCACATGGGGAACCACATTTAATCCCTCCTGAAGCAAGCATTTAATTAAAGGCAATAAATTATCCAACTTTGCGTTGAGCTCTCCTGGATCCCACAGATCTGGATGCAGAACAGAGCAGGTTTCAGGAGGAGCTGAGTGAGCTCATGGCGGCTGTTGTTTTTAAGCCGAGTATTGATGGAGCGGCAGGTCACAGGCTGCAGACCTGGAGGAGGCACATTAATGTCTCCCTGGAATTTGGGCCTGCTCAGGCTAACGTTCGTTACTCGAGGACAAATTAGGAGTGGGTTTGTTTAGATAAACCTCGTTACCTCTGCGAGCTCGCCGCCTGCAGCCAGGAGGGGGTCATCCCCTGGGCACTGGAGCCCCCGCTGCTTCTTCAGCACCAATTCATCACCATCTGTACACATCTGCTGCATTCCTTCCTGCTGAGAGAACACAGACAGAGGATCGCAAACACTGAGACCAAACTGAAAAATAAAAGTGACTCACCTGATATATCAGGTGTTTACATAAGATGACATACCTCCACTGGGCTCCTCCTTTTTCTCCGCTTTCTTCTTTGTTCACCTGAAGACTTTGACCTTTTCTTTAAGAAATGAATGTGAAAACGGATATCTGCCTGTTGACATGTGTCCATTAGGGCGGAATGACTTTGAAAAAAATATCTGATTGCAATTATTTTGACTGATACTGGAACTGCGATATTACGGATATGATCATTTTACATCATTATTCTTATTTTGATTGAAAAACATGTTAAATTGATTATGGTGTTTTGTTTTTTGGTTTTTTTTTTGCAGGAATCTGCACCAAATGAAGATGTTTTTTTTTTTTTTAAGTCAGTAGAATCTGATGTGTAGGACAAGACGTCTCTGTCTGTAACAAATCTTCCACCTCCTGAAAATCTGAAAATTGCAGAAAGCCATATTGCTACTTCGCTAAAATTTCGATTAATCGTGCAGCCCTGGTGTCGTCTGGCAAACGTCCCTCAGCGTGGACGGGCCAGGTCAGATGAAGAATTGTGGGGAACAGGATCCAATGTCATTTTTTCATTTGACAGCTCAGGGTTGATCACGAGGAAAGATACGTTCTGACAGTTTTTTCTTTATTTATTATTCATTTTTCCTTTGCGGGAGATCAGCACCCACCAGAAGTTGGTGCCCTACGTCACTGGTTCCCCAACCTGGGGTCCAGGCCCGCCTCAGGCAGCAAAACTCACAGGGGGGTCACCTGGTCTGCTCTGCTCTGAGGTTGTCAAAATTAGATTTGAACATGTTAACTGCTGAGAAAGACTCCAGAGGATTTAGAATCTAAAAACAGATTGTTGCAGTCTAAAATGCCTGATTTCACAGAAGCTTTTCTAAAAAAAAAAACATGTGATGCAATGATGAATGTTTTTAGGCTTTTTTTTGTTTGTTTGTTTGTTTGCAATGAAATTGCAGGACCAAGTGAAAATTGTCAAAAGAAGTAGTGTTTTTTTTTTTCTATAATTCAATAATTTGTTAAAAACCAAAGGGAACTTGTTTCAGGGAGAACAAGATCACACTCTGCTCTGAGTAACTTTACCAAAAAGCCCCAGGATCACAAAATTTTTAACAAAATCTGCTCTGTTTGTAGACGAAGAAGTGCACCTGGGGGGGATATTCCACAAAGAAGAAAAATCTTTTTGTGGGGCTCAAACTCAAAGTCAAAACAGCACAAAATTATAAAATATAAAAGTGCATCAGAGCAATGACAAATGTTCCTTTTAGTACCAGTGAGAAAATAACAAAAATATAAATAAAAATAGTAAATAATTAAACATTGAGTCGTTTCATTAAGATGTAGGTGTACAATGGGACTGCAATGATTGGCAGCAGTTGTAGGAAGCAGTGATGATTGGTCAAATTTGTGGAAAAGATACAGAGTTTGAACAAAATTGCAAGGTCGTGCAGAATTCACAGAGATTGGTCGAATTTGTGTGAATCGTAGCAATTGCCACTTCCTGGAGGGACGGATGTAAACTTGGGGTGTTGCTGCTAATTGCAAAAAAGGTGATTACAGTGTTGTGGAGAAATGTAAAGCAACCGACTGCACAACAAAGGAGGGAAAAGTTTGGACACAAACTGTCCAAACTGATCTGGTGGAGGAGACGTGCAGTCTAAATGAATTTGGACTCATGTCTTCAGGTGTGACTGTGAGTGTGTATATGTCGCAAAAGAGACATATGAAGACAAGACGTAAAAGACAAAATGACAAAAAACAAAAAGATGAAAAAGAGGTCAAAATGTAATAAGACAAAAAAAAGTAACAAGATAAAAACTACATAAAAAATGTAAGAAGAGAACAACAGAAGACGTAACAAGAAAAGATGTGAAAGAGACAAAGATGTCAAAATGTAACAAGACAAAAAACAATTTAAAAGACGCAAATAGACAAAATACAAGACTAAAAAAGTAACAAAAAAACATGTAAAAGACATAATGAGAAAACAACATAAAAGACGTAAAAAGGCAAAAGAGACATCGCATAGACAAGACGTAAAACACATAACAAGACAAAAACATGTAATGAAACAAAAAGAACCAACAACTGAAAGACGAAAAGATGTGAAAATGTAACAAGACAAAGAAAACATAACAAGAAAAAATGTAGAAGACATAAGAAAACAACATGAAAGACGTAACAAGACAAGATGCAAAAGAGAAAAAGATGTCAAAATGTAACAAAAACTACGTAAAGATGCAACAAAACAAAAAATAAACAATGTTAAAGATGCATCAAGACAAAAAACACAACAAGACTTTAAAAAACAAGATAAAAACTTTGTAAAAGGCCAAACAAGACAAAACAGAGGAGAGGAAACTCAACCGTGGAGAAGAGCTGAGGTTCAGTTAGCTTAGCACAGAAATATCTGATACAAATGTCTTCCAGAAGACGACTTTTTTACTTTTGTCCTGAGTACAGTTTCAGAGTCTGAACTTTTTCACTTTTACTGCAGTGAACAAGTTGAATCAGTAGTTTTTTTTTAAACACAAGTGTCTGTACTTGTAGTTGAAAAAATAAAGTGTGTACTCTTACCACCTCTGACTAATACTAATAATCATAATAAATAAACTGCCTGGACACGTTGCATTTACTGCCTGAGTGATCTGTGGGAAATTACACCACCACCCAGCTCCAAACAGTCATTTAAAAATCTTTCTCAAATCAGATTTAGCTGTTTATTTTGCTGTCGCTGTGTTGTTGTCGCAGCAGCCGCAGCCTCTCCGGAGACCCAACATGGTGTTTCTTTTTCAACCTCATCTTTTTTGCATTTTTAAGCGAGCACGTTTGATTCTTTGATGAGCGCTCGACCTCGGCTGACTGGCTTAATCACACATTTAGCTTTAAAAAACAGACATGAAGGCAGTTTCCACAATCCCCTAAAGAGGGCAGTCAGACCTGGGAGTTGGAGCCGCCGCCTGTCAGTCAGCTCAGAGGGAAGCAGAGGGAGAAGAGGACGACTGTTTGCTTTAGCTCTCATGTTTTCTGCTTCAAAAATAATCTCCAGTCGCTTGAAAAATGTAACCAGGACCATAAAACTCATCTGAACAAGTTCTGCTTCCTGCAGCCGCTGAACAAAAAGCCCTCGAGTCAGAAAGAGTCAGAATCTCTGCACTCGTCTCGAGTCCCTTCTCCAAATTAGTAATTGATTTTAAGAGGAAGATAAATGATCTCTTTTGTGGCCTCCAGCTTTGAAATGAGGTGTATCTAGGAAACTCCCAGCGGATTGGGAGAACACATCCATTGAGGGGGCCAACTGGAGCGTGAGGGGGAACTAATCTCTCCATTTAAGAGTTTGGAGCAGATTTACGTAAATCGGCCTTTTTTCTCTCTCTCCCCTCCTCAGTTGAATTCCAGAGGAAGAGTTGCATCAGAGTGAGCTGCTGCTCTGCAGGACTTGAGGCTAACGGAGCTTCCCTCAGGTCTGCGTGTGCGCCGTGTGAAGTGACGAGCTGTTATGAGTGATTATTTTAAACCAAACTGGACAGCAGGGCGAGAGCCAGCTGCTGCTGCTGCTGCTGCTGGCAGATCTGAGCTGTTTTCCTTCAGGAGAGTCTTTCCTCTTCAAACCAGAGTGACTCTTCAAAATTACACATCAAATTCAAGTTGTAATTTTAGTTTCCTCTCAGTCCTGTTGAGGCCTTTCTGGCCTTTTCCTCCCAGAATCCACCAGCTCTGACGGAGGTTTAACTCAGTTCAGGTGAGCTGCATTCAGGGATGGAAACTAGATAAAATGCTCTGCTGCTATTTGGTTTCTTCAACAACCTGTAACTACAACAGCAACACTGAAATAACTCAAAATTTCAAAGCAACGCTTCACTGTGATAGATTTTTGAGTTTTGAGCCGAACTCAAACTCTTAAGTTTTGAAATAAACTTTAAAAAGTTTTGCTGATCTATAATTCCTAGTTGAGATAATTAACTTTTCTTTTTTAGATAAACTTTAATCTTTGAGTTTTTGAAAACTTAAATATTAACATTTACTTTCACTTCACTGAATTTACTTAATGTTTTTTTTTAATACAATGCTTTGAGCTTCTAAAATTCAAAGCTTTAAGTTTATCTGAGAGACAAAGGAAAATGATCTCAACAAAAGATCAGAAGTTGGTCAAACTTTTTCAAAACTAAAGAGTTTGAGTTGGGATCAAAACTCAAAAATCTTGTTCCCCAACTCTTTAGTTTTTACAGTGCAGGTTTCATTCATGGTGACAGTGTGAGAGAGACAGATCCTGTGATGTGTCGTATGTTTTAATCTGTGTTGGACAACTGTCAGTAAAGCAAATTCCCCCTCAGAGACATTAAAGTTTTATTCTTCTCCACGTTAGCTAAAAATGAACATATTACATAGTTCAGTTTCTTTTGTCTTCTTCAAAATAAAAAGTGTTTTAAAAGTTTTTTTTTTTTTACCTGTCTGACCCTGAAAGAACATCTTTGTGTAAAAGTTACAGTTTACAGTTTACTACAGTTCAGATAAACACCTTCAACAACCAAATCATGGATTTTTTTCCCCCAAAAAATGTTGTAATAATTAATAGTTACATGTCTACTTCTCTCTGGGAAATTATTGTTGTGAACATTTCCAGAAAATTAATGGAAAAGTGAAAGATCTTTAAGATAAAGTTTTACCAAAAAATGATATTGGACATATTTTCTGAGGTTATTAAAAATATCAGCGATTCACATTTATTGAGTTTAACTAACTGTGTCTTTGTTCAACCTTTACTAAACTTTTGTTGCTGCTTTATTAAGACTTCTACATCCTCGATTATGCTTTTATTAAGTTAACTATGATTTTTTGGAGCACCTGATCTGAAGTGTGAACAGTGTTTAATGAAATTAATTAATATACACGTGTTAACTGTTAACCATGAATTTTTCATCATTACGTGGATAATAAAGTATTAATTAACCTCAATAAACACTGTTCACACTTTAGATCAGGGACTCTCAAAATTCACAGCCGATTGAAATTTAAATGTGTTTGTAATGTTATCATAAGAAACTCATTAGGCTTTTATTAACATTCTTAAACAGTCTGTAAACTGTTAACAGATCCTTATAAATGTATTATAACCTAACACTAAGCATGTTTATTGTGTTATTATTAACACTTATACAGTGTTTATATTCTATCTCTCTTCCCTTTCTTTAAATATAATAATGAAATTATATTTAATTTAAGGTTCTTTGTTAGTGAGGTTGTTGGGCCTAGTTTGACGTATTGGTTGTGATGACATACGTTGTGTGTTTGTGTATATTTGGATGTGTAGCTTTGATTGTGTATTTGTTGTTATTTTTAGTGTGATTCTGGTGTTGTGTTTCTTTTTTTGTTTGTTTTGCTGTTTTTTTCTTTTTGTGTGTTTATGTTCACGTCTGTTTTGTCATTAAATAAAAAAACAAAACAAAAAAAACACTTGTGTAGTCTTATTTACACATATTAATGTTAACAAGAATGTTATAAAGGCCATATTACCTATAAACAAAGTGTTACTTCCACCTGTTCTCACGTACTCGTACACGCCGAACAGCTTCTGTAGAGTCTGACGGCAGAACGAGGAGACAAAACCAGCCGGCGTCAATAATAAAATACTTTCACAAACCGAAGAACAAGTTTGTTTCACTTTTTATTTTAGAACTCGGAGGTTTGTGGGGCTCGAGGGAGGACACAAGTCTATGAAAAAAAGACAAACACACACAGTGTGAAAAGTGAAAAGTCCTTTCCTTTAAAACAGTATATTATGCAAAAGGCGGCAGCAGAGCTCTTGTAAGGACTCGTCTCTCGTCCTCTGAGAGTCCACAGTCCACAGCGTTCAGTCGCGTCACCTCTGCCCGCCATTTTTCAGAGCTTCAGTCTCTTGAAAAACGGTTTGTACGACGCGTTCCCGCTTCAAAAAGAAACGCCTCGGGAAATACAGACATCAGCTTCATGTGTTCAACTGCTGGAGAGGAGGAGAGGAGGGGAAGGACGCTCTGCTGGTGTCAAAATGTCCTCTTGAGGCTTCCGTAGTTGTAGTCCAGAGAGGGACAGAGGGTTAAATCTGATGGACCACATTCTGGTCTGCTGACATCACAGGAAATGATCAAATCCAGAGAGGCCACGTCGACGTTTGTGTCCTGATCCAGAAAAATCCTCCCGAGTGTCATCAGTTAAGACACACAGCTGTTTATGATTCCTTCCATCTGTCCCCATGTCTCTCTTTTTGTTTTTGTGCTTCAGTTGTTTTTAAGTCACGGAGACACGGCGGCTGTCAGGTGTGTTCACGTCATCAGGACAGGTGGAGGCCCAGAGGGGGTGGGGCTGAGGGGGGGGGACGGGTGAGGAGGCGTGAGGTCCTGCTCCACGCCCGCCGAGGAGGTCTGCAGACCTGCTGAGAGACTCCTGCAGAGGAAACACAAGGTAACGTGTCAACAGGATGAAACAAGGAGAAAAAACAAACTGAAGAGGACAAACTTGTGTTACATGAGTCTGACAAAAGAAAACAGAAACTATAAACTAAATAATGGACTTTAAAAAAATCTGTTCTTGACATATTTTCATTTGGTTTGTCAGAGAAATAAAACATAATTTCCTCAGTCGAGGTAAATCAACATCTAATCAAAATCTGATTAGTCAGAAAAATGTCCCATTGGACTGAGGACATGCGCCTGGTCCTCTAAAGGACAATTAACCATAATATCTAATATATTAATCAAACATTTTTCATTTTGCAATAACTGAAGTGGTGAAGCATGTTGTGTCCCTGGAGAAAATGACTGTGTCTCAGCTGAAAGACAAATGGTTTGACATTAAAGTTGTGACGTGGAAAATAACTGATGTTTTTTCCATCTGTGCTGTTTTGGTGTGAGTTGCCGTGTTTTGGCCGTAGAGACGTCTGCCTTCAAAACCAGATAATCCACAGAGCTTGTTGTGAGCAGTTTCATGGTGGAACTATTTTCTGTCTGCAGTAGAATCTACCAGAACTACTTTCTTTATAATAGAAAGAAAGTAGTTCCTACATGAAACTGCTCACAATAAGCTCTCTGGATTATCTTGAGTAACCAGGTCATGATTTCTGTAAAGAGACACTGATTTTCAAAGTTTTAAATCTAGTTTTTCTTCTTTCTTTGAGCACCACAAGCCGAGTGTCCTCTAGTCCCGTTACACTGGAGAGAAGTCGGACATCTCTGCAGCTGATGTCTCCAAAGACAGATAAAAAGAATTACAGGCCGGGGGAAAAATATGTCATTTATTTTGGGGTGAACTGTCCCTTTAAATCATTTAAAAACACTGTTAAAAAAAAACTGAGGAACCTCATAATGTCAAAGCACCTGCCTACACTAGATTTTAGAGTTTTAAATCAAACTCAGTGTTGAAATAAAGTAAAGTTTTTCTGACCCATAATCTTTTGTTGAGATAATTTACTTTTCTTCTTTAGAGAAAGTTTTAGAAACCCACAAGATTTTGTATTTCAATAACTGAGCAAGCTGCAAACCTGGTCTGTCATTATTTTGGTGCTTGAAAATTAAATTTAAATATTAAATTATTCACTATCATTCACTTTCACTTCAATGAGTTTACTCAACATTTTTTTTCTAAAACTCAAAGATTCAAGTTTTCTGAAGAAGAAAAATAAATAATCTCAAGAAAACATTACTAGTTGGTAAAACGTCTTCTAAACTTAAGAATTTGAGTTTGGCTCAAAACTCAAAAATCTTTTGAAGTTGCCTTGAAAATGTGAGTTTTATCAACTTTACTATTTTTTACAGTGTAGTGGGTCAAAGGTATCAAAGATTATCATCCAGGGTCCAGAAGCAAATGTTAAAAAAAAGAGGGGGGAAAGGAGGAGGTGTGTGTGTGTGTGTGTGTGTGTGTGTGTGTGGTGTGTGTGTGTGTGTGTGTGTGTGTGTGTGTGTGTGTGTGTGTGCGTGCGTGTGTGTGTGTGCGTGTGTGTGTTGCGGCTGCATGCATGGGTGCATCAGATCCCAGCTGACAGGTGTATTGTTTCCCGTCAGCCATAAGCTCAGTAATGGTCGAGGGAAGAAAGACCAACGTTTCTTCTGAAGACTTTTTAATTGTCTCTGGTCTCACTGAAGTTGCCGTCTGACTGATCACATTTTTAGGACCCCCCCCCATCTCCTCTACACTTCCTTTCTACACATTAACATCCTCTTAATCCCTCCTCCCCACGCTGCGTTCACTGCCCCCCTCCCCTCCAGCCTAATAATGAAAACTGCTTACAAAGTAATTGGACTCTGTGTAATCAAATAAAGAGATGAGAGCGTTGTGCGTCTCTCACTAATGATCAGTTCGTTAGACAGAATATGGAGAGGATCTCAGAGGATTAATTGACCTTTAAATCAGATGGAAGTGGATTTAATTAGCGAGGAGGAGCTGAAAGGAGTTGGTGATAGGATGAGAGAGATGTTTTCAGGTCTTCTGTCTGCTGTGAGTGCAACAACACTGTAAATGAGTTTTTATAAAAACAAAAAAGGTTCAAACAGCTTCTGACTACATGTCTGCAGGTCACACGTTTCAACCATTAAGCCAACATGAACAAAACATCCTTAAAATGCTCAGAAAAATAAAACATGTTGACATGAACTCTGAGAGATGGTGTGATTTTTAAAAACCTTAAAACAGCCACCAAAATAGAAAAAAATCTGTCAGGAGCTGCAACAATTAAAGTGAAAGGCACCGAGCCTCAGACAAAGAATATGATAACACATTTTAGATGACAAAATATCCAAACTTTTTTTTATGTATTTGCTATGTTTGCAGTTGGAGAATATAAGAATCACTTTACACTTTTAAAAAAAGTAGTTGAGACAAAATTTCAAGGCAACGTTCTGCAATAGATTTTTGAGTTCTGAGCCCAACTCAAACTTTTTGACTTTTGAAACAAACTTTAAAAAGTTTTGTCGTCCTACAATCTTTAGTTGAGATGGTTTACGGTTCTTCTTTGGATAAACTTGAACATTTCGAGTTTTCTCAACTTTTTTTGATAAATGAAAATGATACCAAAGATAATGTTGTTCACGTGCAAAAACTACGAGGCGGTCAACAAAAAATTTATCACAGTATGAAAAACTTTGTTCTTCATTCAACATTTGAAGTTCGAAAAACGGTACATTGAGGCTAATATTAACATAGATGCTTAGCTTGTTAGTTTAACAGCTATGTAATGTTGTTAATCAATTAGGTTGAAACTCACTGTTACATTACGACTTGTTTAAGACTTGAAACTCAAAGTTTAGGACTTGGGACTTGACTACAAAGATCTGAGACTACTTACATCCCATCCTGTGTATGTGCCCCTTTGAATCTGCGTACTCATAACACTTCTTCTACGATTTTTGGACATTTATCTAAAATAAATATCAATGACATCAATGGAAAAATGAGCTGTACTTTCAGAGCTCGGTGAGCCATCATGTTTGAGAAGAAGCAGTGCACGTTTCAACCTAAATTATCAGGTTTAAAGGATTAAAGAGACAGTTCACCCAAATAACAAAAATAAAACTGCAGTCTTGCACAAACTTTGACCCAACAGTTTTCAATAAAATCTGCTGAACACTCCAAGCACAATAAACTAAATTACCTTCAGGTTAATTGTTTTGGAGAGGACAGATATCACAAAACTCACTCTGCACTGTTACATACAACTAGAAGTAAGTTTTTAAAAAAAAAAGTGTTTTGTGCAATTTTGGGTGAACTGGTCCTTAAAACACGTGACTTGTGTTACTCACGGTGGTTTCCCGGGACACTGGGCGGGTCCTCTGGCTGCAGGGCGGTGCCGTGTTTTGCTACATGTAGTGCCACTGTCCCTCCACACCCATCCCCATCCCCACACCACCCATGGGACCTGCAGGACAAACACACAAATAAACAGCTCAGTCGTCAGCAAATTGTCCGACGACATGAAAGGTTGTAGCGATACTTGACCCTCACAGGACAGAGACGCTACAAACACATGATGATCTTACAGACCGTGATGCAAGAGGATGATTTACACGACAACATGACCTCTCCTGTGGTTCCACCCTCAGGATTTTAGATTTTTTGTCCCCACATGTGGTAAAGATCTGTTAATAGAAATGTGTTTCTCTTATCTTCAACAGATGAGAGATTTCACACCATCAAATGTGAATATTTTCTAGTTTCTTGTCTCCTCTCTGACAGTAAACTGAATGTCTTTGGCTCGCGGACTAAACAAGACATTTGAGGACGTCATCGCGGGCTTCATCGCACTGATCGACATTTTCCACCATTTTATAGACCAAACAACTAATTGATTGGTTGAGAAAATAATCAACAGATTAATCAAAGATGAAAAGAATCATTAGTTGCAGCCCTAGATCAAATCATTTAATATCGCAGGTATTTCTGACGTCATCATGAGTCCAGGTTTGTTGAGAACATTTCTTCAACCAATGAAATGAAACATACAGTGTTACACTTCTGTGATTGGTTCATGTGGTGTTTCACTTGACAGCAGGAGACCACCTCTTCAAGGCAGTGGTTGTTTGGTCCACACCAGAGTCTGAATCCAGTGTTCACACCAACCAAAACGAACTGCATCAAGGAGGTAAATGCTCCAGGGTTCAGTTTAACCAGATTAAACAAGACTGGTGTGAACTCGCCCTCGGTTTCTCAGCAGCCTGCTAACAGATATCTACATATGAATGCAGATAAATCATTTTTAAAAAGTTAAATCACTGCCTGAGAGGTTCTAAGATTGTATTTCATCCATTGTGTTGCGTCTCTTTTGCTCTCATCACAGACCGTTTACCTGCATGTGACCAAAACTCGCTCAAAGGTGACTGATCCACATTCACACACAGAATCAGTTTGTAGAGATTAGTGCTGCTATAAACATTTATTTTTGTTTACTACACGGTTTTGTTAAATGCTTGATTCTGATTGGCCCATTAGAGCTTCCTAAGGTCTGTTATTTCTGTGTAGCAGACTGTTGCTATGGACGCATTGGTTCTGGAGGAGCAATACCATCATTTTTAAATCAATAAAATCATCTTAAATCAATAATTTGTGTCAAATTACTGACCGGACAGTTAGCAGGTCTCGCAAATATTCTTTAATAGATGTATGACAATGAAAAATGATAAAGTATGAGATTGTATGTTTGTGTTGTGTGTGTGTGTGTGTGTGTGTGTGTGTGTGTTTACCAGGTGGTCTGATTCCCATGTGTGTCTGTCCGTCCATAACAAAGCCTCCCATTGGCTGACCATCTGGGCCGTACGGTCCAGCCTGGCTCACTGCGGACACGAGGGGAGATCAGTCTTTTTAATTATCTCGCTGCCTGCTGTCCCACAGTGATGACATCACTCTCACATTCACACTGTGCGGCGGAGGAACGTTTCGACAGCTGCTGTCTGTCACACGACCGTTCCTTCATGAAGAGATCAGTGTCTCATTAGTGTTCAGACCCAGAGTAAGTCAAGTACGCAGGTCAGATTTACCTGAAGTTACTGTGGATGTTTCTGCTCCCCACAGGATCAATAACAGTGATTTTACTGACCATCTGACTCTGCAGCCTTCATGATCAAAACAGATATTTTGGGCCAAAATAAGAAAAAAAAACTTAAATTCTCTCTTTTCTGTGTTTTTAATTAATGAGGAAAATAATCGCTAGCTTGTTCCTTCATCACCATGAACACACACACACACTGTAGTTTACTTTGACTCAGTCCCACACACACACTGTCCTGGGATTATACAGCACCAAATATGGATTAATCCGCCGCTGAAAGTAGTCCCCATCAGATGCACCGTTTCCTTCTGTTGGTTTGATACAAACTGCAGTGAGCAGCTGTTTTAGGTCCTGATCAGACAGGACATTTCCATTTCCATTTTTTTTCTAAAGGCGGTGATCTATAGTGTTTTGTGCACTGCTAATGCGCCCTGGGTGCCTCACATTTTTAGTCTCACAATGCCAGATGATCAGACATCTTGCTGCCAATCGATCGTGATTTCTAAATGTAAAATAGTAACGGTGAGAACAGCCACTACAAACTTTTTCCATTCATTCTGTTCCCCTCAGTGGTACGCAAACAACTTCTGTCACTGCCCAAATATGAACAGATTTCATAAAGACTGGATTGTTTCTGCGATTCTATTTTTTTTTTTTTTTTTTTTTTTTAATTGTTGTTTTGGAGATATGAGCCATAGAGACGTCTGCCGTCTCTCCAGTATAATGGGACTAAATGTCTTGTGGTCCTCAGGGCACCAAAACATAAATCTGAAAAATTCAAAACCAGTGTCTCTTCCTGCATGAAACTGCTCACAACAAGAACTGTGGGATATTTTGAGTAACCAGGTCAGGATTTTTTGGAAAGAGACACTGGTTTTAAATTCTTCAAAGTTATTTATTTATTTATTCATTTTGGTGCTTTGAGCACCACAAGCCAAATGCTGTCTAGTCCCATTATCCTGGAGCGAACACAGACGTCTCTACAGCTGATATCTGCAAAACTCTGAAACTCACACCAAAAAAAATCTAGATGCATAAACATCACTACAGGCCAGAGGGAAAATATGTGTTTTTTTTATTTGGGGACGAACTATCCCTTTAAATGTTGGTGTGACCAGTGTTACACTTAAAAAAAAAAGAGAGAGAGAAAACTGCCTTTACTAGATTTTTGAGATTTAAATCAAACTCAGTGTTTAAATAAATGAAACCAAGTTTTGTTGACCTTTAATCTTTTGTTGAGATAATTTACTTTTCTTCTTTAGATGAACTTGAATCTTTCAAGTTCTGGAAACCCCCAAAATTCTGTATTTCAAGTGAGCAGTGAACCTGGTTTGTCATTATTTGGGTGCTTGAAAATTGAACGGTTGCAATTAAAATTATTTAGTCACTAATTTAATTGTTAAAAACTTTACTCAACAATTTTTGACACAACTTTTTTTGAGTTTCTAAAACTCAAAGTTTCAAGATTTTGTGATGAAGGAAAGTAAATTATCTCAACAAAACATTATTAGTTAGTAAAACTTTTTCAAAACTCAAAAATCTATTGAAGTTGCCTTGAAATGGTGAGTTTCATTACCTTTTATAGTTGAGATGACCTAAAGTCTTTTGTTGAGATAATCTACTTTTATGTAGTTTTGATTTTGGGGTGAACTGTCCCTTTAAGGCTCACCACAAAAAATTAAAAATAAAAAACTTAGGGAGGTAAATGAAACTTTGGGTCATTGTTTTAAGCTATATTAAGCAAACTAGAAAGGCGATGGTGTTAACGAGGCTGTGTTGTGTTTATCATCAAATAATGATAAAAATGTTAAAATCTTGAGTGAAATAAGTTGCAAAGTGACTAAAATTAGAAAGAAATTATTGGTTTTGGAGACTAGATTGAGTGAAATGTTCAATATTATCTGATGACTAAAAAAAGACTCAAACACCAACGTTTTCACTGATTAAAATTAGACTTTACACTATTTTAAATACATTTTCTATTTGTAATTTATTATATTTCTTTATAAAATCTATTATCACCGGTTATTTTGTGTATGAATGTGCTCCTGTTTTCTCTACACTTGTTTATCATGCAGTTTATTTTCCTTTTTTTCATCTTGCAGCTGATCTTTGGAGGGAGGAGAAGAGGAGGAGCTCATTAATCAGTGATGAGATGACTTTAAATGAAATGTGTTCGTCCTCGTGGGGAAATTAGTTCGGTAAAGTTTCATCTGAAGGGGAAGTGTTTCGCTCTCCGCCGTCACATTCCCAGGATTCAAACCTTTAAAACAGTTTCTCATCGGCGTCATTCAGCGGTGTATCGATGCTTTTGTGTGGAAGTCAGCCCCGGGGTTAATGCTAACAAAGCTTAGGGGCCAAAAGGCTAGCAGTACTTTAGCCCCGCTTTAGCCGGGCTCCTATTTGTTTTAATCCCAGGTTAAAATGTTCAATGGAGTGGTCAGTCAAAGCGATTAGCGTCTTTGTCTGGAGTTAATCCTGCTGGGGTTTAGAGGCCATTCAATCCTGGAGTTTAAGCCTCTCTGTTCACTTTAACACACCGAGGAGCCAAGAGAGCAAAAGACTGAGGGGGAAGTTCAACCAGCGAGACTCTTTCTGTTCAAACTCAGGCTGATTTTCTGTTTACGTGCACGTCAGTGTTCCAGTTACAGGCTGACCAGACGTCCCGAATCTGGAGCAGTCGTCCCGAATCCTGAATCCTGTCCTGTTTGTCCCAAAAATTAACTGTTAGCCTACACTGCCCTACAAAGGAAAGAGGCAGTAACTTCTTTTTTTTTTTGTCAAAAATGAGTTATAATCATTTTTGTCACATTAAATAAAAAATATCTTCTATCTAGGGGGTTGAAATTACAGTAACTGCAAGAAGCTGCAGAGAAAACAGAGCAAACCACCAGAACTTCAGTTATTTTGTTCTAACATGTCAAATATCTGCAAGAACATGAAAGAATATGTCAACTATGTGCATTATAGTGTTATATGTAACAACAGTATAGACAAATATTAAAATATTAAATACTAAAATAAGAGCACAGAGTCAGAACTCTCAGACTCAGAAAAGGTTTGATGGTATTTAAATTTTTTTTTTTTTTTTTTTTTTTTTTTTGCAGCATGTTGCCTTTTATATTTAAAATTTTATTTTATTAGAATATAAATATTAGTAGCTTCAAATGCTCAGTGTTTTCACTTGTCTGTTGCTCTGATTCGGTCGGTGGTTTTCAAACTTTTTCCACGCAAAATAACCTCAGTATCAAGCTAACCAACAGAGGCAACAAGTAGCCTCCAATTAGGTGTCGATTAATGAAAAAAACTGGGGTTTGCTTTGATGGAAGGTTTTTTTTAAAAAAAAGGTTTCTTCAGGTCCTTAAAAAGTCTAAAACCCAATAATCTGAACTTTGGGTCTTAAAATGTTTCATAGACGATTGATTTATGAAGTTAACATTACTGTTTGCTTTTAAAAGTGTAAAAAAAATGGATCAAAACCAACATTGAACCAATAAACACTAATGCAAACTGTTCATGTACTTTTATTTTGTCAGTATGGGTGTAAAATAGTTCTTAAAGTACATCAAAGTAGCCTTAAAGTCTTAAATTTAACTTGTGGAAACCTGCAGAAATGTTGTTTTTTTTGTTCTTAGTCATGGGAAAATATGTCATTAACAAACATGTTTCATCATAGTTTTCAATAACAAAATTAATGCTAATGTAAAGGCAGCTTCAGAACTTTGATAAAACAAACGCTCCAGAATGAAACTGTCAGAAACTGTCCCAAAGCTTTTTATTCAGCTGACGTGTTGTTTACCTGTTGGGCTAATTTTTCCAAACAAAATACTTTCCTACCAGCACATGACCAAGAAACAGTTTGTAAATTGCATCTATAATCTATAATAATCTTAAATTTAACTTGTTGAAACTTGCAGAAACCCTGTTTTTAGGGATCGTTATTAGGAAATGAGCGTGTATAAATAACTGGTATATTGCAGTAATAATGCACGGTTGTTACCGGGACACACCTGAACACTGGATGAGATCATAAATGATGGATTGTTGGTGTTATTCAACCTGTTTTAAACCAGATAACGGAGAATGCAGCTGCCACTGTGGGAGGAGTGTGTGATTTTGTAAACTCCTACAGATTAATGACAATTTTATCTGCTGAAAAGATGTTTAAAATAAGAGTAACACACCTGTCACCTGTTCTCATCTGGTCACAGTTATGATCAGGGTTTAGAAGTAAGAAGACATCATTATCCTGGTTTCAGAAATGTGGATAAAGTTTAGTTCATGTTTGACAAACCTGGATATGTCAGCAGACAGAAACCAGAATACTGAGGCATGTAAACTTCTTATCCAGGTTTCTGATAACTGTCTGCTGTGTTTGCGCGTGTGTCTACATGCAACATAAACTGAAGTCATGAAACTCGGTGGTTGTTCGATACAGATGCAGCCTAAAATGCTGGATCAGTTTTACCAGCGAGAACACGAGTCCATGCAGGTTTTTCATTCGCCTGAAGTCAGCATTACAATTTGTTGACAGAAAAGACTAAAGTTAAGTTTAATGTAGGGCTGAAACTAAATGTCTCATTTTGATATTCAGTTTACTATGATAATAAACTGAGATCTGAGAGGCTGAAAACATTTTGCATGAAAAATTAACTTCAATAATCAATCGATTATACAAATATAGTATTAATTAATTTTTTTGCCCAGATTATTCGCCCAACATTGGCATTTTATTACTGTTAGGCCCTGTGATGCACTGATCAATATATTATGTAAATATAATCAGCCCCCCAAACAGGACCCTGCTACATTCCCATACACACAAGAATTGGGTGTAAAAAACTAAACATGAGTCGGCGGCACCACAAATAAACAGAAGCATGAATCAATTCTGCACTGCAGTCAAAGATCAGGCTATGTGGGATGTATTTGAATCATCTGGGAAAAAAATAACATATTATTTCCCATTGGTTCAATCTTGATCTTTTGGAAACGTGACAGAAGTGTTTCTGTGAGAAAACCTCGAGATCTGAACTTGAGACTTTCTCGATACAAGAAGCTCAACAACCACAGTATCTGTTTTTGGATGTTGCTCATCTTCTGGGTTTGATTTGCTTTCAAAAGTCAAATTCAAGCACTATGTGGCAAGTGACACATTTACATACATGTATATATGGTCGAAAAGATGAGGCTCCACTTCATTTCTTTATCACTTTATATCAGATGTTATTGTGCTATAAACAATCAAAAATATGTTTTATGATAGAATGATTCTACAGAGTTGTGAGTCACCTCTCAATGCTGGTGACAAATTAAAGGAAAATAAGTTTAATGTTTCAAAATGTCCAAAATCCTTTTCATTTTGTCAAGCTGACATTCACTGAAACAGCAGGTTTCCAGCACCTGTAAGAACCCTGCTTTTCTAACCATCACATCTCAAACATCAGACGTCCCTGGAACATTATCATGCATTACCATGAGACAAAAACAAAGATTTAATCAACAAAAACAGGTTGAAAGATGAAACTTGGAGAGAAAAGCATGTTTTAAATGCTCTGCTTTGGTCAGAATTTGCTGAACTGTTGCACTTTTTGAAATAATGTAAATTATTGAATCAGTTCAATTTGTGAAAAAAAAAAGATTTTGTTGTTCACTGACTATTTTCTTAAAGTATCAAAATGAAAAAGAGTTTTTATCAGCAGATGAGCAGATCTGAACTGAAGCGTTAATATAAAACCCGTCAAACTCACCTGCTCTGTTGGACTGGTCGATCATGGGCTGAACGATCCGCCGCCTCGCGTTGATGAACCTGAGGAAAAGAAAGAGGACGAAGGATGAGGAGGAGAGAAACAGGAGGAGGGAGGAGAAGGAGGGAGAGAGGCACACTGACAGTTTATAAATGAGGAGGCTCAGCAGTGTTTGATTTCAGTGTTTTGTCTCTAAAGCTGCAGAGAAACCACGTCGTCCTCTCTGCTCACAGAGGCGAAGCTCCGATTCACTGTGGGACATCAAACGCATCACTGCACACAGAATATCTCAAGTTTGTACGATATGCAACTTATTTTCTGAGCTTGATTGGAAACAAATGCTTAAATCACATCAAACAGAAAAATGCCTGATGCAACCACCTGTTAAATCAAATCTAGATGCTAAAAAAGATTAGAAAATGTTTTTTTCTCACACATAATTGTAAATTATTATCTGGTTAGTTTCAAAAAACTGTGCAAATTAAGAATTATACATCATGAGCTGTGGAAACAATGTGAGCAGAATTAGATTTGGTTTCTGTTAGCTAAAAGTCAGGTTTTAATCAGCTGGTACAGTTTAGTTTCTGTTAGCTAAAAGTCAGGTTTAGCAGTTGAAACATTTTACTTAAGTCGTTACCTAAAAGTCAGGTTCAGTATTTGACTTCTGTTAGTTTAAAAGTTGGGTTCAGCAGCCAAAACAAGTGTTCAGTTTAGCTCAAGTAAACTTTGCTGGACACAGTTTGATCATTGTTAAAAAGGGCGACAGAGTTTAGTCACATTTCAGCACTGATGTATTTTTATTGTGTTTACAGTATTCTCCAGGTGTCAGGGCTCTGATTATGAAGCAGGTTAATACAGTGACAGAAAAGTGTTAAAAAGTGTTGTGCAGGCTTCAGTGAGGCTGCAGCAGCAGAGCATTCATACATGTCCCCTTCTAAGTACACTCTTGAAAGCCATCATCCTGGTATGCGTGACCTATGACCTGGCACCTTCTGTGACCCCCCCTCCCCTCCTTTAACTCCTCATATTCCCCCCGACACCTCCCCTCTGCAGAGGAGCGTTCTGGTCTTCCTCAGCTTAAAGCCTTCTGAACCGCCCGTCGACCCCTCCTGACCCACCCCGGAGTGAAAGCTCTGTGGTTTCCCCACTTGATTTATGTCCCCTACAACCACCTCCCCACCCTCACCCCACCTCCTCAAGCCCACCCCCCCCTCGGGTGGGATGGTTCCATTTCAACTTGTTCAGAAAAGAAGGAGGAGAGGGGGCAAAAAAAAAAAAAAAAAAGAGAAAAAGTGGGGGACGACCCTGTTTCCTTTTCAGGAAAACAAAAGCCATAGCAGCCTTTTCAGGGAGTAAAAAAAGGCAAGCAGGAGGAGGAGGAGGGGAGGAGGAGGAGGAGGAGGAGGAGGAGGAAGGGTGAGATACAGAGGAGAGGAAGGATTTTTAGAGGAGAGTGAAGAAGATCTGCTTCAGCTCCAACAGGAAGCTGAACTGTGTCACCGACTAAAAGTAGAAACAACTTTCAGTAAAATATTTGACTTCGTCTGGTCTGATATCGATGGAGCTTCATCCCTGAACAGCTGATAACACTGAGAGGATTTACTGCCTCAGAGAAAAACTCTGTGGTTCTCTAAATGCTGTTTTCTTCAGAACCTTCTGATCTAAAAGACAAAATTCTGAGCACTAGCAAAGAAGTGTTCAAAATAAAAGGAGAAAAGAGAAGAACTACTGGCTCCACGACAGTTTGGAACAAGAACGATTTCTTAAAAAGCCACATCTTGTCACAAGACGATTAAAAAATGATGATGATTTTGCAACTTTTGCATAATTGTTTTTTTCTATCTAAACTTTAGGGTGTTTAGAAATCCTTCAAATAAAGAGTTGTTCATAACCTGTGATGAAGAGGCACAAGTAGAGCTGTGATCACTCATTTCCATTTTAATCATTAAAATGTTCTTTTAATTGTTTCAGTTTTGGTGTTATTCTTTCCAACACATCCTCAAACCTGAACAACAGAATAGATTGACTGCCAGTGATTCTCAACATGACATACACGGTGGTTAGAGTACCAGCAGCAGACAGTACTGGACCGTAATGGGACAGGTCGGCCCAAAATCAAAAACACATATTTTTCCTCTGGCCTGTAGTCCTGTTTATCCATCTAGATCAGACCTGGACAAAATGTGGCCCGGGGGCCCATATGAGGTCCAGTGAAAGGCTTCATGTGGCCGGCAAGATGTCATGGAAATACCAAAAATTAAAAATCTAGCAAAGACAGTTAATAGCATTTTGCCAGACCTTTATTTTGAAGAGGTCAGTGTTCATTGGTAATGATAATGAACTGTATCTTTTATACTGTATTGTGCATCCATGTTGTTTATGTTCTTTTTCTTCTCCTTTTGTTGCAACTGTCATTTGCAACCTGTATGCAGCCTGCATGGTTCACCGTAAAACATCAAGTTCTGGACATTGTCAACAAATATTAAACCACAACTCATGACATGGCAATTCAGAAAGGCTGGCCAACAGTAGAAGTGTCCTATATATTTATCATTTGTGTCTGGCCAACTGCAGCCTGATCAATTTCTCATGTGCCCCTCATGAAAAATATTTGCCCACCCCTGATATAGATAGTTTTGGTGTGAGTTGTCTGACTTCTCTTCAACATAATGGAACTAAATGGCACTCAGCTCGTGGTGCTCAGAGCACTAAAATTATACATTTGTAAAAGTCAACATCAGTGTCTGTTTCCAAAAATCATGACCTGGTAACTCGAGATCATCCACAGACCTTGTTGTGAGCAGTTTCATGTAGGAACTATTTTCTTTCTGCAGTAGAATTTACTGCAGGTTGTGTGGTTTCTGCACATGTTCTTACAAGTTGAGTCGATCACATCAGTTGTGCAAAACTCGAAAATCTTTTGAAATTTAAATTTTAACGTTAAAATCTTGTTGATAAAAATCTGAAAAAAAACAACCTCACACATCATTCTGCTGGTTTCAGGTGTTTTGTCAAATATTTTGGTGACGTTTCATCAAACACTGAGCAAAAAAAAAAAGAAGAAAATGTTGTGCACACAGTACAGATTACACCAAGATATTAAATATCACTGAGGCATCACTGTTTGACCGATCTGAACACAATCTGAAACTCTTGATATCGACCATCTGCAGAACGTCTGTGTTGATTTTGGTCACATTTGAATGAAGACTTGTGGAGATACAGAAGTTAATTGATTTTTCATACTTTTTTTTTACATACTTCAGGTTGCAGTGAGAAACTTTTGTCACATCTCAGACGTGGTGAAGAAATTTCAGCTCTGTAGGACGTACGGCTGATTACGGCTTACAAGTTTGGACTGTCAAATGTCAAGAAATTTAGATTTGTTGTAATAAGTCCCGCCCACTTTAATCAATTATTACCTAATTCGACTGACTCCTGACCTCAACAAATTTCATACGAAACCATGCAGCCAATTAGAATTATTTGTAGCGCCCCCCAGTGGTGAAATGCGATGATGCCGACTCATTTTCAGGACGATTGACCCAACGAGTTCGCAAAACTGAGAAAAAGACATAAAAGTTGACATTTTTAGAGCAAAAGACTAATTGAGAAAAGAAATCATCTACATCAAGCTGTTTTCAAGATTATTGCAAATATGTAAACTTTATCATCGCAGCACCATTTTGTCAGTGAGTGTCATGTTTGTTGCCTGACTTGTGGGTGGAATTTGCAGCCCACTTCATTTTGGCCAATTTTGGTGAAATTTCGTCTGACAGTTTTTGCTGCACAAACACTTTTAGCAGAGAAAAATAATAAGAAGAAGACAGAAAGAAAGTGGTGATTGATTGATTATTGATGGATTAGTATAGACGAGTATGTTGCTGTTTTTGGACGTGAAACGTTAATTTATGTTTCTCATTGAAAGTCTGGTCATTATTTATTGTTTGTGTCAGTTTTTTTCTACACATGTGTTTTAGTTTTTAAATAAATCAAATCACCTGTGATGAAGTTTAAACCAACAACAGCTTCACCACAGCGGAAGGGTGGGGGGTGGGGGAGGGGCGGGGGCTCTCTCTACAGTCAGACGGCTTGAGTGAGGGTTTAAACAAAGCAGCTACAGAACCACAATCACAAAACACACACACACACACTAACCCACTGCTTGTAAAACAGTCACTAGGCCCCGCCCACCCTGGGTGTCATTCTCAGGTCAGTACTCTTCCTCCTCCTCCTCCTCCTCCCTCCACAACGGGGTGTGTTTAAATAAACCAGTCCAGCTGTTTGCCATGAAAATGCCATTTACACCAACTGCCACACACACACACACACACACGATGAAATTTAACGACTGAAAACATTTTTATCTCTTTATGTCTTTACGTCAAACTGCATGACTCGTCTTTTAATCGTGAATCTTGAAGCTGTTGTTTGCACTACATGACTGATCATGATTACAATAATTATTCAATAGTTCAATAAACTGGTTACACCGGCATCTTTACTGCATTTATTTATTCATTTATACTGTGTATTTAAATCAACCTATACTCTTATTATACTATTACATTTGAAGGGATAGGATGTTTTTATGTTTTTACATTTGAAAACCATTCACCTCCATTGAGGAGATTCTGCAACACTGTTTTCCTGTGAAACTCCAGCAGTGTTTGTGGACTAAAAAACTAAACCCGACCCTCAATCAGCATGAGGGTGAGAAGATACTGACTGAATTTTAATTTTTGGGTGAACTGTCCCTTTAACAAACTTATGATATCCTCCATCTTCAGCATTATTGTTTGTTTACACTGTCCATGTGCACACTGTTGTATATATTCTTGTACTGTTGTATCTCTTCTCTCATGCTGGGAAAACAGATTTCAAAAGATGAAACTCTTGGATAATAAACTTTGTAACGGGCTGTTTCAGGGGGGTTCAGCCCCCAGTTTGGGAACCACTGTTTTAAATCAAGAACAAGAACTTTAATAGAATTCATCAACACTTTTGCACTTCCAGCTTCTTCTTGGATAAGAAGAAAATTTAAGAGGGACACAAGCCAGTCAGCACAAAAGCCAGCTTGTATTTTGTTCAGTGAAATGTCATGAAGAAAAAGGAACGACGTGGCTGCAGAGAAAAATATAGAGAAACCTCTCCAACGATGCTCCACAGCTCATTCATGTCTGTTAAAAAGCTGGTTTTTTTGTGGTTCGTAGGTGGCTTTTGCTTTTCATTTCTTTTTCCTGAGTTGAAGGTTATTTGTCAAACATCAGTGGCTTGTTGCTCGGTGATTTGCACTCGACACTTCAGCCTGCTTCCTTTTCTGCAGTGTTTCTATTTGCTAATTACACATTTCCTGCAGCTTGTATCCAATTTAAGATCAAACAAGATTCATCAACATACTCAGATGAACCAGACTGGATGTTTTATGAATCACATGCATGATTATCTTATTTTCCTGTGACTGTTTTGTTTAAGAACAAATATACCAGAAGAATAAGAAAACATTTGTGCATGAGGCCCAATGAGTTCATATTCTTACAAGCTTCTTTTAGTGCACAATGTATGTGTTGTTAATTAAGCATGAGTCATTTATGCCATATTGGCTTTGTACATTTCAGTAAAATTATATAAAAAGTTATCTTAATGTCACAAGGTGCGAGTGAAGTTTTCATGTTATTTTAAGAGTCTGAAACATTTGTTTTCACAACTCTAAACCAGTAATTTTGTGTCATGGATGAATTGTAGGGTTTCAGTGCAAGAAGAGGACAAAAAGGGAAGGAAACATGTTGAGGAGACGAAGTTGTGTAAAATAAGACACACATACTGAGTATAAACCAGCGAGCAGCAGCAGGATCAAACCGCCTCCTTCCTGCTTCATTTACGGCCTTCGTCTCCGCTCGCTCGTTTGCCCTGAATCTGCAGAATCAGGGAAAACGCTGCGAGCTGCTCCAGAGGCGTTACCACGGCAACAGCCAAATATTCGGAGGGAGCGGGGCCGACTAATGGCTTCAGAGGCTCCAGACGTCAGCTCGGGGCTTCACAACCCGACTTTTCACAAGCCTGAAGTGTTTCCACTCAGAGTCTGAATTCACGTCAAATATTCACATTAAAAACCGAGCAGGTGGTTTAATTCTGCTGTTTCTGTTTCTTCTGTTTGAAAACCAAAGATGTGACTGTGTGATGGGAAAAAAAAAAAGAAGAAATGAAACTGAAGTGACAGTGTGAGTGTTTCTGAAGCTTCTCAGAGGAGCTCAGGCTGGATTTCTCCTCTGGAGGAGCTGAAAGCAGCTGTTTAAAATCATTCTGATGTTTCTGAAACGTGATTCTTGTTTTGTCTGTAACTTTATGTGCTGCTGCTGCTGCTGATGGCCCAGTACACTGTCTATTTAAAGGTGTAATTTCTCCTCTGACTTCTGTTAATTATCCATTTAGATTTTCTTAGTGTGAGTTGCAGAGTTTTGGAGATATCAGCTGCAGAGATGTCTGCCTTCTCTCCAGTATGATGGAACTAGATGGCACTCAGCTTGTGGTGCTTAAAGTGCCAAAAAAAATACATTTAAAAAAATCAAAACCAGTGTCTCTTTCCAAAAATTATGACCTGGTTTCTCAGGATAATCCACAGACCTTGTTGTGAACAGACTCTTTCTATGTGAAAGAATGTAGCTCCGATAGTTTTGACTGCAGAAAGAAAGCAGTTCCTACATGAAACTGCTCACAACAACGTCTGTGGATTATTTTAAGAATCCAGGTCATGATTTCTGGAAAGAGTAATTGCCGGTCTTTGTATTTTTTGGTATAAGGATACAGCCGATATCTCCAAAACGCTGCAACTCACACCAAAAAAACCCCAAAAAACCCAGATGGATAAAGAGCACTACAGGCCAGAGGGAAAAATATGTATTCTTTATTTTGGGGTGAACTTTCCCTTTAAAACATGGCCTCTTTGGAAGAGTGTTCAAAGAGACATTAAATAAAATTTGGGTATTAACTTTGCTCTAGATTGGTCATTTCCAAACACTGGGTCGTGACCCACAGGTGGGACACAGGAGATTTTATTTGGGTCACCAAATAAATAAAAGACTAATTTAGTAGTTTTATATTTATCTTTTTATTACTGATGAATCTGTCGATTATATTCACAACTGATTGATCAGTTGTTTAGTTTATAAAAATGGTGAAAAATATTGATCAGTGCTTCCTAAAGTCCAAGTTGACGTCCTCAAATGTCCTGTTTTGTCCACAACTCACAGATATTCAGTTTACTGTCAGAGAGGAGGAAAGAAACCAGAAAATATTCACATTTAAGAAGAATCAAGTTTTATCATTAAGGTCTAATGTGGATTGGGTCATGATGGTTTGTTATTTATGTGTTTCTGTCATTGTTTTTATTTTTATTACAGGTACAGTTGTTGTTTGTTATTTATTTATTTAGTTATTCCTCAGGGAAAAGCCATAAAGTATGTTTAGTGAATACTGTAATTATTGTTTAGCTAAATCAGGGGCTTATGTACCAGGAAAATAATATTAATATTAAAACAGGTGTGTGTGTAAATGTATCTCCAGGTTCTATGTTCTCTGTGTTTGAGTTCTAAAAAAATAAACATGGCCTCAGTGGTCTGGGTGATCTCTCCCGCTGTTTATGATCTAATGCAAAATATATACAAATGTTCAAAATCCCCAAATCCGTCTTTCTCTTTCAGACGTCAGGTTGATTGATTGACTCAGCTCAGACTAATGATGATGCTGATCCATGTAGGCAAATCATTGGTTCAGTTATGCAGGTATACAGGTGTGATATGATGAACAACATCCTCAGTTGTCAAAACAGCACTGAACGTGTTTTTGTTGTACAATCGGAGCTCTTTTGAAATCTTACAAACGTCTCTGAGGAGCAAAGACAAAAGCAATAAGACGTTTGCAGTGTGTCCTCAGCAGGGACCTCTAGTGGTCGTAGGAATTAGGTGACGTAGTGTAACAAGCAAGAAAGTCCTATTTTAGAAATGTTGTTTAATTCTAACTCCTTCTGTTTGAGTAAATCATCTGTCACTTTAGAAACTATAGCCATCCCTTGTCAATAAAGCTTTGTTTGAAGCTATGAGGCAGGTAGACGTTAGCTTGCTAGTTTGCTAGCAATAATGCTAACAAGACAGAGGTGGGAAGTAACGCAGTACAAATACTTTGTTACTGTGCTTAAGTAGAAGTTTCAGGTATCTGTTACTTGAGTATTTATTTTTCCAACAACTTTTTCTTTTACTCTCCACATGAACACAAATATCTGGACTTTCTACTCCTCACATTTTCAAAACAGGCTTGTTACTTTAGTTTAATGCATTTGAGGGGAATTATTGATTATTTTTATTTAGTGTCGTTGTGCGCCGCCTTCCAAACATCAAGACTAATTTCAACCTAAATGGGTGGGACAATATTAATAGAGATATTTTCTTGGTGTATCAATTAGTGTGTATCATGCATGACAGATGTAACAAGATGAAAAAGACGTAACAAAACTAAAAACAATGTAAAATATGTAACAAGACACAAAAAAACAAAACAAAAAAAAAAAAACAAAAAAAAAAAAAACACACATTACAGAAATGACAGAAATGAAAAATAACATAACTGGACAAAAATGATGTAACAAGACAAAATGACAAAAGAGACGCAACAAGATTAAAAATGACGTAACAAAACAAAAATGAAAAACGACATAAAAGATGTAACAAGACAAAGAAACTACATGACAAGATGAAGTACTACAAAATGGCAAAAGAGACGTAACAAGACTGAAAACAGCAATGATTTAATCGGGCATAAAAAGGGCCAACTATACCCTGAGGACCCCTGTCTCACTTCCTGGTTTAAAAAAGGCAGGAATGCTGCTCAAGCACTGGTAAACTTTATATTTTTAGACAAATTCATTAAATAATAATGCTGCCACACGTGTCTCAATCATAACATGTCGACTCTGTAGCCCTTCTACGTCAAAGCTAAATAAGAATTATGGTTAAAAATGTGTATATTGATCAACATTAAGAGACTCTGAGACACTTTAAAAAATAAAATGTCTGCTCTCTATGACTTTCCCTCTGATGTCTGCATTAATACAAAATTTAATCACTATAGGACACTATAGGACCTGTTACAAGGTTTAATAGTGAAGAGTTTGATCTTTTAAATATGTTCCAGTGTAACTGAAGAGTCAAAATTAAAAAATTCTCAAGAATTAGTGATTTCTCAGATTCTACCACATATCACAGGAGAGATTATGTGTGTGTGTGTACGATAGTTTTGAGAATCTAATCTGATGTTTCCCAAACCTTCAACTTAACCAAACCAAATTAAAAACAGAAAAATTAAAACTGGATCCAGGTTCTGTGTTTGCAGTGCAGGTAAATCTCCTACAAAGCTTCCTGTGAAGGTTCCTTGGTTCAAAAAGTGTCACAAAACTTGAAAACACATTTTGGAAATTGCTTATTTTGGCTAAAAGTTGCTTTTCACTTGAAGGTGAATTAGACAGTAGACTAAGTTTGTGTTAAATCCCCGATGGTGAACCTTGCTGACGTTTCCATTTCTGCATCAGTAAACAGGAAACACACCAGGAAACATCCTACAGGTCTCTACCTCCACCCTCCGCCCGCCAAGCTCCAATTAACTCTCCAATTAACCGCCTCCTCCCCTCTGTAGCTGTAATTGGGGGATATTTGGAGACAGGGCAACCCCACAGGAATCATTCAAATCATTAGCTTCAGGTTGCCTCCGGGGGGAGGAAGGCGGAGGGAGAGGGGGGAGGCGGGAGGGTTTCCCAAACATAACAACAGTGTGTTGTTGCCAACATGGCCGACTCACCAGTTGTTGACCTGCAGGATGGTGAGGCCGGTGTCCTGAGCCAGCTGCTTCTTCTGCTCCTCTGACGGGTACGGGTGCTGCAGAGGGACAAAAGAACAGAGATGTTAAACACACTGTAAAACATCACACGCTTGTTTCTTGTTATTGTTGTGTTGTTGTTGTTGTTGTTGTGAGCGTGAGCCTCAAAGCTGCTAATTAGTGTTAAAGAAGGGAGGCGGAGCCAGACTCATTAAGAGAGTATGAAATGGAGCATAATTAATGAGGAGAAATGGTGAGCCAATTAGAGAGGGAAGCCAAGTGGAGAGAGAGCTCTGTTAATTAGACTGTGTGTGTGTGTGTGTGTGTGTGTGTGTTGTGGTGGGTTGGGTCGTTTCGGCTTGTTTCTCTAACAGTAGAGGATCAGAACAGGCCTGAAGCTGCACAGCTCCATCCCTGGAGTGTGTGTGTGTTGGTGTGTGTGTGTGTGTGTGTGTGTGAGAGACTGTATATGATGTAATGTATTTAAATGTGTGCTCTGTCATATCTGTCTTCTTTCAGACAAAAAAATACGACAAGTGAAGGTGAAGACATGACGACGAGTCATTTTCTTCATAATAAACACCTAAATGTGTATTCTGGATGTTTTCTTTCCACTAGTTTATTTAGTTTCAGGTTATTTGATTTATAAAAGGACAGTGTGCTATGACATCGATCATTTACAAGAAATGAAAACATTATTGCTCCAGATTTCCACCTCTAGTCCTGTAGGCTGAAAGAAGACACACTGTTGAAGAAAAAATTGACCAAAATCTCAAAATTGACCAGAGAGCTGCACTACAAAAGCGAGATTAATGTGTTAGCGAGGTGTGTTGAGTCTAAAGTTTTTAACCTACTAGATCACCATGGTACTGATGCTGAACTCATAACCTGGTCGGAAGCAGGTTACGTCCTGAGTTTCAGATTATTGTAAAAGCACTGCTCTTTAACTAATTATTTCCCTGATGATGCTCTTCATGAGTTATATCAGATTGTAAAGTGAGGGAAGATGTGCAAGTTTGCTGAGCTGCACGTTCGTAAATTTACAGTATAAAACCGTATTACAGCAGCACAAACTGTATGTGTTGTGTTGTCATGGGAACAAACTCCGTTTGGCGAGGCCTAAAGTCATTTTTTTCGTTTGCTTCAGGTCATATTAACACTTTAAATTTCACACAGCAGCTCATCCACCAGTAAAACACTTTGTTTTTAAGCTTGACCCTGATTTGCAGAAAATTCTGTTTTATATTTCTGATATTACAGCTCAGAACACATTAGAAAAAAAAAAAATTCAGTCTTATTTATCACGGAAAATATTCTACCAGTAACTTTCATTTTATTTTGATTTGGCTAAAAATGAAGGGATTTCCACGTCTCCTTCATGATGGGACAGCGTGACACCAACGCCATCATGTTTAAATCTGCTCTGTGAAGTTTCATTTCTTATTTGCAGCAACAGTGTTGCTTTTTCCTGTAATGTATATTTTTTAGCTCTCTACTATATCAACCTGTTCATCTTGACTGAAGTGGGCGGCTCACGTGTAGAAGAAGAGTCAATTGGTGCACCAAACCCCCCTTTTTATGTGAGCGTGCAAAGAGTCTGAAGAAGAAAGCCGGAGTTAACAAACCACTGTTGTGATATCCGTTATTTCTGATCGGGGTTTTAGGTTTTGTCAAGCCAACTCATGCAAAGAAAGCCTGGCTGTGTTGAGCTTCCTTTGTTGTTCAGCCCTCAGTACGTGAAAAAACAGAGTAAAGTAAGGGTTGGGATGTAGGAAATGTGAAATGGAAAATGTCAGATTCATGGTATGCATATGAACAATTTATTAATGACTAGAAACTTGAGAAAAAGATGGAGGTGTCTGCATGTGCTCAGTCTTATGGTGTGAAATGAAGAGGTGGTACTGAGCTCTCTGGTATCAGCTCTAAATAAACAGTACGGGACTGGACAGTAGAGAAAAGTTCATGTAAAGCTTGGCCAAGTTTCTGCAGCGCTGCGAACAATAAATAATGTTTCAGTGCAACAGCTGACAGTGAGTGAGAGTTTCTTCATGTGCTGACTGAAACCAGCTGCTGCAGGTCCTCCGCGGCACGTCGCTGCCCGTCCCTGACCCAGATAAGCAGCATTTTCAGGAGCTATTTTTCACACTGATGTAACGTGCAGCGCTGCTAAAGTTCAGACTCATTAAACTGCGTGGAGACCAGAGCAGAGCATCCAAAACACCGGACTCATGGCAGAGACACGTTTGACTCCGTCCAAATCATTAGAGTGGGAGGTAAAAGAGAAGCACAGTCTGTTCCAACATGTAGATTCATTTCAAACGACTTTCTACATTTCAGATGGAAATATTTGGCTTCATGCAGGAACCACTCGGCACGTACGAGTGATTTAAGAGAACTGGAGAACAAGTATGTACAAATAGTCACATTCTCCACCGTGGGAAAAACTACAAGAGATATATGAAGTTTAATGCCTTAATCTGAATGAAGTTTGAGTACGTAAATGTAGCTGAAATCGACTAAAATTAAAAACTAGAAGAGGTCACTCAGATCTCCACCAGGACAGCTAGTGAAGCACCTACTGCAATGCCACCGCAACTAGTGTTGCATGATTTGTTTGATGTTTTCCAGCCTAATAACTACTCAAAATCTATACAGATGAATTCATAAACAGCTCAAATAACAAAAGTAAAAGGTTTTTATCAAACTTTATGTCAGAATCGATGTTTGCACCCTGCATACACATGCATGAAGAGAGAGAAAGAGACGTAATCCCAAAAGGGCAAAAAAAAAAAAAAAACATTGTAAAAAAAATGTAATTTTGCAACCAGTTTCTGTTCTGGTGTAAGTACAGATTTGAAGAGATTAGCAGAGTAAAAATAATTTCATATCAAAGTTGTGCTGAGTGACTGGATGTGTTCACATAACTAAGGAATACAATTTATGAATTTACTTTTAATATCCTGTAATTTTATGTATTTAAAAATGGTAAACCAGTCCAAATTCTGTCCACCCGCCCAAGCCCATTTTATCCCGCACAATGCAACCCAAAACAGCCCAATCTCAGTTGAGATTTACAAAGTTTTGGATAAAGTTTGTTTGGATAACATAGTTTCAGGTTTTTTAACACACAGAATGTGTTGGGCCGATGGACGATGCCATTGTCCATCGTGTTGCTTGACACTCATGGATCACTAAGTCCCCCATGATATAAAAGCTAACCCATAGCTTCTTGCACCTGATTTACTAAAGGAAGAATCGCTTTTTTAATCACACTATTATTATTTTAAGCACTATAACAGAAATACAATAACGATATCATCCTCCATCGCCATGTTTCACTGTGGACATCGTCATGTGCTGATCTAATGGACATCACCCAACCATACTAACCCAGTGTCCTGTGTCCACCTAATTGTATAAACTTGATAAAGACGATAATAAACGTGATGATCAGTCCAACTTTCTCCTTTTAAACAATGTAATAGAACATTTTGAACAACCAGGTGGCTTTGCAACAATAAAAGCGATTAGAAATCTACATTTATGGAGAAACTCACAACAACTGAAATTCTTCCAACAAGCAACCACGATCATCTTTAATTTCTCATGTTGACAAAACAGACAGACGTGAAAATCGGTTCAGAATTAAACGAGTTAAAGATGATTTTGTAGTGACGTCTGCAGCTCTCATTTGTTTACTAGCAGACCTTTAAAGCCCCAATATGAAGACTGAGCAGACAGATACAGCGACATACAGCAGCGGCCAATCAGGTACAGTCACAATAGCGGGGATTTATTCATCTCGTATGGTTCATAACTTTAGTGGGTCAGAACATATCAAGTATAGAATTATTCTGCAGATGCTCCAGTTTAAAATGAGATGAAACTTTTCTTTGGAGGTCTGTTTTTGGGCCAAAATGTGACTCTGTAAGCCTGTTTTTTAGCGCAGCAGTTGTTGATGACTTGCAGCCCCACAACCAACTGATTGAGGAGTGAGCAGAAAATAAAATAGGTTTTTCAGTGAATGTGAATCCAGGCACGATGGAGAAAACAACACAACATCTTAATGATGCATCTTACTTAAACAACACGAAACATCAAAACAAACTAAATCATTTTACTTGAAGATCATTTTGAATGCAGGACTTTAACTTGGGAGTATTTTTCATGTGTGGTCTTGTTACTGTGCTTCTACTTCAGTAAAGGCTTTAAATATTTTTTTCCCCTCACTGGACTGAAGTGACGACAGGCTGAGTTGACAAATTGAAACCACAGTTTGTACGTGTGTGAACAAAAATAACCTTCAGGAACAAAGTGCTGAAATAGTTTCACTTGGTGGTGGAAGAAGCACGCAGATCTTTTACTCTTTATTCTTTTACTTTCAAACTATAAACTCACATGTAAATCACATTATTAGATTATAATTATTGATGCATTAATATGTATATTACTTCAATGTTGCAGTTGGTAAAGGTGGAAGCTAATTTAAATGGCTTTATATGCCAACACACACTGGAACTTTGTTGTGACATTTTGGTTAAGTTTAGGCATCAAAACTATTAGTTAGATTTAGGAGAAGATCATAGTTTTAGTTAAAACAAGTTCTACATTAGTTATGTAGTTAAGTCACATAAGTTATGTTATGTAGCCTACGTGACATAAGTTAAAGGTCCAGTGTTTAAGATTTACAGGATTTATTGTCAGAATATGGCAGAAATTGAGTGAAATATTTATTAGCATGTTTTCATTCATGTATAATCACCTAAAAATAAGAACTGTTGTGTTTTCGTTACCTTAAAATGAGCTCTTTATATCTACGTCCTCTTCCAAGGAGGCGCCATGTTTCTACAGCAACCCAGAATGGACAAACTAAACACTGACTCTGGATACGTCCGCTAGATGTCAGTAAACCACAGTGTGTATACGCTACATTAGTTAACTACAAGAGAGAAGCCAAATATTGCTTGGCTAGAATTTTTAAACTAAATCATAAATCTAGAAACTTAAACACTGCAGTGGGACTTAAAACCAGAAGAAAAATGCCAAATACTTAAAATAAGAAGAACACAGAGGGGACGTGCTGTTGGTCACAATACAGCCGCTCTTTGGATACTTCAGGTATTTTGTGCTTATTCTTCAGGTGAAGGGCTCAGTGCACGGGTCAAACTGTCTCAGTAAAAAAAACACTCCAAGGCTCACTGTAAGGTTTGTATAGAATTAAAATACCTTTATTTTACATGACAGAAAGAATTAAAATGACCAACACAAGTTACTCCTGTCTGACCCTGATGAAGACCTGTGCTGGTCATCTGAAGAATAAACTTAAAATAAGAAATTTGGTTTCTTCATTGAACTGACTTTAAGAGTTTCTCTCCTAATTTAAGAAAAAAAACTAAACAACTTATGTTAAGACACATTTTCTTGAAACAGAATATTTTGGTTTCTTGATTGAGCTGACTTTAAGAATCTATACTTTAGACTGACATTCATTAAATAAATAAATAAAGTAGTAACAGTCTTTGAGATTTTCATATCAGATGAGGACGTACTAAACAGCCCGGCAGTTTGTGTTCAGCAGAGTTCAGAGTAAAATTTGTAAAATATGCTGCTGAACTGTAGTGGAGTAGAAGTATCAATCGAGAGAAAATGGAAATATTAAAGTAAAGTACCTCAAGATCGTACTGAAGACAACACTTGAGTAAATGTAGTGTAGCTGTTTATCTTCAGTCGAGCCGATATGTGAAAGAATAAATTAGCATAAAGAGGAGGAACAGTGAGAGAACAAGATTTACTGCACCACTCATCACCTCCTGCTTTCACTACAAATGCTATTTAAGAATTGGCCAGACAGTCAAACAGCCTCGGGCCGACACCAGAAGACTCACCACATCTCTCTCTGCGGTGAGGAGGGAGAGTCTTTGATGTCTTCTTTTCTCCACCCTGATCATCCCTCTGCCAAAAGCACGTGTTTTCCCTGTGATCTGATAGCAGGTAATTGGCCTAAACTGCATCTAATTTGCCACAAAGAGCGATAATCACGAGGTCGTTTCATCGCATTTTCAGCCTCGGAGTCGCAGCCTCCTCAAGGGAGGAGCTTTAATTGTCCCGCCGATGATTTCATTGAAAACAAGATGCGACAAAGCGAGAGAAGAGCGGCGAGACTGTTCATCTAAGAGCTGAGAAGTGTTTTACAAGATGTTTGAAACCCAGAGAGACAAACGAATGATTGAAACCTTTCTGTTATTCAAGAAAAGCTCCAGGAACATCCTCCTGCCCTCTCATGTCACACGATCGAAGAGCTGATTGGCTGCAGTTGGTTCTCCGTTTTGACAGCAAACACCACGTGTTGTAGGAAATTGTAATTAGAGCCTGAGGACTCTATTGGATTTGCTCAAATTCTTCTTTTTTGTCCTCTTCAATCGCATTTTTAGGAGCTAAACGTGCTCGATAGCGCATGAAACTTGGTGCACACATTTGTTGTGGTGAAATTTTTTGTCTGTTTTGACGGTGGGCGTGGCCAAACAGTGGCCACACCCTTAAACAGCAGCCCCCCTCCCCAGCACGTTTCACCGACATGCACGAAAATAGGTACACACATGCACCATGTCCAGACACACAAAACAGTTTACAGGGACAAAGCGCTTAAACCCAACAGGAAGTCAGCCATTTTGAATTAAGTGGCGTTAAATGGCGCACATTGAATTTTAACGAACTCCTCCAAAAGTTATTAAAAGACTTAGCAAACTCTGAAAGAAGCAAACTCTCACTTCCTTTGTGTTCTGCAAAGGCTGCTGGGAACTGCCCAACTTGATGGCATCTTCTCCTGCTTCTTCTTCTCCTGCTGCGCTGCCTGATCTCGTTTATTTTCGAGCAGCAAGTGTCCATCCACCCGAAACTTCTGTGCAGCATCTCTTTAACTTTGGAAAACCAATAATCTGACAATGACGGCCACAATATGTCGTGATCACGATAAATGTCTTCAAAGAGAGACTAATAATGTGCATCGTTATCCCCATTTGTACAACTGGTTCTCTCTGGGTTCTCAATTTCCTGACATGGTCATTTAGATCTCATTTAGAAATTAAGACAACCCATAAGGCTTTTTTAAAAATTGTCATTTAAATAACTGTCAACATACTGTGACGTGGATGTAGAGCTGGTAATTAATTACACGGTAAACCTGAACAAGTTAACGGTACTCAAAAAACAAAAAACAAAAAACAAAACGGTCGGTTACCACAATTTTCCTGCGTTCATAAACTTAAAGGTTGGAGGTTATCGGAGCTTAAAAATTTGGAGTTATTGTTATATATGCACATGATTTGATTAAGACAAATTGATTATTGCAAGTACATGCAACTCAATGTTCATTCACCCCTCTCATTGCAAAAAATACAGATTTGTATAAAAGCACTATTTCATGTTCAACACATTCAAAGTAATAATAACTAAAGATTTTTTTTTACATCTCTTAAAATATTTGTGTTTTATTTCCCTCATTAATCAAAAATTCTGAACTTTATAAACATAAGAAAGAAAATTGTAAAGACGCTCAACATTTTTAAGTCAGTACGACTTCTAAACAAGTTTTAAGTTTTCATTACTTATTACAAATAATTCATTTGGACATTAGGTTTTACAGCTAAACTGTGCTGTGATATTTGAATGCTGAATACTGTTTCTTCTGTCAGACTGAGCTCAGACCCGACAGAATAAAACTCACCCCCGGACCAGCCGTTCAGCCCTGGCGGTGCTGACCAGTTTGGTGCTGGTCCAGACTGGTCCGGGCGGCTGCGAGCTGCGAGGCGGTCTGAGCCGCCGCTCCCTGCTAACAGGATTATAATTTCATAATGAGCAGGTGGCTCCAGATTAAAACCCAGAGTGGAAACTCTGAAATTAGCCCGTGAGGTGGAGCAGCTCTCAACCACGGACCATGTTGTTTTTACTCTCGCTTCATTTGGTGGAGGGAGGATTTGTTTTCATGCTGTAAGTGACGGTGTGAGGAGCTGCAGGGTTGATTTTAATTTAGTTTTAGTCAGATTTAATCATCTGAATTGTTTTAGCTGACTAAAATCCAGATTAATTATTTTTTTTAAACACATCAAGTATACTACATTTCTTCAAACATGCATTTTTCTTTTTGTAACAGATATTTCAAAAAATGTTGAGCCAATAAGTTGTCTCAGCAGAACAAATGACACACAGTGCTAATTAGTCTGAAACCTCTCAGTTAAAGGAGCGATACGTAGCAAATTGTTGTCTAATCTCAATTATTTTTTACAGTGTACAGTCAATGCACGTGTGGGTGTTATTGTTTAGTGTCCCGGTAAACCTGTTAAGAGCCTGTAATTACTACTCATTTAGAGTGTGTGTCCGTGTCTGTGTGTGTGTGTTAGCGGTTTACAAATATGTCAGCACTGGTCCACCTCTGGTATGATGTAGTTCAGTTTGACATTAAAAGGACAGTTCATCCAAAAATGAAAATTCAGTCATTATCTCCTCACGCTCATGCTGATTGAAGGTCAGGTTTAGTTTTTTAGTCCACAAAACACTGCTGGAGTTTCACAGGAAAACAGTGCTGCAGAATCTCCTAAATAATGGAAGTGAATGGTGACCAGTTTTCAAATTGAAAAAACAACCCCAGAAAAATCATAAAATGCCTCCATACTGCTCGTCTGGTGTAATCCAAGTCTCCTAAAGACATGTCTCCCAACATGACGTCTTTCAAGTCAACTTGGCATGTCGGGGCTTTAGGAGGCTTGGAATTACACCAGACGATCAGTATGGAGGCTTTTTTTTTTCATTTTAGTTTGATGATTGAATTTTCATATTTGAATAAATTATCCCTTTAAAAGAAAAGAAATGCTCAGACAACATTTACTTTAAACTCTATTGGCAAAATCAGTCATTTTAACTCTCGGAACATGTAAGTTTCTGGTCTACCGCTGCCTCGATCTGTTAGTTTGATTGTGTTATTCTGTGACTTCTTTGTTTTAAACGGTTTGTTCAGATTCACCAAAATCACACAATAACATAAACAAACTAACAGATCGAGGCAGCAGTAGACCAGCAGCTCCTGTGTTCTGTGAGGTAAAATTACTGGTTTTATCAATGGAGTCTGGTGGTTTTGGAGAAAGCGATATAACAGGTGATTTAACTTCAGTTTCCCATTAGAAAAGGTTGTCTGACAGTAAGGTAAAGCAGTGAAAATATTCTAAATTGTACGAAACCAAATTTAGTGATTATTATAACAGTTAAAAGACAAACCAAGGTGGTTCTGGAGTTTAAAGTGTACACTGTAAACAGGGAAACTGCGAGCGTGCTGACACTGACAACCTCATACAACCCCACTTGAAAAAAAACCCAACTATCCCTTTAAGGCTTGTAATTAAAGGTGTCTTTAAACTGCGTCTTTTTTTCGGACAGCTTGAATCTTTCCCTCCATCTGCCGTCTGATGGCCTCCTCGCTTCATTATCTGACGGACGCTCATTTACGCTGTCAGGGAAGAAAGGCTGCTCCGTGATGTATGTGACCACATGCTGGACATTTGTGTACATGTGTGTGTATGTGTGCGTATGTGTGTGTATGTGTGTGTGTGAGGGGGCAAGAGGTCAATAAAGGCGACCCCCACAGAGAGCCGGGCCCTGGGGTCCCTGGGGGGCCTGTCACAGAGGTAATGGATGATGTTTTCACTGCAGGGTGAGGGAGCCACAGAACAGCCTTCCTCACACTGCAGGGAAATGAACGTCTGATCACAGAGGCCTTCATTTTTAACCAAACCCAGAGACGAGAGCTTTAGGGTCTGATTGGACCGGCTGCAGTCCTGATGGTTGGACTTTTTTCTTGTTAAGGAAACTCAAGAACTCACAGAAAACTTTAAAGCAGAGGTTCTCAAAGTTTTGATGACTGTCAGGCCTTTTCCACCAAAGTGGAACCAGCCCCGTTCTGGTTCAAGCACCAAATTTTAAACTGTTCCAATTCCACTAAAAAATAAATGAGTTCAGAAACTGAAAAGTTTGTTCCCAGCTGGAAAAAAAATAGCAGTTTTCCTTGGGAACTAAAGTGGGTGAGGCCAGTTTCCTCTGGCCTGTAGTGCTGTTTATCCGTCTAGATAGGGTGGGCAAACTATAGACGAATCCGGCAAAGTACCGGAAGTTAAGAAGCGGCTTTGCTGTGGTGGCGTCTCCCTACAGGATTTTCTACTTTTTCTTCTTATGTTTCATGTAACGTTACTTTTGACGACAATGTCTAGGAAGTCAGGAAAAGCCTGTGCAGTTCGGCTGCTCCAACACTCGTGTCAAACTTCAATTTTGTAAAAAAATGGAATGCAGAATACACAAATCTTTACTTCATGAAAAGTGAGAGCAGCAGAGAGACTCACTGAGTGTACAGAGGACCATAATATGTCATAGAGGACCAAAAATATTAACAGAAAGGAACTTTGTTCCTGAAAATCTTTAATACCTGATGAAAAATGTGAATTCATATCATTTTTAAATGTATTTTACACAGTACTTCATCTCTTAAATGTGGTGGAGGTGGTCTGTTTCTTCTCTTTTCCATTATCCATCTCTGGCTGTTCTCACAACCAGCATCTACCTACTGTGTAAAATTTGAAGAACATGAATATTTGCATCCTGAGAGGTTCCTTCATCAGTGACTGAGGGCTCCTGTTTAACGTCATCAGTCCAATTACTGAATCTGTCACTATTAACAGGCAACAGCAGACATGGTGTCTAGAAGGGAACCCCAGACCTGTGAGATCTCACGACAGTGAACATTTTGACTGAAACCATGAAAAATCTCACTAACATGGGGTTGTAGATACAACTAGCAGACACCAAAAATAATAGACACAACCTGCCACCGCGTCGATGGCGGCGGTGCTAGATGGTGAAACCAACATGTCACCACCAGTCACAGTCATGGTCCAAACTGATTGGTGAATGTTAGAACTTTTTTGTGGGTGAAGGCAAAACAATTCTCCAACATGCCGGCTGACTCCAGCTTCACACAGGCTGAAGAAAATACGAGCTCCTCTGAATATGTACAGTCACTCACTCAGTGTTACCTGGAAAAGTTCACATGGGAGCAGACGGGCCGACCCGTACACGCCCACTCAACAGGTGGACCATCGTTCTACAGCCTGTACAGCCAGAATATTTTCACATCTAATGTGGTGAATTAAGGATTTATTTCGACCAAACCAAATTTAGTGATCGTTATAACAGTTGAAAGACAAACCAAGGTGTTTTTTTTGGGGGGATTTTTATTTTGTTTTTTGTTTTTTTCTATTCAGTTTAAATGAAGTCTGTTTCATGGAGTTAAAAAGACAATTAAATCTTGTATCAGTTCACAAAAGACACAGACTTGAATTCAGAAGGTGATTGGTTGTATTTTTCTGTTTAATAATAAAATAGATGAGAGAATTTTTTCCCTTCGTGACATTTTGTGATTTGATTGTTTATTTTCTCACAGCTCACACACATCTCCACTTTATTTTATCGTGTTTAATAATTGTTGTCTTCAGGTTTTTTTGACTCTGCTGCTGGTTTGATACAAAATTTCAATTAAAATTAAAAGTATTTGTACTCAGTTACTTCCCACTTTGCTTATAAATCTGTGGAGCTACCAGGAATAAACAGGAACTGAAACAGATGCAGCAGCATGTTTTGATATTTTTGGTCTTAAAGTTTGGCGGTCGAGTGTGTAAACACAGTCTCCACCATGTTTAATGATCATTTGTTAAGTCTGCGGCGCCGATGATTCCGTAGTAATGAGGGAACATTTGATGACGGACAGAGACTCCGAGGAGACGTCGGGACCAGACCGAGGTGACGGCGGATTTCACATCGGTGGCGTTTGATGTCTGATGGCGAGAGACTTCCTGTACGCTCACGGCTCTGCTGAGGTGGTGGAGGGGGGCGAGGGTGTACCTCTGGGTGGCGGCAGGCGGCTCAACACGTGTTGGTGCCTGTGGGTCGCCGTGGCCTCGCCATCACCCACATCTGCAGCTCTGTGGCTGTAAACAGCCACTGATGGATGGATGGAGGTGTCCCGGTGCCCTCTGACCCCTGATGGTTGGAGGGCAGGGGGAGGCGGCGGGGTCAGCGCCGGGGCTTCCTGCTAACTCATCTGTCCCGCTCGGCTCAGGAGGCCCATTCCTCAGCCGGCCGACAGGCGAGCGGGGTGAAGCCCTTCTCTGTAATTGTGGCGCTGGCTTTGAAGTTTGGGAGCCGCTCCTCTCGTCTCTTCATACCGACGCTGGAGGTTTTTTTTTTTTTTCCCGCTCTGTCGTCGTCGTGCTGAGAAGCAGTTGGATGTGCAAAGTCTTTCCAGCTGTTTTGATGGAGTCACGTGTGTAATTTGTAAGCCAAAGCAGCTCGTTAATGAGTTTGGTGACTGTAAACAAATGTACACAAAGCGTCCTCCACCTGTTTGTACAAAAGTCATTTAAGGAGGCGAAGAACACGAGACGGAGGGAAATTACCCGCTAATTAACATTAACAGGGATGATGATGCCTTCCAGTCGATTTTTGCACTTTTACACAAAACACTATATAAAAAACATGAAAAAGCTGCGTGTGTAGTGTGTGTGTGTGTGTGGTGTAAACAGCACGTCGGCTTGTGGCTCGGCTTTTATGAGCTGTGGCTCAGAGGAGGCTGCTGGATTTTGTGTACGACTTCAGGGGAGGCAGCCATGAAGCCAGAACACCCTCCAACACGCACACACCACACCCCTACACACACACACCACACACACCACACACACACACACACACACACACACACACACACACACACACACAGAGCTCAGCAGTGTTTCTGCTGCCTCAGACACGGGGATTAAAACAGCAGCAGGATTATGAGTAAAATTGACAAAATCGTTTTGCTGAATCACACATTTTCCACATGTTGCTTCTCTACAACTTTTCCATTTTGTATTTGGTGTAACCATGGTTACCATGGTTACCAGGTCCAGCAGGATTAAAGACCGCCCAACAGAAGCTTATAGCAGCAGCCAATAATAAAGAGTCCAACTGCAGAACTTAACAGAAACAGGCTGTCAGTTCCAACAAATTATTATGCTTTACTATAATACTACACACACGAGCACACACACACACACACACACACACACACACACACACACACACACACACACACACACACAGGCGAGAGTAGTAAAGTATTTAGAACTTGGACAGAGTAAAAGTAGCAGCAACAAAGAAAACCTCCATTACAGTCAGTAAACATATTTTTCCTCCTATTTTCTTTCTGCGGCAGAATCCACCAGAACTACTTTCTTTTCTACTAGAAAGAAAGTAGTTCTTGCATGAAACTGCTCACAACAAGGTCTGTGGATTATCTTGAGGAAGCGAGTTATGATTTTTCAAATGTTTTGTGCCATTTAGTCACGTTATACTGGAGAGAAGTCAGACGTCTCGACAGCCGGTATCTCCAAAACTCTGCAGCTAACACAGAAAAGATGGATAAATACACTGTACAACCAAATGCTCAAATTAATTATTTGTAGTAAACAGTGAAAACTTAAATTTATTTAGAGGTTCAACTAACTTAAAAATGTTGAGTGCCAGTAGAATTTTCTTTCTTTTGTGTTAAACTCATAATTTTTGATTAATTATTTTGATTAACTATTTTAAGAGATTAATAAATATATATATATATAATTTATTAGTATTTTGAGTTTACTGAACATGAAATAATGGGTTTTTATATTTAAAATGTATTTAATCAATAATTTTAATTTAACTGTAATGAAAGAGTGCACGTACCACTAACTCAATATATTAAGATTTGAAAACTTCCAACATTTTTGAGTTTATGACTCAAGAAAATTGTGGCAACTGATTGCCTCAGTTTTTTTGAGTTCTGCAAACTTATCCCAGTTTACAGCGAACAGGCCAGAGGAAAAATATGTATTTTTGATTTTGGGGTGAACTGTCCCTTTAAATATAAATGAATTAAATATAAATTCTCATTACTGAAATATTTAAACGTGCAGCGATGTTGCAGCTGGTTGAGCCGAAGCTAATTTTAAATACTTTGCTGTTTAATTTGTGCATCATATTTTACAATCTGCACAGTAATGGATTATCAAACTAGCTGGCGATTAATTTAATAATCGATTAATAATCAGGGTTAAGTTGGACACCAAATGGGCACAGCAGCTCATTAGGGTCTAAATGAATTTTTCATTTACCTTAATTGTCAAAAATAAACAGAACATGTACAGATGAATGCGTCCATGTGGTTATTTGTTTTTCACATAAAGCACAGTGTTGTCACATTCTGTAATAACCACAGAAATGTTTTACATTTGGCGTTCAAGCTGTTTATTACAGCTATTACATCATTAAAATGGGTGTTATTACATAACTGCATTGTTACATATCTGACTGTGTTCAACCTTCCTCCATGTTGTTTTTCTCTGTTTATTACTTTGTGTTTTGATTCCTGCATTAACTGTACTGTTGCCCTTCACACAACCTCAACCTCCAACAGCTCCCTCCCCCTCAGTCCCTCCCTCCCTCCCCCTCTCAGGTACCAGTGTTTCCTCCCCCTCCCACCGTTCTTCTCACCTCCCATCTGCCGCAGGACTCGCTGTCCTCCAGGTTCAGCTCAGAGTCCTGGCAGCGGCCCCGACCCCCGCCGAGCGGGGACCGATTTAGCCTCTCCATGTTTGGAGACAGGCGGGGGGAGATGGGGGAGGAGGAGGTGGTGGTGGTGGTGGTGGAGGTGGGGGGGTGTTTGGTTGTCCTGCTGGCCTCAGCCAAACCTATGAGTCAGTCACGACTGGGATTTTCAGCACTAAGCCCGTCTCCTCCCACTTTTACTGGACGATTCATTTCAGCTTCATGCTCATAAAAAATAATATTTCCCTTCAGGTTCTTACGTTCTCACTATTAGAATTATTGGAAATTGATTTATTATTAATGTTGATAAACAGAGGATATTAATATAAAGCTTGGTGGGAATAACCTTTGTTCTAATCCCTTGGACACACCCTGTCTAAACCTAAGAAGACAAACCTGTGCTTTTACAGTTACACCGTAATCCTAATGAGGGAAATGAGCACGAGGTCTTTAATGCATTCAGATCCGATCGCTCAGACCACATTTGGAGGTGGTCTGACGTGTTCGGGCTCTCCTACCTGCCAAAATAAGCAGCAGGAGTTTGTGAACACGCTGTCTGTTTCAATGGATTTCACCACTGAACTAGTGACCGCAACATCCCCAGACTCCCTTAAAAAATTGTGCAATTTTGAGAGTTGGTAAGTGAAGAGAAAGTTAATGAACTTTGTGAACAGCTATGACTAATTCTTCTTGTAAATTCAACAAATGCAAAACATGAAGTGATTTCTTTCCTTGTAAAAAAAAAACTTGTTTGTCTGAGCATCTCTGTACAGACTCCCTTGAAAAAAATGTGCATTTTTGTGGGTTATTGATTTAGAAGAAACTTTATGAACATTGTGAAACGCTCCCTATGACAAATTTTTAATCATTAAATGATTTCTTTCCTTGTAAAAACGCATCAGTTTGTCATGTCCATGGAGAAAGTCCCCAGACTCCCTTCAAAAATTGTACAATTTTGTGAGTCACTGAGTTTGGAGAAACTTTATGAACTTTGTGAAAAACTCTATGACAAATTTTTAATAATTTATGACTTCTTATAAATTGCAGCTTGAAATACAACACATTGTTGTTCCCTTCTTGTAAAAAACATATTACGTCAGTTTGTTGCAGTATTGCAATATATGAAGTGCGTCTACCTGCCAATATTTAGCAGCTGTTTAAACACACTGTTTTAACAGATTTCACCATTTACACTAAATTTATTAAAGAAGACATCATTTTATTGACAACAAACATGTCAAATCTTCCAAATACAGGAAACGGTTACCAGTACAGGCTTCTTCTTTGTCACCTGAGGACAAAGTCCCCAGACTCCCTTGAAAAAATGCACAATTTTGTGAGTTACTGAGTTAGAAGGAACTTTATAAACTTTGAGAAGCGCTCTTAATGACAAATTCTTAATTATTTGTGCCTTCTTGAAAATTCGGCATTAAATTCAACTCATTAAGTTGTTTCTTTCCTTGTAAAAAATATTGGGTCAGTTTGTTTTGGCATCACTGTGCTGGTTTCTTAAGTATGTCTACCTGCCAATATTTAACAGCTGTTTGAACACACTGCTTCAGTTGATTTCAACTGTTACACTATATTTATATTAAGAAGACAACATTTTATTGATGATAAGCATGTTAAATTTTACAAATAGACCCTTTTACAGCCGACGTCATCGAAGAGCTGCGCGTGCATTTTGGCAACAGAAGTATGGTCTCCTCCAGTCATCCAGACCAGTTATCAAGCTGCGAAGGTTGAATTAAACATTTTACCAGCACCAACATCACCAAAACATTTGTTTATTGAGTATATGATACTTCAGAATTGATATTCCACTGGTCGATATAAGTTGCTTAAACTTCCGAAAAATTGTGACTGTTTCAGAGTGATTGGTGTGTCTGTGGCTGCAAGCTATTAAACGTGTTGATTAGACTGAGAACGTGATTAAAACTGCTGGTGTTCACAGCGGCTCATTGACAAGCTGTTGTGGTACACAGTACTTCTGTTGCCAAGATACGCGTGCAGCTTTCTTATTGTTTACAAAATGTAAAAGGGTCTATACAGTAAACAGTTATCAATACAGGCGGCTTCTTTGTTGGAGGAGGTTCCCAGACTTCATTTAAAAATCTTGCATTTCTGTGAGTTGTTGAGTGAGAAGAAAGTCTGTAGACACTGTAAAATGTGTCTGTGACAAATTCATAATTATTTAGGCCTTCTTTAAATTCAGCAAATGTTCTACATTAAGTTATTTCTTTCTTTGTGTAAAAAACACTGTGTCCATTTGTCCCGAGCATGTTGGCCTCTACTGTTGGGCCACCAGTTAAAAACATCAACACATTCAGCCTTTGCAAACTGAAATGATGTCTCTACGTGTTTATTTGCGTATAGAGCGGAGAAGTGAGCATGTGGAGACACATCTTAATATCAGGTTTAACTGGGCCTTTGAGACACTGGAACCAGGTTAAAGTGCATCATCCATTATTGTTCTTTTCCTGGGTAACTAAAGGCAAAATGTTTTTAACTTTGTCAAAATCTAAACGATTATAACTGGATTAAGTCGCTAAATGAAACAAAATCCCCGGCTGAGCTTACAAGAAACGAAACTTCTGGATTTCACAATCACATCACTGTATACAACAAAGAGAATCTGAACCATTGAAGAAGTAAATACTGACACACACAGATGAATGTTTGTTGTTATACTTTTGTCTTCACTGCAGCTGGAAGTCTTAGCATTAACTGATTTATTTGGCACTATGAATACAACTGAGGATGTTGAACATGAATCATGAGCAAATACCTTCCTCCCTGTATTCAATTATTTCCGTGCAGTGATTACAGTTCTTTGTAATGTACTGCTGTCTTTTGTGTAGCTTAGCAACACTTGTTTGCGCTCGTCTGTCCTTTTATTATTACAGTCCCTGTGTAAAAGTATTTATGCATCTGTAACCAGCGATGTTCACAAAATACGCCAAGAATGAATAAGCAGAAACAATGTTTCTAAAAAATATCCGGTAAATTAAAAATTTGTAAACTTTTTCTTTCCACCAAACCAAGTTTAAATCAACCTGAGCTGCAAATCAGATTCCTCTGGTACAAACTGCATTAAATGAGTTAACTCAGGTCACAGTTCTGCTTTCCTCCTGTCAGGACGCCTCAGAAGAGCCCACAGGTGAAATACCTGAACCACAGCACAGGTCAAAGGTCATCACTCCAGACTGAGAACGTCCCCAAACTGGGAGGAGAAGGTCATTACAACTTCAAAGTAGATCAGAGGCAGTGTCACGGGTTTAATTCTCCGAAACAGTCACAAGTGCTGGTTAAGTGCAAGACGAGATCTGTGGATTCAGACACACTCTGACCTGTGACAACTACAGTGAACCATTGTGGTTATTTTATGATTTAAACACAATAAAATAAAGATCATTATGTCTCAAATATACCAAATGAAATGAAATGAAAAGATCAGAAACCCCAGTTATCCACCAGTTGCTTTGAAGGCCCATTGTCCCTAAAATAACCATAATATCTAATAACTAATATCAAAAATTTTGTCCAGTCATGATATCAAAAAGACTACAGACTATTAAGACAGCTCCTAGACTGTTAAGAGCAAAAACTCCAGCCCTGATTCAGCACCGCGGACAGGGCCGACAGTCACCAGGCTGCAGGGAGAGGGTGTATTTTTGGAGCAATGGGCCTTCGAAACAATGGGAATTTGTTTTGGGGATAAAGGGTTGTTGGACAAATGGGCTGTAAGTCCAAAGGCAAATTATTTTGCTTTTGGGGTTTGTGAATAATGTCGGAACAATGAGCAGGCCCCATACCTGTATGCTTTGCGGTAAAACAGTCTAGTTTTGACTGCCAACAATATAGATGTTGCCTCGTTCTCATTTTACAAAAATGGCAAATAAAGTTGTGTTTTCTGATGCGAGAGAAGATGACAAAGACTTCAAAGTAACTTCCATGAACTCCAACAGGTTTAAAGACATCAGTACAAGCTACCATCAACTAGGACAGAGTTGGGACCGCCATAACAGCTCAGCTCACTTCAATACGCACAACCACAACTGAAAGTACCATCTGAGTCAGGATGTTTATGCGCAACCATTTCAGTAAGCATTCTGCGGTCTCACAATCCAGACAAAGTAACTCAATCTCTGTTTTCTCCACATTTGAGAAGAGTGTGAGGTTGATGCACTTACCGTCAGGTGCTGGAAAAGCCAGGCTCTCAGGATGTTGGTGGCCACTTTGGGGAAGATGCCTCTTTTTTTGTTGTGCAGTTTGTCTTTGTCAGGATCGTCATCGTCGCCTGTGCTGGGAGACGCCATGCCGTTATCCAGGCAGTCACCTGATCAACACACAGAAGAAAAGAAAGAAACCAACTGAACTTTATTTTGTAGTCTTCAAAAACCCAAGACACAACAGCACACTTGTGAGGAAGAGATAAAACTTTGTCTTTATCTGCTCTAACATAAGCTGGAAACATTAGCATGTCCAGCTAACTAGCTTACTACCTGCAGTAACGTTGCCTCAAGACAAACTTGTGTTAGATACCACTGCATTTACCAAACTCATGACTTATTCCCAGGGTTAATTATGGTTTGTTATGTGGAGGGTTTGGTGAAGAGAATGTGGGCTGGTGCAGAATCAAAGTGTGCCAATGCTAATGCATTTCTCAAAGCCGGGTTAACTTAGCTCTGATCCCGACTGTCTTCCTGGGGCAATGGTGGTTTCGGCTGGTCTGGCTGGGTCACCATCACAAGGTCCACTGCATTTAATCTCATTTCTGGCACTTCCTTTACCAACATTAAAGGGGGCCTTTCTGTTGTCTATTGTATACATATAGTACATATCATATTTCATCACAAATGTTTGCTGGGATGTAGCTTTAGCCTAATTGTTCTAGCATTAACATAATGTACACAGCTTTTAAGTAACTTTACATATTTTGAGACACTTTTACAGGTTCTTGTGTTAAAATGTGTCAGATGGAAACATTGAAAACTCAGCTGGAGACAACACTCAAGGAGTTTCAGCATTAGCATTAGCTTACATTAGCTAGCTACACTTCTGCTGGTGACAGTCATCATGTCAGCCAACAAAATCCACAGTTGTCAGCTAAAAATGAGATTCTGGCTTTTGTTAACTTCATCAAAGATCTCGTGTTTCAAAAATTACTGCTAATATTGATGTTAAATCTGCCACCGTGGAAAGCTTGACAGACATAGCAACTGTTACTAGGGAAGACGGGGCTTAGTGGTTTTGTGTGGACCCTAACGCTGCGTTCCAGACGACGCCGGAGGTCGGAATTTCCCTGTTGAAATAGCCAAATCTCAACCTCAAAGCCTTCAAGGTGCACGACGCCAAAAGTAACCAAAAAACATGTCTGGGCTTCTTGGGCAAGTGTACAATCGATTAAACCCTCAGCTGTGGAGCCTCCGTGAATAAATGTCACAGAGGAGGAAAACGACACGTGAGGCACCATTATATATTTTATTTTACAGCATTTAACAACACTGGCATCATATCTACATGCTGAACAGGTTTTATTATATGATAGTATGTGTTATTTTGGGCTTCCATGGATGTTCACAAGTAGGAACTACGACTTTGAGTGGCGTTTCATTGAACTTTTACTAGTTGGAAGTGGGGAAAATCCCGACCTGCGACGCAGCAGAAATCTTATGGTTAAAAACTAGTCTTTAAAGAGCAATTTACCAGCCTGTTTTAGATTGAGCACACTCCCCTCAGAAAACACATTACTCAATTTCTTCTGGGAAAAGACAAAAAATAAATGTTTAAAAAAGCTTAAAAGATGCCTTTTTTAAATTTGTTTTGATTCACTGACACAAAAACAGTAAAAACTCAATTAAGTTTTCACAACAAAGAGCTCATTGGTCAAACACAGCCTGCTAGCTAACATTAGCACATTTCACCTGGTGTAGACGAGGCCTCTCAGCACTTTTCTGCCCATTAAAGGCTCCTACAAAACACATGCCTTTACTCATGTACTTTCCCCTGCGCACATTTTCCCAGTTGATGAGTGGATTCAAGCTGGTGACCCTGCAGTCACGCCGGCCTGCCCTGCCTTCTAACCCTCTCTGTGCCCCACCACCATCCCCCCGCAGGTTTTGGATCATGGCACATAATGCAGCATTTCAACTGAAAACCACTAAAAGCTGCCGGGCCCGGTGTTTTTACTGCACTTTCTCTGCCTGTTTAATGAGGCTCATTTTCTCCTCAGTGTTTTTAACAGCGCCGGGCCAAGGTTAGGGCGACAGTCCCCCGGCAGCCTGCAGCAGGAGCTCCAGGCTCCAGGTCCTGCCGTCCTGCCCGGAGTCAGCGGCAGACCAGGGCCTCGCTAAGGCTGAACAGAGGCAGGATTCTGCAGCGCAGCAGAGCCTGAAAAGGTGGAAATAATCATAAAAATGATGCGTAACTCCATAAACAAGCTCTCAGCCTCATTAGGCTGAACCGCAAGCTCCCCGAGGCTGATTTACTCCCCTCCACCCCGCACTCCTTCTCTCCTCTCCCCCTTAGAGAGCAGAGGAGAGAAAGGTCCGACCCAACCTGCTAATGGTTTGTGACAACTCGGCTTCACAACAACCTGCGAACTAACGGAGAGGAGGAGGAGGAGGAAGTTTGAGAGTGATGAAGAGGAGGAAGGAGAGGAGACGTGGAGGAGTCGCATTTGTGTTCACAGGCGTGAATATGAAAAGCTGCTGCACCTTCAGCTGCAGTGATGTGTGAAGACAGATGAGCAGACACAACGAGCAACAGATGAACAAGTGATTCTCTGACCTGTCACCTCCACATGACGCACTTACTTCAGAAAATTCGTTTATTTAGTGCGTTTTGTCTGTTGTATCTATGTTATTGATGACTTGATGATTTGATGACTCCATTAACTATTTTCATGTGAATATATTCAAGTAAACATGACAATATTATGAGTTTAACTGTCTACCAGCAACTTCTGCACCTATTTAATCTTTTTAATCTCCATGCCTCTAACACTGAATTTTGTCTACAGTAGAAGTAGACCCCCAACATCAGTGTGTGCTCGAAAAACGGCCTACGGTGGCTGTGAAACTTGTGTTTGGTTTGTCCGTTCTGGGCTCCTGTAGAAAAATGGTGGTGAAACATGGCGGCCTGTGAGGAAGAAGACCTGCGTCCTCTACGGACATAAACGGCTCATTTTAAGGTAAAAAATGACTATTGTTTTGGTGACTGTTTTGTTGTTTGTTTTTTCAAAGTATCTGCTCATATTTTTCAAATGTAAAAGTTTCTACAAAAAATCTCTGCACCCCTGAATGTGTGACAGGTGTGTGTGAGAGGAAGTTTTAACTCTAAGAGAAACTCCCACACACTGTCTATTCTGCTGATATATTTATTAAATTTCGATGTTTCGGTCTGAACAAATAAAACAAATAAACATTGTTTAGGTCAATAATTAAAAAAATATATCAGCAGAAAGTGAGACAGCGTGTGGGAGTTTCTCTAATTTTCTTTGAGTCAAATGCAAAAATTGAAAATGTGAAATTAAAAAAACGGTGAATGGAAATAGAAGGATAGAATGGCCTTTGGAAGAAAAAGCAGTAATCAATCAAAAGATCCATGTAAACGCACCGTGCTACTCATTTTAATGCTTCCAGACACCGCTCTAATATTCCACTGATTATGGGAATCAGAATAAAAAGAGCCTGGAGGAGACTGACCTGATCTGAAGGAACTTTCATTTGGGTTCTCCCAGACAAGAATTCAAGAACTGACAACTTCAAACAATTTAAAAATGTGTTTCAAAATCTAAAACTAACAACGCCTCACACAGGTATAGAAATGTTCTACTGTAATCATCTTTGTTCTAAAATATAGTCAGTCTGATTTTTTACAAAAACATGATTTAATCAGGCATAAAAAGGGTCAGCTGTACCCTGAGGACCCCTGTCTCACTTCCTGGTGTAAAAAGGCAGGAATACTGCTCAAGCACTGGTAAATGTTCTATTTTTAGACAAATTCATCAAATAATATTGCTATAACCATAAAATGTCGACTCTGTAGCCCCTCTAAATCAAAGCTAAATAAGATTTATGGTTTAAAAATGTGTATTTTGATCAGCATTAAGAGAACTCTGAGACACTTAAAATAAAAGGCTCTCATACGACTGTGAAATGAAAAAATTTAAATTTGCCAACTTTGTAAGACGTCTATGTTATACCAAATTTAAATCATAGAGTTGCGTAAACCAAGAGTTTGATCTTTTAAAATACATTTTCCAGCAAAATTGTGTAAATGAGTAAAAATCGAAACCCCCTTCAAGATACAATTCTCAAGAATGAGATAAAGACGTTTCTCTTGTTTCTCTCTGTTTGAAATACATGTATGTGGTGGTAACATCTGAGGAGAAGTGAATGAGTTTATTGATGGTTGTAAAAGGCCTCTTGGATTCTCTCCCTGTTTAAACATTGTGTAGTTCTGTAACACAAATATTGTTCCAGGTCTTGAAAACTGCTTTAAACTTCTTCTTCTTCTGTTACATTTCTATCAGTTAGATTCTTCACGGAGAGGCAAAACCACTTCACACTAATCAAAAAAAGTTTTAAACTGTTTAAATGCTTTGGGGCATTTAATCAGAATTTATTTATCGTCCACGTAAACAGTAGAATTGGAACCTCTAATCAGAATGATTTCAGTCGGGTTAAAAAAATATCTTCTGTGTAACTGCAGCTAATATTTTCTCCTTCATCTCTCATCAGATGGGTATCAACAGTTATGGATTGCTGATTGGTTGTTTGACAGTAGAGTTGAATAGGGCATTCATGTGGTGTCGGAAAAATGGGAAAAATGAATTCCTGACTGGGAAAATTCACATGAACAACAACTCTGAAAATCAGAGAAAATGTTGTTATAAAGGTTGCTGAGTTGTTGTCTGTTGACATCATATATGCTGAAATAAAGTATGTAAGAGTAAATGTTTGGTTGATAACTTTTTATTCATTCACATATTGCACATCGTTTTTTGGTCACATGTATGTTATAATATCATATTAAGTGATATAGATTAATTAGAAATGTTATTTATTAGCAATAACCTCAAAAATTAGTCCCCTACTCTACCTTTAGTAGCATCTGTGTTGGTTCCACTTCACGACTAATAAGCACGTGAATGCACCAAAGTCGGAATAACGACTTCCCGTGTCAGAAACTGGGACAACCTGAGGAGCATATGGCCTCACTATCAGACAACTGGCTGATGAGAACACATTCATGGTGTGGACAACACAGCTGTAGCTTCATGTTCGAGTGTTTTTGTTGTAAATCAAGAAACTCTGCCAAACATTCAACGTAAGGACGCTCTTCTACTCAGGAAACCACGTGTGATTCCACTAAAACTTTGTTGAATGCACATTAAACACGGCAATAAAAAGTGTCATGGTTTGCCAGAGAAACATCACGTGTTCTTCCAACAGTCCTCGAGTTCTGCTGTTGCACAACATGATGAATCTCTGCTCGACACATGTGAGATAAAGAAAAAACACATGAAGCGGTCGAGTCGTGCCGCCTGCCTCGTCCGTCGCTGCGCTTTTTAAGAACTGTTTGTGCAAAATTTTATTATCCGTGGTCTGTTGGAAGAACGCTCACTGGAGAGAGAGAGAGAGTGAGAGGAGGAGCAGAGAGTCTTTATTTTCCACCACATTTCCACTACGGTCCATTTCTCCTCTCTGCTGGCCGTGGTGGGAGGGGTCAGATGAATAAAAGCCAATCCAGCGCTCTAATAAAGGTGACCTCACTGCTGAGGTCAGCCCTGGAATAAGAAAAAAACACTGAGGCAGACGAAGGACTGACATGAAACTGAATCTACCCTGCCGTGAGAAAAACATACAAGAGGCTCTAAATACACTATGTGGCCAAAAGTATGTGGACGCTGCTTGCAGCCATACTTGACATCCTCCACTCCTCTGGTTTCAGGCTCTCCACCAGATGTTTGGACCTGCTGCAGGGAGGTGCTCCAGTTGAGCCACAGGAGCATTAATGAGGTCCAACACTGATGCTGGTGATCAGTTTTGGCTCATGGTTGGTGTTCCAGTTCATTCCAAAGGTGTCGGATGGGGTTGAGGTCAAGATCTTCACACCAAACTGGGAAAACTATTACTTTATGGAGCTGGCTTTGTGCACCTGGCACTATCATCTTTGTTGCTCAACATTACTAAATATTATTGCCTGCTACGTTAAGATGTCTAAAGTATTGAAAAGTAAATTCAAAAGTATTCTAAAGTATGTGAAAACACCTGTCCCTGTTTTAGGACTCAGCAATAATGATTGCTTGTTTGCCTGGTAAAAGTAAAAGGACATGTCCTGCAGGTAAATCTGGCAACTCGCTTGCCCGACCAGGCAAGTGGTGAAAAAGAAGTAAACTATTGAACTATTTTGATAATCAATTAATTGGTAGATGAATTTTTCATGCAAAATGGCAGAAAATGCAGTTTCAGCCTCTCAAATATGAAGATTTTCTGCATTTCTTTGTTTATCATCATATTAAACTGAATATCTTTGGGTTTTACACCGATAAAACAACACATGTAGAGACATCATCTTGGCGTCTTGGTCTTGTCTTGGTGTCAACACCATAAAGTCTTTGTCTTTACTTGGTTGCAACCCCTCAAAGTCTTGGTCTCGTCTTGGTCTTAATATATTGCCAGCAACTAACTCCCCCTGAGGCTGAGTACACACTGTAAGATTTGGGGCTGTTGCAGATGAAAGATGGGCAGCGTGAAAGAAAGGTGGCCATATCTTTGGTCATGGTCCTACGTTGCATTGTGTTGAGAGTTTTAAAGATGGCCATCGTCACAGTTTTGTGACCAAAGATACTCTGGGGAGAAAAAAAATCTGACAGTGTTAGAAATTTAGAATAATTAATCTCACAATAATCTCACAGTGTGACTGCTGCTAAGAACGTCTATTTTAGCACACTATGTTACCTCAAGCTCTTTTTGCAAAATTGTGTCCCAAGTTGGCCTCTTTTCCCTCGCCACGACACGGTCCACACTCACCTCTGCCTTCTCTTGGATTTTTTTTCTACACAGATGAATACCACTATTGCAAGGGCTCCATTCTTGCCTACAGTAGCTTCATTGTTTACCACTGCAATGGCGCAGATGGATGCTGCACACTGATGATGTTTCCCTGTGTACTGATTTGCATCATAGCCTATATTTCAACAAGTGTGATCATTGTACAGGCGACACACATCAAACTTGATTGCACAGTATAGCTTGCAAAAAATATAAGATTGCAGAAATTTCACAGTCATTAGGTACCATAAGATTAACTGCTGATACAGTTAGTATACATGTGCTGGCTTAGCTTGACTAATACACAAATAGCAATGTAAAATGACAATTAAGACACAGCATGTGAATCGGGGAGCTTTAGAGGTGTCGCTAGGTGTATTTTTTTAACTTTAGACAGAGCCAGGCTACCTGTTTCCATCTCTTTTCAAGCTAAGCTAACCACATCCTGACTCCAGCTCTGTGCTGAAAACACAGACATGAGATTGAGATTGATCCTCTCACTTCACTCTTCAGAAGAGAACAAACAGGTGAATTTCTGTCTCTTTTTACTTCACATTCAACAACTCAGAGAGCCCATTCAAAGTGACAGTATTATGGTCTTTAATGCTGAGGACATGTTTCTCTGTTTATGTTCTCCAGGATGGCAAATTAACGCCGAGCATTGGCCAAATATGCTGGGGAGTTTGGCTGTGGCTTCTGAGTTAGCCTGCAGTTAGCAGATGTCATCTGAAATCTTGCTGAACTGAGGTTTTTCAGTAACGTCAACGAAATCTCTTATTAACCACATTTGGCTCCATCGTGGAGGTCAACTGGGGAGCTGGCTGTGTGTAAGTGATGTTTAAAATCTCTACCAGCCAACACAGAGCGAGCTGAAGCAGCTTGTGGTCTGGCTGCTGATACGTCCAGTCACAGTGAACGGTCTGATAAAGCAGATTTGTTTCCAAATGGAGGTGTGACACAGTTTGTCTTTAGCCCCACAGTCTTTACTCAGAAAATACTCTGCTGGAGCTTTTTTTAATTCAACTTGAAGAAAAATTCAGAGTGTTTACAGACTGGAGCTCACTCTGGTAGTTTTCGTTATCCTTTTGGTTTAACACACATAAGTGAAAACAAAAACTTTAAGGACAGTAAGTGGTTGAGTTGAGGAATATTTGTCTAAATTATTTATTGGTTCTTTAGTGTGAAAACCCCATTTTAACAGGTTATTTCAACTTATATAGTTTTTTTTTTTTTTTTAAAAGACAATGTATTACTTCTTGCATTTTATATTGTTTAAGACATGATTGGAGATGGACTTTAAGAACATACCAAACAGAATTTAAGTCTAATTTATTCTTTCAAGGCTAAATGTGAATAACATTTTAAGACTTTTTAAAAGAACCTGTAGCCACTGTGTGGTCAACTTTTCATCTCCACAAACAGATATCTGCATATGAATTTAGATTCTCCAACCAAGAGAGACTGAGGGGAGACTGAGGGGACGAGGCATGTGGTTGTTGTTCCTAAGTTATGTTTTTGCCTGTGGTAAATATTGACAAGACAGGCCACATAAAGACACATAGGTAATATATAAAGTTAAGTCACACCATTGTTTGCTAATATCAGTTTTAACACTACACACAGCATCACTCCCTCTCTTGGTCTAGTGAGCTAGAGATGTGACAGCATATAGTCTTGACTCTATCACAACCCTCAAAATCTTGGTCACAGTCACAGTCTTGGTCTTGTCTTGGTCACAACATCAAAAAGTCTTGGTCTTGCCTTGTCGTGGGCTCAACTCCACAAAGTCTTGGTCTTGTTTTGGTCTCAACATCAAAAAGCCCTTTTCTTGGTCAAGCGACCAGATTTTGGCATCTGAAGCATTCTGGTTTTGTTTGTAGTCGGAGTACAGTTGACACTCGTATGAGCGGCCTTTGGTTGCATGCAGGTAAACAGTCAATGTGGAGCGCAAAAGTGGCAAAACACATAAATGCAAAATGCAATCTCAGAACACCTCGGCTATTGTCTGAAGACAAGCTTTAGCTTGTCAAAATGTATCTGCATTCATACACAGATTTGTTTATACGGATTAGGCAAAAGGTTGTCTGCCATCCATTCTCACATCCCAAGCTGCTAATTGGACTGTAAACAATGACCAGCGCACAGAAGAGGAAGTGTTGGTCCAGATATTCACTATCTGGATTCCTGCTAGCTACACTGGAAGCCCCAAAGAGGCTCTACAACCGCTTTGTAGGTTCTATCAGCAGCTAAATACTGACACATCTTAGTTCAACAAGTTAGCATTCTAGAATTTGGTATTTAGCAGTAAAAACAAAGTACAGCTGAGGCCGACAGGAAGGTAGTTTGTTTAACGGGTGTTTTAATCAAAATACTGGACAAATTGAAAATTTACATTTCAAAATCCAGACAGCCTCTACTGCCAAACACCCGCCTCTATTTCAGTCCAGCCCCCAAAACCAGGCGCACAGTGTTTGCTAGCAGTGAGGAGCTGGTTTGGTTTGGACCACCATCATGTCTCATATTAAAGATAAATCTGGCTTCCAAAAACAGAAAGAAAGGAAAGAAAAAGAGAAGAAAGGGCGCAGTATGTCACCCAATTCTTCAAAAACAAAGGTGGGTTTAATCCATGAGGGGTGGAAACATTTCACTCCTCTTTTTAAAATTCATTAAATCAATGCAGGCAAACTTTTAGCAAACTATTCATGCTAAACCAGTTGTCCCTGTCCGGGTCCCACAGGTGCAGATTCACCTTCAGACTCAGCAGTCTTGTCTCCCCATCTGCCAAATGAACCTGTGGGACGGCCTGTAGTCTGAACTGGATGCTGGGCAGTTTGGAGCATTGAGTGACTGATTCTAAGTGACAGACAATTTTAAAGTAATACTTAAACTGGGTCAATATTCTGCAGGATTTTTTTTGTTTTTGTTTTTTTGTGGTGCATGTAGTTAAAATTAAGTCAACAAAATGGTAGCAGTATTCTCATATGTCCAGCAATGGCACAGAGTTGGCATAGCTTTTAGTGGTGGGGCCCAAAGTGGTACTTTTCCATGGGGCCCAAAATCCCTGGCGGCGCCCCTGCTCATGGTGGAGAGACAAAAAGTCGGGGAAACAACAAAGTCAGTGGGATTCATTCTCTGAGGAATGAGTGTCTGTCAAGAATTTCATCTCAATCTGTCTGTCAGGTTGTTAAGATATTTCAGTCTGGACCAAACTGGTGGACTGACCACCAGACTGACTTTACCATCCTTTGAGCTATCACGGCTCAAACAAAGCTTATAGCATTTAACAGCGACAGCTCCCATGGGCATTCTGACCCAACCTCAAGTTGCTGAACACTGACAAGCTAACTGTAGTCTGTGGTTGAAGCTCTACTTAAATGTTATTGTCCAGAACAGCAGAAGATAGTAACAGAACATGCAGAACAACGTCTAGGTTTTGCAGAAAGAAAGATGAAAGAAACCCTGAAGGAGAAAGAAATTCTAGCCGAGGCTCCTGAAACAGAAACTAGCTTGAAATGAGCCAAAATCCTCACAGAGCCAACGACCATCAAACTATTAAGGCTGATGCATGCTGGGATTGTATTTGTGCGATTAACAAATCTCTGAGTGTATCAGACTCAGCCGTGGCGGTTGCTGATTGCTGCTTTCTTTGAAGGTCAGACTCACAGGTGACTCACACACACACACACACACACTCACACACACACACACACACACACAGAGCGGTGTAAAACTGTAAATGTGGGCAGCAGATAGAGAAACCACAGGGCTTGTTTCAGTTGGCCCGCTAACAGACGCAAGCTAACAGAACCTGCTGGACCGACAGCAGCAGCATGAAGCCAGAGCTGCTCGACCTGCAAGTGTGTGTGTGTTAAAGTGGGATTACATTTACTTTGTGTTTACATTAGTTTTTGTTTTTATGTCATTATCTGACAATGTTTATGTGTATTTAAAGTATGGCTGTCACTGGTTATTATACACACCATCAATTAATCTACCAATCATTTTCCAGATTAATGAAGAAAATGATTGTTTGGTCTGTAAAACATTAGAAAACAGAGAGAAATGCCAAACAAATTTCCAAAGGCTCCTTGTTTTTTCCAAGCAACACAAATATTCAGAATATTCACTCCCAGAATATTCAGTTTAATATCATTTAAAACAAGTCAATTTGCAAATTAAAATACAACTGAAAATTAAACTGAAATTAAATTGCTTTCTTTCTGTTACAGCACACCTTATTTTTGCATTAATCATACAAGGGCTGCCCCCTAATCGTCGACTAAACAGTTAGTTGGTGAAAAGAGACATATATAGGAGGAAACGGGGAATTACATGCAGCAAAGGGCCATGGGCTGCTGCAGAGGACCCACAGCCTCAGTATGTGGGTTTTTATTCATCCATTAGTCACAGAAAAAAAAACACATCTCAACGTCCATTCAGGAGCTGCACCTCGCTGTCGGGCCCGGAGGGTTGTTGAAACACAAACCTGTCTTCTTGCAGCTCGGATATCACTCACAATTTGGGGCACTTAATTGGGACCGTGGTAGTGTTGGTGTCTGTTTACACCTCTAGCACAGGAGCTTTGGACCGCCAGGATGAGTTTTCAGGCCCGGGGTGGGGAAATGCTGGTGGGGAGCACCAGAGCTGGAGCTGGGAGAGCTGGCAAATGAAAACTGGGCTCTGCAGCCACAGAAGTCACTGATGCACTGTGCATAAAACCAGTGCATAATAAACTTTTTTTTTTTTTTTTAATGAAAACTGGTCACCTTTCACTTCCATTGTTTGGGAGATTCTGCAGCACTGTTTTCCTGTGAAACTCCAGCAGTGTTTTGTGGACTGAAAAACTAAACCTGACCTTCAATGCAGGCATGAATAAAATATTGGTAAATAGTTTAACCGACTAAGAAGTTTAATCATATAGTCGACTAATCACACATCCCCAGTGTCTGAGCAATGTTGTTTTACTAACACTGTTTTAAGATAAAAGTCTCATACAGATTATTTTGTACTGAAGCTGTTGATTGACAATATTTTGCACAATGTTCTATATCTTTAAATATATGACCACAATAAGTACTCATTGATGTGTCTCTCTGAGCCAAGCATTAAGAGATTTTGGAAACATTTCAGCATTTTTGTCTCATTTCAGAGTTTCTGTTTAGATTTTTAAAGAACCAATTTGAAGAAAAAGTGTATGGAAACATATTTTCTGAAAGCCTTGTGTCCATTTCTGCACGTATATTTGTGTTTTGCATATTATTTATGTGTATATAGGTCTGTTTGTTTAAATGTGTATATTTTTTGTGTATTTATAATCTGTTTAAAATATGACGGTATATGAATGCATGTTTCAGTGAGAGTACGTCCGCTGCATGCTGTGTTATTTCTATTTCCTGTGTGTGTTTGTGTGTGTTTGGGAGTCGGGTGGTGTCGTGTGTGTGTGTGTGTGTGTGTGTGTGTGTGTGTGTGTGTGTGTGTGTGTGTGTGTGGTGTGTGTGTGCTCAGGGACATAAAGCTCTCTTTCTTCCAGCTCAGCTCGAAGCGCTCGTCGTCTGTCAGCCTTCATCACTTTTCTCCCTCCCTCTTTCTCTCTACCGTCTCCCTTTATTTTCAAACTCACATCAAGTCCAACGTGTCGGAAAACCTCTGCCACCCTTCATAAACCACACACACACACACACACACACACACACACACACACACACTCATTTGTACACTGGGAAAGAAAAAATACACACACGCTGAAATATGTTTATAGAGTTCATATAAATTCATATAAATTTGTAAAATATACAGAGGATGTATACGTAGGCACACAGATTTACTGTGGATATAAGTTCAGCAGCGTTGGGCAGTACTGCATTACTCCTCAGTAACTTATTACTGTAATAAGTAGTATAAGGGATTACAATTTCCTAAACAGTAATTGTGTTATTGTTTATTACTGTCTGAGTTACTCTTTGACATAAATTGGGTCTCTTACGATGGCGTGTAAATGCAGCAGGTCACATCAGACAAATGAAGGATGATGGATGACGGAGAGCAGGTGAAAGTATTGTCATTACTTTGAGTTTGCTGCAGAGAGAATATGTGGTTTACACCGGACAAAAAGCCCACTAACACCTGCTAACATCTGGCTTTTTTCTTCACTGGGAAAAGGTGCAACCAGCATTCGCTCCTGAGTCAAATGACTCTGCAGTAGTCACAGTATTTATCGTCTCCAGCTCTGAGTCTCTCAGTTTGACTCGGTGCTGTGGTCCGGCACAGCGGAGTTTTCAGCCTCTTGAAGGTGTGTATTTATTGATGTAGCGCTTGTATTTAGTCAAGCATCTAAACAACATGTAAACATTTTACTTCCTACATATTCTTCATAATAAAAGTCAACCGTTATTTTGTTATCTAAAATCTTTTGTCAGAAAATTCACATTTCCATCAGCAGTATCTTAACAACTCCTGTCAGAGAGAAACTAAACTTCTGACCGCAGAGATTCATTTGGAAGTTTCAAAAGTCCTGAGAGCTGAACACACAGACACTTTTAAAGCCTCTGTATCTCTGCTGTCCTGCACGCACCTGAACTGAATCACAGCATTGTGACATCGTTTGTTTTGTTTCATCTTTTTTGTCTAGTTATGTCCTGTTACATTGTTTTTGTCTTGTTAAGTATTTTTCTTCTTGTGACATCATTTTTGTCTTTTTACATCTTTTTCATCTTGTTACATTTGTCGTGCGTGATGTACACTGTTAAATGCACTAACAAATCACCTTTTCGATGTGTTATTGTACTATCCATTTAGCTTGAAATCAGTCTTAAAGTTGGGAAGATGGTGCACAATGATGCAAAATAAAACCCACCTCTGCTAAAAGATAAAGGAGTGATGAGTTCTAAGCCGACTGGATGACATGCAGCAGATGATCAAGTGCTCATTATGACCACCCAAGACTTCAGACTTGACTTGGAAAAAATGTCTTGAGTATCTCTGTGACAGGTTCCCACAGCATGTTTCCATCAGTTCTCTTAGTCCAGTGCGATCATGGTCTGTGTCAGTAATCTCACCTTGTTCGCTGCTGTTGTCACCGCTGTGGGACGTGTGTCCACCGCTGGACGGCCCCGGCGTCCCGGCCGATCTGATCGATGCTGCATCATCATGATCTCTGCTCCATGAAATCTGCGGTGAGGAGGACACAGGAGGACAGACAGTGAGACACAGATCAGATCAATGACATCAATAAAACAGAGTTTCATTCAGGTTGTAGAGTTGTAAGAAGGGAATGGACACTGATCTCCATCTTGTAATCTCACTCTCGTCCATTTAGGGGACAGATATCACTGATGGTGAAAATGGTTGAACAAACCTGCTGTCTTTCAGTTTCTGTTTTTATAACTTCGATAAAAAAAAATCCCAAAGAGAGGTAAAAGTCCAGGGGCTGCATTACAGAAACTTCCTGACTTGCAGAGCCTATCTTACCTGTTTGGTAACCATGGTAACTAGGACTGTCACAGATGAACAGTTCCTAAGTCAAGGGTTCTGTCCTAACTTAAGAAAATTGATTACACAATCCTGACTCCAAAAAATGTAATAAACTCACCGAACTTTTGCATAACCAGTAAGCTGTCCTACACTATTAGAAATAAAAGTGCTAACTAGAACCATGAAGGGTTCGTCAGCTTGTCCCCATATAGGAGAACCCTTTTTGGTTCCTGGTTTTTTATAAAGGTTTCACTTGAAACCTTTTCAGACAGTTCTACCTAGAGCCTAACATAGAGGGTTATACCTAAAACCATCTGTGATAGGTTCCATCAAGAATCCCTTATGAGAGGTTCTACAGGGAACCCTTCTATGATGTAATGGCTCCACCCAGAACCCTCTCTGGAGGTTCTATCAAGAACCTTTCTACCTTCTAAGGTTGCCAACTAGAACCAGCCCAGGAGGTTCTAACAAAAATCCTTTTATATTCCAAGGGTTTTATCTAAAACACAATGAGGGGGTTCTAAGGAGAAAAAAATATATATTCCAAGGGTCTAATCTAGAATCCATTCAGGGGGTTCTACGGGGACCCTTTTTGTATTCCAAGGGTTCTACCTAGAACACACTGACAGGCCTTTTCCGCCAACATGGAACCACCCCCAATTTTTAACTGTTCTGAGCATTTCCACCAAAAATAACGTTTGTTTGGAAACTTGGCCCCCAGCTGGAACCAAAAAATAGCAGGTTTTTCTTGGGGACCAAAGTGGGCATGTCATGTTCTACAGGTTCCTCTGCATTCTGCAAACCCTCTGGTGATGCCATTCTTGATTACAATGGTTCTACTCAAAACTGGTGGAAATGTGGGCTCATTTGCTAAATAACACCAAGGTTCAAAGGATCTTGACCAGAACCGAAACTAGAGCTAATTTTGTGGGAAAGAGCCCTGACAGGGTTCTATGTTCCAAGAGCTTTATGTAGAGCACACCGAGGGAGTTCTACCAAGAACCTTTTTATATTATGGTACAAAAAACCCGTAACAAACCCTTGATGAAATCCTTGAAGAACTCTTTCTTTGAAAAAGGGTTCTTTGGATGAAAGGTGTTCTTAATGGAACCCCTAGTCTTACAAAGAACCCTTGAAAACCCCTTTCTTCAAAAAAGGGTTCTTCAGACGCAAATAGCTCTGGGCAGAACCTCAGCCTTTCAGGAAGAACCAACTGGAACTCTTATTTTGAAGAGTGCACATGAAACTGCTCCAATCTAGATGGATAAACAGCACTGCAGGTAAGAGGAACATTTTTGATTTTGGCGTGAACTGTCCCTTTAAGTGGTAAGGAAGAAAGAAAAGACTTTACACAACATGTTAAAATGCAGCTTAAGTTTCTTTGGGGCTCCAACTCAACAGCGCCACCACAGAAAGTGAACCTCAGTAAACATAAAACGGCATCATTATCCCAATTATCCCATCCACACCATTTGACGTCTATGAGCATCCAGTAACAAAGACGGAGACTAAAACAACAAGAAGGACGTGCAGGATTATCAGTGTATCTTCTGATCAAAAGGAGGCACTTGAAAATGAAACCAGAGCTTTGGAGCTGCTGGTCATCCGACACTAAGCTGCTCGAGTTCACACTTCGAGGTGATTAAAGGGTTAAAGGCCTGACAAGTGGCTGCTGAGAGCTTTGCTGCGAGGCTGATTTAAAACCTGCTCGGCTGGCTCAGAAAAACAGACACAACGTGACTTTTCACCTCCATTATTGCTGCTTCTCTGGGAAAAAGAGAAGAAAAGAGAAAAGATCTGTGTATTTTATACGTGTGTGTGTGTGATCTGTGGTCAGACAGATGAACCCTCAGCAGTTTAAAACTGACTCGTTTCCAGCGGCAGATGTGACTCCTGCAGCTGGACGATGAAATTTATCTGCTCATAATCTATTTTCCCTTTATGGAGATTTCAACATTTCAGCTTTGTTTAATAAAACCCGCAGAGTTGCTTCTATTGCAGCCAAAACTGGAATAATACAAAATAATCTTAACTCAAGGTCTCCTCTCCACCTTTTCCCAAAGCTTTTCAACCACATGTCAGAGTCTTTATCCTCATCTTAGAGGAAGCCTCTGACTGTTGATGCTCATATAACAAACAACAGTTTCCAGTATTTGTCCTTCTTATAGGAATTTTGCACTGGCACTGATTTGCATTTCCACTTAAAATGCACCCGAGATGGACCATCTCTGGAGTCGGGTCAAAGCATGCAGTGATGTCTCGCAACCGACCGCTGACGACCCTCCTTCTCCCCCTCAAACAAGCGTGTGTTATGATATTCAACAGGAGAGCAGAGAGACAGAAGTTTTTAAAAGTCTCTGTGTGTTCAGCTTTCAGGACTTTATAGCTTCTAACTGAATCTCTGTGGTTTGAAGTTTAGTTTCCCTCCTGTTTCGGTGTTTGTACTTTCAGGTATCTGCTTCATTTTACTGTTTTGTGTTTGCTTTCAGATAGAAATCGTGTTAAGTTACTGCTGATGAAACCAAACATTTCCTGATTTTGCTGCTTCATAATAAAAGCTTCTGAATAACAAAATGACAGGGAACTCTTATTTTGAAAAAATTATAGGAAATGAAACATTTATCCAGAGTTTTACAGCCATTCAACTCAAGACAAGCACATCATCAGCTGCTGTTATAATTGAAATGAAAACCTCTGCTGTGTTGGTCGAGTCAAGCCAAGCCAGCACAAGTGTATGGAGATGGTGAAACCTGGAGGACAGTGACAGGGAGGAATGGCCTGAACCAGAGTGATGCTTCTTTTAAAAAAAAAAAATGGACTTCTGTGCTGGTCATGGATTGGTCGTAACAAACATCATGTTCAGCCACAGAGGGATTCATAATTGTACTTCGTAGTTTATTTTTGAAGGAAGCTGCATCAAGTTGCACAGAGCAGAGCAAGCCAGGCAGGAAGTCAGACACAGGAACGGCATAAAGCATAGAGTCAATTTTCAAAATAAAACACCCTGTGCAGAAAAATGACCAAATTAATACAATCAACAAAAAGTCAACAAAATCAGGCAGGCAAAACATTTCCTCTTCTGTGTACTGGTCATTGTTTGGCAACTTGAGACCTGAGAATGGAGTTGGAGACTAGTTTCTATAATCAGATATCAGCATATGAATGCAGACAACATTTAAAATGGCTAATATAAAGCTAAAACATCATCAGACAACAGCCGATTGGTTCAAAGATAGCATTTCAGCTAATGGATTTAGCCTCTTTTGTTCCCCCCATGGAGTGTTTATCTGCACATAACCAAATGCAAGCAATGGAACCCACTCAAATGTGGTCAATACTACTCGGACTACAACCAGAACCCAAAATACTTCCAATAACAAAATTTTGTCCCTTGTCAATAGATGATGTTGGATTAACCAACAATGAAAATAACAGTTAGTTGCAGTATTTTGAATTATGATTAATCATGATTAATCACAGCCTAATGTTGTGATTAATTTGATTAAAACTTTTAACTGCGTAACAGCACTAATTTAAATTGATCTAGATATAAAACATTAGTAAACCTGAATGTAGAACTCCTGAGTTAATAATCAGTTCCTTTCTTACTTTCACAGTTTTGTTTTGAGAGCTTGTAGTGCAGCTTTATTTGATACTGTCATGACATGAAACTGTGGGACTGAGCAGCAGAATATGTTTCAGTGTGTATCAGTTTACAGGAAGTGAGTGTCTGTGAGCTCACCTGATCCATGTTGCTCCCTGATGACCTGATGAAGTCCTCGCTGTCCGACTTGTTTCCGTCTCTGTCGTCTATAACCAGATCGATCGGCATTTTCCCTTTCAGACAGCTGATGTATCGATGACAGAAGTTATCACAGAGCTCATGAACCTGGAAATAAAATACACATTTATATAGGTCACTGCAAAGTAACAGGAATACTTTACAGGATTAAGATGTGATTAGCAGCACAATGTTATAACCTGATACCAAACTGCAGAGGTTGGTTAAATTAGTATCTAATCAATAAAAGGTCACTGAGAATTCTGACCTTCTCCAGCTCCAGGAGGTGGAAACGCAGCACTTGTATCGCCTGAATCATCTACAAAAAAAAATATATGTAAAAGTGAGATTTTTTTTTTTTAATATAACAGCATTTAAAAACAATATAATGAATAACAACAATAATAACTCACCAAGTTATCCAGCTCTGGGTTTGATGAGAATAAAGGCCTCTCTGATCGGATCTAAACACAGAAAAAATATAATTATTAAAACAACACAGCCGACTGCTGAGGGTCACTGTGTGGTTTGTGGTCATTCAAACTGTGACCACCAAGAATAACAGCGGCAGATTTATTATTAAAGTTCTTAATAATTTTTTGAAACAGCAGGTCCTTGATTTCAGGCAGATGTAGAGTTTCTCATTTTCATCCTGTAAACGTTGAATTTGTCTGCAAAACTGCTTACGTTTAGGTATATATTGTGATAAGTATTTTTATGACAATTTCACACAAATATCTAACAGGATAAAATGATGAAGTGAAGAAATGTTTTATCCAAAAGGTCAAAGGTCAACTTCACTGTGACATCATAACGTTTAGCTCTCTATCAGTCCTCTGTCCTCCTCTGTAAAAAAAATAGTCTCTCGGTGAAGACAACATGTTTCTACCTGGAAAACATTCACTGGGATCACACGTCAATATAGTGAAACCTTCAATATTTGCCAAAAAATACATTCAATACCTTTTGTTAAATTCTGTCAAAGTCTTCACATTATGTGAGTCTGGACAGACGTGGCTGTAAACTGTAACTTGATTGGTTGGCAGAGACATAAAACAACGAGGCAGTAATACTAGTTTCTTCATGGCATTGGTGCGTAAAATGATACACGGTCTCTGCAGAATATAAGCCAATAGCCTCCAGACTAAAAAGGCGTGAAATGACACACGAAAAGCAAAAAAGCCCAGGTGAGAACAGAACAGAACAGAACACAGACTTCAGACCAGAGGAGACAAAAGTCCACACACTCTGTACTCAAGTAGAAGAACTGACACTTGTTTACTGCAGTAAAAGTGAAAAATTTCAGGCTCTGAAATGTGCTCAAAGTAAAAAGTCTCGACTGAATGTTTCTGTGCAAAGACAACTGAACCTCAGCTTTTCTTCACAGAGTCTCCTCCTGTCTGTATAATCTGTTACATCTTTTAACGTCTTGATACGTCTTTATCGTCTTGTTTTGTCTTTTACGTAGTCTTAGGTGTTGTTATGTCTTTTTTGTCTTGTCGCATCATTTTTAATCTTTTTACCTCTTTTTTGTCCTTTTATGTCTTTTTCCTCTTGTTACGTCTTTTTTCATTGTTCTGTCATTTTGTCTTTTCATGTTGTTTTTCGTCCTGTTATGTCTTTTTGTCTTGTTTTGTCTTGGTACATCTGTTTTGTCTTGTTTTGTCTTGGTACATCTGTTTTGTCTTGTTGTGTCTTGGTACATCTGTTTTGTCTTGTTGCATCTTTTACATAATTTTTCTTCTTGTTACATCTTCTTCATCTTGCTAGTTTTTTGTCGTTTTTGTTGCCATTTTTACATCTTTTTTCTGTCTCATTATGTCTTGTTACATCTTTTTTGTCCTTTTATGTCTGCCTCTAGGCAACACCTGCATTATCACATAATCATTTTGCATATTCCATCCACTTCATTTTACAAACCTGTGCAGGTGTTTTCACCTCAGAATATATTTTATACATCTTTACTGTAAATTTCTGTTTTAAATGTGGGATTCTTGACTTCTGTTGTTCTTGCATTTTGTCTTAGTTTGTTTTAAATGTACCACAGCACCAGGTGAAGTCTGATGTAAAACCCTCAATAATCAACATTTTTTTCTGATTTCAGTTAAAATCTAATTTTAAAGCTGCGATATTATTTCATTTAGTATTTCCATTTAATACCAGTTTATACTTCTAGTCCTTTACATTTCAGATGGAAATAGATTTGTATAAAACATTTGATCTTATAAAATATGAAGCATTGTTAGAGATGAAACTAACCAACAGCAAGCAGCTACACTTTTATTTCAGCAACTTGATTATTTCTGACTTTGACAGTGGGATAAATGGGGGGTCAGTGGGGCCCCACAGTTCATTTCTGCCCAGAGGCCCCTGAAAGGATAACTCCGGCCCTGGTCCTTTATGCTCCTGCAGATCTGTTCTGTATTAACTCTGACATGTGGATGAAATGTGTCTCCGTACCTGTTTGGAGAAGACGGCGATGTCCTCGTTGAAGGAGTCCGAGGAGCAGACGTCTCCCCCGGCCACGCCGCTCTCTCTCGGCGTGCAGGTCGCCAGTTCACATTTTTCAAAGATCAGTGCGAGCAGAGGGAATAAAGGATGTCTGCAGGAGAGACAGAGACAACGGGGAGGAGGAGGAGGAGGAGGGAGAGGAGGAAGAGGAAGAGGAGGAGGAGGAGGGATCAGCTCAGCCTGAGAGACTGTAGCACAAGTTTCCTGCTGCCTCAAACTTCTCAACAAATCCATAAGAAGCGTTCACTCAGAATAAAGATAATCACCTTCAGAGCATTTTTATAAATGAAAAAAAGACTTTTCAGACAAAAAAAACAAAATTAATTTGAATATTTCACCAACTTGTTTAGAGGTGAATGGAACTTTGTGAGTCCTGCAGCATAAAAATGAGGAATTTATTGCTTCATTTGACTATTTTTACCATCAATACTGACTGGACATCCACATGAAAAATGGTGAATTTAATAACACGCGCATATAATGTACATTTCGCTCAACTATTTCATAATCATAGCCAGAATTTTCATCTCATAATTTATTACTTTTTATCTCAGTTTCGATAATTATGACTTTTATCTCATAATTTCACCTTTTTCCTGATAATTATGACTATACTATGGGGAGATTTTTTTCTTTTACTGTTAAAAAAGGGGCTTCCACAGTGAACTCATCATACCCATAAATGGCGTCTTTGTCCCTCTTGACGGCGTCCCCAGCTGTGGCGGCCATGCTGCTGCTGCTGTGGGTGGACTGGGCGTACTGGTGAGGCGGGTACGGACCAGTGGTGGCGGCGGCGGCGGCGGCCAGGTGAACGGCCTGCAGAGAGCGGGCTGCGGCGGCGGCGTGGTGGTGGTGGTGATGGTGGTGTGGGTCTCCATAGACCCCGCCCACCCCCTCCAGGCCATAGTGGGCCAGGTCCTCATACTGAAACACAGAGATAAGAGACGTGTGACCTTTGACCTCCTGAGCTGATCGTTGACATCAGAGGAGGTCAAAAAGACTCCAAATGAGATAAAACAGAATTTCTGCAGCTCCTTAAAAAGTCTAAAATCCAAACATCGAGACCCTAAAATGTCTTAAATACTTGAATTTATAAAGTCAGTGTTACTTTTATAAAGTTACATTAACTTCAGTCTCACTTCTAGAAGTTTGTCTTGACGCTGTAACAGCTGTGATACACAAACCCCAACAAATGTCACATCATCATGGTTTTAATCATTTTATCAGTGAAAATGAACATTTTGATACGAAAACAATTGTAATTTTAGTCAAAATCTTAAATTTAACTTGTTTGAACCTGCAGAAACCCTAAAACAAACTGTTCAGGGTTTAAAAGCAGCGTGAGGATGTTTAATGGATTTCACTTGATTTAAAAAGGACAGGCATCATATTTTCTTCCCACAGTAAAATCTACTGGAACTACTTTAGAATCAACCGGAACTACTTGCTTTTCTTCAAGAAAGAAAGTAGTTTCTACATGAAACTGCTCAGAACAAAGTCTGGATTATCTTGAGTAACCAGGTCATGATTTTTGGAAAAAGGACACTGGTTTTAAATGTATTTTTGATGCTTTGAGCACCACAAGCTGAGAGCCATCTAGTTCCATCATGCTGGAGAGAAGGCAGACGTGTCTGCTGCTGATTTTCTCAAAAACTCTGTAACTCCCCCCCAAAAAAATCCAGATAGATAAGCAGCACTACAGATATGTATTTTTGATTTGGGGGGTGAACTGTCCCTTTAAAAGCAGTGATGTCACAATACAAAAAAAAAAAAAAACAAAAAAAAAAACTAAAGTGGCACAAAATGACAGATGCACAAATTAAATGCTATTTTCAGAAAAAGAAACGTTAACTTGTCTGATTTTGTTCCTAAAAACCAAAAGACACTTTTTAAAGAAGTTTTTTTTTTATTTGTGTAAAACTGTAAATATACAAAGAAAAAAAAACAGAAGAAAACATCATGAAAACTCAAAAATGAGTAGCACGTTGACCAGACAGAAGAGTCAACGTGTTGCTTTATGTTGACACCGTCTCTGTGTCCACGCCGTGGTGGAATGAAGCAGGGGAGACCGGGGGCTTTTGTAACATTTTTACATTTTCCTTCTTAACTCACAGACCAACTGAAGAGCGTCAGTCATCTTTTGATCAAAGAAACATTTATATGAATTAATAATACAACTGACTGCTGAGCATGTGCAGAGTAAGTGTCATCACTCTAGCTTGTTTCTGATTGGTTCAGCTAACTGTGTTACAACTGCCCCCTTTTTATAATTGTCCCTGGTCTCCCCCTCAAATACTGCACTTAAGTACAACTTTGAGGTACTTTTACTTTACTTGAATATTTCCATTTTATGTAATTTTATACTTCTACATTTGTCTGACAGCTTTAGTTACTAGTTACTTTTCAGATTACAGTTTTTAAACAGCCTTCCTGTCCAGTGAAAACCACGTATCTCCAGATCTGCTGAGATAAACTGAAGTTTTCCTTTATGTGTTGAGAAAATTCTCCTTTTTTTGTCTAAATAAACTCTTTAAAAACTTTCTTGGATCAGCTTGTATCGTCACAAAGGTGGAAACAGGCTGTTTTTCTGACTTATAGACCATGATGCATTGCTGTAGATAAAACTTGTAAATAAAGTAGTTAAAATGAGCTCAATCTTACATAACTACAGCTGTAACATTTCACTGCACAGTGAGTACTTCTACTTTTCTTTCTTTAAGTACATTCTGCTGATAATATTTAACTTTTACTCGAGTAAAATGTTGAAGCAGGACTTTTACTTGTAATGGAGTATTTTCACAGTGAGGTAATAGTATTTTTACTCAAGTAAAGGATCTAAATACTTCTTCCCCCACTCTGTCCAGCCCCTGTTTATTTTCTCTAATGTGACAAAAACTTTTGAACTTCAACACTTTTAAACACTCAGTTTGGTTTTAAAATACTTATTCTACCTATACTTATAACATCTTTGATTACCAATTATTGTGTCAAATATAAATAATACAAATAAAATATTTGTATATTTGACTTTTGATTTAAAAACAAAACATATTGATCCATCATTGACACGTCACAACAAAGCTGAATTAAAAATCTCTGACAGTAAAAACTGAACTTGTTTTATTCAATCACATTGTGCAGGTGTTCCTATTATTGTGTCCACAGCCTGTTTACTTTGTCTGACACGATCAATACTGTGATGTTTAGAGACAAACTAAGTTTTTCATCTTTATACGTCCACATCTGTGAACACAAACAGAAAAGATTTAATGAACTCCATTTCATTTTCTGATGATTTTTTTTTTTTGACTGAAATTGTGATATGTGATATGATCAGTGGAAATTATCAGTTTTGCATTAAATTTTGATGTGATATTTATCGAGGTCTGAACCAAACAAACATGTTTTCTTTCATCTGGAGAAAAAGATTTTTAGGGTCAGATCATCAGAACCACAGAACCTCATCATGATGCTGTGTTCTCACATTTTTCCTTTTTTTAAAACATTATGATTTGGTTCTGGTTCTGTGATTTGGATACTACACTTGGTCATATTGTGATTTATTGTGCAGCCCTGATGTAAACGTTCATCAAGAACAGTTTAAAGCTCAGTTAGCATGAGGAGGAACTCTGTGTTTACGTTACATACGGCGGGGGTGGACATAATAATACGAACAGTCTAAAACCAGACGTCTGACAACTGAAACTAAACTTTATAAACCTTATATCAGCCTGTACGAGACCATGTTCCTTCTCTTCACTTTGAATCACTTCATATTCACACTGTCCTCTCCTCTCGTACATTTTCTCAAACAATAAACTGTGACGTCGCTCTGGAATGAAAACAAGTTTGTTTTCGGTCAAACTGAGCAGAAATGAACAGGACACGTTTCCTTTAAGTCCATACGGGTCTGATCTGATCTCTAATGTGATAAAAAGTGATTTTTACAGAAAGATAAAATAAGTTTAAACTTTTACACTTCAACCTCTGAACATAAAGTAAAAATAAACATCAAAAGTTCACACAACTTTTCTGACATTTCAGCTTTTTCAACACAACTTTAACTTGAAGTATTTGTTGCAGGGCTGCTGTACTGGATGACACTGTGCAGCTGTTTCGGTTATTGTGTCCTCCTGTTTACTGTCAATAATGATCAATACTGTGATGATCAGGAAAAACTAAATGTTTTTTAAGTTTTTAAATCATCCAGTCTGTGAAATAACAAAATGATATCAGAGATAAAATGACAAAAATCAACTTTTACTAAAAACAGTTTGATGCTTTTTTAAATTAAACAATGTTTCTGCTGTTTACATTATTCTCAGTGGGTGGACAAAATAATATGAACACTTTAAAACACAGTCAAATACAAAAGCAACTGACGACTGAAACTGAAGATTATAAATCTCAGATCAGACAGTGTTCCTGAAGAAGATTAATATTGTCCAGCCTGTTTGTAAATAAACTGTGACTTCACTCGGCCAAACTGAGCAGAAATAAACTGTATTTCAGAAAGAAAACAGGACTTTTTCTTAAATGTATAAAGTAGATAAGTTTACAGTTTTGTATGATTTCTAACAGGATATTAAAAAGTGACTTCTTCAGCAAAAATACACTAAAAAATTGGTTCTTGGCTCTAATAAATATGAAACAATATATTTTAAGTAAAATGTAACTGAGATATATGAAATCAAAAGTGTATTTACCCCCAAAAATAAACATAATGTATGTATATGTTTAGTATGTAAACATCACAGTGAAGGTTTTTAATTTATTCACACTGACTCAACATGAGAGAAAAACATTGTAATAAACGCAGCTCTTTACATTAAACTTACATTTAATTTACATTTAATTTAAACACATAAAGTCACAGTTTTTTGGTTTAATTATTTTTTGGGGGGGGAGTATGTTTAAACATTTATGATATAATCTACAAACATAAGGTGAAAAAAACACGTCAAAAGTCAATTTGACTTGTTTGATAGAACTTTTTTTTTAAAGTTTACTTGTTGCAGGGCCGGTGTATAGGATTACACTGTGCAGGTGTTTCTATTATTGTGTCCACCCCCTGTTTACTGTCTGACATGACAAACACTGTGATGTCACTGTGACAGATAATAAAAGAGAAAAAAAACTAAACTCAATTTTCAGATAAAATCCTCCTGATCAGTAAATCCTGTTCACTTTTCCTAAAAAACAGTTTGACTCTTCTTTAAACAAAATAATGTTTCCACCGAGGACGACTTCTCTGTGTTTACATTATGTTCAGGGGGTGGACAAAATAATACGAACACTCGACTCGGTGTGTGACGAGCTGGGAGGAGAAACACTTTAAAATACAACTTAAAAACAAAGATTAAGTTCAAACAAGACGACTTTAAAGACTGAAACTGAACATTATGAATCTAATAGACTGTGTTACTGTTTACTTTGAATAATATTCATAATGTCCACCTCCCTTATACATTTTAATAAACTTTATGTGAACAAACTGAGCAGAAATCAGATGTGTCCTCTGAAAGAAAACTTGTTCTAAAACGTTTATGCATGAAATCTAGAAGTTTACTTTTAGTACAAACAGGTCTGATTTTGTAGTGAGTTTAAACTTTCATGCTACAATCTCTGAACACAAGGTAAATAAACATGCAAAAATTAATTGAAACAACTTTTCTGACACAACTTTTTGAACTTTAATGACTTGTTGCAGGGCTGTTCAGGTGTTTCTATTATTGTGTCCACCCTGTTTACTTTGTCTAACATGATCAATAATGTGATGATTTGGGAAAAGAAAAATAATATGAACACTTTAAAACACGATGCAGTCAAATGAAAAAACAAGACGTGTCTGACAACTGAAACTGAACATTAGAAATCTTTTATCAGACTGTTTCAGTTCACTCTGAATAATATTTAACACTTTATTTATAGTGTGTGCAGCAAATTTTAGTATAAATTATATTTTCTGAAAGAAAACACGACTTGTTCTAAAAGTTTATGACTAAAGTATATATGTTTGTAACATAAAGTGTTTTAAGGCAAAAGTACTTTTACTTCTACAGAACAATCTGAACATAGAATTTAAAAAAACATGTTAAAAGTCACTTGAATCAATTTTTCACATTTTGACTTTTTCCACACAACTTTAACTTTAAGCACTTGTTGCAGGGCCGAAGTGTTGGACTGCATTGTGCAGCCGTTCCTATTATTGTGTCCACCCCCTGTTCACTTTGTCCAACATGATCAATACTGTGAAAAAAAAACAAAAACTACGAGTTTTTAACCTTTAAAAAACCTGGACGTGAAAGATTCAATGAAAATAAACAAATTAAGTTTTTTTTTTAACATTTTAAACATCTGATCTGTGAAATGACGAGTGAAACTCAAACAAAACCATAAAAATTAAAACTGTTAACTTTTACTAAAGAGAATAAAAAGAGTTTGATGCTTTCTGACACAAAAGTGACTGAGGAGGAATTTTCTTTTTATATTATATACAAACACACACTTAATAAACTAACTAACTAAATTAAACTAAAACATTATTAAACATCATAAATCATATTCGACTGTTTGACTGACTTCATTCACTTTAAATAAAATCCAGGCTGCTCAAACTGTGACTTCACTCATGAAGCCAAACTGAGCAGAAACTGATTTTATTCTCTGAAAGAAAATAAAGTTTACAGGTTTATTTTATCTGTATGGTTTCTAACAGTTATTTTGTGCATCAAAATAAGTTGAAAATCTTAATGTTAAAATCTGTGGACATAAACTTTATTAAAATACGTGCAAAAGTTAAATTGTTTTTAATCAAAGAAACTGACTTTTATCATATTTTTAAGTGTTTGTGAGTCTTTTTGTGAACGTGTAGGTGATTTTATTTCACACTATTTTAAACATAAGAAAGCTCAAATTAATTTTAGAAAAAAAAAACAACTCCAAAGCAACAAGAAAAAAAAGAACAATTATAAAGAAAAAAAGTTATAATTTCAAAATCAAAAACTTGATTTTAATTGATAAAGTTCCAGATTTAAGAAGCTGAAATATTTAAATAATCTCTGTATGCGTTTTAAAAAGTTTTTCAAACTTTCAGCTGGTGTATAACTACAATAATAATACAAAAGAAAAAAAATCAATCTTATTGTTTAAAGAACAGAAATGTAATTTTATTGAATATTGATGCTGATGGATTCTGTTATTTTTTGTTTCATTCTTTTCTTAATTTAACAGAAGCAGCAGGAACAAAAATGACTGATATGATACGTCACTTTTTAAAGTTCAAAATAGTTTTAAAGTTTAAAAGAAGCTCGAAATAAAGTGGCTCATCAGGAGAATATGTTCTCGGAATAGATCGATCACTGATCAGTAATCAATAAAACGCAGTTTAAACTTTGATCTCTACAAAGAGCCGCATGTGAACGAACTGGTTTAAATGAGATTTTTTTTTCTCTTTTAATAAAACGAACTTTACTTGTTTGTCAGCTGATGCGTTCAGGTGCAGCAGATTTTAATCAGCCGTGAAAAAACTGAATGAAACTTTTTTTTTATTCTCCGCCGCTGAAACACAAACGGCCTGAAACCCGCTCAAAGTGTGTGTGTGTGTGTGTGTGTGTGTGTGTGTGTGTGTGTGTGTGTGTGTGTGTGTGTGTGTGTGTGTGTGTGTGTGTGTGTGTGTCAGATGATGTGTTTGTGTGAGTTCACAGCCTCTTTACAAAGTGTGAACAGACCCACTAACTCTGCTACAAACTTCATTTTAGTTTCAGAAGAAAAAGTTCATAAAAACAAGCAGCGACCGATTTTTACTGGTGGAATAAAATGTTTTGGTTCACTTCAAACTCTTAAACGGAATATTATTGTAATAAATCAACGAAAAGTATCAAATGAGAAAAAAATAATTAAGGCCTAAAGTTAAAAATGAACAAATAAAATCTTTTGCATGTTTAAATATTAGAATTTAAATTATTTAGATCAGTAAAAGATTTTTAGAAAAGATCCCTGCAGGTGACATTTAGCTTTTCAGTGTGAAAGTAAATATTTTAATATAGTATATTTTAATAATAATAACGCATTTTATTTATAGAGCGCTTTTCTTTGTACTCAGAGACACTTTGCATTAAAATATGAGAAGTTCAGAAGAAGTAAAACACTAAAAAATACAAAGACTAACATTAGTTACACTTTAAAAGTAGCTCTGAACAGGTGAGTTTTGAGCACAAATAGTTTTATTAAAGCACCAATCAGAACTTTTAGTTTCAGTCGTCATGTGTGAATATGATTTTATATTAATCTGTGAATATGAACACAAAGTGGAAATTTAAAAAGAAAACTGTGAAATTAATTTTTAATCTTTCAGTGAAAAGTTTCATGGTTTATTTTTAGGCACGGAAGAAAGTTTGTATCTGGTTCGTGAAATTAAATCTGTAAATATTAATCAGCCATAAGTTAATTAATATTTCTAATCAAGTCTGAATTTATTGATTAGTTTAAATCCGGTTCTCTCTCAGTTTTGAGTCACTTTAAAGAAAAAAAAAAAAAGTGCTTCACTTTCTCTCCACAAATCCAGACTCAGTTTGTTGGACTTGAATCTTCTCTGAACATCAAACTTGTGCAGCAGAAAACGAACCGTCTCCTCATCACGTCTCTGCGCTCTAATAAAAGTTGATTTTTACGCACCCGTTGCGCCATCGGCCCCGTCTCTCCGCCCGGACTCCAGGTGACTCCTGCGGGGCAAAACACACATCCAACTCCCCGGTACCGGAGCGTTAATCAGTTAATCCCGTGTGTAACGTGTGTGACGGAGTCCAGCCGCGATGAGAGACGCGCAAACACACACAGAGCAGCGGCGGCGGCAGCAGCAGGTCCCTGCAGGCTCCGCTCCGCTCGGCTCTCCACGGGAACCGACCGACGGCGACACTCCGCCGGCAGCAGCAGCAGCAGCAGCCCGGGCAGACGCTGTCCCGCTCCCGGCCTCCAGCTCCCAGCAACAACCGACCACCCAACCAAGCGCTCAGTCAGCAGGCCGAATCCGATCAGTTAACATCCAGACCGGGGGGTCAAAGTGACGCGGAGCCGCCCGCTGCGCTCTGAGCCGGGCCGTGCGGCGCTGTGTTTGTGCGCGGAGGTGCGTTCAAATCCCCATCGCAGCTCCGGCGGAGCGGCTTCCTCCTCCCTCAGAGCAGGCCGTCCGGGTGTGAGGGCAGGGAGGGGGAGGAGGGACGGAGGAGGGGGGCAGAGAATACTTTCTTCTCCCACTTAAAGGAGCAGAGGCTCGCTGCGCGTCCCCGCAGCTTCCACAAGACGTGCGAAGGCGCGCCGCCGAGAGGAGCACTGGATGGAGGGAGATGTGCCTCCTCACCTTGTTGTTGGGGGGACAAATACTTTAGAAAATCTAGAATTTATTTTGACATAGAAGTCACTCTGGTGTGAACAAAAACAAAACTTTAAACGCAGCACTTTTGTTTTTGCTCCCAGTTTTCTTTTCTTTTAAAGATCTCAGTCTTTGTGAACAATAAAGGTTCATTTCTCTCAAATGTTGTTAAACTCGTTCAGATCTGTTGGTGAGAACGTATAATCCATCCAGCTGACAGGTGTGACGTGGAGTTCTCACAATAAAATTTTTTTTCCCCATGACGTCTACTCTGCCTGAGTTGCGGGAAAAAGTTGGACAGAGGTACCCCCCCCCCCCTCCTCCTCCTCCTCCTCCTCCCCTCCTCCTCCTCCTCCTCCTCCTCCTCCTCCTCCGGTGAACTTTAATTTTTTTCAATTCCACGATGTCTGTGAGATCATCATCATGTTATTTGATCCCTCGGACACTCAGCTGAACCAAGACAGCCAAATATTACTGTTTGACAAAACTTCTGACTGCACCAAATACATTAAAAAGTTCTGTCCTGAGAAGTTTATTAGTTTCTGACTCAAAACAGTAAAATTCACCCTAAAACTTCTTTATCTCTTTTACCAAATCTCACACATTTAGACGATTCTATGAGGAGATTTTTAAATCTGTACTTTTAATTGTACTTAAGTATTCATTACACCATGTAATCTACTTAGTTACTTTTAAAATCATAATTAAATATAATTTGAATTAATATCCAAACATTTCATTTATATTTTTGTAGCCAATAAGTTGATCTGATCACAAACAGGCCAATGAAAACAATGACATACAGACAAAAAACAAAATACTGCAGGTCACTGCACGGGTTTGTAATAAAATGATTAATTACTAATCGATTAATTGCCACTAAGAACATAACCAATTAAACATGCATTAATCAATATTTAATCAATAGTCTAGAATTAGCACTGATGTGTGGCAGAAACGTTTGTTGAATAAGGAAACTTAAACTTAAAATGAGAAAAAAATGACAAAAAAATGAAAATTGAAAATGGGGGGAAAAATGTTTTGTATCTTATATTAATGATCAATTATCTATTAGCATTTTCAACTATCAGTTAAAGGGATAGTTCACCCAAAAATGAAAATTCAGTAATTGTCTGCTCACCCTTTTGCTGGTTGAAGGTCAGGTTTAGTTTTTTAATTCACAAATTCTGCTGGAGTTTCACAGAAAATCAGTGTTGCAGAATCTCCCAAACAATGGAAGTGAATGGTGACCAGTTTTCAAACATAAAGCATAAAATGCCTCCATGCTGCTCGTCTGGTGTGAGTTAAGTCTCCAAAAGCCCCAACATGCCGAGTTGACAAAAAAAAAAAAAAAAGAAAAGTTATTTACACCATGATTTTTAGTCTGAATCTTCACTGTAGATCTTTAGCTTGGAGCACGTTCACGTGCACACTGTCTGAACTGGTGTGTGTGTGTGTGTGGTGTGACGGTGTGCACGTGAAAGAAAGTGAACGTCATGTTAATAGAGCAGCGTCTGGCTTTTTCAAAACTGGTCACCATTCACTTCCATTGTTTGGGAGATTCTGCAAAACTATTTTCCTGTGAAACTCCAGCAGTGTTTTGTGAAGGGATAAAAAGTAACTAATACTCTGAGTAGATCTGTGACAAGGATACTTTGTAGTTTTACTTAAGTATTTTTCTAACATCAGTACTTAGTTGTACCCATATGCAGCCTGCATGTTACACTGTAAAACATTGTTTTGGACATTGACAACAAAATATTAGTCCACAGTTCATCATGTCAGTTCAGAAAGAGTGACCGACAGTAGAAGTGACCTATAAAACACTTCTGATCATTAAATTATTAGAGATTTGTCCATTATGAGGACCGTACATCATCTGTGTCTGACCCACAGCAGCCTGATCAACGTCTCGTGTGGCCCCCATGAAAAATATTTGCCCCTGATCTAGATGGATGAACAGAACTACAGGGCAGGGGCAAATATGTAGCTTTGATTCTGGGCTGAAATGAACTTCTCAAGTCCTTACAGTCCAACAAAGTTTCAGCACAAAAATGGAATAAAACTCCATTAAGAGTCAAAAATTGTGGCTTCAAAAGAATTCTATCAGGTAAAAGCAGAGCTGGAGTCCTCCGGACCCTCAGGGGCCCTGAAGGCTCCTGGTTTACTGTGTGGTAACATGTTTGAGGTAATCTGATTAACTGCAAATGTGTTAGTTAATACTGAGAGTGAAGCACTGAAGCCCCGAGGTGACACCTGCTTTATTATATGATTCTGAGGCCCCGTTTAAAGAGTTAAATCTAGTTTGAGGGCCTGTAGTTTATGTTGTGCTTTGCTGCACACATTATAGTGTATATACACTGTAAAATCAAATGCAAAAATTAATTACAAAGCAGTGAAAACTAACTCAGTACCAGTAGAATTTTATTTCTTTTGTGTCTATTTAGCGCATAATTTTTGAAGGAAATGAAAATTTTAATTTAACAGTAATCAAAGAGTCCATGTACCACAAACTCCAAATATTTAAGTTCTGATAACTTCTGAGTTTTTAGTTTCTGAACTAAAAAAAAAGAAGTGGCTCGATTTTTTAAAGTCCTGCAAACTTATTTGGCTTCACAGCATCACTATCCTCCTCTTTTACATCCCCTTTAAAAATAGATTTTTATGAATGTGTTTTTCTGGCATTATTGTAGTATTTTTCAGATTCAAATTTTAGACTTTAGACTTTAAGAAAATGTGTTATGTAGAATTACTCAGTGAGAAACAGGTAAATGTATTTTATAAGATTATAAACATGATTTTTTAACATTAATAAGAACAAATTTCCACCAAGAATCATCACAAAAAAAAAACGTTGTTTGTAATAAGACTTTGTTTCAACATTTAAGAGCTTTAACACAAAAAAATTCAGTGAGTTAAAGGTGCTGAGACAAAAAGTGTTGCATCTGTCTCTGGCCACCCGTATTTTATTTTAAATTAAGTCTAATTAATTAATTGTTTGTATTTTAATGTCCGGAAATTGGAAATCGGGGCTACTTGTGAAGTTGTATTGATAGAGATGATGATGGTTGCTAAGCAACCAAGATGCATCTCCAACTGTTCAAAAAGTAAGTAGTGGGGTCAGTATGACCGCCTGGCTGGAATAGGTAAAAATGATCAGAATTTCTTTGCCTTTTGTGTGATTTACATACACATGACAAACAAACCTGTGTTTTTTTTTACAAGATAAAAGAAAGAATGCACATCAGTGAGATACATGAGGGGTCAACAGGGGCCACAGTTCAGGGGCCTCCTTGTGGGTTAATGTGGCCCTCAATAAGAGTTTAGAATAAATTGTCTGCAGTAAATTTTAAGGTACATATCAAACCAAGAACTGCTCCTTTCATTCTTTTTGGTGCAGGTGAAATTCTTTTTGGACTTCTGATTTTTAAAAAAAAATATTTTCTTATAATATTACTCTTCTTACTTCTTTTGGTGGAATAACTTGTTGGTACTGTTGAGTGTTAAAACATTTTTTTCTAAAGGATGACAAAAAAATCTGTTTTTAAAAGAAACCCTGTCAAAGTTTAAAAGAGGAAGATGAGATAATAAACTGTCCCTCTCACTGAGAACTGACTGCTGAAGTCTTTGACAGTTGCGCCATCTAGTGTTTGTAAAGTGTTAATACCAACCAGAGTTCTCATGGATTCTTAAAACAGATTTAAAATGTTCTCAAGGACTTTGCTTAGATTTGATTAATACAGTTGAATATTATAAAATTAATGTGAGATTCTGAGGCAGAAATCAACATCAGACTAAACATTTACTAAACATGAGCTCGGCTCATCTGAGACCTTTTCATTATCTACAGTAACTGACCGTAGAACTACATATCACAAAGAAACTTCAGTAGTACAATCTGAAGGGTTTTGTCAGTTCAAATAAGAATATGAGAGAGATAAAAAGACAAACAAGAAATTTTAAATCTGGTCAAATAAATCCAAAATTACCTGCATGGCTCGATTACACTAAAGTTAAGGGAGAAAATATTTAATTCAAAAAACAACCTACACTAACATCATAGGAATATAAAATAGACAGTTCACCTCAAAATCAAATGTGCCATTTCTCCATGTAGTTAGTTTTGGTGTGAGTTGCTGAGTTTTGGAGCTATCGGCCATAGACAGTAGTTATAAAATGAACTTACGATCAATTTTGATCTTGAGTATGACTTAAGCAGAAAACCATGTATAAGTAGTTATTTAAAAAACATGGAAATGATCTCTGAGCAAAGTATAAACTTCATTTAAATGATTTGAGCTTTGCATCAGTTTTATGAACAATGTGACAGGAATGATCAATTAATCGATCTCCTCTACGTCGCTGTGACCTCGTCCTCTGAACAGTTAATTTCTCTCTTTTGGCCGGTGGCTGCTCACTGGGGAAAAAAGTAGCTGAGAAAAAAACATAATTTCAAGGCCTTAGTCCTCACTACGTTATTGAGTTTTAAGTGAAACTCAGACTCTTAAGTTTTGAAATAAGCTCAAAAAAGTGAACCTATAATGTTTTATTTTATTAATTGCATGGCTCTGTTAAATACTCGATTCTAATTGGTCAATTACAGCATCCCAAGGTCTGTTATTTCTGTATAACAGACTGTTGTTATGGACACAGCTCTGATCATAGACTCTGGAGCAGCAATAAAATCAATGTAAACTTTAGACTTTGTGTCAAATTATTGCTTATTTTGGTTCATAACCAGGTAATAAACAGGATAATGTACAGTGAGCAGGTCATTATTGTGAAATAAACCCCTTCAGGTCCTGCATCATCCAGTCAGGGTCTCCTTCACAACGACCTGCTCACTGAACATTTTCTCTTACATAATTCACTTTTCTTCTTCAGACAAACTTCAGATTAATCTTTGAGTTTTAGAAACCAAAATAATTCTGTATTTCAAAACTTGTTTGCCCAGTTTAAACCATTATTCACTTTCACTTTGACGAGTTTACTCAGCAATTACTGAAATACAAAACATTTTGTTTCCAAAACTCAAAGACTCAAGAAAAGTAAATTATGTCAAAAGATTTTATGTTGGAATTTTTTTTTAAAGGTTTATTTTATTTCTTAAGAGTTTGATACAAAACTCAAAAAATCATTGAAGACTTATTGAAATTATGAGTTTTCTCGACTTTCTTTTATTATAGTATTCCTGACTAAACCTTCATCTGTACTTCATTACATTAAGGGAAATCACTGATTATAAGTCAGGTGCCATCAACAAATTAAGTTGACATTTATAGATCAGCTACTTAAGTTGCAAATTTTCTTCTCAGAACCTGACGTTGCCCAAAAACCTGTATGTACTTTTCAGCATTGATGGGGCCTTCACAGATGTGACAGTGTTGAAATTAGCTCTGGTAACGGTCTGGGTGGTCCTTTTTGGAAGCTTCTCAGTACAACCACAGTCTTATCTTCCGGCCACTGAACAGCTTCACTGGAGCAGTTGGGGTTAAGGGCATCTCAGCAGTCATAATGTGGGAGGGGCAAGTGCTATCTTTCACTTTCCCCACCCAGATTTATCCTGCCAGTCAGGGCATTGAACTAGCAGCCTTCCAGTCCCAAACTTGCTTCTCTTACCTTTAGGCCACCACTGCCCAAGTTCTGATATAACTGATGCTATCACAGAATCTGTGCTAACCTCTTCATGAGCCACCTTTGTCTGTTTGAGAGGAGTCGTTTCCATGGACGTTTCTTGCTGTTGTCCCACCTAAAACCACACCTGTAGCTTCCAGTAGTCCCTCTGAGGACGCTGATTGTCTCGCACAAACTCTGGTGTGGACACAAACAGATAACTGGGTGCCTGGCAAGATGGATTCTCACATGAGCTTGTGAATCCAGCTGCCTCACAAGGTAAAAATATCACTACAGGTAAGAGGAAAATATGTAGTTTACTTTTCCACGTTTGTGAATAACTGAGCCTTTCGAGGACACCCCTTTAATAACCAATCATGATACCATCAGCTGTTACCAGTTAACCTTTTTACCGGTTGGAACATGTTGCAGGAATCAAATTCAAAATGAGTTTATATTTACAAAAAGCAATAAAGTTTGAACATTAAATATCTTGTTTATTCAGCTGAATACAAATTTAAAGGTTTTTGCAAATTATTGCATTCTGGTTTTATTTACATTTTCCACAGTGTCTCAGATATTTTGGACTTGAGATTGTAATAACATGCAGGCTTCTTGGACTTTTGTTGTTCACATATGAGACTAAAACTATTAAAATCAGAGAGGTGTTGTTGTGTTTTGCCTCCAGTCTTAAAGTCACACTTAAAATCAAAGTCTACAAGTCACTACATGTCACTGTGCTGCTGCGTTTGAATCTTTTATCAGCACAAATAGAAACAAAGGCTCAAAGACTCATATTTATAAGCCCGTCACTAAATAATAATTCATTTAAATTAATCCTGATGAGAAACAGATGCAGAGTGTTTGACCACAAACCTGTCTCAGGTGATCAGTTTGTCTGTCTTCATCATGGCCACTTTTAGTAGGAGAAGTGTGTCGTCACTTCTTCATCCAATGAGGAGCTCAAGTTACAGAGAACCAAATGAGGAAAAAAACAACAACTAGGCAACGCTGAAGAGTCTGAACGTTCTTCCAGCAACACACATCAGCACAAACAGAGCAGGTAAAAGCTCCATCTTTATATACACACAAGATGGCTGACTCTTTGTCAATTATCCAATGAGACGCAGACACACAGATGTCCGCCTCTGAAGGATGTTGCACCTACAACACAGAAACTTCAAAATAAAGGTACAAAACAACAGTATATCTACAAAGAAAATAAAGCTAAGTGTGAAATAAACTACACAATTACTATAAAAACTAAACTCTTATGCTAAAATTCCTTCATCTCTGATGTAACTACAGAGAATAAATCCAGTAAGTCGTTAATATAATCCTTTCTCTGTTACTTGTTCTTATCAATAAAAAGAAAATCATCAATAAAAAGAAAATCATTTTTATAGTGGTAGCCAGTAGCCTGTAGAACAATTTCACCGACATATTTACTGCATGGTAAGCTAATGTAACACAACTCTTTGTTTTACAGGTATGGTGAGAGGAGGACAGATGTGGAAGTCTGTATTTAAGGAGTGAAAGGAGAGAAGAAAGGGAGGAGTGAAAGAGAAAGTAGGGAAAATATGGGGAGGAAAAATAGGAAATGAGATGAAAACTTGCGGAGAAAGCAGGTGAAGAAAAAGAGGGACAAGAGATGAAAATGTATTGAAAAGAAGGGAGTGAAGAACAGCAGTGAAGGAGAGCAGAGGTGCAGCCAGGAGCTCATGTCAGAGAACAGATGTGAGGCAACAAGACAGAGATCTGAACAGTGACTTCAACCTACTGCTGACTGAATCTTGAGTCAGTGAAGACATTTATTTGCATTATTAACGGGTTATTTAATGTTATTTCGCTGCACATGGAAGCAAAAAAAATTTTAAAAATGGGTTGCAGTCTCTGATCTTAGCCCCAGATTTCCTCAACTCCTGGATCTGCCCCTTAACAGCACAACTTCCAGCAAACAGACACCAAAGAGTCTCATCAGGTCTCCTACAGAAGAGGATCAGGGCAGGGTGAGAATCAAATCTATGATGTGGGAACAGAGCTCGTCTTTTCAATGTAGGGGGTAAAGGTCAGACACATGTTGAAGATTATGTTTCCACACCAGTATTTTATTTTGATTCATCTGATGAACATATGAGCAGCATATTTGTAATTTTTAACAAGAGACATTTAGACGTATTTTGACCATCAGTTTGGCACAAAATATGAAATATGAAATATGAAATATTAAATACAAATATGACTCAGAGATTTACTAGAATATGGTTGAACTTTTAGTTGTTGGAAACAGAAATTGTCCCAAATGATGACAACAGATAGTAGAGTGGATTGTTTTCCAGTAAAAGAATCCAGAGGTTCAACATGAGTTTTACAGGACAGTCTGAAGGATTGTGTGTCTGCAGAGTAAACACTGGGGGGACACTTTAGCAACTGTATTTTCTTTTGCCTTAACCTCTGATAACTTTTCTGTCTGACTTTTTGTATTTTATTTTCATTAAGCAAAAAAATAAACTGGATTTAAAACATGAGTCTAAAGATCTGATCTGAACCAGCTGTAAACAAAATCTGCTGAATCAGGATTTTCAAGGAAGTCTGAGACTGTAGCAAAGTTTGGAAAAAGTTGACCCCCCTTTGGTTTACTTGTTTAGTTTCACTCAATTTGATCATAATTATGTTATTTGATCCCACAGACACTCAACAATTGAGTCAATACAGCCTAATATTGCTTTTGACATAACTTCAGACTCCAACAAATACAGAATAAAGTTCTGTTCAAAGACATTTATTAGTTTCTGACTCTGAGAAAAACAGTAAAATGACCCAAAACTGTTTCTTGAACTTTCTCTTAACACATTTAGGATGTTCTATGTGATCTCCTTTTGATAACTAACATAATATTTTTTTCACTTCCATTCACTGAGCCTCCCCTGAAACTGTTTGGAGCCCCCCTGTGGAGGCCCACCTCCCACTTTGAAAACCTCTGTTCTAAACCAATGGAAGCTGATCAACAGGATGAAAACCCCTGGCTGATCTACAGAGAGCAGCAGTGTTACTCACTCTGACAAAACAAGATATTTAAAAAACAAGACCTGCAAGAAGGTTTTAACAGGATCCAAGCAGCTGAAGGTTATAGTACTGCACTGAAGTCAATGAGAGTGAATAAATTTAATGATCTCTAACATTTAAACATGATCAAATATTCTTCTGGTGATCAGAGCATCACAGTGAGTTTGTAAAATGGTGAGTTATATCTGTCTCTTATAGTCTGAGGAGAAGAGAAAGAGTTTCACATGAATCCACCAAAACAGTCTGAGGCCTAAATGAACCAGGTGCAGATACTTTCCTGATTCCCTCTCTGACCCCACCCATGACTTTGACCCGCCACTGACTGTTGAACCAGGAAGAAGCTTACAAGCAGAAAATCAGAGGATGACACAAAACTTGAAAACTAAAAATTCACACAAATTTAAATGGTAGGAGCACAATTCTGAAAAAAAATATCACACATCAATCTGCTTTTCTTGGGTGTATTGTCAAATGTTTTAGTGAAATAAGATCAAAAATTATATGAAATAAAAAATGTTGTTCATATAGTACAAATTACAAGATATTAAATATCACTGTGGTCTCACAGTTTCACTGATCTGAACACAATTCAAAACACCTGATAAAGAAAAATTAAAGAAAAAAGGTAAATGACTAAAATTAAACATCTTTCAATGTTCCAATAATCAAACACAAAACAACAACATGATTCTGTTTGGTTTAATATATCACTGGTTTACTTTCATTTCTTTGGACTTATTTTATTTCACCCTGTCAGCTGATAAAACCCACAATTTATTCACTATTTAAATATTTTCAGCTGTGCACTACTGACTGACATCACAATAATGTTGTACAATAACTCAACTGCAACACTCAGACAGTGTTATTATTCACTGTTATACATTGTAGCATGATGCACATTTGTGGACATAATTCTTACATTTCTTGATTATTTTCTATCTCTTCTTCTATTTTTCTATATGTTTTGTATTTTATATGTATATGTGGGTGAATTTTACTGTCCTTCACTTATGGCACACTTACTATGCAGACTGTGTGTCTGGAGACACAGATATCTTCGGCCTTGGATAAAGTCACAACAGCTTTTGTGACATTGACATTGTTGCTTATGTAATGTGTCGCCTTACTGTGGAGCCTTGATGATACGTGATTCTGTATGATGTTAGACAGACTGTATAAAGCTGAGTGTTTCTATTGTATCTTTAATCTTTTGGTATTAACTGTGCCCATGTGTACACACTGTACCAACATCTTCTCTGTATACAGATATGTGTTGTATTAAACTCATATATTCAAGTCACATCAACTGAGGCTCCTCCACTTTATTCTTCTGTTCCTCAAAGGGAAGTCAGACCAGAGAACAAGTTTTTCTTCATCAGTATATATACATATTACTGTTACACACTGAAGAATAACACACTGATTTTTACATACTTTTTATTTGCACATATTTTTGTTATATATTGTAGTAGAATGTATATATTTTTACAGACTTTATTACCTTATAATTTCTCTGTATTTATATATTTTTATATTCTTGAATACGTGCCAAGGATCAGTTATGATACAATATGTTATTGGATTTTCAAGAACAGAACAAAATATAAAACACAAGTGACAGCAAAGATATGATCAGATCACAGCATTTATCATTCAGACACACACGTTACATGAGAAGAGATGATACAGAGATCTCAGAGCTCAGGTACATTACACAACTAATGTAAAACATTTTATAACAACGTCACATTTATAAAAAATTTTGACTCATATTTGTACAAAGTAAAATGATGTGTCCAGGAAAGAAAAATCACATTTTTGATCATTTATATGTGTGTAGAACCTGAATTTATTGTATATAGTGTTTATTTATGTGAGAAAAAAACAGATTACAAAGTTCAGAAACTGTAAAACTAAAATCTTTATGTTCGCTGCAAAAACCTGAATGAAAACATATTTAAAGTTTTTTAAGGTTTTTAAAATTGGGTGAACATTCAGCAAAGTAAAAACACACATGGGGACAAAAAGTTTGTGTGGTGTGTGTGTGTGTGTGTGTGTGTGTGTGTGTGTGTCCCTCCTACAGTGAACACAGAGACACTGAAGAACCAGAACCAGTGCACCAGACTCTAAATCCAGGATAAAGAGGTTCAGTGAATGTGGTGTTGAAGGTGTGGAGGTGGATCAGTGTGTCAGAGGAGACTCTGTAGAAGGACAGAGAGCCAGCAGGACAGTCCACATACACTGCTACTCTGTGAGAGACAGAGGAGGAGGAGGAGGGAGGAGGAGGAGGAGGAGGAGGAGGAGGAGGAGGAGGAGGAGGAGGAGGAGGAGGACTGTTTCTCTCTTATTGTGACAAACAGAGTAACCTCTAATATCAGAACAGCTCAGACTCCAGGACTGTTTATTCTGTCCAAACAAACAGTCATTACTGTCTCCTATCCTGCTGATTCCTCTGTAACTCACTGATATATAAACCCCTCCTCTCCACTCAACCTCCCAGTAACAGCGACCAGTCAGACCATTTCTACACAGCAGCTGATCCCAGCACTTAAACCTCTCTGGATGATCAGGATATGGCTGCTTCTTCTCCACACGTGTCACCTTCCTGTTGTTGTCAGACAGTTTGAGGAATCTGTTTACTGTGTTTGTGTCGACTGTGAGTTCACAGGCATCTGATGGAGAGAACGAGACACAACACAGCAGCAGTTTATCATCTAACACACCTGATGGGTTTATTTGTTGCTTCATTAACAGACTGACTGTTAATTAGATCAAAACTTCTCATCTTTCTGGATCTTCTTTCAAACTGACACTTGAATGCAGATACAGAAGCTTTTGGTTTAAACTACTTGAACATGAGCTGCCTTGTTTTCATCAATCACAGTGAACACACACTTACACTTCCTCAACCAGGTTTCAGCCTCTGCTCTCCACCATGATCCACCCTGGAGGAAGAAACAAAACAACAAACAAAAAAGTCAGAATGAACACTCAGAATGACTCAGTGTGATGACTCAGTGAAATGTTTTGATAATGTAACTTGCGAACAAAGTCTGGTGATCTTCCTCCAAATCCAGATGATCATGTGGTTTATGTTGCTATCATCACTAGACAACAGTGCATCATCTGACACACGTCAAATGATGCAGGTGGAACATGTCACTACTTATATGTATCTGTTTATTTGTTTTAGTATTATTTGTAAGTGCTGATCTGTTCGATCAATAAACATCTGTTTCAAAGAACCGACCTGTGTCTGTGTTGTTGTGAAGAGAACTACATTAATAATAATAATAATAATAATGTATTCATTTAATTACCTATTGAGATCATTTTACACTTCAGTAGACACAAAACTGAACACTAACATACACTGAGGAGAGACAGTGTCTGGACACTTGATTATAGTTTATAATGCATCACAGTGACAGATGTTTCATGGAGCAGATGAGCATATATAACATCTGATCAAGACACAAGATCTGTGTGTTTGTCACTGTAACAGAGACTCCAGTCTGCAGTGTATAAACCACAGAACTGTACAGTGACATCAGGATTCATGATCTGGTTTTAGGAGGTGCTGCAGCCCTGTCAGCACCACTTCTTATGCCCATGCCTCTTTTATTCCTTTTAGCTCTCTCCAAAGGGGTGCTGTAAGGCTGTTGGAAAAAAACAAACTTTGGTTCTCATTTGATGCTCTAAATCCAAAACAAGGTCAGAGTGCAGGCGTCAAGGCAGTTGATGTACCTCATAATGCTTTTAGTGTGTATTTGGCCCTTTAAAACAACAGGTGAAATTCAAAAGTGCATCAGATGCTTTCAGGGCATTTTTGCCTTCAAGCTGTGTGGTAAACTGCTGTTTGCCAACTTATCTGTCCTCCATTGAAGCCTCTTCCTTACTTATTGATTTGAAGGATTGTCTTATCTCTGTGCTTATCCTTATTTTTGGGTCTGTAGAAACTGTTATGTTAGCTACAATCAGTGGCCTCCTCTCCCTCACTTATTGATTAGAAGATTGTTGTTCTGCTGCTACATGGCTAATTTATAACTTTTAGACCATTTAATAATGATAAAGAGTGTTAAAGTTTTCTTAAAGAACTTTTTTTTGTAAAAAAGTTTAATCTATGTATTTGTATACCCACCTACATATTCACTTGCATGACTTACCTGTGTTTTAAAGGGGAACCCTCTTGTAGAGAGGTGTAGAAAATAGATATAAAACAGATTCTTGTGCATCCTGTAGATTCTTTGGGTGAAAGTCCCTCAAAATGTGAGACAAGACTTTTTAAGTCTCCACACATACACTGAATATGAACTTTGAACTTTGATGAGTTTGTATCCTGATTTAAAACATTTTACTGTATTCATCAAAAAGAATGTGTGTGGAAGGCGTCAATAAATGATGAACAGCAGATCCTGGTGAGGTGAGTCTCAGTGGGGACAGGGACTCTCAGCACATCAGTTACTGTTTTCACTGTCATCAGCAGTGTTGCTGCTACAGACTGTGAACCAACAGTCCTCAGCTTGTCAGTGTGACACACAAACAGTGTGTGAGCTCTTGTTGTGTGTTCATACCTCAGAGTGTCCAGTCTCCAGTGTGGATCCTTTAGTCCAGCAGACAGAAGCTTCACTCCTGAGTCTCCTGGATGATTGTAGCTCAGGTCCAGCTCTCTCAGATGGGAGGGGTTGGATCTCAGAGCTGAGGCCAGAGAGGTACAGCCTTCATCTGTGATCAGACAGCCTGATAGACTGGAGGGAGCGGAAGGGGGGGGGGTTTAGTATCTTAAAAATAATATCATACATCCTGTAGATTACACACAGCATCATCAAAAGTTTTAACGTAATCTGTAAAATCAGATATTATTAGAAGGGAATATTAATCCCCCAGGGGAAATCACACTTTTCACTCTGTTGTAATTTTTATATATACACACAGTGAACTTACACCTCTCCAGCTACCAGTCTAGGCTCCATACTTTAGACCAGGGGTGTCAAACTCATTTTGGTTCAGGGACCACATGCAACCCAATTTGATCACATGTGGGCCGGACCAGTAAAATTAAAGCATAATAACCATAAATAGCAGCAACTCCCAATTTTTCCCTTTGTTTTAGTGCAAAGAAATACAAATACATTCTGAAAATGTTCGCATTTAATGAACTTTCTTTTCACAAACTATATGATGAACAACCTGAAATTTCTTAAGAAAAATAAGTGCAATTTCACCAATATTATGCCTCAGTTTATCATTTCACATGTGCATTACAATTTACAGATCACAGTGAATGTGGATCTACAAAGGCACAGAATATTTAGATAGCACATTGCTACCATCTGCTGTTCAGTTCTGGGTCTCAGCGCTACTCTTACTAAAACAGTGCGACAAATTAGGAATAGCAGTTACCTTTATTGAAAAAATAATTAGGGCTGCAGCTATCGATTGTTTTAGAAATTGAGTAGTAGTATCGATTATTCTAATGATTAATCGAGTAATCGGATAAGAAATATTGCGTGTTCTGCAATTTTTTCTATTACATTACTTTTGTTTTATTTAAGAGCAATAGTAATATACAAAAGAGAAAATAAGACATGTCTCTTAAATGAACAACTATAAATTGCTAAAGTAAAAATACTCAGTAAAGTAATTTTACTTTTACTGTTTTTACTTTACTTTTTATTGAAGTACAAAGGTAAAAGTGAAGGTTGTTATGTCTGCAGAAACCACAAACAGAAGATGGAACAAACTCTTTTAACTGAAACAGTCACCAGAATGTTTTGTTAACATGTTAAAATCACAACATGTTTCTTCTGGAGCAGGAAGCCCCCAGACCCCCTACAGGGGACTGGTTTACCAACATGTCACCTTTTTCTCCTCTTATGAGTTTGCAGGTCTGTATTTAGTAATCAAAAAATACCAATAAGAGAACCATTTAAGTACAACAAAAACAATAAAAATGTTGATTTTTCAAAAAAGGAAACCATCACATGTGAGATTTTTAATTGTAATAAGGTATTTTTACATTGTGGTATTAATGCTTAAACTGAAGTAAAGGATCTGAGTATTTTTTCCATCTCAGCAGGTCAGTGATCAGTGTTTCAGTGACTGTCTGTAGCTCAGTGAATACACAGTTTTATTTATGGCAGCCCGTCACATTAAAAACTTCGGCACCACGACATGTTTTCTATTTTTGGAGCTGCGCACCTTTCTCGGTCGTGTCTAGAAGGTAACTCTTTATTTGCACAACTCTCGCGAGATTTGTGTCCGTTGTTTCTACTAAAATAATCAAACTCGCGCAAGCTTTCGCAGGTCTAGGGTTCCCTTCTAGACACGACCCTCTCTGTGTCTCTCTGTTAAAATAATGACAGCAGACTGTCTGTGAACAGCATGATGTGACAAACTGCAGCGTCCAATGCAGTGACCAGTTTTGGCATTTGTATTTTTTTTAATCAGTCCGAGAGGACGACGGCATCTGAGATAGATTAGTGATCAATCTGCCCTCCTCCCCCTCCCTCACCTGTTCACTCTGTTGTGAGAAGGCCCGACAGTTTCTGACAGAGAAACACAGACTCTCCTGTTTAATGTAAAGGCCTCCTTATACAGTTGTATTATCTTAAAAGTGGACCTGGTTGGTGTTGATGTCATTCACCATCACATTAGTTTCGACTGTTTTAATAAACTCCGTCATTAACAACAAGTCTCCTCCACATGCAGCTTCTCTGCTGCTGTGAAAACTGAGTCGCGGATGAATTTATATGAAGGGAAAAACCCAAAATGCAAGTTAGGTTTTGGCTTTTTGGCTTTAGAAAACATCTTGCTGATGAAGAAAGTCAACAGATCAGACACAGACAGGGTGAGAGAAACACAATGACCTCCTCTGTGTGTATGTGCTGTATGTGTGTGTATGGAGGAGCGATGCTGCAGCCGTGTGATAATAAATTACATCAAAATTTAAATGTCGGCGCTTATCAATACTCTGATCTTTAATAATTCTGCCGTTTAATAGGAATTTCAGTACCCACACCTAAGTGGGAAACAGTGCGCTGTACAGTTGTTCGGATTTAAACAGATTTTAGTAACTGAATTAATCGAGTTACTCGAAGAATCGTTTCAGCCCTAAAATTTATGTTTTCTCTGTAATTTTCACACTTTGAAAGGTCATCCCGCGGGCTGGAGTGGACCGGTTTTGGCCCGCGGGCCGTAAGTTTGACATCCCTGCTACTGGATTTGAACCAGTGACCCTCTGGCTACAACCCAAGTCCTTACTGAATGTGATACTGCCACCCCCTTATAGCAGATATTTATCAGCTAATTTAATGCTGATACCAGTAGTGAACTGTGACTACTAGAGCTGGGACTTCAGTTTGGCCAAAACTGCCAGACACACCAAAAATGCAGCAAAATGGAAAAAAAGTTTTCCTGGACTAAGCAGCAGGCAGCAGGTAGCTTGTGACATGTGTTTGTAGTGTGTAGTTGCCACATGAAAAAAAAAAAAAAAAAACACAGTAGAGGGCAGCAAACACCACACAATGATAGCAGAATAATAGTTTTCTGTACCTAAACTTGTATTAAACAGTAAATAATTGTCATTTACTCTGTTACTATTGTTTGGAAACATTATAATTAGGGATTGGATTTGCTTGCCTTTTTTTCTTCTTCTTCACAGCAATCTTAATTGCAGTCTTGAGGGGCTAAACATGCTTGATGGTGCGTGAAACTTGGCACACACTGTAGTCATGAAAAATTTCATGTGATATAGCCTTTGGTGGTAGGCGTGCCAAATGTCTTGGTCCTCCTACTAACAATAATAATAATATTAATAATGATAAGCACAGCCATTTCTGTAGAATACTTTTTTCCTAAATCCATACTGGTGAATCACTGATGTTTCATCATTCTATTGGAAACTAACTTCTCCAAAATCTTTGAAAAACATGGAAGGACAGAGATAGGGTCAAATACATAGATCAATGGACTGATAATTGAGTAACTACTCTTAATAAGACATGATCTAACCTCATCATGACCAGCAGCTGAATCTTTCATATTGGCAATGATAGCCATGATTTCCTTCTCAGTAGGAGGATCAAAGCTCTGCAGAGAAGGATAGCACCCTTTAGGAATTCAAATGGAGACCCAGCAATAGGACTAATCCTGTCTGACAGAAAACTACCACCAACAAACTGGGATGGAAGAGTGGCTGAAGCCTTTTTCTTGTTCAGGAGCTGATTAACTCTCTATGTTGTTTTGATGTTATTTGAAGCCTCATCAAACCTTAATATTCTTTCATATTTCTTTTTTCATATTTCATATCTTTGCTCTCTTCAAAGTCACCAAGACTTGTCACAAAAACAGTAATTTTACCTCACAGGACACAGGAGTTGTTGGTCTACTGCTGCCTGAATTGGTTAGTTTGTTTGTGTTCATGTGTGACTTCAGTGTTTTAATGTGTTAGTTTGACCCAAAGTAACGTTACTTTACACAGATAGAGGCACACACATGTACAAACCCTCACGTACATGTTTGATTGTATGATCTCCCCAACTAACAGATCAAGGTAGTGGAAGACCAGCAGCTCCTGTGTCCTGTGAGGTAAAATTACTTGTTTTTTCTCTCAAAGGAGACTTGGTGACTGTGAGGAGAACATAGACGGCAGCATCATTTCTCCGTCAGAAAAGGCTCTGGCGGAAAGTAAATTAATGAAAATACTTTAAATATCACGTAAACTTAAACTGATATTGGTTTCTTCAAGGTAAAATTACTGTTTGTTTCAAAGGAAGCGATATAACAGCCTCAGCTCCCCGTCACTGAGTTGGCTCAGACTAGAGAGGCAGATTAAGCCGACAGGAGAAGAGAAGTTTTGTTCCACCATTTGAGGAGAACAACAAGAATCTGATGTGGATTTAGGTTAGTTGAATTAATTGTTCTAATCCTTGGAATAAATTTCTGATTGAAATGAACTGAAGTGAAGTGAAGAAAAACTTAAATGAAATATTTCGATTCTGGATTAAAACCATTTTCTCATATGTTTTAGATGTGATGTTTACAGTATGTACATGAAACCCTAAATTACATTGCTAAAATGCTATTGTGGATTTGAGTTTACAGAGGATTTAAAGCTGCTAATGTTACCTTTGCTGAACATTTTGCAAAGACAGCCATTTTCAAAAAGTCTGTGAGAAGAAACTGTCAGTGCTATGTGAGTTTAATCTAGACAGTGAAATCCAGTAGATGCTGGGTATCTTTTTTAATAGACATTAAAGGATAACTTGGGTATTTTTCAACCTAGGACCCTATTTCCCCATGTGTATGTGTGTGTATGATTGATAGGTACAACTTGTTTTAAAATTGGTTCAGTATTGAGGGAGGCGGATGCAGCCGGCAGCGCGAAACGAGTTATAACGGTAGATATCGGGGCAAATTAGTCCGTAAAAGTTTGTGCATTAAACGTGCTTTTTTCGCCACAGTCCGGCTCAGATCACCAGTGATAATCTCTGTCAACATCTTCCAAAGCGTCTCTCTTACCGTTCACTCTTGACGACATCTTGCGGGATCTTTGCTTGTTGAAGAATGTCTTCATTGCAGTGAGTGGGACAGCTGTTTTCTTGAGGTGTGTTTGGTGAAGTGTTTCAGGATTGGACGTCTTCTCTTCTTGGGCTGGCAGGAGTCATCTTGGGAAAAGTGTGCACTGCAGACCCGATGGTCTGCAAGGCGCCATGTCTGGACAGGAGCGTTAGCATCCAATTTGTAGCACAATTAGCCACAACTTCAGCATGTTGCTGTCCGACAAAGTCAGCCTATGAAAGCTGTACAGGGTGTTGCACGACATCCTGTTCTTGCACTTCGGCGAAGCAAAAACACAAACCATTGTTTTTAATAGTTGCAGTAAAACTTTCAGCTGAACTCCGGACAGCTAACTCTGCTCTGACTGGCTCTCAGCATGGCTCCTCTGTTTTCTTCCGGCAACAAACAAGATCCCGCGAGATGTCGTCACACACAGCAAGCAGTAAGTGAAGCATACTGTTGACAGAGATTACACTGGCGATCTGATCCGGTCTGTGGCGAAAAAAAAGCATGTTTAATGCACAAACTTTTACGGACGAATTTGCCCCGAATATCTACCGTTATAACTCGTTTCGCGGCTGCCGGCTGCTCCGCCTCCCTCAATACTGAACCGATTTTAAAACGAGTTGTACCTATCAATCATACACACACATACACATGAGGAAATAGGGTCCAGGTTGAAAAATACCGAAGTTATCCTTTAACTTGTACATCAAGAACATTTAAATGCTCATCTGTTAAACAGAAAATAAATCCTGACCTGAGAGTTTCCAAGTACAGTGTGGACTCTGGAGTCCAGCAGAGAGACGCTTCACTCCTGAATCCTGCAGGTCGTTGTTACTCAGGTCCAGCTCTCTCAGACTGGAGGACTGGGAGCTGAGGACTGAGGACAGAGCTTCACAGCTTCTCTCTGACAGATTACAGCCACTCAGCCTGAAGAAGAGTTAGTGATAAAGACAAACACTGAGACTGTTTCTGTCATCTACAATACAATAAAACACATTTCTATGATTACCTTTATTTTACCATGATTAGTGTTTTTATTGTGTATATTACTGGGATCTAACAGCAATTAATGAAAATTTCTAAATTTATAGTCACATCTCTGGGATCACAATAATTTTAGCCTCAAGCGAACTACAATGTGATGGTGATTTTTTTATATTTCATGACTGCATTAATCTGTGGAAACACAATGAAACTACACATGTGATGACACTATTATCTGCAGTTATCTGTGAACCTACAGAGCTTTGTTGGAGGCTTTGACCACTGGCAGCAGCCTCAGAAGAACCTCCTCTGAAGCAGAGTATTTCTTCAAGTCAAACACGTCCAGATCTTCTGATGACAGTAAGATGAAGACCAGAGCTGACCACTGAGCAGGAGACAGTTTATCTGTGGAGAGACTTCCTGAACTCAGGTACTGTTGCATCTCCTCCACTAGAGAACAATCATTCAGTTCATTCAGACAGTGGAACAGATTGATGCTTCTCTCTGGAGACAGATTCTCACTGATCTTCTGTTTGATGTACTTGACAGTTTTCTGATTGGTGCATGAGGTACTTCCTGTGTGTGTCACCAGACCTCGTAGGAGAGTCTGACTGGTCTGCAGAGAAAGACCCAGGAGGAAGCGGAGGAACAAGTCCAGGTGTCCATTTGGACTCTGTAAGGCTTTGTCCACAGCACTCTGGTAGAAATTTTCAGGTTTGTCTCTAAATAGTTTCCACCTTGGAGAGGTTGATAGTTCTACTGTCAGCAGATTGACACCAGAGTTGATGAATGTCAGATGGACATGAAGAGCAGCCAGAAACTCCTGAACACTCAGATGGACGAAGCAGAACACCTTGTCCTGGTACAGTCCACTCTCCTCTTTAAAGATCTGTGTGAACACTCCTGAGTACACTGAGGCTGCTCTGATATCGATGCCACACTCTGTCAGGTCTGATTCATAGAAGATCAGGTTGCCTTTCTGCAGCTGCTCAAAAGCCAGTCTTCCCAGAGACTCAATCATCTTCCTGCTCTCTGGACTCCAGTGTGGATCTGTCTCAGCTCCTCCATCATACTTGACATTCTTCAATTTGGACTGAACCACCAGGAAGTGGATGTACATCTCAGTCAGGGTCTTGGGCAGCTCTCCTCCCTCTCTGGTCTTCAACACATCCTCCAGAACTGTAGCAGTGATCCAGCAGAAGACTGGGATGTGGCACATGATGTGGAGGCTTCGTGATGTCTTGATGTGGGAGATGATTCTGTTGGTCTGCTCCTCATCTCTGAATCTCTTCCTGAAGTACTCCTCCTTCTGTGGGTCAATGAACCCTCTGACCTCTGTCACCAAGTCAACACACTCAGGAGGAATCTGATTGGCTGCTGCTGGTCGTGTGGTTATCCAGAGGCGAGCAGACGGAAGCAGCTTCCCCCTGATGAGGTTTGTCAGCAGCACATCCACTGAGGTGGATTCTGTAACATCAGTCAGGATCTCATTGTTGTGGAAGTCCAGAGGAAGTCGACACTCATCCAGACCGTCAAAGATGAACACAACCTGGAACTCTTCAAACCTGCAGATTTCTGCTTCCTTGGTTTCAGTAAAGAAGTGATGAACAAGTTCCACCAAGCTGTACTTTTTCTCTTTCAGCACATTCAGCTCTCTGAAAGTGAACGGAAATGTGAACTGTATGTCCTGGTTGGCTTTGTTTTCAGCCCAGTCCAGAGTGAACTTCTGTGTTAAGACTGTTTTCCCAATGCCAGCCACTCCCTTTGTCATCACTGTTCTGATTGGTTCATCTCTCCCAGGTGAGGATTTAAAGATGTCTTCTTGTCTGATTGTTGTTTCTGGTCTGTCTGGTTTCCTGGATGATGTTTCAATCTGTCTGACCTCATGTTCATCATTGATCTCTGAAGCCCCTCCCTCTGTGATGTAGAGCTCTGTGTAGATCTGATTCAGAAGGGTTGGGTTTCCTGCTCTAGCAATCCCCTCAAATACGCACTGAAACTTCTTCTTCAGGTTAGATTTGAGTTGATGTCGACAAACTGAAGCAAAAGCTCCTGAATAGAAACACAACAAATATGATCAGTGAGTGGATGTTATTGTTAATATGAGAAGAGTTGTGTGTGGGAAAATCCTCTTACTGCTCTGTAGACAGTCAGCCAGTGCCTCTTGCTTCATTGTCCTCAGGAAGTTCAGTGTGATCTTCAGAAATTTCTCTCTGCTGCTCCTCCTCTGTTCTTCCTCCTCACTGTCCACCACCTCCTCATCCTCACTCTGCCTCTCTAAACATTTTGGGTAATCTGGATTTAGAACCTTCTGGATTTTTTTCAGCTCATTCTTCACAAAAGTGACAATGTTCTCCTCCAGATGCTGGAAAGAATGAAATATAACTTGAAATTATATGTCTAATTTATTGGGAACGGAAGTAGAAGTTGTTGTTGGACAGATACAAACCATAAATATGGTGTCCAGGTCTTCTGGATGCTGCTGGACAGACTGACCACCAGGAACCTCTGACTTTTGCTCCTGAAGTCTGATGAGAAAACAGGAAATATGACATCTTCAAATATCAAAAGATATACATGGTTGCATACACAGCTTTTGGAGACATTTCAAGAATTAGGTGACAGTTTTTGGGCATCTGTGACTCTGGTATGTTATCTTTGTTTGCCAACAGGCAGCTGTACTGAAGGAGTTGGGTGAGCAAGATTACAGGCCTTGCTTAAGGGCACCTCAGTGGTGGTAATGAGGAGGGGTAAGTGTCACTATATAGCTCATCCTGCCCAGACAATCTGGTCACAAGCCTACGTCTCTAACCTTTAGACCAACTACGGTGCGCTCAAAAGGTTGATTTAAAGTTCCATTCCATAAAAAGTTCTGTGGTGGCAAATAGCCATGGTGGATAACTGGTACTAACTTGTTGTTGACTGAGGTACTGTTATGATGTCTGTCCAGAGTCAGGTTAGTCAGCCATACAGCTGAGTGATGTCAGTGATGTTTGACTCTGCTACACACAGACATAGGGGTCATGCATGCAACTAATCATCCTCTTTGGTAACTTGGCACCATCATCTTATATGAACAGACACACAGTGCTCAGGCAGCCATTCTCCTTTGAATCACAACCCATGGTCTTCACTGCCTGGACACAGGGTTGGCCATCTTTGTTTTGTTTTCACACCTGCTCTCTCTCTCTCTCTCTCTCTCTCTCTCTTTCTCTCTCTCTCTCTCTCAATTTCAATTTTCAATTTAATAAGCTTTATTGGCATGACTGTAGATGAACAATATTGCCAAAGTCATTACAAATTTACAAATAAGGTACAATAATAAAAGTAAGTCAGAAAAGTATGGAAAAAAAATATGTAACAGATAATTTAAACATAAAAGTAGATAAACAAACAAATGTTATAATGACAACAGATACATTGAAGTAAGTAGCACAGATAATACACATCAACAACAACATCAATAAAACAGAAAAATAAATATCTAGCAGATTTTATATTCATGTGTCGCAGTATGTTTTTGTGCGACACATGAATTGAGGAACAGAACAAACAAAAAAGATTGTGAGTTACAAGGACTGTAAATATAGACAGGTGTGTCAGGTGTTGTGATGGTCGTCCCTCAGGACTGTAAATATAGACAGGTGTGTCAGGTGTTGTGATGGTCGTCCCTCAGGACTGTAAATATAGACAGGTGCAGGTGTGTCAGGTGTTGTGATGGTCGTCCCTCAGGACTGTAAATATAGACAGGTGCAGGTGTGTCAGGCGTTGTGATGGTCGTCCCTCAGGACTGTAAATATAGACAGGTGCAGGTGTGTCAGGCGTTGTGATGGTCGTCCCTCAGGACTGTAAATATAGACAGGTGCAGGTGTGTCAGGCGTTGTGATGGTCGTCCCTCAGGACTGTAAATATAGACAGGTGCAGGTGTGTCAGGTGTTGTGATGGTCGTCCCCCAGGACTGTAAATATAGACAGGTGCAGGTGTGTCAGGGGTTGTGATGGTCGTCTCTCAGGACTGTAAATATAGACAGGTGCAGGTGTGTCAGGCGTTGTGATGGTCGTCCCTCAGGACTGTAAATATAGACAGGTGCAGGTGTGTCAGGCGTTGTGATGGTCGTCCCTCAGGACTGTAAATATAGACAGGTGCAGGTGTGTCAGGGGTTGTGATGGTCGTCTCTCAGGACTGTAAATATAGACAGGTGCAGGTGTGTCAGGCGTTGTGATGGTCGTCCCTCAGGACTGTAAATATAGACAGGTGCAGGTGTGTCAGGCGTTGTGATGGTCATCCCTCAGGACTGTAAATATAGACAGGTGCAGGTGTGTCAGGCGTTGTGATGGTCGTCCCTCAGGACTGTAAATATAGACAGGTGCAGGTGTGTCAGGTGTTGTGATGGTCGTCCCTCAGGCTGTGACATAATCTGACATATTTTGCTGCTGCTAAGCTGCTGACTCTGTTCTCTCCAAGGATGTGTTGCATTTTAGTTTGATCAGGCAGAGAATCAAAGTCAATGACTTTATGTTTTATTTTTGAGAGGAACTCTGCTCTGACGTGTTCATATTTGCTGCAGTGCATCAGGAAGTGTGTCTCTGTCTCCACTTGTCTGTGTGGACAGAGCTGACACAACCTGTCCTCTCTGGGCAGCCAGGTCTGCCTGTGTCTGCCCGTCTCTATGTCCAAGCTGTGGTCACTGAGTCTGTACATGGTCAAAGTCTTTCTCAGTTTCTCATCAGTCACGGTGCTCAGATATTCTGCCACCATGTACTGTCTGTTTAGAGCCAAATAACACTGAAGTTTGCTTTGTGTTTTTGTGGTAGATGTCCAATAGTTAATGTAATGTTCTTTTTGTTTTTCTATAATTTGTTTGGTCCAAGTTGTGTGAGGGCTGTCCTGAGGTCTTGTGCTGTTAGCGGAGCTGAGCCTCAGGATCAGCTGGCTGAGGGGGCTTTGTAGTGGTAGGAGTTGGGGTCACTTGTTTTAAGGTGTTTATAAAATTTGATGGCTCTTTTTTGAATTCTAATTAAAAGGGGGAACTGGCCTAGCTCAGCTCGGCATCCGTTGTTGGGGGTGTTCCTGTGCACTCTGAGGATGCTCTTGCAAATCTCTGTGTGCAGGATTTCGATGGGGTGTTTGTCCCATTTTTCAAAATCTTGATTTGCAAGAGGACCCCACACCTCACTACCATACAGAATAACTGATTCAATTATAAATTTGAATATTTTGAGCCAGATTCTAATAGGTATATTAATGTTTGAAGATTTCTTTATAGCATATAAAGCCCTTCTTCCCTTCTCTCTGAGATCATCAACAGCCAGGTTAAAGTTTCCTGTGGATGTGATGTGTAGTCCTAAGTATGTGTAGTCGTGTGTGTGTTCCACCTCATGAGAGCCCAGGAAAAACCTGGTTTGGTTTCCCTGACCCCTGGGTCGTTTCTGGAATATCATAATTTTGGTTTTGTCCAGATTAACTGTCAGGGCCCAGGTCTGACAGAAGGTTTGCAGATGATCCAGTTACTGTTGTAGTGCTTCCTTTGATGGAGCCAGCAATATGAGATCATCTGCCCATCATCTCTCTCTCTCTCTCACCCTTACACACACACTTTATCGTTCTTAGATAGGTATTCTTGGTTAGTTTGTGTGTTTTGTTTTGTTTTGTTTTGTTTTGTTTTGTTAATGGTGTAAACAAAGGCTTTTGTGAATGAACCTGCTGGTCTGATAAATGTTGCACAAGAGAAAATGTTGCCAACCTCGACTACATAGAACTCCATATCCTTCAGCCTTCACTAGCTGTTGATTTGGTACTTTGGTTATAGTTATTAATTTTATTATTGATCAGATTGTCAAATGGATAGTTTAAAAAACAAGATTGATATTTTACTAATTACCTACTGCTTCTCTTCTTTCAAAGATTGTTGCCCACAAGGAGGATTTAATTAATATTAAATCCTATACTGATTATTATTGATAGCTAAAATTAATAAAACTCAACATTTTATGGATCCCGATTTGTGAGGAACAATAAAGCCCAACGTTTTGTTGCCCTGTGTTTAAGTCAGTGAGCACAACATTTTTTGATGCCCGGAGAGAGGCACAACATCTATTTTAAAATAAGAAAGAGAGACCAGGAGGTGTTCCAACTATCTGGGTACCACATTACTCACAATCTCTGGGAAAGGTTATCCCAAGATGCTGGGAAGGAGACTGGGCACATGAGGAGCAATGCAGATTCCATCCTAGACCAGCTGTTTAACCTTGAAAGGATTCAAGAGGGGTCAAAAGAGTTTTCCCATCCAGTCCACAGATTGTTATGTGGACTTTTTGTGTATGTGGCAAAGTCTGCAAAAACCCATGTGGCTTAAAGAGACATCAAGCATTAAGATGGGATGCTTGAGGGACGAACAAAAGGTACTAAACATGAGCAGAACCTGGAGAGATGCAGAAGGAGCCCTGAAGCATCCCACAGTGCCTGGAACCTCCACAGGCTCCACCTTAAGCACTGAGGAGCAACATGTGAGTCTAAATTAAAGGGAAACAAGGATAAGTAAGCTGAGGCATGAGCCAAAATCACTGCAGCATCAGTACAAGGTGGTGAGTAGGGATGGGTCATGATTTTCAAATACTGAAATAGTCATTAAATATAAAAAAATCAAACTGATCATGTGACTGTGGTTTTGTCTTTTAAAATTGTGACGACCCTGTTCAGTTTGCCGGCCTGTGTCTCACTGTTCTCTCCCACTCTTGCAGTTACTGGGAGTTGGCTGGTAGGCGGAGCAGTGGGAGGGAGTGTCCTGCTGGTACCTGCCCTTCTGGGTTGGGCCTGCAGAGGTTATAAAGGACCGCCTTTTTGGTCACACTCTCTCTCTCAGCTGGGCCTGCTGCAGTCTCTTAAAGGTATAGTTAGCGATCATAATCCGACGCACTTTTTGTCAAAATCACCGTATTTCTCCTCACTATCCGCAAGCTGTCACTTCTGAGAGCATGCTGAAAAAAAATCCAGTTTCAATACACAGCCTGGGCTCTGAATTTCAGCAGGTAAATCTGTGGCTTGGACCGAGCCACCAAGACATGGGTCTACCCCCTCACGCCCGGGGGGCGGTTCATACTCGTGCACAGGTCAGACATCGGGGGAGGAGTAGTAGCAGGTCGCGTAGCGTGAGCAGTTAGAGTAAGAGAGAGACACGGTATATCAGGTGCAGAATCAGCCAAGAGAAAACAGTTGGAGGAGCATAAATTAAAAAAGAAGGGCCACGACCATGAAAAGGCGAAGACCCGGGTCAACATCGGGGTGGTTTTCCGACTGTGGAGGGAACTCCGCGAATTGAAAGGTCTGAAAACGGACGCGGAGGTCGCCGTCTTTCTGCTGGACAGGTGAGCAACATTAGCTTTGTGGTGCTTCACATAACAGTAACAGCCGTCGGGCATTCATCATATTGTCTAATCTGCCAAAATGTACTGTTGTTGTGATGTTATCTATTTATAATAGCAGTCGAGTTGTGGGTACAGTTGTCTGATGCTAACCTTAGCTCCGCGGCTTAGCAGTGTGCTAAGCCACAACTTGGCTATTTCAGCTGCATTACTTGCTGTGTAGTTGGCCATCTTACATCACAGCATTTTTTTTACAGTTGTAAGCTGTTTTATAATGTTACTGGAGTAAACGTGAGCTGGAGTTACCTGTTGAAGCAGTGTATAGCTTATATCGGCAGCTCTTATTGTGAAAGGTCAGAAACGGAAGTGGTGTTTTTCGGTATGCGTTGCGTTGACTGTGTGTGCGGCAATAAAAAGTGAGGCCTCCGTATTTCTTTGTTTAATAGCTTCATAAGTATAGGTGCAACAGAAACCCTCGGCTACACAGTGTTTGCAAAGTGTATTTTAACCACAAAGACAAAAACGATGCGCGTCCATGAACTTCGGGGGTGGAGCCCGGGGTGGAGTATGAAGGGAGGGCTGGGTCTGTATTCGTTTACACTTCAAATATCAACAACCTCTCTACTCGCTTTCTCCCACATCGCTAACTACACCTTTAAGCCTGTTTTCCTTTGTTTGGTTTGTTGCACCTTACAACACACATTACACCATGTTTTTACTCATCCACACACTCCCAACATGACTGATGACCTTCCTACATACACACCTCATCAGTTATTTACTTTGCTTATTTCTTTGAGTTAAATAAAATCAACTTTTGATTGTTATGTCTGTGTGTGGCCTCCCTTTTTGTTACTGGCCTTGAGCCAATCCCTAGTGGTGAGGAAGAAAGGGCTCCACTAGCATGGCTACAGTACATCCTCAAAGAGAACCACACTACTCTCCACAGAGCAGAATGGCACAGAAGGAGAGTCAGAGAGAGGGCCAGAAAGTGAGCAGCCTTCACTGCAAACCCCTTTGGTTTCACCAAGCAGCTGCAAGGGCAGAACAGCAGCAGACATCTAATATGCTCTGAAGAGGTGGCTGACCAACACCTCAACAACTCCTACAGTTGCTGAGTTCAGCATCAAGGACCCTGCTGCTGACGATGCTGCTGCTGCAGTGTCAGGAGGAGGACAAGTACCTCTGTGCTTCACTTTCAGCATTCGTGTGGAGCAGTTGGTCCTGGTGTAATAAGTCATGATCAGTTTGCGGACCTAAAGAGAGCAAACTGTTGTGTCTCTGACTAAAATATTCCCACACTTTAGATGATCACTGCGATTCTTGCTCTCTGCAGCTTGTTCCATGAGTGAACCCATGCCCTGAAAGGGTGTACCAGTTCATAACGACACGTCAACGCATGTTATGCAAATCAACATATTTTCGTAATCTGTTACATCGACGTGTTGCCCTATTTGACCATATTTCAAATTATAATATTGTAAATGTACATGTAAAGCCTATCATCATTCATTCAGTGATCTATTATTAGCTGCTGTCAGGTGTATTGGTCATATATCTGCACATAGAGGTTTATGACGTCTCTGTCTGGGCAAACATCTACATTTACTCTGTCTTCTTTCTCCATGATGAAAACATCCCCTTAACCCTCTCCTCTTGCTACAGTTATTGATTGTCCCTTGCTGTTCTGAAGTAATTTTCATATCGACATCGACATCCAATCCTGAAACACTTCACCAAACACACCTCAAGAAAACAGCTGTCCCACTCACTGCAACGAAGACATTCTTCAACAAGCAAAGATCCCGTGAGATGTCGTTACAGAGTGAACGGTAAGAGAGACGCTTTGGAAGATGTTGACAGAGATTACACTGGTGATCTGAGCCGGACTGTGGCGAAAAAAGCACGTTTAATGCACAAACTTTTACGGATGAATTTGCCCCGATATCTACCGTTATAACTCGTTTCGCGGCTGCCGGCTGCATCCGCCTCCCTCAATACTGAACCAATTTTAAAACAAGTTGTAGCTATCAATCATACACACACATACACATGGGGAAATAGGGCCCAGGTTGAAAAATACCGAAGTTATCCTTTAACATGACATTACAGCATTCGCTTTCCCTGTTTCTTTGCTTTAGCAGATCTTTTGATTCCACTGCTGACGTTGTAAAAAATGACAAGAAAAGATCCATAGATCCATAAAGGAAAAGATTTTCCTTATGGATCTCTGAAAGCAGGATGTCAAACTCCAAACTCATAAAGTTCTTCTTTTTTCTCTTTGATGCCATTTTCATGGATGAACTTCCTGACATATGGAGCAGGAAGTGCAGCCATATATAGTATTACTGGGTCATTTATTATGCTAATTTACAAGTCTCATGAACGTGCACTCAAATACACACAGGTGGATCATTTACACAGTTATCTGAAGTAATGAGTGTTTGTTGAATCTGACGTTGCATGTTCATATGAGCCCTTCGTACGAAAAAAAGGAGTTTAATTTAAGAATATGAAAAGGTCCAGTCTTCATAGTCCCAAAAGAATATAAATTCCCTGTGGAAATTAGACTAACTTTAAAATATGACACTATTATCATTATTCTAATGCGCTTTATGTAAAAATATTGAAATATTGAAATATAATGGGACAAGTTTTTGAAAATTTAAAATACGAGAAAATTGGTGAATGTGACAAGTTCTCCTAAATCACTCGAACGTACCACTTAAGAACCAATCTGTTTGTACACTGGTTCTTCATAATATTAGTTAATTAAAGTGATTATGTCATGTTGCTCATCATTTCCTGTCTTTGAAACTACAATCCTTTTAAAAACATGTTATGATGAGATAAGAGGAGTTGGAGAAAAATTACAAGAGTGTTCCTTGAAATGATAAACATCAATAAAACGTGGTAAACTGTTGATGGATTATACAGGCCACTTGTACACTAGACAGGGCCTCATCAACCCTGGCTACGTCACCTGGACGACGGTGTATGACTGTTGAAAGACCCAAAAACCCTGATGACCCCAGGTTACATCACAGATGATGTGTTCAAGTGCATTTGAAGATGTATGTAATAACTAGATAGACTTTTGAAGGAGAGCTGCAGAGTTTAAAAATTCAGCAGTTAAAATTCTTACTTTTCTTCAGCAGAGTGGTGTTTTTTGAAGCTGATAGGTCGACTCATGGACCGGTCACTCTTCATGGACACACAGCTGGGTACAGGAGAGTCTGGTCTCTGCTGGTGGACACTGAGAGAAACAGACAGACAAACCAAGACAACATTCATCTGTGTCCTTTTTGTTGCCATGACAACCACTGGATCAGTTGACTACACTAAACAGTGAACATAAGAATGGTGATTATAGTTGTATTTAAATTGCCTTCAGTTGGTCTTATTCTTATAAGATGACAGTGTTGATGCTTTTACACTCTCAGGGCCCGTGTCCTCTTAACTTTCTTTTCTGAGCACCAGCGTCTGTTTTCAGATGTTCCCAATGAGGAGAGAACATCTGTGGCTGCATGCAGCTGCCCAGAGAAAAGATGCTGCACCTGGTGTCTTTTCTGAGCGCTCCACCTTATTTGTGTGGCCGCTCTGAGTGTTTCCAATGAAAATCTCTGAACTTTTCAGAAAGGTGCTGGTGTTGTCACGGGTGCTTTTTTCTGGGCAACCAATCATATATTAGATGAGGACTCATCACTCAGGTAACCAAGAAAATGGAGGAGATTTTATCTTTCTATGTGCGCTGGAGAGCAGAGACTCAACTCGTGTCTGTACAGCAGCCAGAAGGAAAGACGTTTATAAAAGTGTCTGTGTGTTCAGCTCTCAGTACTTTTGTAGCTTCCAAAGGCCTGTGTGAGAATCTCTGTGGTTTGAAGTTTAGTTTCTCTCCTGTGTCGCTGTTTTGACTCTGAGGTATCTGCTTTATTTTACTTTCATGTTCACTTTCAGCTGATAGGAGTCGTGTCAAGTTAATGATGGTGAAAACAGTTTTTGATTTTGCTGCTTCATAATAAATGCTCTGTGATAACAAAATATTGGTGGACCTTTATTGTGAAGAATTTATAGGAAGTGACATGTGGTTAAGCAGCATTTTAAAGCTCCACAGCAGCCTGCCAGAGCCTTTCTGCCAGAAGAAAACACTACATGAGCCCTGATTTCATTGCTTTGAACATTAGGTGAGTTTATGATGATTGTAAACAGAAAGTATACTTGTCTTTTGTTAGAAACTCTGTGAATTAGTTCCCAGTACATCATGAATGCATCATTTTTGTCACAAAGACCAGACTGATGTTAGACTCTGTGAAGCAGGTAAAGAGAGGCAGACTAAGTTGAACATTTCTTCATGATTCAGGCCCCAGAACACTTTGCAGTTAGAAAATAAACTTGTCAGAGAAACTTATTGTTGTTTCATGGAAAACTTTGGTTGTTCATCATTTCAGTCCTTCTCTCTTATTTTTCAGTGTATTTTAATATTTCACCTGTTGATTAAATTGTCTGTTCTTTTTTCTGCTGTAGAGAACACTAGGCTATAGAGAACTAGATTTTTTGACACTGTAAACAATGTTCATAATGTTAGTTCATTAAACTGATTGTGTCATGTTGTTGATCATTCCTTCTGTTTTAAGATGAAATTCTTTTTAAAATATGGTATGATGAGATAAGAGGAGTTGGAAAACCTTAAAGGAGTGTTCTTTGAAATGATAAACATCAATAAAATATTGTATGAATGAAATGAAATGAAACATTTCTCCAACAACAACAACATTGTTAGAACTTTTACAGAACATGATGCAATCTTATGGGAACGTTCCCGCCTAGTTGGGACTATGTTGACTCACTGAGTCTCTGAAGGAAGTTGCCCTTTAAACCATAAAGGATGGACCATGGACCGGTGACTCTTGATGGACAGACAGCTGGGTTCAGGTCCAGGAGAGTCTGGTCTCTGCTGCTGCTCTGGGCTTCAACACAACACACACACACAGAGCTCTGACTGTGAATAATGATGCTGGAGTGATTTGTCACGAACAGTTAGAGATGGTCATCTCACCTCTGAGCTTTGGTCTGGCTGTCATGTTCCCCACACAGAGTGGTTTTAGAGGGAGGGACTCCCTCCTCTGTCTCCTCACACTGATTCATAGCAGAGCCCACACCTTCACACAAACACAACAACATGCTGTCAGAGCTCACACATCATTTATCATCATCACAAACATACACAGCTCTGACTGGAGGAAACTAATGAAGCTTTCTCACAACAAATTCACTAAAATACTAAATACACTAATCTGAAGTGATTTATTCAGATTGTCAGAAAAGTTTTGGGAACTGTTAGATCAGCTGATTAATTACAGGATGGCAGTTTTGATGACTTTCACTCACTTTTATCCAGTAAGAATAACAAACACAAGCTGCTTCAAGCTCATTCAATAACATTTTAAATGTATACATTTATTTTTCATGTTTTTGGATGTCTGACTTATTAACTAGTCGAGTTGAAATGATTGATTGATTGTAAGAGAAGCTGATGAAACTAAGTTGCTGATCAGATAATCAGAAGGTCAGAAGAAGCCTGAACTGAGAGAGAAGATGCTTTTATTGATCCATCTGAAAGAATAAAAGTAGTTGAACCTGCAGCCAGAAACCCAGTGAGAGTCAGAGAATCACAGAGCAGCTGGTGTAGTTTTGCTCTCAGGCCACTAGATGTCCTCACTCATCCACAGTGAACACAGAGCAGCTCAGTGCTCAGATAAATGCCTTGAGGAGAAGAGAGTCATATCTCTGTAAAATTCACTGACAGAATGAGAGTGAAGTGAAGATTAAAAGTTTGGGTGGGTCACAGAGGATTTTCAGATTTCCTTCAACCTTCAGGTTCAGGCAGCGTCACACAATAATTATTAGACATATAAAACATCGGTTTCTTTAACTCAACATGAATTCATACAAACCTGTCAAAACTGTTTTTCAAAAACACATAAAACTGCATTGTTGTCCATGAGATGTCCAGTTTTCTGTCGCCCAAAAGAGGGCATGACCATGACATTTTAGGGAAGTACTCCTACTGTATGTGCCAGGTCGATATATCTTCTCTGTGTTGTGCCTGTTGGTAGCCTTAATGAGCGGAGTCACCTCCACCTGCACCTTTACTTATATGGACATGTGTGAATCCTGGAGATGGACAAAGGAGACAAAGCTGAGCTGCAGAAGTGCACGAAGTGCACTCAAGAGACTCTCTATGCCCCTTTGTTCCCATTCTCCTTTCCCCAAAGTTAAGTTTTAAACAAACTGAAAATAAATGAAAAGTGCAAAAGATATAAACGCCTCTGAAGTTCTTCCCTGCACCTGAAACTGTGTGAGGAAGTTTACTTATTTAAATTTCTGTTTGAACAGATGTCTGCATTAAGGGACACCTTTAAACAACTGGAAATAGTTTTTTCAAACCTAAAACAAATACGGATGGCAAACAGCAGATTTCCACTTACTCAGCGTATTTCCATGAGTGTCCGTCAGTTCAGCTGCTCACTTGTGTCCTGATCAGGTCTGTGCAGAAAAACAGGGTTAGATTCATCTGAGTGTGATCACCTGCTTCAATAATGATAATAAAACACTGCAAACCAGCCTGAACCTGCAGAACAGGACAAAGTTCAGCTTTTCCTCTTTTATTAAGAGTTTATCAAATGATACATTTAACCCCGTCATCTACAGTCAAACTGCTTCATTCAGACTTGTTCATCAGTCACTTCTGTTTCTTTTTATACCAACACAGTTCATCTCTGCTCTCTACCAAAGTGATGTTTAATGTTCCTGCTCTGATTCTAACAGCCTGAAAAACGTCTCAACAAACCAACATGTTCATGACTTCTTTATTGTTTCCTGACAGTTAAATCAGTCTGCAGTGATCTCACCACAGTATATTATTGGTTGCTCACAGGAGTGGAAGTGAGTCTGGACTCTTCATCATGACTTACAATAATGCAGCGCAGTGACAAACATTTTGTGGTTTGGTCTTTACAGAGACAGATATTTTAATTTGTAGTGTTCAAACCACAGAAATGTAAAGTAACATCAGGATTCATCATCAGTAAAGTTTTTATATCGGTCAGCACTTCACTCACTCGCTCTCCTCCCTCCTTCCTCTCTGCAGCTTGTCTCTCCTCCCTCACAGTTACGATTAATTGGTGTGGAGTAATTAAGTATTTAAAAGTACACAAATCGGACACCACAGAAGTGTACGGTAATGTTATGATTCATGATCATAAACAGTTTTTATATCAAGTCGACACATCTGTCCATATTCACACACTCTCTCTCTCTGCTGTGGATCAGCCTTATTTTTACTTTTACCTGGTTTCAGGTGGAGCTGCAGCTCTGATCAGCACTCGCTCATCTCCCTCCTCTTACTTCTGTTTCTTTTCACTGAGTCAGTTGCCTGTTAACATTGTCGACTTATAATCTTTAGTTGAGATGATTTACTTTTCTTCTTGAGAAAAACTTTGAGTTTTAGAAACTTGTTTTATCATTGTTTTTAATTAAAAATCTAAAAATGTTAACCATCGTTCACTTACTTGAATTTTTTAAATACAATTTTTGGGGGGTTCTAAAACTCAGAAGATTTTAGTTTACCTAATGAAGAAAAGTAAATTATCTCAACAAAAGATCAGCAGTTTGACCTGGGCTCAAAACTCAAAAAATCTATTGCAGTACGTTACCTTGAAATTTTGAGTTTTCTCAACTTTTTCATCGACTACAACAATGATAAATGAAAATTAAACTAACAAAAAATAACCATTATTCATTTCCATATTATTTTTTGCCAAAGTGACCAGGAGCCACTGGGGAGGAGCTAAAAGCCCAGGTTGCAGACCCCCGACCTATTTCATTATCTATTTTATTTTATGAACTGTTGATGTACTGTTTACTGTAATTGTGTGTTGTCAGCACACATGAAATATCGTGCCAATAAAGCCCACTGAATTTGTAAATAAATTGAAATGACTGCAGTCAGCCATCACAGCAGCTGAACACAAAACCACAGTGCGCCTGTAGTTTCAACATTACGGTAACCAACGCCTTTTCTGTCGTAATTTTTTTTTTTCGTTTATTTTCTACCACATGAATAAACAGCTGTGACAATAAACAAATGTTCACACTGATTAGTGACTGTTAGCAGCTGTTAGCATCAGCGGTGAAGCCGCTTTTCACTGTTTCAAACGTGTTGATCAGAACACAGCAGCAGAGCTCAACAACCTGGAAACCTCTCACACACTCACACACTTTTTACACTGATGACTGAGTCAAACTACAGTGAGACACAAACAGTCCGAAAACACGAGTCACTACAGAAGAAAAGACACAAATCACACATGAAGAACTGATGGTAAAAACACACATTTACCTTTTTGATGGAGAGAGAAAATAATCTGTCACGACGAAACCGAAAGTGAAAGTTAAAGAGGAGCCCCTGCAGTTTTGAGGAGTGAAGTTTGATCGATTTAAGAAAATCAGCCAATCAGCAGGCTATACTGTCTTGGAAACCGTTATGTTCACAACTTTTCACCACACAAAGATACACTTTGCAACAATGGTAATATTACTGTCAGCAATAAGAGTATATATAGGGGAGACATGGGACAGTTGTAACATCTGCACAAAACAGAGTGACCAAATGAGAATGGGTGGCACTAAAAGATAAAATAAAATCAGACTGTAACTCTGATCATTTGTTATTAACGTATGAAAATGAGTTACAGATTCTGAGGATAATATGAAGCACAGTGTCAGACAAGACACATGAACCATTACACACAAGTGGTGGGTGTGTTACAGCCTTGTTAACATCTTTTCAGCAGATCAGATTGTCATTAAGCTGTTGGAGGGTACAGACACATTTTTTTAGATTTTTTTTTTTCATCACAAATCCCTCCCACAGTGGTGGCTGCACTCTCCTTCGTCTGGTTTAAAACAGGTTGAATGACATCAACAATCTGTTATTTATGATGAGTCGAATCAGTGCAACAGACAAGTGAGAACCCGTCAGTAATACTCTGACATATTCTACAAGAAGGAACAGGACATTTTTAATATATGTAGCCCATACACCAAATCAAAAATGTTTTCATATTTTGTGAAATAAAATGAAAGAAGTCTCCAAGGAAAATAAAAAATGTAACAGTTGCAGCTCCAGACAGATTTTTGTTTTTCTTCTTTGGTCAAACATTTGTAGGCTAACAGTTCATTTTTGGGACAAACAGGACAGGATTCAGGACTTGGGACAACTGATCAAAATTTGGGACTGTCCTGAATTTTTCAGGATGTCTGGTCACCCAGGCACAAAATGGAACACCCATATTTTTCCAAAACGTACGCATCCTTCCTGTGATGACATGCCGGTCATCTTTTGCTGCGTTCCAAAGTCAGAATTCCTGCTTGTGATGGGGCAAATCCATGTACCCCCCAATTCATGAGGAAGCAGCTGTCTGATGTCACAACGATGGCTGCACCCACACAAGCCTAAAATAATACACAGTATCATATCATAAAAACCTGATCTGCATGTAAACTAATGTCACAATATGTCAGCAGTGTTATTAAGTTCTGTAAAATAAAATATATAATGGCGTCTGTTTTACTCCTGACTCATTTGTGCAGGGAGGCTGCACTGCCAGAGAAACTCATCAATCCATCACGGTCAGCCATGTTTTTTGTTTACTCTTGGCGCCGTGCACCTGAAATGCTTTGAGGTCAGAACTTGAAAGTCCAACTGGGAAATTCAGACCTCTGACATAGTCTGGAACGTTTTAGTGTCTTTAACAAAAAAATCAACAGGATCCGAGCTGCTTTCTTCCAGATCTGCAAAAATCTACCTTTGTGCAAGGAAAATGAAAATATGACACCAGAAGTGTTTTTCTAGTCACCTTTTCTCCTTTTCTCAGTTAAAAAACTGAAAACTATCCATTTTTGTAGAATAAGCCCCTGGTGGTTTGTTAGCATCGTCTTTCTGGCTTGTGCACACCTGTGAGTTCAGCTTCTGAACATGAAAGTGAAGGTAGTGTTTGTTACAGTTCAGCTGAAACTTTTCACGGCCTTCCTTGCTGTGGCAGGAAGCAGAAATAATGTTCGCTTGTTTTTTGCTAAGTCGTCTGGAAGCTGTGAAACTGTGCCTACTTGGAGCATCAATAAAAGTCAAACTTGGGTGCGTCGGGTACTGGAGGCAAACTTGAAAGGATGGCAGAGGAGATACCTGCACACCTATTTAGCTAATTAGAAAGCTACAAAAAAAGTCCAGAGGCTGAGATAAATGCAAAAATAGTCTGATTTAATTGAGACATGGCTGTTCAAACAAAAGGTGCTCACAGTGCAAAAAATAAAGTTTGAATCAAAACAGCAGCAAAGTTTCAGTCCTAGATTATCATCAGTGCTACTGACATGAGCGTTTCACAGAACAGATCCAGACAAAAGACAAAGATACCCCATCAGCTGCTGCTGCTAATTAGATGAGACCAACTCACTCAGGTGAACAAACGCTGAATCACAGTGTCATGTCATACAAGTACTGAGCTTTTTACAAGATCCTGAAGAAACAAAAATAAACATTTAATTCTGCCAATGACTGTATGATGGCCACCAACGTGGCCAGGACTTCACACCACCTCCTCCTTTCAGCTTCTATCAGTGCCATCTCAGCTCTGTCTATTGTTTGGCCCTTGTCAAGTCGAGTTTCAAGTTCTTTCCATGAGGCCATGTGCTTCAAATGATCTGGACTGTTCTCATGAGATTTTAGTACGTCGCTGCAATTTTTCCAGTCATTTAGTCCATCACTGATTAGTTTGTATGTTTTCTGTGAGAAGAGCTTACAACAGAAGCAGTATAAACTGTTGGTTTTAATGGAATATACCATCCAACTCCTCTTGATCTTTTCTCCATTGATTAATTGTCTATAGAAGTAGCTGTGATGGCAACTTCTCCCATCTTCTCTTTTTGGAAAGTCAAAGTCTAATGTTAGCTGATATGGGCCTCTGGGGACTAACTCCACCCTCACCTTATCAGACAGGGATGGCCAGTCAGCAGGGTCTAAAGGTGCTGCCTTGAGAGACTCGTCGTGTACCTCAGGTTGTGTTGACAGGGTGTCCTCAGGCTGTTGAACAGTGCATGTTGTGCTTGTTCCTTCACCTGCAAGAAAATCAAACACACATGCAAATATAAATATTAGTCCTTCAGTATCACACAGTGATTTACAAATTACAGGGCATCAGGCAAGAAACACATCTGAAGCATAAATTATGAATAACAGTATTGTTCAGTAATGTGACTGCAGCTGTAACATGTAATTACAGAACTCACCTGCTTCAAGCTGACTTTCAGAGGTGGGTGGTGTGGTAACGCTTGATGCAATAGTGCTGCTGCTGCTGCTGCATGGCGCCTGACATGTAGCTGTATTCAAACATAGAGAAGACATCCATACTGTAACACCACTGTATTAAGTTTGTTCTGTCATTCTACTTCACTTAATAAACACACTTTATTTTATTTGACTAATAACTTCATTACTGTAATTACCATTTACATTAACAACAATAACATCAACAACAACAACATAGCAGTGTGTCAGAGACCACAAACAATAAACGTACATGCTTCAGGGAGCGGTGTTTGTGTGGATGTTTGGCCAGCTGTTTGGGGCATCCGCAAATATTTTCTGAGTGCATCTAGACAGATATAGAGTAGATATATTTATGATTGTACAAGCAAAAAAAAACAGCTGCTGCTGCAGCTTGCATTTTCATCACCTGGCTACTGAATTTCAGCAATCATTCAGCACAATATCAAACGTGATAAGTACAGTAGGAGAAGGAGAGCTAAGCAGCAGCAACAGTGACACTGAGCACACAGTTGTTAATAATAGTAATGGTAAAATTAATTTTCAATTTTATAATGATGTGATGAAACTGTAATGCAATATCAGACCGGACACACAGGCAGAGATAATAACTGTTTAGAAACTGTCCTATAATGGATGGAATAAACTAACTTTTACATTCTTCTCATCACAGACATAAACAGCGCCGATGCAGTGCATTTCACATTAAACAACACAGAGTACAGCCAGCAGAAAGCTTTTATTATATTTTAAAAAAGGAAGCCAGATACACGAGTGAACTGATCATAGTCGGCCCATCCCCAGCTGACCAGCGGCGCAGGCAGGTGATTTGGCCTCTGTTTTGATCCCTCTCATAATTTATTAATCCTTCTTAATAGCTATCAGTGTGTGACATTATTTTTTTAGCATGTTAAGTCAGCATTGCCCATGCCCAAAGTCCTTCTCTGGCGTTGTTTAACGTTACTTCAACATAGCTAGTTCAAATAAAATGTCTTGACACAAAACGGCATAAAAAGAGAAGGCATAATGTTACCTTTATATTGCGACTTCTTCTTCTCCTCCTCTTTTCTTCTCTTTCGGTTCTGCGCACCCGAGGGCTTGGACGGCCTTTTCACCTTGCCAATTGCAAATCCATCACCTGTGACCGTCTTTCACTTGACCTGCCCTGACCTGACCTCTGATCCGCACATGATCCACGCCCAATAACGACACGTCACATGTAGGAACATGTCGCTGTTTATTTATTTGTAATGTTAATATGTATATATATATGTATATATATGTGTGTGTGTATATATATATATATACATATATATATATATATATATATATGTGTGTATATATATATATATATATATATATATATACTATATATATATATATATATATATATATATGTTCAGGAAATTATTATATATATAATATGAAGTTTGAATATATGGAATTAATGAAAGTCTGAATATACTGAATGAACCTTGAATATATGGAATGAAAGTCTGAATATATTGAATGAAAGACTGAATATATGGAATGAAACTTGAATATATGGAATGAAACTTGAATATATGGAATGAAATCTGACGTTATCCTACTGGCGCCACCTTGTGTTTTCAATTTGTATTATTGCTTAGCTTGATGCTAACACTTCATGGGAATCACCATTAACATGCTAACTGAAATTAGCATTGTGATTGTGGTAATATTTTCTAAACAAACTCACCTATTTGACTTCACATGATAAACATAAAAGGACGTGTGCTCATACTTTCAGTCACATATTTCCTTTGTGGAAACAAACTAATAGCTGCTGACTTTAACACAGTCTGTCACTCTGGCTTCAACACTCCACACTGATCAGCTACAGCAGCCTCAAATGGTCAAAACTGCCTTTAAATACAAGGTGGAGACATTTGAGAGGCAGCATACATATATTTTTATTTTTCTATTTTATTCATGATTTTCCTCTGGCACTAACCTGGTGAGCAGGAACAGCTAAATTTAGCAGTCTACTTTTAGAAAGTATTTTATTTACCTCAGCAATAATGCAGCTTAAGTAAAAGTCATGAAGATTGACTGATGTGATGTAGTTATAGCAGTATGATGGAAAAAAGAAAGATCCTGTAATTCATTATAATAAGAAACTTTCTCAAAATAATTAATTAGTATTTCAAAATATTGAGTTAATATGTCAAAATAATAAATCTAATCTAAAAACAATCACTCAGATTGTCTCAAAATATTGAGAAATTTTCTCAAACTATTCTATTTATACACTAAATCATTACTAAGTAATTATTTTGAGATGCTAAATTATTTTGAGATAATAAATCATTGTTTTGAGATAACTTATTATTTTGAGATACTGTTTTTTGAGATAAATTGTTGTTAGTAACTAATCCTATAAGGATCACCATTCAAGTTAATCAAAAAAATATGAATATTGCTCACTGTTTAGTATGACGTTTTTATATAAACGTTCTCTCAGGACTCTCCAACTGACTGCCATCCAGTGTCCCTTCAAAACCCAAGTGCAAAAATAGTTTTACTTTAGTAAAAGTATCAGCATAAAGATATACTGTACTTAAAGTACCAAAAGTAAAAGTTGTCATTATGCAGAATGATGCATTTCAGAATAAGACATATTATAGTCTGTTAACTGAAAAGAGCTACCTCCAAATAGTTTATGTTCACTAGCTGTGATTTCATTAAGCAAAATGGTGAGGGGTCTCACAGTGACCAAATCACTAAAACACCTGCCTAAATATTGTGGTAGTACCAACTGGGGAGATGAGGATCATCCAGCCTTAAATATTATTCTGTACAGTCTGGCTGTAGGAATGAGACAGCACAAAATGTAGTCACAGCAATCCTATGTAATGAAGAGTAATTAACACCCTTGTAAATACATGTACAGGCCAAAATAACTGGTAATTGTACTCAATAAAGTTGAACCAATGAAGAAATGTATTCACTGTTGTTTGGAGTTTGAGCAGCTGTTGCAAAAACGTTTTCCAGCTCAACAAAGTATTGGAATATTTCAGCTAGAGCCCTTCAGTAAATCCAGGGAGTTCAGAGGGCTATCACTGATGTGATGCTAAAAGAATAATAAAAAACATATATTTGACCCAAATTAATAGAGTTCCTGAAAACTGCACAGAGCACAAATGTGAGCCATTAAGATACCATCCTTCACATATGAAATTGAACACTGACAATTTTAAAACCCTGAACTTGACTGCTTATAAAAATGGTAAATAAAATGTACAACAGAATGAACAAAACATATACCTTTTGAACTAAACTGGTACATTTAGCTGTTCCTGCTCACCAGATTAGTGCCAGAGGAAAATCATGAATAAAATAAAAAAAAATAAAAATATATGTATGCTGCCTCTCAAATGTCTCCACCTTGTATTTAAAGGCAGTTTTGACCATTTGAGGCTGCTGTAGCTGATCAGTGTGGAGTGTTGAAGCCAGAGTGACAGACTGTGTTAAAGTCAGCAGCTATTAGTTTGTTTCCACAAAGGAAATATGTGACTGAAAGTATGAGCACACGTCCTTTTATGTTTATCATGTGAAGTCAAATAGGTGAGTTTGTTTAGAAAATATTACCACAATCACAATGCTAATTTCAGTTAGCATGTTAATGGTGATTCCCATGAAGTGTTAGCATCAAGCTAAGCAATAATACAAATTGAAAACACAAGGTGGCGCCAGTAGGATAACGTCAGATTTCATTCCATATATTCAAGTTTCATTCCATATATTCAAATTTCATTCCATATATTCAAGTTTCATTCCATATATTCAAGGTTCTATATTCAGACTTTCATTCATTCCATATATTCAAACTTCATATTATACATATAATAATTTCCTGAACGGCATGCCATAATATATATATATATATATATATATATATATATATATATATATATATACAGAAAACACTAAGTGAGGGCGCCAGTGGGCATAGAAAATTATTATTTTATTATTATTTTCCCTCGAGGCCAAGGGGGACTGGCGGCGCGACGGCGCCCCTCCAGCAGATGGCGCCCTAGGCGACCGCCTATATAGCCTCTGCCAAGAGCCGGCCCTGTCTTCGGCCTTGGATAAAGTCACAACAGCTTTTGTGACACTGACATTGTTGCTTATGTAATGTGTCACCTTACTGTGGAGCCTTGATGATACGTGATTCTGTATGACGTTATGACAGACTGTATAAAGTTGAGTGTTTCTATTGTATCTTTAATCTTTTGGTATTAACTGTGCCCATGTGTACACACTGTACCAACATCTTCTCTGTATACAGATATGTGTTGTATTAAACTCAAATATTCAAGTCACATCAACTGAGTCTCCTCAGCTTTATTCTTTTGTTCCTCAAAGTGAAGTCTGACCAGAGAACAAGTTTTTCTTCATCAGTATATATGCATATTACTGTTACACACTGAAGAATAAGACACATATTTTTATATGCTTTTTATTTGTACGTATTTTTGTAATACTATTGTTATATTTTTTGTTATATATTCTAGTAGAATGTACATATTTTTACAGACTTTATTATCTTATAATTTCTCTGTACTTATATATTTTTCTAATCTTGAATATGCCCCGTGGATCAATAAAGTATTTCTCTCTCTTTTTAAAAAATACAATATTTTACTGAATTTGTGAGAACAGAATAAAATACAAAACATGTGACAGTAAAGATATGATCAGATCACAGCATTTATCATTCAGACACACACGTTACATGAGAAGAGATGATACAGAGATCTCAGAGCTCAGATACATTACACAACTAATGTAAAACATTTTATAACAATGTCACATTTATAAAACTGTGGAATCATATTTGTACAAAGTAAAATGATTGGTTTGATTTGAAAACCTGAATGAAAACATATTTTAAGGATTTGGACCTTGGAAGAACATTCAATAAAGTAGGACCACATGGAGACAAAAAGTGTGTGTGTGTGTGTGTGTGTGTGTGTGTGACTCTCCCTCCTACAGTGAACACAGAGACACTGAAGAACCAGACCAGACTCCAAATCCAGGATAAAGAGGTTCAGTGAATGTGGTGTTGAAGGTGTGGAGGTGGATCAGTGTGTCAGAGGAGACTCTGTAGAAGGACAGAGAGCCAGCAGGACAGTCCACATACACTGCTACTCTGTGAGAGACAGAGGAGGAGGAGGAGGAGAAGAAGGAGGAGGAGGAGGAGGAGGAGGAGGGGAGGACTGTTTCTCTCTTATCATGTCTGACAGAGTAACCTGTAACATCAGAGCAGAACAGACTCCAGGACTGATTATTCCATCCAAACACACAGTCACTGTATCCTCTCCTCCTGATTCCTCTGTAACTCACTGATATATAAACTCTTCCTCTCCACTCGACCTCCCAGTAACAGCGACCAGTCAGACCATTTCTACACAGCAGTTGTTCCCAGCAGTCAAACCTCTCTGGATGATCAGGATATGGCTGCTTCTCCTTCACACATGTCACCTTCCTGTTGTTGTCAGACAGTTTGAGTTTTGTTTACTGTGTTTGTGTCGACTGTGAGTTCACAGGCATCTGATGGAGAGAACAAGACACAACACAGCAGCAGTTTATCATCTAACACACCTGATGGGTTTATTTGTTGCTTCATTAACAGACTGACTGTTAATTAGATCAAAACTTCTCATCTTTCTGGATCTTCTTTCAAACTGACACTTGAATGCAGATACAGAAGCTTTTGGTTTAAACTACTTGAACATGAGCTGCCTTGTTTTCATCAATCACAGTGAACACACACTTACACTTCCTCAGACCAGGTTTCAGCCTCTGCTCTCCACCATGATCCACCCTGGAGGAAGAAACAAAGTCAGAATGAACCTTCAGAAGCTTCCTCATCAATGATCTTCATAAACCTTCACTCAGATCCACCATGAAGACAAAACAGCTGCATTTATAAAACACATTTCAGACACAGACTCACTTCAACTTTACATCAAATACTCAGAAGAAAACAGTCAAATAATAAAAAGGTCAGACAAGAAGGAAACATCCAAAACATCAAGACAATAAAACACTAAAAGATAAAAATATAATTTATAGTGTCTTTAATTCAGTGCCCCAACAGAAATGTTGGGGCAGTGGTGACCTAAAGGTTTGAGAAACAAGCTTGTGGTCTGGAGGTCGTCAACAGGATAAATCTGGGTGGAGAAATTGAAAGAGCAGCTCTTGCCCCTCCCTCATTACCACCACTGAGGTGCCCTTCAGCAAGACCCTGAACCCCAACTGCTCCAGTGGAGCTGCTCTGGCCGGCAGATCAGACTGTGGTTGTACTGGGCAGCTTCCAGGTGTGAATGTGTGTAACTGTGTGAATGTGATCAGGACGTTCCTGAAAAAGAGAGCATCGCTCTCAGTCAAACTGCCCTGAATAAATTAAGTTAAAGTAAAGTCAATTATCACTTTGAGTGTGATTGAGCCTCAAATTCTACAGACTGGTCCTTTAAGAGGTTCAGACAACCATGGAAAAAACAAGGTGAAATAGTAATACTATAAATGTATTCTTTGAACAAACAGAATCAAACAGACCAAAGAGTATCAGACACTTGTACACACACACACACACACACACACACACACACAGACACACACACACACATACACATACACATACACACACACACACACACACACACACACACACACACACACGCATACATACACACACACACACACACGCACACACACACACATACACATACACACACACACACACACACACACACACACGCATACATACATATACACACACACACACACACACACACACACACACACACACACACGTGACCCAACACATGACATCCACCAGGTTTACTTACTAATCCTGTTATTTCAGAGTTAAATATGATACAACCTCAAAAATAACAACACACTGGTTTTAAACAGTGAGGAAGCTCATCAGTGTTTTACTCTTTTCCACAGGACTGTAATCAGTGGTGGGCACTAATAAAATACATTTACTTGAGTACTGTACTTAAGTACATTTTTTGAGTATCTGTATTTAACTTGACTATTTTTCTTTTTTTTTTTGGAAACTCATGACTTTCACTCCACTACATTTCAAAGACAAATATTGTACTTTTGACTCCACTACATTTCTAGGAAGGTTGTTGTTACTTGTTACTTTTAGGTGAAGCAAAGCTTTGAAGTCAGCTGCTGTTTTTTTCTTTTCTAAAATGTAATTGGCCACACACTGTGTTCTTCACAGAGGGAGACCAATCACAGTACCCGCTCTCAACTGGGATTCATGTAAGAGCAGAAATACGTTCTGGTTTAAAACATTTTACTGTATTTATCAAAAAGAATGTGTGTGGAAGGCATCAATAAATGATGAACAGCAGATCCTGGTGAGGTGAGTCTCAGTGGGGACAGGGACTCTCAGCACATCAGTTACTGTCTTCACTGTTATCAGCAGTGTTGCTGCTACAGACTGTGAAGCAACAGTCCTCAGCTTGTCAGTGTGACACACAAAGAGTGTGTGAGCTCTTGTTGTGTGTTCATACCTCAGAGTGTCCAGTCTCCAGTGTGGATCCTTTAGTCCAGCAGACAGAAGCTTCACTCCTGAGTCTCCTGGATGATTGTAGCTCAGGTCCAGCTCTCTCAGATGGGAGGGGTTGGATCTCAGAGCTGAGGCCAGAGAAGTACAGCCTTCATCTGTGATCAGACAGCCTGACAGACTGGAGAGAGAGAGAGAGAGAGAACTTTTTTGACTTTTAAAGATAACTTTATTTTAACAATTTTCAATCATCCATGTATAAAAATAAAACTATCTTCAAAACACAGAAATGAATAAATGCCCAAGTCATCGACACATCACATCAACTCCACAGAAAAAATAAGTTGATTTTCTTTCACTGAACACAAAACATCACCATGAGCCCAGATCATACTGAACTGATCCAGATCCTTCATTTCTTTATAATAATTCAAATTAATCATAATTCTGGCTTTCACCATCCTAGTAAACAGCAACTTTACATCAACATCCACCAAATCATCAATTCTTCTCTTTCTGCTGACAATAATAGCCATCTTTGTTTGACCCAGGATAAAGTTCAACAGTTGGCATTTGTGTTTTGCAGACTTTTTGTCGCGAAAACCAAAAATGAACACTTGCTTGGAGAAAACCTCCCCTACTTTCCTAAACAGACTCTCCAACAACATGAACAGTGGTACCAAACGTTTACACTCTGAGTAACAGTGAAAAACAGTTTCTCTATCAGGACAGAAAGGACACTTGTCATCTATACCTCAATCAATGACAGACAGGAAAACATTAACTGCAACTATCCCGTGTAAAACTCTCCACTGTAAGTCAGCTATTTTCTTTGTTAATGGCAGCTTCTATAAACCCCTCCGGGCTGGTAAAACATCATTCACCACCTGCAAATGACCTTGCCAAGGTGTATGTGTTTAGACACTCCACCATCATTCTATACAAAGCTTTCCCCTTTACCTCTTCCAAGTTTATGTCAGTGCAATTTTTCACATGTAAAAAAGACCCATCACAGTCATCAAAAACAGGGTGAATACACAAACAAGGAAAAGGATCATCTTTCTGAGGTACAATCACACCATCACTGTATTCCTTCAACAGAAGGCATTCATGTCCATTCAGATTGCGTTTCCAGTGTTCAAGCAGCCTGCTGATAATCCTCACAGATTTTACTCCCAGGTGAGCAGCCAGAGCAGCTGCATTGTTCAACTCAGGTCCAGCAATGTTCACCACAGATCCAAAGGTTAGAACCCCTGCTCTGCAGAACATTTCTGTGACTGCTGGTCCTGCCCAGCAGGGAGTGTCAAAACGTCCTCCATAAACCACAGGTTCTTGCAACGACCAGTATAGAGAGTTATTTTGCACTGGTCTCTCCTTTACCAGCATCGTCCACACTGTGAAAACTCCACAGTAGAAAGGTGGCAAAGTCTGGACCCTCAGTCTTTTAAATTCATCAGAAACAATGAATCGTTCCGTCCCAGACCTCTAAACTGCTGTAGAACAGTGCATGCCAGTGGTCTCCACACTAAGTCTTTAGGGCCAAACAGCAGTCTCTGTACAAATTGGAGGCGAAAAGCAGCACCTCTGCTGGCCAAATGTATAAGTCCTTGTCCTCCTTCCTCTTTGGGAAGAAAAAGAACAGCCTGAGGAACCCAGTGCAACTTATCCCAAAAGAAATCAACCAGAACAGCTTGAATACGTGAAAGCAAGTTTGAAGGGGGATCCACACACGCTAGTCTGTGCCATAAAAAAGAGGACACCAAATTGTTAATTACAAGTGTCCTCCCTCTATAAGACATGCTCTGTAAAAGCCACTTCCACTTTTTGAGCCGGCCTTCTATTTTTTCTAGAGCAATTTCCCAGTTTCATTCTAACAGATTCTTCACCTAGAAACACTCCCAAGTACTTTATCCCTCCCTGTTTCCAAGTCAGCCCTCCAGGTAGAATTAAAGTGTTAGTCAACTGTCCCCCAACCATCAAAGCTTCACTCTTGTTCCAATTCACCTTAGCAGAAGAAATCTTTTTAAAAAGACCTAAATTTTCCTCCAAAATATCAATATCCCTCTGTTTATTAATAATAATATACAACCATAATGTCATCTGCATATGCTGAAATTTTAACAGGTGAGGTACAACCTGGAAAACAAACACCTGAGAGTTCTTTCCAAAGTTTATGAAGCAGTGGCTCAATAGCGAGAAAATACAACATCCCAAAAAGAAAGCATCCCTGCCGGACCCCCCTCTGTACATTGAAAGGCACAGCCGGACCACCATTGATTTTTGGTATACTCGCAATATCATGGTACAGTACCTGGATCTTGGCTATGAACCCTGGGCTGAACCCAAAAGCGTGAAGTGTCTGCCACAAGTACTGGTGTTCAACCCGGTCAAAAGCCTTTTCCTGGTCTATGGAAATAAGACCAGTATCTACACCCAATGAGCCAGAGACATCCAAAACATGCTGAATCAAAGTGATGTTATCACTTATTAACCTGCCAGGCACACGGTAACTCTGATCAACATGGATGACCTCACTCATCACCTCTCTGAGTCTAGAGGCCAAGACTTTAGAGAGGATTTTATAGTCCCCACACAGCAGAGATACAGGCCTCCAGTTCTTCAGATCTTGTAGATCTCCCTTTTTTGGTAATAATGTGATAACTGCCCTGCTACAGCTTAGTGGTAACCGTCCTGTACACAAACTGTCATGAAGCACCTCCAAGAGATCTTCGCCCAATACAGACCAAAAGGACTTATAAAATTCAACAGGCAATCCGTCAATACCAGGCGTTTTTCCATTCTCCAGACTCATGAGGGAAGTAAACAGTTCATTCAAAGACAGTTCAGCATCCAACACCACATTGGAGTCAGCCTCCACCTGAGGCAGGTCAGTATAGAAAGATCCAATCAACTCCAAATTCTCCACAAATTCCTCCTTAAAGAGATCTTTGTAGAAAACGGTAGCGTATCTCCGCATCCCAGATGTTTCAGTTATTATGGATCCATTTTCAGATCTTAAAGAGTGAATAATCTTTCTCTGACCATTTTTTCGCTCCAAACTGAAGAAAAAGTGTGAGGGAGCATCCATCTGAGATGCATTCATGAAGCGTGAGTGGACCAGAGCACCCTGTGCTGTGATGCCCAACAGGTTGGCCAAAGCAGCCTTTTTACTTTTAAGGACTTCAATATGCCCTTGATTTCCTGTAAAATCCACCAAACTCTGCAGTTCTACTACTTCAATCTCTAGGTCTTGAAGAGACATGGTAATGTGTTTAGTGACATTGCGAGTCTACTGCTGACAAAAATGTTTAATCTGACTCTTTCCAATATCCCACCATTGTTGCACAGAAGAAAAAGCTGATTTATTTTTCCTATGACAAACCCATAAGAATTCAAAAGCTTCTCTAAAAAAATGATCATTCAAAAGACCTGTGTTAAAATTCCAGTATGCACTGTGTATCTTAACATTTTTAATGTAGACACAATACTGAACAAGACAATGATCAGACAAACCTACAGGAAATATCTGACATGTTCTGAAAATACCAAAATGATGTTTGAAACAATAAAAGTGATCAAGTCTGGCTAAAGATAACAGATTGTGTATGGAGTGACTCCAGCTATACTGCCTGTCATTCCTGTAAAACCCTCATCTCATCAACATCTTTTAACTCATACGTTTCAATCAGACGCTTCAGTCTGGCAGGTGAAGCAGGATGAGGCTCCAAATGATTCCTGTCTAGTTTAGCATTTTCTGTACAGTTAACATCACCTCCCAAAAACAAAAACTCATCAGTGCAGTTATGAATAACATCACCCAAAACATTAAAAAAATTCATTCATTCAATGCTCAACACAGGAGCATAAACATTTACAAAAACATTTTTCACATTTTCCTATTGAAATTTAACTTTTAAAATATGACCACACATTATTTTCTCTACATCAAAAGAACAGGGACTGAAACTTTTTGAAAAAAGCACTCCCACCCCACCACTGTTGGACAGTTTATGGCTCAGGATCACTTCACCAGGCCACTCCCTCTTCCAGTCACTTTCATTTTCAATTAGGGCTGTCAGTTTAACGCGTTAATTAGATTAATTAATTACGCTGCAAATTAACGCGCTATAAAAATTAACGCAATTAATCATGAGTGGCAAGTCAATGCGCAAGCATTTTAAATTTGGCCCATTGAGTGACCCGTAGGCTGCAGTGGCACGTCACTTGCTACCTGCGCCACTAGTCAAAAGCAGGGTGACAACAGACATGGATGCGACACAGGAGAGCGAGGCAAGCTTACTTGGACCTTTGAACGGCAAGTTTATTTATAAAAAGAACAAAGACGGGACTGTTAACAAGAATGCAGTGATTTGTATCTTGTGTAAAAAAGAATTTTCCTATCACCGAAGCAGCTCCAGCCTGAATTATCATTTAAACGCTAAACATGTCCGGACAAGTTCCACTGTTAAAGTTGCTGCTAGTGCTGCTAGTGCTACCGTGAGCTCACTCCGCCAACCCACGCTTGCTGAGTTAGGAAAACGAATGAGCAAAGCCACGACAGAAAAACTGACAAACTCAATCGCAAAGTGGGTTGCTGCTGATTGCAGGCCGATTTCAATCGTGGAAGACGAGGGCCTAAAGGAGGCGTTTCAGATAGCGTCATCTGACTCTAATTTCCAGCTACCGTCGAGAACTACGGTGATGAAAAGAATTCACCAGCTGTACAGTGATGAGAGGACCGCAAAAGAAGAGTTGTTGGCAGGGGCCTGCCATGTCGCCCTAACGGGCGATCACTGGACATCGGTAAGCAATCATAACTACCTGGGAGTCACCGCACACCTCATCGATAGAGGGTGGAAACTCAAGTCTTTTGCATTAACTGTGAGCAAAACTGTGACCCACCATTATGCCGATGCATGCGCCGAGCAGTTTGATGCTGTGACAAAGGAATGGGAGATAGAAAACAAAGTGACAACGATAGGAACCGATAGTGCAAGAAACATGGTCGCAGCAACACGTCAGCTGCCTTTCGAGCACATCCCATGTGCTGCACATATGCTGCAAAGAACCATCACAGTCTGCCTTGAGGACAGCAGCTTTGACACCGCCCTGGCAAAGTGCCGCAAAATAGTCGGGCACTTCAAGCATAGCCCTGCCAGTACAGAAGAACTGCACCAGCAGCAGACTGCCCTCAGACAAGCCAGAGAGCCCCTGGTTCAGGACGTTTCCACAAGGTGAGACTGTTTACTATCTATTGGGGTAATTGATTCTGGATAGTTTTCTTGCTCCTGATGTGTGTGTGAGTGAGTGTGTGTGGGTGTGTATGTTTGGTTCAGTGCAACTACTGTATGTACAGCATGCTGCTCAAAACTTACAGCCCCCCTGCAGGACTAATGCAGTTTTTGTTTTATTTTATTGAAAGATGGAATTCAACGCTCTCGATGATCTCACGGTACCTGAGGAACCACGAGGCTGTGAATGCCACTTTGGCCACACAGAAGCACAAACTGGCCACACTGACCAACCTAGAGTGTGACAAACTACAGAAGCTGGAGGTCGTTCTTGAACCCTGCAAGTATGTCCCTCTCTCTCGTACGCACATACACACACACACACCTCACTTCGCCTCACCTCTCATTCTCTCACCCTTCATACACTCACCTCTCCCTCCCTCATACACCTCTCTCTGTCTCTCTCTCTCTCTCTCTCTCTCTCACACACACACACCTACCTCACCTCTCCTCTCATTCTCTCCCCCTTCATACACTCACCTCTCCCTCCCTCCCATACACCACTGTCTCTCATTCACTCACTCACACACACACACACACACACACACACACACACACACACACACACACACACACACACACACACCTCACCTCTCCTCTCATTCTCTCCCCCTTCATACACTCACCTCTCCCTCCCTCCCATACACCACTGTCTCTCATTCACTCACACACACAAACACACACGTCAGTAATGATGTGAGTTCATTATTGCCATATTTTTGTTCCACTGCAGATATGTGACCGAGCTGCTTGGAGGTGAGAGCTATGTTTCATGCTCTGTGGTGCTCCCCGCACTCTGCCATCTCAACCGGGTCATGGATCCCACTGATGAGGATCCGGGCTACATGATAAAGTTCAAGACCACCTTTTCAAAGAACATAGACGCACGCACGGCCAGCATTAACAACAGATGGCTGAAGGTGGCTACAGCCCTCGACCCGCGATTCAAGGACTTGAAGAGCATACACAGGAATGAGAGGGATGAGGTATGTGTGTGACTGAGAAGACCAGTGTTTTGTGAGTGCTTTGGTTAGAAAGTCCTATGCAACAAATTAATTTTCCCTCTTTTAAGGTGTGGACCTGGATTGAGGAGATGCTGCGAGGATCAGAAGCGGGACCTGCTGCCCCTCAACCCACAGAGGACAAGCCAGCAGCAAAGAAGAGCCTCCTCCTGCTGTCTTCAGACTCTGACTCGGACAAGGATGAGCAGGGGCCTCTAGCCCACTACAAAGCTGAGCCGTGCATTGGAATGCATGAGTGTCCACTGGAGTGGTGGGCAGCTCACGCAGGAGCTTATGGACAACTGTCCTCTCTTGCTCGCAAATACCTGGCTACTCCTGCCACGTCTGTGCCATGTGAGAGACTCTTTTCACTCGCAGGTAACATCATACAAAAGAAGAGGGCAGCCTTACACTCAGACAATGTAAACAAGCTTGTTTGTCTGAGCAACTGGCTCAAGGAGACATAGAGTTGTCTGTTGTCAGATCCTGTAACGTTAGCTTGGGGTGGGTTTTTGATTTGAGGAGTTGATACTGTAGCCCCAGTTTCTCTTTTGGGTTTGAGTTGTTATGCCCCAGATATTGTAGCTTTTGATTTTTGTTAACCTCTCCTTCTAACCTCTAACTTCTCCTGACTTACCTGTTTGTCAGTTTGTTAGTTTGTCTCAAAAATCACCTCACCTATTATCAGTTCATCTCATGCCATCCATACACCCAACCTCAGCTTGTGGAAGTTTAGATTTAATTTTGTTCAAAAATCAATCATTTTGTCAATGTTAACATATGGGCACCGAACATATTTAGAAATTGTTCTGAAGTGTCAAGTTTCAAAACGTTGCCCTTCATTTTTCTCAAAAACATTGTTATAAAAAGATAATCTAAACTTCCTGTAAACCAGAAACAGGAAGTGAAACAGGAAGAAATGCCTGTTGGCATCTTGCTATTGATGTTGCCTTATTTAGAGGCATGTTATACTATTATTCATTTTGAATTGCTGTATTGAGTCAACTTTAGTATTCATTTTGATTGAGAGTCTGCTTATGTGCCTATTTGAGACTCAGCCTTATTTTATTTCTGAATTTTATTTATTTTATTTAACTGTATTTGTATTGCATTTTTGAATAATGCACCTGGCCTAATTGGTTTGCTGATGTGCTTGACCTTTTTTCTTTTGAATTTCATTTATGAAGCACACTTCACCAATAAAAATGTGGATTTCAAATCTTCTCTTCTTGGTGTATTCAATTGATTAGTCATGCACTACAATTTTGTAATGTCCTAGAATTCAAATTCTTTATTTGGGGACCTTTAGCAGATATGAGATTAAAATGCGATTAATTAGATTAATTAATTACAAATCCTGTAATTAATTAGATTAATTTTTTTAATCGCCTGACAGCACTATTTTCAATGTCACTGTGAGTTTCCTGAACAAAAACCACATCCAAGTGCTTTAGTCCTATCAATTTAAAAAAAGAGAGGCTCTTTTTTACATCACTTCTTGCTCCATTGATGTTTAAAGAACCTATTTTTAGATCAGACATAGAAAAGAAAAAAAACTAAGTACAACAACAAAAACACATACAGCAAGTATGTGGAGAGTCACTGCTGACTTAATCATCATCTTCAATCAATTGAGCTTTGACTTTGGTCACAGTTTTCTTGAGCCTGTAAACCTCCTGATCAGTGAAAGCATCTTCTTCCCTCCTAAAACGGGCCAAAGACTTGAGAAAACCTCTCAAATCAGGAAAAAAATCATCAGTTTCAACTGCCCGTTGTCTTTTAGTCTCTACCAGAAGAAGATGACAAGATAAAACAAGAAAATAAAAAATGACCTCTTCCTCTTGTGAGAGTGTCCACTCATATTCCTCATCATTGTCTGACAGATCCTCCTCTGCTTTCTTAGCCTTAGCATCTCTCTGTCCTTTGTCACTACTGATTTTCCTTTTGCTCCCTTTATTAGTTAGACTCATCTCATCAGACATGTTCTCATCCATCAGCACATCATTAACCACACTCTTAACACTCTGACTGCAGCTTCTATTATTTTCTTTACCTTTCTTTTTGTCTGCCTGTTGATTTTTCCCTGATCTCTCACTGGTTCAGGCATTTCTTTCCATATCAACTTTATTTCCACTCTCAGTTTGATCCTGATTCTGCTCTTCATCATGCATGTCTCCCTCTTTCTCTGCAGGCTTGCGCGCATTACGTGAGTCCGGCTCAATCAAATATGCGTCAGTTGAGCTGGATTCACCAGCAGGCTTGGCGGCCAGTTCGGGGCCCGGCGCTCGGCCTGGCTGCCGAACCGGCGGCCAACACAGTGGACGGTCCGGCGCTCGGCCCAGCCATCGCCTCGGGTGCGCGGCTCGAGCCCGAACCGATCCGCTCCACAGCCTCGGGGCAGGACCGGACCAAATGTCCCACTGTCCCGCAACCGAAACATTTCATTGTCTCAAACACAATGCAACTGAAACCATCAACTTTAAAACTGAAAGTCAAGTTCAGATCACTTGTGTTGTCTTTGGGAATCATAAAGACCTGTCTTCTGTGACACACAACACGCTTTAGTTTTGGCGACTTACACCCCAGCAGAACCATTTTAATGGGAGACACCAGCTGTCCATAACGTGACAGCTCTTTGGCCAATTCTTCATTTTTAATAAATGGGGGTGCGTTTGAAATCACAATCTTTTTTTGCTGGATTCACCAGCGGAAGGACACGTGTAAGGTATCACGAATCACAATACCATTCTCAACAACTTCCTCAACCTTGGCCACACCGTTCAGAAAGATAACAATAGCGCCGTTCATACGAGAGAGGGGCTGATACCGTATCAGCTAATATATGCTGATTCCAGTGGTGAACTGTGACTATTAGAGCTGGGACTTAAGTTTGGTCAAAACTTAGCCAGGCACACCAAAAATGCAGCAAAATGGAAAAAGGTTTTCCTGGAATAAGCAGCAGGCAGCAGGTAGCTTGTGACATCTGTTTGTAGTATGTAGTTGCCACATTAAAAAAAAAAAAAAAACAGTAGGGGACAGCAAATAATAAATAAAGAATAAATAATGTTTTTAGAGTTTTCTGTAACTAAACTTGTATTAAACAGTAGATAATTGCCATTTACTCTGTTACTATTGTTTGGATGAATTATAATTAGGGCCTGAGCACCAAGTTGTAAGGACACTATTAGATTTGCATGGATCATTATTTTTTTCTTCTTTTTCACTGCAATCTTCAATCGCAGTTTTGAGGGGCTGAACATGCTTGATGGTGCATGAAACTTAGTACACACAGTAGTTGTGGTAAAAAAGTTCGTGTGATATAGCCTTTGGTGGTAGGCATGGTCAAATGGCTTGGCCACGCCCTCTGAATAACAGCCCCTATGGCACGTTTTACCAATGTGCATGAAAATTGGTACACATATGTATCATGCCCAAACACACAAAAAGTCTCTTGGACCCATCACCTTAAACCAACAGGAAGTTGGCCATTTTGAATTTCATTTTTTGCATTTTTACAAACTCCTACAGAATTCATCATCATGACTTCAAAATCAGTGTGTGGCATCAAGACTAGTTTGTGATCAAAGTCTTTAAAAGATTCAGCTTCCTTAAAGGCCATGACATTGAGTTTTGATGTTTCGCCATGAAACATGAAATTACTGACAAAAATACAAATTTGGTATGTATTTATGTTAGAAATTGAGAGGATATTACGCACCTGAAGAGGGGGGCTGAGTGGTCAACTCTGCTGCCAAATGGAACAATTCTGCAAGACTTTTTTTTGCAGAATATAAAGCTTATGCAGGTGGGTGGGATAAGTAGCTCCCCAAATCATATTGCAGTATATGAGGTAGGGTAAGTTAAGCTATAATAAAGAGTTAATAAACACTTCAGATGCACTAAACTTTGAAATTTGCTGATGATGCCAATGGATTTGGATATTTTATTACAAACAAAGTGAATATGACTCTTCCAGGTTAAAGATTCATCAACCAGGACTCCAAAGAAGCTTGTGGATGAGACATGGGTAATTGGGTTATATAGAAAGAAAGGAGTTACGTTTATAATTTTTATTTGTTGATGTAAATATGATAAAATTAGATTTTGTAACATTGAGAGATAATTTATTTAATTGAAACCATTTGGAAATATCTCCTAGATCAGCATTAGCTTCTGTTAAGCTAATGCAGAGAAGTTGGTATGAGAGAGAAACACATTGGTATCATCAACAAAAAGTACAGGGAACAAGGAGGATGAAGCTGCAACCAGGTCATTAATATGAATTGGGAATAACAGTGGTCCTCAAATAGACCCTTGTGGGACGGCACATGTTGTAACGGCCTTATTAGATGTACATCCATTTATATGCACAAACTGTTGGCGATAATGAAAACAATTTTAAAACCATTTATAAATGATTCCAGTAAAACCACAGTGTGACAATTTCTGAGGTAAGATTTTATGATTAACCACGTCAAAAGCTTTAGAAAAGAAATATTCCTAAAGTAAAATCATTGTTTTTTAAAGCAGTGTGAATTTTATCAACCAGTTGAAGTACAGCCATTTCTGTAGAATAGTTTTTATCCTAAATCCATACTGGTGTTTCACTGATGTTTCATCATTCTATTGTAAACTAACTTCTCAAAATTCTTTGACAAACATGGAAGGACAGAGATTGGTTGATAACTGTTAAATGAACTATGGTCTCCAGATTTAAACACGGGGACTACTTTAGCAATTTTAAGGTCATTTGGAATTATTCCAGTTTTGAAGGATTTGTCAAATATATAGGTCAATGGCCTGATAATTAAGTAACTACACTTAATAAGACATGATCTAACCTCATCATGATCAGCAGCTGAATCTTTCATATTGGCAATGATAGCCATGATTTCCTTCTCAGGAAGGAGGATCAAAGCTCTGCAGAGAAGGATAGCACCCTTTAGGAATTCAAATGGAGACCCAGCAATAGGACTAATCCTGTCTGACAGAAAACTACTACCAACAAACTGGGATGGAAAAGTGGCTGAAGCCTTTTTCTTGTTTAGGAGCTGATTGATAACTCTCCATGTTCTTTTGATGTCATTTAAAGCCTCATCAAACCTGTTGGTGAAATATTTTTTCATATATCTTTTTTCATATATCTTTGCTCTCTTCAAAGCCACCAAGACTCATCACAAAAACAACAATTTTACCTCACAGGACACAGGAGTTTCTGATCTAGGGCTATCTCAATTGATTAGTTTGTGTTATTGTGTGACTTCAGTTTTTTATGTGTTAGTTTGGATCCAAATAACATTACATTCCACAGATGGAGGCACACACATATGTACAAACCCTCACATACATGTTTGATTGTATGATCTCCCCAACTAATGGGTTGAGTCAGCAGAAGACCAGCAGCTCCTGTGTCCTGTGAGTTAAAATTACTTGTTTTTTTGTTTTAAAGGAATTTTGGTGACTGTGAGGAGAGCACAGACGGCAGCATCAGTTCTCCATCTGACAAAGCTGTCTGACACATTAATCAGTGAGAATATTATAAATATCACATACACTTACACTGATATTGGTTTCTACAAAGTAAAATTACTGTTTGTGTCAAAGAAGCGATATAACAGCCTCAGCTCCCCGTCACTGAGTTTGCTCAGACTAGAGAGGCAGATTAAGCCAAAAGGAGCAGAGAAGTTTTGTTCCACTGTTTGAGGAGGACAACAAGAGACTGATGCGGATTTAGGTTAGTGGAATTAATTTCCAGAAAGTCTGTCAGAAGAAACTGTTTGTGCTATGTGAGTTTAATCTAGACAGTGAAATCCAGTAGATGTTGGGGATCTTTTTTTAATAGACATTAACTTGTATGTCAAGTAACATTTAAATGCTCATCTGTTAAACAGAAAATAAATCCTGACCTCAGAGTTTCCAGTCTACAGTGTGGACTCTGGAGTCCAGCAGAGAGACGCTTCACTCCTGAATCCTGCAGGTCGTTGTTACTCAGGTCCAGCTCTCTCAGACTTGAGGACTTGGAGCAGAGGACTGAGGACAGAGCTTCACAGCTTCTCTCTGACAGATTACAGCCACTCAGCCTGAAGGAGAGTTAATGACAAAGACAAACACTGAGACTGTTTCTGTTGTCTACAATATAATAAAACACATTTCTATGACTTCTCTTATTTTACCATGATTAGTGTTTTTATTGTGTATACTACTGGGATCTAACAGCAATTAATGAAAATTTCTAAAATTATGGTCACATCTCTGGGATCACAATAATTTTAGCCTCAAGTGAACTACAGTGTGATGGTGATTTTTTTATTTTTTTATTTTTTTATTTTGTGACTGCATTAATCTGTGGAGACACAATGAAACTACACATGTGATGACATTATTATCTGCAGTTATCTGTGAACCTACAGAGCTTTGTTGGAGGCTTTGACCACTGGCAGCAGCCTCAGAAGAACCTCCTCTGAAGCAGAGTATTTCTTCAGGTCAAACACGTCCAGATCTTTTTCTGATGACAGTAAGATGAAGATCAGAGCTGACCACTGAGCAGGAGACAGTTTATCTGTGGAGAGACTTCCTGAACTCAGGTACTGTTGGATCTCCTCCACTAGAGAATGATCATTCAGTTCATTCAGACAGTGGAACAGATTGATGCTTCTCTCTGGAGACAGATTCTCACTGATCTTCTTCTTGATGTACTTGACAGTTTCCTGATTGGTCCATGAGGTACTTCGTGTGTGTGTCACCAGACCTCGTAGGAGAGTCTGATTGGTCTGCAGAGAAAGACCCAGGAGGAAGCGGAGGAACAAGTCCAGGTGTCCATTTGGACTCTGTAAGGCTTTGTCCACAGCACTTTGGTAGAAAAGTGTTAGTTCAGGTTTCTTTCTAAATAGTTTCCACCTTGGAGAGTTTGATTGTTCTTCTGACAGCAGATTGATACCAGAGTTGATGAATGTCAGATGGACATGAAGAGCAGCCAGAAACTCTTGAACACTCAGATGGACGAAGCAGAACACCTTGTCCTGGTACAGTTTACTCTCCTCTTTAAAGATCTGTGTGAACACTCCTGAGTACACTGAGGCTGCTCTGATATTGATGCCACACTCTGTCAGGTCTGATTCATAGAAGATCAGGTTGCCTTTCTGCAGCTGCTCAAAAGCCAGTCTTCCCAGAGATTCAATCATCTTCCTGCTCTCTGGACTCCAGTGTGGATCTGTCTCAGCTCCTCCATCATACTTGACATTCTTCAATTTGGACTGAACCACCAGGAAGTGGATGTACATCTCAGTCAGGGTCTTGGGCAGCTCTCCTCCCTCTCTGGTCTTCAACACATCCTCCAGAACTGTAGCAGTGATCCAGCAGAAGACTGGGATGTGGCACATGATGTGGAGGCTTCGTGATGTTTTGATGTGGGAGATGATTCTGTTGGTCTGCTCCTCCTCTCTGAATCTCTTCCTGAAGTACTCCTCCTTCTGTGGGTCAGTGAACCCTCTGACTTCTGTCACCAAGTCAACACACTCAGGAGGAATCTGATTGGCTGCTGCAGGTCGTGTGGTTATCCAGAGGCGAGCAGAGGGAAGCAGTTTCCCACTGATGAGGTTTGTCAGCAGCACATCCACTGAGGTGGACTCTGTAACATCAGTCAGGATCTCATTGTTGTGGAAGTCCAGAGGAAGTCGACACTCATCCAGACCGTCAAAGATGAACACAACCTGGAACTCTTCAAACCTGCAGATTCCTGCTTCCTTGGTTTCAGTAAAGAAGTGATGAACAAGTTCCACCAAGCTGTACTTTTTCTCTTTCAGCACATTCAGCTCTCTGAAAGTAAATGGAAATGTGAACTGTATGTCCTGGTTGGCTTTGTTTTCAGCCCAGTCCAAAGTGAACTTCTGTGTTAAGACTGTTTTCCCAATGCCAGCCACTCCCTTTGTCATCACTGTTCTGATTGGTTCATCTCTTCCAGGTGAGGATTTAAAGATGTCTTCTTGTCTGATTGTTGTTTCTGGTCTGTGTGGTTTCCTGGATGATGTTTCAATCTGTCTGACCTCATGTTCATCATTGACCTCTGAAGCCCCTCCCTCTGTGATGTAGAGCTCTGTGTAGATCTGATTCAGAAGGGTTGGGTTTCCTGCTCTAGCAATCCCCTCAAATACACACTGAAACTTCTTCTTCAGGTTAGATTTGAGTTGACGTCGACAAACTGCAGCAACAGTTCCTGAATAGAAACACAACTAATATGATCAGTGTGTGGATTTTATTGTTAATATGAGAAGAGTTGTGTGTGGGAAAATCCTCTTACTGCTCTGTAGACGTCAGCCAGTGCCTCCTGCTTCATTGTCCTCAGGAAGTTCAGTGTGATCTTCAGAAATTTCTCTCTGCTGCTCCTCCTCTGTTCTTCCTCCTCACTGTCCACCACCTCCTCATCCTCACTCTGCCTCTCTAAACATTTTGGGTAATCTGGACTCAGAACCTTCTGGAACTTTTTCAGCTCATTCTTCACAAATGTGACAATGTTCCTCTCAAGATGCTGGAAAGAATCAAATATAACTTAAAATTATGTGTCTGTTTCATTGGGAACTGAGGTAAAAGTTGTTATTGGCCAGTTACAAACCATAAATATGGTGTCCAGATCTTCTGGATGCTGCTGGACAGACTGAACACCAGGAACCTCTGACTTTTGCTCCTGAAGCCTGGTGAGAAAACAGGAAATATGACGTCTTCAAATATCAAAAGATATACATGGTTGCATACACAGCTTTTGGAGACATTTCAAGAATTAGGTGACAGTTTTTAGTCATCTGTGACTCTGGTATGTTATCTTTGTTTTCCAACAGGCAGCTGTACTGAAGGGGTTGGGTGAGCAAGATTACAGGCCTTGTTTAAAGGCACCTCAGTGGTGGTAATGAGGAGGGGTAAGTGTCACTATATAGCTCACCCTGCCCAGACAATCTGGTCACAAGCCTACATCTCTAACCTTTAAGGCCAAAACGCACTAAAGGCGTCTGACGCTCGCGTTTTGAAGTACACCCATTGTTCTAAATGGCAGAACACGCACTGAAAGCGTCTTAACGCGCGTCAAACTGCCTTGACGCTCGCAATCCGAACTTGTTCGATTTCGGAGCATCAAATGAGGACCAGGGCTTTTTTTATCTGCAGCTGCAGCTTGTGTTTGGGCCGAGTTAAATGGAATAAAAAAGGCATGGACGTGAGGAGCGAGTGCTGATGGAGCTTTAGCTCCACCTGAAACCACGTTAAATTAAAAAAATTTAAAAAAAACGACCCGCAGCAGAGGGGAGGGAGGGAGGGAGAGAGCGTGTGAATACGGACAGATGCGCCGACTTAATATAAAAACTTTTTATGATCATGAAACATAATATTACTGAACACTTTTGTGGAGTGTGATTTTTTTTTTTTTTTTTTTTTTTTTTTTTTTTTCTCCAAGTCCGATTTCTTTTTAAATACTTAATTACTCCCCGCCAATTATTCATAACTCCAAAGGAGGAGAGAAAGAGCAGAGAGGAGGGAGGGGGAGCGTGTGTGAAGTGCTGACTGATATAAAACTTTTCTGATGATAAATCCTGATGTTACTGAACTGTTCCCTGTCTCAGTAACAGACAGACAGACGTTCGTCTCCTCCATGAGACGTTTGTCACTGCGCTGCATTATTATAAATCATTATGAACTGTCCAGACGCCATGTCTCCCTCTTCATCTCCTCTTCATCTCCTCTTCATCTCCTCGGTGTGTGTCTGTGTGCAGTTTGCTGTCTGCTGTGGTCTAAAACATCCTCTCTGATGTAAACTGTCAGAGTGACACATGTAAAAGATCCTGCTGCATTAATACAAAAAATATCGCGCACCATTTAGTCATTATATAGACAGACCCGAAAAAAGGTGAGGATTTTTTTCCCCTCGGAGGACAATATTTTATTAAAGAAATAAACTATTGTTAATAGTAATACTAAATAAATTAACAGATGCATGTAAATAGCGACCTTTTCCTAAAATACTGCTGGTTTTGTGGTGATGGAATGTTAAATCTGAAGCCTGCAGTGCGCTATAGAAGCTTCATTTGACATGCATCTTTTGACGTGCGTCAAATGAAGCCTGCAGTGCGTTTTGGCCTTTAGACCAACTACGGTGTTCTCAAAACGTTGATTTAAAGTTCCATTCCATAAAAAGTTCTGTGGTGGCAAATAGCCATGGTGGATAACTGGTACTAACTTGTTGTTGACTGAGGTACTGTTATGATGTCTGTCCAGAGTCAGGTTATTGAATAGCCATACAGCTGAGTGATGTCAGTGATGTTTGACTCTGCTACACACAGACATAGGGGTCTTACATGCAACTAATCATCCTCTTTGGTAACTTGGCACCATCATCTTATATGAACAGACACACAGTGCCCAGGAAGCCATTCTCCTTCAAATCACAACCCATGTTCTTCTCTCTCTCTCTCTCTCTCTCTCTCTCTCTCTCTCTCTCTCTCCCCTCTATCTCTCTCGTTCTTAAGTGGTTTGTTTTGTTAATGGTGTAAATAAATGCTTTTGTGAATGAACCTGCTGGTCTGATTAATGTTGCAAAAGAGTAAATGTTGCCAACCTCGACTATGTTAAACTCCATATCCTTCAACCTTTACTAGCTGTTGATATGGTAATTTGATTATAGTTATTAATTCAATTATTTATCAGTACTAAATGAATAGTTTATTCTGGGGCTGATGTTTTATTAATTTGCTTTTGTTTCTCTTCTTTTGAAGATTATCTGGGTACCACGTTACTCACACTCTCTGGGAAAGGTTATCCCAGGATGCTGGGAAGGAGACTGGACACATGAGGAGAAATGCAGATTCCGTCCTAGACCAGCTGTTTACTCTTGAAAGGATTCAAGGGGGGTCAAAGGAGTTTTCCCATCCAGTCCACAGATTGTTATGTGAACTTTTTGTATGTGTCAAAGTCTGTAAAAACCCATGTGGCTTAAAGAGACATTAAGCATTAAGCTAAAATCGGATGCTTGAGGGAGGAACAAGAGGTGCAACACATGAGCAGAACCTGGAGAGATGCAAGATGAGCCCTGAAGCACCACACAGTACCTGGAATCTCCACAGGCTCCACCCTAAGCACTGAGGAGCAACATGTGAGTCCAAATTAAAGGGAGAGGAGGATAAGTAAGCTCAGGCATGAGCTAAAATCACTGCAGCATCAGTTCAAGGTGGTGAGCAGGGATGGGTCATGATTTTCAAATACTGAAATAGTCATTCAATATAAAAAAAATCAAACTGATCATGTGACTATGATTTTGTCTTTTAAAATCACTTTTCCTTGTTTGGTTCCCTTGTTTTACCTGCCTGGAAATAATGCAATACTACCTGATTTCATGTTATTACAGGCCCTGGTAGTATCACCGACAGGACATCTGCAGACCCTGATGTATTTTATTTCAGAATGACAGGCTGTTTACTGAATATTTACTGGCTCCGAGCTAACTGACACCATCTCAGAGAAGCAACGCAAATGTAACATCAGCACCCAGCCCCACAGGACAGAAGACCTGAGTGGATAAAAACTTTATTTTTGATGACAACGTGTTTGGATTTTACTCTGCCTGACTGCTTTCTTAACAAGTGCCTGCCAATATTGGCTTCCAATAATGGTCAAATAGTGCCAATTGAATATCGAATAGCATTTTGGCTTGAAATGCCCATCCCTAGTGGTGAGGGAGGGAGGGCTGCTCTAGTGCAGCTATGGTACCTCAAAGAGAACCACACTACTCTCCACAGAGCTGAATGGCACAGAAGGAAAGCCAGAGAGAGGACCAGTAATTGAGCAGCCTTCACTGCAAACCCCTTTGGTTTCACCAAGCAGCTGCAAGGGCAGAACAGCATCAGACATCTAATATACTCTGAAGAGGTGGCTGACCAACACCTCAACAACTCCTACAGTGACAGAGCATGAAAACAAGAACTAGGGGGATGCAAAGCATTGATAACACCATCAGATCCCACTGCTGAGTTCAGCATCAAGGAGTCTGCTCCTATCGAGGTGCAGACATCCTCAAAGCAGCAAAAACAAGCTCAGCTCCAGGATCTAGTGGACATCTTGCACCATCTAGGAAGGATCCTCAATGTAATATGGAGAAGCACCCTGAAATAAACTGCATCATTCCAGTCAACCAGCAAGGAGTTGGATGACGGACTACAGTGGACAAATCAGGACTGCCAGGGAAACTCAAAGCCTGAATTTACCAGCAGGGCTCCTGTGGTCCCTGCTGATCTATGAAGTCCCACTGACAACTACCGAGGACTACGAGAGAAATGTCTGTCACCACAGTTTCTAAGGCTGGCATTTCAGTGAGGACTGGGAGGAAGTGGAGGGCCCAGGTGTCTGTCTGTGCACCATTTGTTCTTTTGATATTCAATTGACAATCCAAACTTGGAGAATGAAAAAAAAAACATTTATTATTTTGTTATTTGTTTCTGAATCTGAAACTAAAAAAAACAAAAAAATAAATAACAGTTTGTCTTTTGTACTTCAAATTTTATGCTCAGATCAAAAACAGCCAATGAAAAAAAGGACAATGGGCCAAATTTGAACTGTATTTTTTCTTTTGGGATTCTGAACACTGGGCCTCATGTATAAACCTTTTCATATTCTAATCTTGAATTACTCTTATTTTTTCTTTCGTACAAAGGGCTCGTATGAACATGCAACATCAGATTCAACAAATACTCATTACTTCAGATAACTGTAAATGATCCACCTGTGTGTATTTGACTGCACATGGATGAGACTTGTAAATTAGCATAATTAACACCCCAATAATACCATATATGGGCGCACTTCCTGCTCCATATGTCAGGAAGTGTTCATTCATGAAAATGGCATCAAAGAGTAAAAAGAAAAACTTTATGAGTTTGGAGTTTGATGTCCTGCTTTCAGAGATCCATAAAGGAAAATCTATCATTTTAACAGCATCAGCAGTGGAATTAAAAGACCTGCTAAAGCAAAGAAACAGGAAAAGTGAATGCTGTGATGTCATGTTAACTGAGGGTAGGACTGTCACTGAAATAAAGAGGACGTGTCTCCATAAGAAAATAACTTCAGAGAAAAAAAAAAGACTCTCCACAGGAGTCTGCACCCCTGCTGTTAACTTTACACCACGTGTCATCTGATGGTTTTATTCTGCTGTTTTGTACTTTCTGTTCACTTTATCAGCCACGTATGAGACAGAAATGGCTAAAACTAATGTTACAGATGTCTGTAATTCATTTCAGTCAGCAGAAAAACAACAAAAAGTATTTTCTTTGGCCACACTGATGCAAAAATACACTGCCAGTGATCATCTTACCTGCATATGACTCCAGTGATGAAATAACTCTTTGTCATGACCAGTTTTAAGTTTTAAGTAAAAATACTGATTTTTTGAGTTAAGTGAAGGCTTTACTATGATTAGTTATAAAAATAACAGTTATTAAAGTAACAGGCATCATAACTCCTTTTGATTTGAGGTCCAGTATTTTTCTAATCAGGCATCTGACATGGAGTCTATTAAATAGGGTGGAAATTAGACTGACTTTAAAATATGACACTATTATCATAATTCTAATGTGCTTTATGTGTCTACTTCTCAGGACTTTGGTTGAAGAAAATATTTAAATATTAATGAGACAAGTTTTTGAAAATTCTAAATAGAAAATTGGTGAATGTGACAAGTTCTCCTAAATCACTCGAATGTACCACTTAAGAACCAATCTGTTTGTACACTGGTTCTTCATAATATTAGTTCATTAAACTGATTATGTCATGTTGCTCATCATTCCCTCTCTTTGAAGCTACAATCCTTTTTAAAATATGTTATGATGAGATAAGAGGAGTTGGAGAACATTACAAGAGTGTTCCTTGAAATGATAAACATCAATAGGAGAACTGCAAATTTAAAAAATTCAACAGTTAAAATTCTTACCATTTTGCAGCAGAGTGGTGTTTATTGTTGAAGTAAATAGGTCGACTCATGGACCAGTCACTCTTCATGGACACACAGCTGGGTACAGGAGAGTCTGGTCTCTGCTGGTGGACACTGATAGAAACAGACAGACATACCAAGACAACATTCAAATCTTCATCTGTGTCCTTTTTGTTGCCAAGACAACCACTGAATCACACACCTTATAGTTCAGAGATAGATGGACTTCTGGTTATGGCAGGGTGCTGAGAGGACACAAGTGTTTAGCTCTGCTGCATCGCTGACCAAAATCCTGTCTTAAGTTTCACTTGTTTCGTCACTAAAGTTGTTACTCATGGAACACGTTTCAACATGCTAAGAAAGGGAAAGGGGAAAGCTGAATTTTTGGAGTCAAAATCCGCAAACCCCTTTGTCAATTCAGAGGAAACGCTACCCACTATGCCAACTCCAGAGTCTGACGAGACCAGTCAAGGCGATATTAGCCCTGGGGAAGGGCTACTTATGAAATTTATTTCAGAAATGAAGATGGAACTACACAAAAAGACGGATGGTGTTTTATCTTCTGTGCGAGCCACAGAGAATGGAATAAAGGTGTGTGAGGATCGACTGGACCAGGCCGAGATAAGAATCTGAAGAGACTGAAGATGATGTCAACGCTTTAAAAGAACAATTATAAAAACTTGAAGCATCCATCAAGGAACTAACTGAAAAAGCTGAGATGGTCAAGTCAAGGTCTCACCGCCCTATTCTGAGAATAACAAATCTACCCAAAAAGGCAGAGGGTGACGACGCTTGCACATTTCTGGAAAACTGTTTACCCGAGGCCTTAGGGGTGGTGGCGGGGCCGCTCCGCTCCATGCTGACAAATGAGAGAGCACACCGTATCCCTGCCACAACTCAAACTGGCACCAACACTCCACCAAGGACACTTATAGTCAAATTTCTGAACTACAGAGACAAGACCCTGGTTACGAAGGTGGCCAGGACAAAAGGCAAGGTTCTCTACAAGAATCAGCTCATCAGATTTGATCTTGATCTCTCACCTGGCATCCATAAGCAGCAAAAACGTTTTGATGGAGTACGACAACAGCTACGAGACATGGGGATCCAGTACAGGATGCTGTTCCCTGCCCACCTGCTGGTTACACATAGAAAGCGGCGCTACACCTTTGATACACTGGCTCAAACTGAGGAATTTATCGAAAGGATTAAAAAAAAAAACGGACCTGGCTCATAATACACTAAAGGCAATGTCTTCTGTTTTTTTTCCTCACTTCTCATTTTTAATTTTCTGCTGCTGAGCAGCCTAGCTACCTACTTTATTTATTCATTTATTTATTTATTTTAATTTAGTTTCATGGTGGACTAGACTGCTAGATAGCTACTACTACAACTACTACTGGATATGGAGGAAAAAAGCGAACAGGTGCTCCCTACCTGAGTTTTGGAGCGGTAATTATCTATGTATTCTTCTTTGACTTCTGTATGCATTTTTCTTTATCATGGACTATTACTCCACCACCCGAAGCGGACTGATGTATGATAAAAATCTTCATTTGTTTGAATTCCAATGTTAAACACTGTACAAGCTGCTCTACTTGTGGTCAAAGTCAGATGAATTTGTTATGGGCTATATACGTGAACATTATATTCAGTTATTGATTAAAAAATACTATTGCATTTACAATTGCAGCTGAGTTATGTTAGTCTTAATTCAGAAGCGCAGAACTGGCCATATAAGTGTGGTCCAGATAGTAGCCATAGGGAAGAATAGGGCAAGGGGTCTTCCGGCCTTTTGGGTTTATTTATGGGTGTATTTATGCAACGTAATGGGTAAGTTTTAAGATGTTTTATTAGCTTGTGTTTCTCTGTGCTATGCTTAAAGATACAAAAGTAATTATAGCTGCTGTGCAGCAATGGTCGGGGCCGGGCAATTTTAGGCAAAATTAGGCAATTCTGAGCAACAAGCAGAGTGTAGAAAGATGAAAAAAAGGTGTCATTCTAATGTGCATTTTACATCAGTTGAGGCTTGAACTCACAATTTCTAAGACTGAGGTCTGTCTTTTATCTCAATGAGCTAATTGGCAAGTGACAGTTCATGTGTGGCTTCACAAATTGACTAAGCCAAGGATCAGGGTGCCAGGCAGCAGCCATCCATGCCATGGAAAAGCACATTTCAAAGTGAAAGTTCCAAAGCTGTAGCACATATGGTTGATTTGTTGTGAATTTTCAAAATTTTGAAATTTAGAGGTTTGCTGTAGCGCCACCATCAGGACTATTGTCTTGTGTTTCCAGTTGAGGACATCTGGCATGGGACTGGACCTTTGTGAAAAGTTTGGGTAGATTTCTCATATGGAAATGTTGTACAAGCTGAGGCTTGAACTCACAACCTTCAACACCAAGAACCATCCTCTATCTCACTGAGCTAATTGGCAAATGGAAACACCACCTGTAGCTTCACAAATTGACTAAGTCAGTCACCTGTGTGCAAGACAGCAGCTGTTAGCATGTAAAGGCAGATTTCAAATGGCTGTCAAAAATTCAGTTATTGAGACAAAAATCCCAAAATACACAAATTGCATCTAGACAGCATGGAGATGTTGGTCATTAGTTTTTAACAATGATTTATTGGCTCCAAAAGTGAAAAACTGATGTTTAAAAATGACATTTTTGCATTGACTCCAATTGTTCGCATGAGAGTGAAATTCAAAATGCTGTAAAAAGGAAGCCAAATAATAAATATGAAAATCTGCGTCCAATTAGTCTCCTCAACTCAGACACCAAGATACTTTGTAAAGTATTGGCTAGGAGGCTAGAAGACATAATCCCCAGTTGAACGAAACTAAAATGGATTTATTAAGGGTCAACAAGGTTTCCATAACATTAGGAAGGTACTAAATATTATATACCATCAGAAGGGGGCACAGCACTTCTCTTCCTTGACACAGAAAAGGCCTTTGATAGGGTTGAGTGGCCTTATCTGTTTGAAGCTCTTAACCAATTTGGGTGTGGTGAGACTTTCTGCAAGTGGGTAAGACTACTTTATAGTAGCCTAACTGCTGAGATTCTTACCAACAACAGTATCTCAGATCCCATAATAATAACCAGAGGCTGCCGCCAAGGCTGCCCTCTATCTCCACTTTTATTTATTTTAGCAATTGAACCCTTTGCAATAGCTACACGTTCAATAATGAAATATCTAGGGTTGTAGTTGAGCACCTGGAACACAAAATTGCTATGTTCGCAGTTGATGATATTTTATTTTTAAGTCATTTGCGAAAATCTATTCCTGCTCTGTTAAGCCTAACTGAAACATATGGTAACATTTCAGGTTATAAAATGAATCATTCTAAATCATCAATTATGCTGTTAAATGAAGAGGAGAGAAGTAACCTAGGTCAAGAGGCTGCACACTTGTCACAGATCATTTGACATACTTAGGAATAAAATTAGCACCGGATATACAAGATATTATTAAACTAAATTATGATTCTACCATAGAACTGATTACTAAGTCACTGGACTGATGGAGTTCTCTACCAGTCTCAGTTATTGGCAGGATTAATATTCTGAAAATGAATATTCTTCCAAAATTTCTATATTTATTTCAAAATATTCCTCTACCTCCACCACCAAACCTATTTTCAAAACTAAAAAAGCTGTTCGCTAACTTTATATGGCCTAATACTGTACTGACTTCACTTATCTCTGTTATATCTACCATATGATAGAGGGGGGCTATGTTGCCCTGATCTTCTTTTATATATACATATATATATATATATATACACATATATATATATATATATATATATATGTATATACATATATATATACATATAATTATTTTTATTCACAATTATATCACTTACAAAACATATAGAACACACAGATCACAAAGACACAATGCCACACCCTACCCCACCCCCCACCAGACAGCTCAAAGTAAGGATACACTGGTCCTGAGGATCAGTTGAAAGCAGTTCAGTACAATTATACATACACATTCAGCCAATGGAAGCTTCAATTTTATTTAATTTTCAGTAGTTTGGTTAGGACCTTAAATGAAACATTAAGCATAGAGAGAGATCTTTAGGAGCTACAATGTTGTTCATCCTTGTCCGGTTTTAAAAACACATTAATAGTGGCCACCTCCACAGAGTGGGGTAGCCTACCGGTTTCAAGTGACTCCTTAAGCATATTTGTAAGTGGATCCACCAATATGGACAGAAACATTTTTTAAAATTCTGCAGGGAATCCATCTGGACCCGGTACTTTCCCTATTTGAAGCTTATTTACAGTTTGTATGACTTCCTCCTTAGTAATTTCTGCATCCAGTTGCCTTCTGTTTTCTTCACTTAGCTTAGAGACAGGGCTGTTATCAAAAAATCTCCTACAGAGTAGGGGGTCTAAGTCACCTTGTGATTTGTAAAGGTCATAATAAAATTCTTCAAAGCACTTATTTATGCCGATGGGATCTGAGATAATTTCACCCTCTTTATTTTTAATGTATAATTCTTGCATTTTCCTCTTTTCTGATTTGCCAACTAAGTAATTTCCCAGTTTTTTCTCCTTTTTCATAGTAGTGATATATGGTTCTAGCCATGTCTGCCTCTGCCTTATGTGAGCACAAATTACAGTATTCTAATCTCTTTTGTGTCAATAAGTGTGTTATTTCAGTGTTTTTAGTCTGTGCATGTTCTTTTTCTAGCTTATGGATAGTTTGCTCCAGTCTAGTGAGTTTGCTTTGCTTTTTTTTTGCTTTTTTGGACAGTGAAAAAGATAGTCATGCCTCTAATATATGCTAGCATAGATTCCCATATTGCACTATGTGAGGCTGAGTCTCTGTTGCATTCCAAAAAAGCTTTAATTTCATTACATATGTACTCATTAGAGGTCTGATCGTTCAAAAGATGGGGCTTTAACCTCCATCTAAGGAGCAGGAGGACTGGAGGTGTTTTCAATACTCATCTTAAGTGGACAGTGGTCTGAAGGGGTTGAAGCGAGATATGAGCATTCCACCATTTTCACACACAGTGTTCTGGATATGAGAAATAGGTCTATCCTAGAGTATGAGTCATGTACCTTAGAGTAGAAGGAATAGTCTCTCTGGGTGAGGTTTTTAATTCTCCAGGCATCCACAAGAGAAAGGTCTTTCATACCTTCTCTCAGAGTTGAGGCAGCAGTTGTTAAGGAATGTGTGGCCTTAGTAGAGCGGTCAGTCGAGGGATCTAAGACCAGGTTGTAGTCTCCACCCACTATGCACTGGCCGTGTACCTGTGTTAAGTCCAATAAGAGTTCTCTAAAGAACTGGGGATCATCAGTATTAGGCCCATATAAACTAATTAAAGTATAATGATTTTTATTAATAACACATTTTATTTTAACCAAATGGCCCTGGTCATCTTAATTTACTGAAAGTATATTCACCTCTAGGCGTCTGTTGAAGAGGATAGGAACACCTCTTAATCTTGAACTAAAGGAGCTGTAGAACATTTTACCAACCCAGTCACGTTTTAATTTCTCATGTTCATTATTAGTTAAGTGGGTTTCTTGCAGAAAAGCAATATCACATTTATGGCTTTTGAGGTAATTTAAGATCTTTTTCCGCTTTATAGGATTATTTATGCCCTTAAGGTTGAATGTAATCATGGTTAGTTTATTCATTGATCCATTGTTTGAAAGGTAAGTTTACTTGCTCTGTCTGGTATCCCATCCCCTCCACAAACAAACAGATAAACAAACAAAACACAAAAACAAACATAATAAACCGATTGCGGCATTAAAAAGTGACGCAGCTTGGCCTGCTTGGCTCATAATGGAGAGAGAGAAAAAAAAAATCAGCAAATAGTTCTAGGTCTAAAGATCTGATATGTCTGGGAGAGATGGAGGGAGGAAAGAGGATTCATTTGCATTGAGCTGTTTTAATACACATACAAAGAGAGAGTTAGTAAATTATGAGGATGTAAGTTAAATCTAATTAACAAAAAACAATGTATCAACTTAGGCTGTTATTCATTACTTTCCATATTTTATATTAGCCCCCCCCCCGTTTTGTTTCCTCCCCATCTCCTGTCCTCACCCTCTCCTCTATTCCAGTTATCCAGTTATCGTGACTTACGTCCCTAAATGAAATGTTGATTTGCGACATCAGTATAAGTAACTCAAAAACACCAGCTTAAAAAAATCACCTAAATAACAGTCTTAACATAATTGCTGGGAATAAAAGTAGGAACAACATATGTTGTTAAACATATTCAGGCTGTCACGAGAGGATTCAAGAGGTCGCTAAATATAAATATTGTTAGGCTGGCGTTAGGGTGTAGTGATAGCCTGACAAGTTATGGAGAGTCAGCGGAGTTCATTGAGATAAGTTGCAACCTCTTCAGGTGAGCAAAAAAGTTTTGTCTTACCACCGTGGACCACTTTCATCTTGCTCGGGAAGACCATGGAGTATTTGCACCCCTGTTCCTGCAGTTGCTTCTTTAGCGGGTTAGGGTTAGGGTTAGAGAGAGCACGGCGCTGAAATCTGGGTAGATGTGGACCCATCTCCCATTGTACAGCAGCTCCTTCTTGTCTTGGGAGAGCTGCAAGTTTGCTTTCTCTCCTGTGTCGCTGTTTTGACTCTGAGGTATCTGCTTTATTTTACTTTCATGTTCGCTTTCAGCTGATAGGAGTCATGTCAAGTTAATGATGTGTGAAAACAGTTTTTGATTTTGCTGCTTCATAATAAAAGCTTTGAGATAACAAAATATCATGGGACCTTTACTGTGAAGAATTTATAGGAAGTGACATGTGGTTAAGAAGTGTTTTAAAGCTCCACAGCAGCCTGCCAGAGCCTTTCTGCCAGAAGAAAACATTATGTGGACATGAGCCCTTATTTCATTGCTTTGAACATTAGGTGAGTTTATGATGATTGTAAACAGAATGTATACTTGTCTTTTGTTAGAAACTCTGTGAATTAGTTCCCAGTACATCATGAATGCATCACTTTTGTCACAAAGACCAGACTGATGTTAGACTCTGTGAAGCAGGTAAAGAGAGGCAGACTAAGTTGAACATTTCTTCATGATTCAGGCCCCAGAACACTTTGCAGTTAAAAAATAAACTTATTGTTGTTTCATGGAAAACTTTGGTTGTTCATCATTTCAGTCCTTCTATCTTATTTTTCAATGTATTTTAATATTTCAGTGGTTGTTTAAATTGTCTGCACTTTTATTATTTGTGCTATAGAGCTCACTGGGCTATAGAGAACTAGTTTATTTTGTATTGACACTGTAAACAATGTTCATAATGTTAGTTCATTAAACTGATTATGTCATGTTGTCTATCATTCCTTCTGTTTTAAGATGAAATCCTTTTTAAAATATGGTATGATGAGATAAGATGAGTTGGAGAACCTTAAAGGAGTGTTCTTTGAAATGATAAACATCAATAAAATATTGTATAAATGAAATGAAAATGAAATGAGACATTCCTCCAACAACAACAACATTGTTAGAACTTTTACAGAACATGATGCAATCTTATGGGAATGTTCCCAGCTAGCTGGGACTATGTTGACTTACTGAGTCTTTGAAGGAAGTTGTCCTTTAAACCATAAAGGTGGTTCCATGGACCAGTGACTCTTCATGGACACACAGCTGGGTTCAGGTCCAGGAGAGTCTGGTCTCTGCTGCTGCTCTGGGCTTCAACACAACACACACACACAGAGCTCTGACTGTGAATAATGATGCTGGAGTGATTTGTCATGAACAGTTAGAGATGGTCATCTCACCTCTGAGCTTTGGTCTGGCTGTCATGTTCCCCACACAGAGTGGTTTTAGAGGGAGGGACTCCCTCCTCTGTCTCCTCACACTGATTCATAGCAGAGCCCACACCTTCACACAAACACAACAACATGCTGTCAGAGCTCACACATCATTTATCATCATCACAAACATACAGAGCTCTGACTGGAGGAAACTAATGAAGCTTTCTGACAACAAATTCACTAAAATACTAAATACACTAATCTGAACTGATTTATTCAGATTGTCAGAAAAGTTTTGGGAACTGTTAGATTAGCTGATTAATTACAGGATGACAGTTTTGATGACTTTCACTCACTTTTATTCAGTAAGAATAACAAACACAAGCTGCTTCAAGCTCATTCAATAACATTTTAAATGTATAAAGTTCTTTTTCATGTTTTTGGACGTCTGACTTATTGACTAGTTGAGTTGAAACAATTGATTGATTGTCAGAGAAACTGATGAAATTAAGTTGCTGATCAGATAATCAGAAGGTCAGAAGAAGCCTGAACTGAGAGAGAAGATGCTTCTTATTGATCCATCTGGAAGAATAAAAGCAGTCAAGCCTGAAGCCAGAAACCCAGTGAGAGTCAGAGAATCACAGAGCAGCTGGTGTAGTTTTGCTCTCAGACCACTAGATGTCCTCACTCATCTACAGTGAACACAGAGCAGCTCAGTGCTCAGATAAATGCTTTGAGGAGAAGAGAGTCATATCTCTGTAAAATTCACTGACAGAATGAGAGTGAAGTGAAGATTAAAAGTTTGGGTGGGCCACAGAGGATTTTCAGATTTCCTTCAACCTTCAGGTTCAGGAAACGTCACAAAATAATTATTAGACATATAAAACATCGGTTTCTTTAACTCGACATTAATTCATACAAACTTCTCAAAACTGTCTTTCAGAGACACATCAAACTGCATTGTTGTTCGTGAGATGTCTAGTTTTCGATGTGTTGTGCCTGTTGGCAGCCTTAATGTGCGGAGTCACCTCCACTTGCCGTGTGATGCACCTTTACTTATATGGACATGTATGAATCCTGGAGATGGACAAAGAAGACAAAGCTGAGCTGCAGAAGTGCGCGAAGTGCACTCAAGAGACTCTCTATGCCCCTTTGTTCCCATTCTCCTTTCCCCAAAGTTAAGTTTTAAACAAACTGAAAATAAATGAAAAATGCAAAGATATAAACACCTCTGAAGTTCTTCCCTGCACCTGAAACTCTGTGAGGAAGTTTACTCATTTAAATTTCTGAATTTGAACTGATGTCTGCATTAAGGGACACCTTTAAACAATTGGAAATAGATTTTTCAAACCTAAAATAAATATTGATGTCAAATAGCAGATTTCCACTTACTCAGTGTATTTTCATGAGTGTCCGTCAGTCCAGCTGCTCTCTTGTGTCCTGATCAGGTCTGTGCAGAAAAACAGGGTTAGATTCATCTGAGTGTGACCACCTGCTTCAATAATGATAATAAAACACTGCAAACCAGCCTGAACCTGCAGCACAGGACAAAGTTCAGCTTTTCCTCTTTTATTATGAGTTTATCAAATGATACATTTAACCCCGTCATCTACAGTCAAACTGCTTCATTCAAACTTGTTCATCAGTCACTTCTGTTTCTTTTTATACCAACACAGTTCATCTCTGCTCTCTACCAAAGTGATGTTTAATGTTCCTGCTCTGATTCTAACAGCCTGAAAAACGCTTCAACAAACCAACATGTTCATGACTTCAGTGTCAACAAACACTGATTTGTTTTATTGTTTCCTGACAGTTAAATCAGTCTGCAGTGATCTCACCACAGTATATTATTGGTTGTTCACAGGAGTGGAAGTAAGGAACTGAACCTGCACACATTACTGTAATTAAGTCATTTTTTGAGTACTTGTATTGTTTTCAAGTCTGTAGTTTTGCTCTTCTTCAGTATTCATTACACTATGTAATCTACTCATGTTGCTTTTAAAATCATATTTCACTGCTGAGTAAGCCTACAATTTGAATTAATATCCAAACCTTTTATCTGCAGTTTTGTAGCCAATCAGGCTCTCTGATCACAAACAGGCCAATGAAAACCAGGATATACAGATGAAAAAACCTCTGCAGCAGGTAGAGGTGAGCATAACTTCTGAGCATAACAGTAGGGATGAGAATTAGTGCTCTCACAAAATATTAACCCCGTGAGACTTTTTGATAATTACTGACTATTATGACTAAGTGGGAAAAGGCAAGTAATAGAACAGCTACAACAGTCTGGGCCCCGTTTCCCAGAGCCTTCGTAGCGCTACTGTATGTGCTTCATAAGTTGTATCTTAAGGTCTCTCTTACTGGCTGTTTCCCAGAGTGTCCTTAGCTAAGATATATCTTCTGAAAGATATATCTTAAGACGGGCAGTCTGAACCACTTGTAAGCTGTCTCTTAGTGATGCGCTCCGTTCATCCTAACACAGTTTTAGCTTTATTAGACCAAAATTATGCTTTTCAAATGGACAGTTTTAGTATACTATTAGTGTCCGTGGTTCTGATACGGAGCAGAGGTGACTGATAGACTTAACGGGCCCTATCTTACACCCGGCGCAAGGCGCAAGCCGCCGGCGCAATGGATTTAATATATTCAAGGAGTGTCCAAATCCTCTTTTGCTGTCTCCCCCCGGAGATGCGAGTGATATTTTGTCCTGCCCCGCCCACTGCGCCACCGGCGCAAAGCAGCATACACCTATCAGGTGTGCCCAAGTGCCCTCATTAATTCACCGGCAAGTTTAGGCTGAACATGCAATAAAACCAATCAGAAAGCCAGCTCTCATCACATGTAAGAGGTAGGCGCACCAGCGGCGCAAGCACTGCAAGCATGACGGCGGATTTACAAGGAGGAAATAAAGAGAAAAGATTGACAAAGCGAGGAGACAGATCTCCTGGTTCGAGAAGTGAAAGCGTGAGAGCGCGCAATATATGGAGACACGTCTCCAAAGCAGCTTCATTTGTACATAGTTTATTTTACACCTGCAAAACTATTTCAATAAATGAACCACAAATGTCATGCAAATATGTAACTGGTTAGTTTTACACTAAAGCACCTTGAAATTGTGTTGTATTTTATAATTAGACAAAAAATTAGACACGAATATATGATCGTGAATTGTACATTTTGTATGTTACAGATCATAATTGTTTAATCCTTGTTTTTCTGGATCACAACAAACATGCAGACAAACAGCTGTCATGCTGACTCATCTGATAAAGACGATCTGACAGCCGTGATCACCTCCCGTGCGCACTTTACAGGTCTGTTTAGATTTATTAGGCTTTATACTCATAAATTACTTTGTTTTTCCTTATTAGTTAGTTTAGCTTTAAAGAAACACACGCGCGCGCATGGCTATTTAACATTAATGAAAGGTGTTCTGTGATTCTGGAGACGTGTGTGCGCCTCAGCCAAACGCGAGACACACGCGCACGCTGTTAACATTAATATTTACACTTTATTGCTGATGGATAATATGTTCAAAGGACACCTTAACAATCGACACTCCTGTGTAAAAAAAGACTGAACGTTAATCAAGGTGTTTTGTGATTGTGGAGCCGTTTGCGCAGGTGACTTACACCCAGCGTAAGTGCCGTTTTTGCCATGTCTGCAAGATAGCAAACTCACTTGCGCCGGGTCTGATCCGCCGTGGGCGGGAGGTGTAAACATGAAGGCAAAACGAAGGCGTGGCCCGGCGCGTTTGCTATCTTGTGCTCGGCGCATTGGAGTAATTGCGCATTGCGCTTTAGACCAGCTAAAAGCTGGTCTAAAGCGCCCGGCGTGTTTGGCCGACACACACACACGTCTTCACAATTACAAAACACCTTGATTTTAGAGTGTGGATTAGTAAAGTGTCATTTAAACATAGTTTCTATCAGCAATAAAGTGTAAATATTGAAGTTAAAGGCGTGCGTGTCTCGCATTTGGCTGAGGCGCACACACGTCTCCACAATCACAGAACACCTTTCATAAGTGTTAAACAGCCGTGCGCGAGTGTGTCTTGTAAGATAAACTCACTAATAAGGAAAAAGAAATTATTTATAATTATAAAGCCTAATAAGTCTAAACAGACCAGTAAAGTGTGCACGGGATCACAGCTGTCAGATCATCTTTATCAGATGAGTCAGCATGACAGCTGTTTATGTCTGCCTGTTTGTTGTGATCCAGAAAAACAAGGATTAAACACTTATGATCTGTAACATACAAGATACAATATTTGACCGCACAGTCCTGCCCAACCCGGAGAGAAAAGGGTATGTGTGCTTTTAAACGGAGCTGGTTGGATATATCCGTGCGTAATTTTGCGCACTTCAGGTGCAGGTGGGAGGTAATGATTAATTATAAAATACAACACAATTTCAAGGTGCTTCAATGTAAAACATGACCAGTCTGCATGACATTTGCGGTTCATTTATTGTAATGGTTTTTGCAGGTGTTGATGTAAAATAAACTATTTACACATGTAGCTGCTTTGGAGACGTGTCTCCATATATTGCGCGCTCTCGCGCTTCCACTTCTCGAACCAGAAGACCTGTCTCCTCACTTTGAGAATCTTTTCTCTTTGTTTCCTCCTTATGAATCCGCCGTCATGCTTGCGCCGCTGGCGCACCTACCTCTTACAGGCGATGAGAGCTGACTTTCTGATTGGTTTATTGCTTGTTCGGCCTAAACTCGCTGGTGAATTAATGAGGGCACTTGGGCACACCTGATAGGTGTATGCTGCTTTGCGCTGGTGGCGCAGTGGGCGGGGCAGGGCAAAATATCACTCGTACTCTTGAGAGGAGACAGCAAATGAGGATTTGGACACACCTTGAATAAATTAAATCCATTGCGCTTCAGACCAGCGTAAGATACGGCTCTAAGGCCCAAGTGGTTTTTACTCCAGTGCTCCAAGATAGCAAACGCGCGGGCCACGCCTTCGTTTTGCCTTCATGTTTACACCTCCCGCCCACGGCGGATCAGACCGGCGCAAGTGAGTTTGCTATCTTGCAGACATGGCAAAAAACGGCACTTGCGCTGGGTGTAAGATAGCAAAGTCGCTTGCGCTGGTGGCGCAAAGGCATTGCGCCGGGTGTAAGATAGGGCCCAACATGTTACTCGGTTCCTGTTTGCTTTTTGTTGTTGCAAATTGAACTTTTGGTCTGAATTCCACTTTCTCCCGATTCTAACGATCCACAGACAGAAGGGAATAGGGCTCCCCCGAAAGCCATTGTGTAATTCGAACCCTGGATACACTTGAGTTTTAATGTCTTCACTCGGATATAACACTACAGTGCTGTTGTGATGTAGGCCTATCTGATAAGTAATGTGCCTGCGTACCCCTCAGAAAGTAGTTGCGCTCCTGCATATGCCTGTGATCATTAATGCACTTAATACAGTAATTTGTGTCTCTGCCATCTAATGAAACACAACACGATGTCTGACAGCAGCTTTGTGTGGAAATACTTCAAAATTTTAAACAATGAAGATGCAAACTGTGCGCCGAGCTGGAGGGATAAAATCCGCTGGACTGATGTTTGCTGCGACATTTCGAGGTGAAAGCCCAAACTTTCAAGAACACTGAATTCATACTTTATCCAAAACACATCTGGGTGAAATACTGCAGCATCCCATGGATTTACCTTCAGGCTGTGACAAAAAGAGTCCTCACTGAAGAAAGACGCCAAAAATCTCCTGAAGAATCCATCCAAAGCCTCACACAAAGTAAGTGAGAACTTGTTAGGGGCCGGGCAGCCTAAGCTGCCAGGACCCTATTGTAATCCTGCATGTTCTTCTTCTTTCTTCTTTCTTTCTTTCTTTCTTTCTTTCTTTCTTTCTTTCTTTCTTTCTTCTTCCGAGGAAATCCTACTTCCCATGCACGAAAAATGACCAAACTTTGCACAAAGGTCCAGTCCATGTCAGATTGCCTCAGCTGCAAAAACAGGCCAATAGTCCTGATGGTGGCGCTACAGCAAGCCTCTAAAGTTCAAAACTTTGAAAATTCATAATAAATCAACCATATGTGCTACAGATTTACAACTTTCACCAAAATGTAGCCCCAATACTGAAGAAACTTTTGTACATTTAAACCTATTGCAAATTATGAAGTCCATCACTCTGTTTTTTTCAAAAACTGTAAAACTTATTAAACCTATCTCCTCCCACAATTTTTGTTCAATTGACACCAAACTTGCTACAGAGGATCTTCAGACTGTCCTACACAAACGATCCACACAGATTTTTGATTTATCAAAAATTGAGCCTACAGTGCATCAAAATGTTTGACTGTAAACAGTATTATAAACATATACTTGCAAATTCTTGCTAAATACATTTTCAATGTTCATGAAAAAAATGACAAAATTTTGGAGTCATGGTAGATGATGTTTGGAAAATATCAGAATTTTATCTCAAAACTGAATTTTTTACAGCATTTTGAATTTCACTCTCATGCGAACAATTGGAGTCAATGCAAAAATGTCATTTTTAAACATCAGTTTTTCACTTTTGGAGCCAATAAATCATTGTTAAAACTAATGACCAACATCTCCATGCTGTCTAGATGCAATTTGTGTATTTTGGGATTTTTGTCTCAATAACTGAATTTTTGACAGCCATTTGAAATCTGCCTTTACATGCTAACAGCTGCTGTCTTGCACACAGGTGACTGGCTTAGTCAATTTGTGAAGCTACAAGTGGTGTTTCCATTTGCCAATTAGCTCAGTGAGATAGAGGATGGTTCTTGGTGTTGAAGGTTGTGAGTTCAAGCCTCAGCTTGTACAACATTTCCATATGAGAAATCTACCCAAACTTTTCACAAAGGTCCAGTCCCATGCCAGATGTCCTCAACTGGAAACACAAGACAATAGTCCTGATGGTGGCGCTACAGCAAACCTCTAAATTTCAAAACTTTGAAAATTCACAACAAATCAACCATATGTGCTACAGCTTTGGAACTTTCACTTTGAAATGTGCTTTTCCATGGCATGGATGGCTGCTGCCTGGCACCTGATCCTTGGCTTAGTCAATTTGTGAAACCACACATGACCTGTCACTTGCCAATTAGCTCAGTGAGATAAAAGACGGACTTCAGTGTCAGAAGTCGTGAGTTTGAGCCTCAGCTAAGGCAGGATGGACTTTCAAATGTGAAAGCCTTATGTTCAGGTATCATGCTATGTGGATTAGAGGACTGCTAAGATTTAAATAATTATGATTCAGGGAGTTTTGGGAAGAGACAAATACTCTTTATCAACACTTTTCCCTGTTATCCCTTGTCTCTTTTCCCTGTTTTATTTGGCTTAGCTATCAGTCAATATGCAGAGTCTCTTGTGCCAGAAATTGTGAGTTCAAGCCTCAACTGATGTAAAATGCACATTAGAATGCCACCTTTTTTTTCATCTTCCTACACTCTGCTTGTTGCTCAGAATTGCCTAATTTTGCCTAAAATTGCCCGGCCCTGACCATTGCTGTGCAGCAGCTATAATTATTTTCTATTGTTTTCTACCAAATGAATAAACAGCTGTGACAATAAACAAGTGTTGACTCTGATTAGTGACTGTTAGCAGCTGTTGGCGTCAGCGGTGAAGCTGCTTTGCACTGTTTCAAACGTCTTGGGCACAGGATCTGAATTACACAGTGGTTTTTAGGGGAGCTTTATTTTGCTCAGCCTCTAAAACATACACATGGAATTATGTGTCAGCGCGGCCAATTTAAGGATGACTGAAATTCATGTTACTGTTAATCAGCGCAAGAAACAAAAAACAAAATTATGAAAATCAGCAGGGGGACACAAGCAGCGTTTTTCTGCCTCTCATACACACACCTTCATGAATAAAGACTAAAACGAACTCAAAGCTTCAACTGTTGTGCGTCAGTTGAAGCTTCTATTGCACATTGTAGGCTTCCAACACCACAGAATCAGCACTATTTCAAGAAAAGGTTGCTATTTTTGTGCATCTATTTATTTCTTTAGTATTAATATAAAGAAGAGGATCAGGCAGAGAAGAGGGGGTGCAGAAGAGGAAGAGGAGGAGGACGATTGCGATTGTGTTTTGGCCTCTATATCATCATAATCTGATCTTTGTGAATGTAAACTAATGTGGAGAGTTCTTAAATCAAATGAACTCACATTTGTTTTTACATAGGAGGACTTCATAAAGTGTCACAGGAACATAGAAGTTTTTTTGCTGCGTGCATCTCTCTCACACTCTCTCCTCATTGACTGTACCTTCACTTCCCTGTCGTTTCCCTTCTGTCTGTGGATTGTTATAATCAGGAGAAAATGGATTTCAGACCTAAAGTTCAATTTGCAACAATGAAAAGCAAACAGGAACCTAAGTAACATGTTCTGTCTCAGCTCTGCTCCGTGTCAGAACCACAGACAGCACATCGCTCAGGGTGGCGCACAGCGTGGTGTTATTTAGTGAAGATACATGTACTGTGCGAATAAACACACAACATTGCCACATTTTCACTATTATTATTTACTTCAGGACCATCATGTTTTAGAGCTCCTCTCAAATGTCCCAGATTAGTCTTTCAGGGGAGCTCATGTCCTTTTCAAGTGAGCTGAGCTCACATTAACTCCCCCGTACTTTGAACCATGCTTCATACATACATACAGATGAAAAAACCCTCTGCAGCAGGTAGAGGTGTGTAGAGGTGAGCGCGACCACTGAGCAGAACAGTACTGTAGGTATTGCTGCTCTCACATACTATAAACAGCTGTGACAATAAACAAGTGTTGACACTGATTAGTGACTGTTAGCAGCTGTTAGCATCAGCAGTGAAGCTGCTTTTCACTGTTTCAAACGTCTTGATCAGAAACACAGCAGCAGAGCTCAACAACCTGGAAACCTCTCACACACTCACACACTTTTTACACTGATGACTGAGTCAAACGGTGAGACACAAACAGTCCGAAAACACGAGTCACTACAGAAGAAAAGACACAAATCACACATGAAGAACTGACGGTTAAAAACACACATTTACCTTTTTGATGGAGCGAGTAAACAGTCTGCATCACCACGAGGCCGAAAGTGAAAGTTAAAAAACCGGAAAGAGAAGAGAGAAGTTCATTTGATGATGTGGTAGTTCTGTGCTACAAGAACCACATCCTCCCTTCGTGTTTTATTACTTTCAGCTGCACCCAGATTAACACTGACCCAGAACAGATCCAGAACTGACTGAGAACTGAACCAAGAACTGAGGATAAAGTTTGTCCCTTTTTAAAGAACATTTCATGTCACAGGACGGAAGAACATTTCAGACAGTTTATTCAGAAGTTGAACTGGATAGAAAATATTTCATATGGTTTTATTAAAAATGCCATAGAACTGAAATACATGATAATGTTTCTTGTTTCTACTGTCAAACTACTTAATTGCACTTAAATAAGTTTTTCCTTTGTTTATTGAAATAGGAACGCTGCCTCAGGTTTTAATAAAATTGAAGTGACTGGTGGCTCCCAGCTGATCACCTGCAAGATGGTACAGATGATACAACTGATGCTGTTTTAGCAATAATTCTAGTATTTCTCACCTCAGTTGAGAGGTTGTGGGGACATAAAATATGGATCAATAAAAACATCATGGAAAACATGTCACATTTAATCAGATGTCATTCACCAACAGAGAGCAGAGAACAGCAGAGAAACCACAGATCAGCTGAGCCACACATGTCCACAGAGCTGAAGTAGAAACAGTCTGTTAACAGGAGTCACTACAACTGTGACATGAAAAACTGACATTAAAAACTCTTTTGTGCATCAGTCAATCTTAAAATGAAACATGGAGCTCAATCCCAGATTTCATATAAAAACATGATTTGCTGCTTTCCTTTGAATGATTGTAATAATTGTGGTGTATTTTCTAATAATGTTGAGGTTTAGACTGTTGGTTGGACAAAAACATTGTGAAGGTGTCACTTTGAGCTCTGACTCTTTGTGACCACATTTCTCAATATTTTCACAACTTTTACAAACCAAACAATCAACTGATGAATCCAGAAAATAGTTCAAAACAAACAGCAGCCAAAACAAAACCTTCTTGTTGGAGGTAATAAAATTTTCACCCTCACTGATAATCACATGTTGTTTTGCACAATATAGAATTCTCAAAGTCTTTCCAAAATGTGACACAATATGTCAACTGAAAAGATGAGTTATAGTTTCTGCTTCACTCTTAATTTCAGTAGTTTTTATACAAATCCAGGAACCTCATGATGCTTTTTATATCTTTTCATTCATTCTAATAAATCATTGGGTCTGGATTTGACGTCACACAGCATCCAAACTGGATCTGATGACGTCACTCAAACACTAAAACCATCAAAGTGTTTCAGTTCAAAACTGTAGTTTCTCTGTCGTCTTAAACATGAACTGAAGTCAACTGTTGATGTGATGATTTGATCTGCAGTTACATTTATTCTCTCACTTTCTTTATAAAACACAACATGATGACAACTCAAACAGGAAATGTGTTCTTATTCATGTCAAAATAAAAGTCTTCTCTTCCAGATTTTCTCCACATTAAAGACAGAAAACAAAGTTGAACCAAAACAAAGTCAGCTGACCTGAACTGACAAATCAAACCTGAAGTTCCTGAAACATGTTTGGAAACAGTGAAATGAAACAGAAGCTTCACTTTTTGTTGTAAATGTTTGATGATTTTCATGTGAAGTGTATAAAATATAACTAACATCCATCACAACACACTGCTGACACACCGGATCAGACTGTGCTTCATCTACTGAAATGATCTGATTCTGTGCATCTTATTTTAGGGTGGAATTTCCCTTTAACATATTGATCCACTGTGAACAAACAACAGAGAAACAGCAGGACAGTCCACATACACTGCTACTCTGTGAGAGACAGAGGAGGAGGAGGAGGAGGAGGAGGAGGAGGAGGAGGAGGAGAGGTCTGTTAATCTCTTATTGTGTCTGACAGAGTAACCTGTAACATCAGAGCAACTCAGACTCCAGGACTGTTTATTTATGATATATAAACTCTTCCTCTCCACTCGACCTCCCAGTAACAGCGACCAGTCAGACCATTTCTACACAGCAGTTGTTCCCAGTACTCAAACCTCTCTGGATGATCAGGATATGGCTGCTCCTCCTTCACATATGTCACCTTCCTGTTGTTGTCAGACAGTTTGAGGTCTGTGTTTACTGTGTTTGTGTCGACTGTGAGTTCACAGGCATCTGATGGAGAGAACGAGACACAACACAGCAGCAGTTTATCATCTAACACACCTGATGGGTTTATTTGTTGCTTCATTAACAGACTGACTGTTAATTAGATCAAAACCTCTCATCTTTCTGGATCTTCTTTCAAACTGACACTTGAATGCAGATACAGAAGCTTTTGGTTTAAACTACTTGAACATGAGCTGCCTTGTTTTCATCAATCACAGTGAACACACACTTACACTTCCTCAGACCAGGTTTCAGCCACTGCTCTCCACCATGATCCACCCTGGAGGAAGAAACAAAGTCAGAATGAACCTTCAGAAGCTTCCTCATCAATGATCTTCATAAACCTTCACTCAGATCCACCATGAAGACAAAACAGCTGCATTTATAAAACACATTTCAGACACAGACTCACTTCAACTTTACATCAAATACTCTGTGTTGGGGCAGTGGTGACCTGAAGGTTTGAGAAACAAGCTTGTGGCCTGGAGGTCGTCAGCAGGACAAATCTGGGTGGAGAAATTGAAAGAGCACATACATGAACAACTTAAAATGTTTGTCATTGACCATAAATTCATTTGTAAAGTGTGAGAATAGCACCAAGGAAAGAACACATCCTTGTGGGCAGCCAGTGCTCACAGTGAGCACATCTGACATATTCCCCGACACAAACCCTCTGTGGGCAGCAAGAGAGAAAATTCCCGATCCAAAGCAATAAGGAAGAGTTAATATTAAGACCAGTGAGTCTTTTCAGAAGGATGTGTGTCTTCACTGAATTAAAAGCAGAGCTGAAATCTACGAATAAAACCCTGGCGTATCCTTTGGGATGCATAAGGAGTTTTGTGACTTTATTAAGCAGCATCAGCACAGCATCGTCTGTGCCTCTGTCCCTCTTATATAAGAACTGTAATGGGTCTAACATAGTGGCCACAGTGGTGGTCAAATGACTGGCTAAAACCTGCTCCATGGTTTTACATAGTATGGAGGTTAATGCAATGTGATGAAAATCATTTGGCTTGTTTGCACCTGGCTTTTTAGGGATGGGTCTGATTACTGAGAATTTCCACAATTTTGGCACTGTGTGTGTGTCTATTATGAACTGAAACAGCCAAGTGAAAACTCCTTTTAGTTGAGGGACACCGTCTTTTAGAAGGTGAGCTTTAAGACCATCTGGGCCAGTGGTTTTATTCAGCTTCAGCTTAAAAAGACTTGTGGCAACATTCACCCTCATTGATAACTATAGATGTCTCTGCAGGGAGATTTTTGCAGCTCTCATCACATTCAGTTCTGTCATCCGCAGTATTAAATCTACAGTCAAATTTGTTCAAGTCGTTAATAAAAGTTTGACTGTTACATCTAAGAAAATCACCTTTATACTTGACTATTTGACACTCTGATGTGTTCAGGAACCTTAGGAACTCTAAATATATGTCTGAAGTTCAGTAGATTTTATTACTTTGTCACATTAAAATCACCGGACAGGATGTCTGCACTGGACTATCTAAATAAAGTGACTCAAAATAAAGACTCAGAAAACACAGAATCACAGTTAAATAAAGAAAAAAAACACACAGAGTTACGTCTACAATTTCTTCACCAAATAAACACCAAACACTGTTGATTATTGTAGTGAGAGCAGCTGTAGGGCAGATGTGGAGATACAGCTGTAGTGGCATCTCTTGACCACTAGATGTCAGTAAAACACAGTGGACTGTTAATGTGCTGTGACAGATGGGGAGAAGTGACATGATGAACTAGTGGTCGGCTGATAACAAACTGTTAGGAATATAAACTGGGGCTCTTATTTTGAAGAATAGTTTGCAGGCGCTTGTCAGTGTTAGAAAGTGAAATACTACAGGGGAGTATCACACCTGAGAGTGAAGTCTTACGCAGTATATCACAGAAATTCACAGGTTTGCGCTCCATGGGACCAACTGGACTGTTTGAATTTAGCCTGATCTAGGGTCTTTTGAGCATTTAAGGTTTTTGTCAGCACTGGTTGGACATTTGGTCACAATGTCCACAATGTTCAGGATTTTATTGTACTAGTTGAACAAAAATTCTCAACAGTCACTTCTTTCTTTTTTTTTTTTTTAGCAATTTGTGACACATTTGTCCAACTAGTTCCAAAAGAAGTCTTATTAGTGACACCAGGCCATGTCCCGGGCCACACTAGAGGGCGCTTTATCTTTTTTTTTTTCCACTGAAGGACACAATAAAGGGGGCTTTATCATGTTTTCTCCACTGGAAGGACACTCTAGAGGGAGCTTTTTCATGTTTTGTGCACGGAAGGACGCACCGGAAGGGTGCACTGTAAGAGCACTCTAGAAGGCACTTTATCACATTTTGTCCATTTGGAGGACAATCTAAAGGGCGCTTCATGCCTCCACAACTGTCAGACGCAACCTGCAGAGATTTGCAAAGTCGTGCAAAACATGAACATGACCTTTACATACGTTGAAACACGATTTCAAACTGAAGCAGTTGTTGATCACTTGCTGCCCCTAGTGGCCGGTTAAGAAGAGCGTGAAGTCAGCTGTCAGTGGTCATGTAAAACAGAACAGATAAAAATTAGAATTACTGCCTCACAGCTGTTTGTCTCCACCAACCAGTCAAGTTACAGTTTACATCCATGTCTGTCCAGACTCATATAATGTCTGTGGTACAGACTTTAAAGGAATTTAATATGGAACTTACAACTATATCGATCTGTAACTTGGAAGGAATTTAATAAAACTGTTTTTTTCACTATACACTATACATGTGTGATTCCAGTAAATAATTTAGAAACATGCTGTCTTCACTTAGAGACTATTTTTACAGAGGAGGATGGAGGACTGATAGAGAGCTGAACATGATGATGTCACAGTGAAGTTGATCTTTGACCTTTTGGATATAAAATGTCATCACCTCATCATTTTATCCTGTTTGATATTTGTGTGCAATTTTGTCATAATTAGTGTATGAACTCTTGAATACTGGCCAAAAATGTGTTTAATGAAGTCACAGTGACCTTGACCTTTGACCTCTGACCACCAAAATCTAATCACTTCATCCTTGAGTCCAAGTGAACATTTGTGTAAAGTTTGAATAAATTTCCTCAACGTGTTCTTCAGATATCATGTTCACAAGAACTGGATGACCTGAAAACACAGTGCATGTGACCATAAAAACGCACACACCACACATGCACACACACGCACACACACACACACCACCACACACACACACACACACACACACACACACACACACACACACACACACACAGAAGCAATCACATGATCCCCTGGTGGGAATAATAATTAGTGCACATAAATGTTTTCTTATATCAAAAAACAAGTACAGAAAAAATTATCTAAACTGCAAAATAGAGTAATAATGAAAATATTGTATATACAACATGGGTGTGTTTTCACTGGGTGGAAAATTCAACTTTATCTTGTCTCAACATCTAATTTAAAGAAACATTTACAGAAAAGACCAAATGCTAACATTAGCTAGACCAAACGCTAATGCAGTAGGCTAGTTCCCAACTTTTTTTACTTGGAGCCCCCCTGTAACTTGTATCTTCAAAAAGCTGAAAAAATTATCTTTTTAAACAATTTGGTTTACAGACTTTTGTATGTATTTTGATTTTAGCTACATGTGCAAATCTGATTTTGACAACCTCAAAAGCACACAAAGCCTCGAGGACCCCTCTGATTTTTGGCGCCCCTGATGTGCTAACATTAGCCACACAGACCAAATGCTAACATTAGCTTCACAGAACAACCACTAACATTATACACACAGAGGAACCACTAACATTAGCGGTAATCAAAAAATAACCACAAGTAATCAATTTACATTATATTTTTTATATTGTGATACTTAGATTATGTCACTGAGTAAATATTTTAACAGGTAATTATATCAGAACACATTTGTAAAGTTTAATCCTCCCCACCCTGAGTCTAAAGAAGGTCAAAACGATGACCAGTTTCACAATAAACCGAAATAAAACAAGTATTGACCTACCATTTTAATAATTATCTTTAAAACTGTTTTTGCACCTCACTGCAATTTGAAGATCTCACAATAAATACCGTCCAGCATCATTTTCACCAAATATAATATTCCATTTCTGTCAATAGATCCTCCTAAATAATACCAACTTCAGCCTTTAATATGCCTACATCCCTCATTAAAATTTATAATAAAGTCTTGTCCTTAGTGAAAATATATTTATTGTATTATTAATTAGTGCACATATGTTTTTTATATCAAAAGATGACGAATGTATTTTAAATTATCTGAGTTATGAAGGAGAATGTCATTTATTAATATTGTAAGAGGCCTACGGTATTATTACTGACAAATAACATTATTATTCTTATTATTACTAATATTATTATATTTTAATGGCACGTGACTCTGCAGTCCTTCGGGTCTGACGTCACCCGCCCCCCTCCTCCTCCTCCTCTTCCTCCTCTTCCTCAGTCCGCTCCGCTCTGCCTGCGCTCACTGAATCCAACATGGAGTAAGGAGGAGATGGGGCTCGTCCGGGGCCATCCTCACCGACACCAGCGCACCATTTTCGGTCACCGCATTCCAGCCCGGGCCGGCGGGGGAGGAGGTAGAGGAGGCAGAAGAAGAAGAAGAAGAAGAAGAAGAGGAGGAGGAGGAAGAAAAGGCGTAGGAGGAGGAGGTGGTGGTGGAGGAGGAAGAGGAGACCAGATGCGCCTCTTCTGATGCGCTCCAGCAATTGAGGACTGGGAGGGGAAGAAGAAGAGGAGGAAGAGGAGGAGGTGGTGGTGGTGGAGGAGGAGGAGGAGGAGGACACAGAACACATAACGCACATCGGGATTCAAGAGCCGAGCGGGGAGCGGGAGAGAACCGCCGCTTCTGCCGCGTCTGCCGCTGAAGGGCGAGGAAACATGAAGACACCGCACTGTGCAGCCGCGGCGGGAGCTGATTATTACCGGAGGTGAAACGGAAAAAAAATGAGCGAGGACACGCGCCCAGACGAGTGAGTACTCCCCCACCCCTGTACCCCATAATAATTACCCCCCCAATCATTATTATTCTGTGATAATGATGACTGGCTGCTTATTGGCGCGCCGCCGCTCAGCTCTGTGCATTGATCACATGGATACAGATCTGTGCTCATATGTTGTTATGAGCTCGAGTGATGAGGGGGTGCAGGGGCCCTCCTCCTCCTCCTCCTCCTCCTCCTTCTCATGGAGAGGTTGGTTGAGGTCGGACAGATTTCACAGTCAGGAGAAACGTGTGCAGCCTCCTGCAGATGTGAGAGGAGAGGATGGATGGGGGGATGCAGTTTACATCATGACAGACAGGCAGACAGACTGAGGGGCTTCTTCTTTATGTCCCATGTTTGCATGTTGTCCTTCATTCATAAAAACAGATCGGGGACATGTTCCTCCATCAGGAGCAGCCTTCCTGAGGCCACTGTGTGTTGTGACTCATCATCAGGGTGTCTACAGGTTGTGACCAGTTCAACCAGGGGGAGAATATTCCTTCTGTGTGATGAGGCTGGAAAAATCAAATTATTCAAAATGAAAAAATGCTACAGGAGACGATAAAAAGTTTGAGAATCAGAATCAAGTTTATTGCCAAGTTTAAGGAATTAAGGAGAAAAAAACAAGTATAGAGAAAAGGAATATAAAATATAATATACCATGTAGTATATATAACAGGTTTCACATTAAAATGTAATAAAATTCCCAACAATTAGTATTACCATTTCAAATATTAATTATTGTTAAAACCGTGTTTGATTACCATGATTTGAAAAACCAGCATCAACCAGTCTGCAGACGCGAGCGCAGCAGCAACATGGGTTTGTTACGCATCAATGAACTCGGCGCGAACAGAAAACTTCCACTTCAACATGTCGTGAACACAACACGAGGGGAGGCGTTCAAATGTTCTCATCTCATGAACATGGTGGAAACGAGCCCATATGATCAGAACTGCTTCCACAGCAATGGTCTGTTCTACATAGCAGCGGTCTGTTATACTGAAATAACAGACCTTTGAATGCTGTATTTGACCAAGTCATGTAATAAGTAAGGGATAATGTACAGTGAGCAGGTCATTATTATGAAATAACTCCTGACAGGATGATGCAGGACCCCGATGCGAAGTGGAGGGGTCTTCAGTCATCCCGACAATTGACAAACCTTGAGTTCTTTCCAGTACGGGTGAAAAAGGTATTAAGCTTTTAACTGGTCAGATTTGTGGAAAAGTTGTCGTGATTGGACAAAATTGCAAAGTTGTGCAGAACTCATGTATATTGGTTAGATTTGTGTGAATTGTTGCGATGACAACATTGCAACTTCCTGGAAGGGCTTGAATAAAAATCAAAAGCTGTGATGCATCAAGATGCACCGATAATTATTTTATAAAAACATCAAAACCCTTTGACTCAGAATCAGATCAAATCTTGAGGTACCAAGAGATTACCAGCTTTAATATATTTAATAATATATAAAGAGTAACTGATCCATTAGTTTGGTGGTTTACCAAACGGTGAATAACTCACAGTGGGTTGTTCTGACACTAATACCTGTAACAAAAATGCCTTCAAGGGAGCCTAAAATGCTGGTTCAGGTATCAGCAAGTACTCCAGTCAGTGCACCCATCGTATCATGTAATTTTTAAGCCCTGAAACACAACTTTCCGTACGCCAAATTTCTTTAACCTGAGTGAGGCAATACAACAACAAGACCGATCATATGCCATCCATAATAATAATGATAATAATAATAATTATGGTGATTTTTTGCACAGCGATATACAATTTTAACTCTAGAAAGTTATTAAGATTTTAGAATGATTTTGTAACAGTTGTCAACATGAATAAGGAGGTTTTATTTACAGTACTGTTGTCTGATCTGAATGTAGCTCTAATCTTCTCATAACCACCTCAACATGCTTCAAATGAAGTGCCGGTCCATTCGTCAAACAGCATCTGAACTCCCCTCTGTGGCCGGCCGCAAATTCTCAGATCTTGAAATAGGGGCAGGCATCCAACAATTTTCGTTACTATCCATAATTGACAATTTTACAATCAGTCTTTTGTTACACAGTGATTGGTCAGGTGTGTAGAGGTGTGAATATTGAGCAAGACTTGACTCTCTCTCTTAAAGGAGCTTTAGAAGAATTTTACTCTAAAATTAAAAATTAACTAAACTGAGATGTAAAAGTTTTGATGTCATGTATTGTATTTCAGAGATAGCTAGTGAAGTTAGCATGCTAATCAGCTAGTCCTGTCTCATCCTGTCTCGTTATGCCACTCTGTACCTCAAGAGGTGATAGTGAGTCGCTGTGGCGTCCAATCTGCACTGGTGGTATGGATTTTGTCTGACTGCAGCTACAAAGCAACATATTCTTGTGGGATGGTGGTTTACCACAACTGCCTTAATAATTACGTTAGCGTTGTACCTTAACAGCGTCGACTTGGTGCACTTGTATCCCTTTCGGAAGCTTTGTAATCCAGCCTTGAACTACAATGTCTTCTTTGAGATGTGTTAAAATAAATCCATAATGCGCTTATTTATCCATTTTTCCGTGTTGAAACAGTTGTTGTTGTTAGCATGTTGTTAGCCGCCCAGTGTCAATCCCAGGATGCCTTGCGTTGAGTCTGTCAACCGGTCAGAGGCTGTGTTTCTGATTTGTGTGTGTCAGTGCTGATCCTTAGGTGTATTAATGGATCAGCGCGCTGATATCAACATGAGATTGACCCTTCAAAATGAAATTTGTGGTGATGATGGTAATGAGCATCACATTGCGGTAATGTCATTATCATCACAGCTCAATTTCTTGCTGGGTTTGGGAGGGCTGACCCCCCCACTCAAGCCACCAGAGGTCTCGCTTGTCTTCTGCTTCACGTCTCTCATGTCCCTGTTTGAACCTGCAGTTTCTTTCCGGACTCTTAGTCGGAGCAGCTGTGAATCACCTTGGTACTATATTCCCTGTCGTCAAACTGGCCTCCGTCTGTCTCTGAGACGGGGTCCTACCACGGTAGGACTACAACTAGGTATGATTCATTGACATCTGGGCAACATGAGATCGCCCCATATGCAAAGCCAAAACATCTGGATCGCCCCCTAGTGGCTGGCTGCAGTATAGGTCATAAACCCTGTCCCGTAGATGTTAGTAAATGGAAAATGAGCCAAACTAAAAACTCAGTCACATCAAATAATTTTTTCCCAAAGATGATTTCTGTTATTCGAGGTAGTTCTTATCAAGCTGATGTTTGTTTAAGTGTTCATTTCTCTCATCAGTGGGGTTTTGATTAGTTATTTCATGGTATTAAAAGGGGGGTTCACGTGACCATTGACAGTCGGCTTGCTCCTGATCACAACTCCAGATTGTACAGTGGGAGGCAGTGGAGACGTGTCGTCCATTTTTAATTATGTCAATGGTTTGATTGTAGCGGTCAGGCGAGCAGATGTGGCAGCAGGCTGCAGCAACAGTGAGCAGTACCCTGACACCTTAAGTACATCATAATGATGATCATGATGGATATATGTTGGCTGAGAAGAATACATCATATATTTATTGTCTGACAGGCTTCACTTCATATTCTTTGTCATTTTCAAGCACCCAGGTTCTGGTAGTTGGTTGTAACAAAGTACCAAAAGCTGCAGAGTTTGAATAAACTGCTCAGAACATGCTGGCTTTGAATGCACCCTCAATCCTCAGCCAATCAACTTCTCTGTCCTGGGCGGAGAGCCTCGGCAGCAGGTAACCTGATGAAGCTGGGTACCTTTTCTTTACAGTGCCTCATGCTGTGCACACCCCTGCAGGTAAACACATGACTCATACGCCCACGTACAGCCAGATAATAGGCTCAACTTGTGAAATGTTTACCCACAGTGCACCAGAGAGAAGCAGGTAGCAGGCTGTTCTATAGGACAAAGGTGTCACTGTTATCAAATGTCCTCTCCTCTAGTTTCTACCTTAAGTTGATTTTTTTTTTGTGACTTTTTTTTGCCCTGGGTATCTCCTCTCAGGCTAATCCACTGATTGGTCGAACTTGTTGTTGTGTTTATCAAATCCTTTTTCATGATGTGGTGGACAAACCATATAAATGGTATTTTCTTAAGACATATCTGCATTTCTGTACTATGACTTGTTATTTTTGTCGTGTCTGCAGATAAGTTTTTATCTTAAAGAAGCTAATCGGCTCACAGGATTAGTGTAACGTACGTGTAACAGGATTATGTAATCTGGATGCAAAGAATGGTAAAAAATAGTTAAAGATTAAAAAAGACACATTTACAGACACATAATCAGATACATTTAGTAAAAATGGGGATTATTAGCAGAAGTACAATTTCAAAATAAAGAACGACATAGCTGCCAATTCATTATCATGGCCTGTAGTGAGAAAATGCTTTACTGGGTGGAAATTTTACCATTTTTTGTCTTTAAATCAATCAGTCAATCAATAAATTGCGCACAAAAAAGGAAGGAACAGCTGGACAAACTAATAAACCTAACAGTAAACATAAAACATTCAGAGCTGCAATGATTAATGTATTATTAATCAACTTCTAAAATTAATTTGCATGAATTTGAAAATCTATAAATCATTTTGAGTCATTTTTAGTTTTAAAAAAAAAAACAGATTTTTTTTTCACCAAATTCTCTGATTTCAGCTTCTTAAATGTGAATATTTTCTGGTTTCTTTCCTCCTCTCTGACAGTAAACTGAAGATCTTTGAGTTGTGGACAAAACAAGACATTTGAGGACGTCATCTTGGACTTTCATCAACATTTTTCACTATTGTCAGACATGTTATGGACCAAATAACTAATTGATTAACTGAGAAAATAAAAGACTGATTAATCAATGAAATAATTGTTAGTTGCAGCACTAAAAACACTATATTAGGCAAAGTAATGAAGTTACACTACTTTAATATTGTGATACTTCACTTATGTTACTGGCTACAGTTTTAAACAGGTAATTAGTAACTATACCGGACTATATTTTTAAAGTAACCCTCCCAACACTAAGTATAACTAAACCTCGATTCTTGCTTTAGGAGCACGAGTTGCACTGGGCCTCTAAACCTCCTCCTCCTCCTAGCGGTCCAGAGCTCCTGTGCTCGCTGTGTAAACACCAACACTCCTACAGTGCAAGCCCCAAGTCCAGGCAGACCCAAGTCAGCTAACAGGACCCCTAGCTGTACAGCTAACTGAGCTAACTAGCTAACATTAGCTACAGTTGGTGATATGCTGCCTGGTATTTGTTTTGAGCATGAACTTGGCACTGACATTTTGTACCTTTAAGCTCAATTTGTATACCTGTTGGGGTCGTTTTACAGTGTACTGTCACTTAAAAAGTTCACAACTGTTTCTGTCAAATCTTGATTTGTAAATTAGCTAAAGTTGTCAAGGAAATGATGGGGAGTAATAAGTACATTTCATATCTCAATTCTCAAATCTATCTCAAATTTGTACAGTACAGTACTATTAAGTTTTCATAACTTAAAGAATTACAGTAAAATAGAGTTATCCATCATATTTTTTTTTGTTGTTGTCCCTAGGCAGAGAAACGTTGGAGCTGGTTCACTCATCACTGAGTGAACCAGTGAAGACCACAGCCTGTGTGTTTGTTTAGAAAGTGACCAATCACATTTTGACTGACAGTGGGTGGGACTAAAAATTGTCACCTTGCTGCCTTCTTGAATGCTGGCGCTGTCTTGCGATGTTGCTAAGTGGCTAGCTTGACAGCGCTGCCTTTTTCAAGGCCAATGATAAAAAGAAACTCAGAATGATTCATATAAGCCCTTACAGCTCAATTATCAAACTTGCACCGATTGACCAGCCAGAGACCGGAACTGGCCGGTGCACGCGCCAGTATCCGATTATGTACCTGTCATATTCGCACACATACTCTGCACGATGGTCCGTCATGCGCGCAGCACACACTGGCTGTAATGTCACACCCACCACAGTGCTGATCATAGCAGCACACACTCAGACACATGCTCGCATGAAGTCAGTGTCAGCGACAGACTCCAAGAACAGGATAAAGAGAAAACAGATAGTCTACACCGAGACAGAACAGCTACGGTGTCCAAACACAGTAAACTTTTTAGCTCTTCATGCTAATGTTAGCCAGCAGCAGACTGCTGTTCACAGACTGACAGTTAAAATCTGTTCTGAAGAATAAACAACCTGTGTTGATGCGTCTCCGTCAAACAATTACTCATCCAGACTCGTTAAACTTCCTCTGTTTTTCTCACGGCAAAGTTTTACTACAGCAAACTGTTGCACTGCGTCTGCCTCCAGTTTGTTTACATCGGCTTCTACACAAGATCACGTTTCCTCTAGTACATAATATTAATTTAATCCTATAATAAGGCCTGATTGTAATCTGGAGCACTTTTGGAGAAAATATGTAAATTATTTAATAATCAGCGTTTTATTATGAACATCCAATTTAGTTTTACAAGAAAAGTTGCAAATATGTTTGCGAATGCTGTCAATTATATTTCTTAGAAAGACTGAAAATCGTAATTGGCCAAAATTGGAATCGGTGCATCTCTATTAATAATATATTCCAAATGGATAGTAACAGAATGAATGACTATTTTCTACTGTTCAATACAAGTTTAAGTTCAGAAAACTTTAGTAAAATGTTACTTATTCTGCTGTCATTGTGTGGTGTCTGCTGCCCTCTACTGGGGTTGACATGTGACTGCTGCACACTACAGACACCTGCTGTTGTTCTGCTGCCTATTCCAGCAAAATCTTTACTTCTTTTGCTCCTTTTTTTTGGTGTGTCTGTTTTTTTGTTTTGTCTGAACTGAAGTCCCAGCTCTAACAGTCACAGTTTTCCACTGAGTATATGACTGTCTGTATGTTGTGAATACAGTGAAATTTGGGCTGCATGAAGTCCTTGAAATGAGATTACAAGTCTGAGAACACTGAAGAAAACACAGAAGCTCTGTAGCTTCACCAGCAGTCTGCAGTGGGAGGTGATCTGATAGCTGTCAGTAGTTTTACTGTTTTTGGTGGAGGATTCTTGGTTTTCATTGGACGGCGAGCGACTCAAACTCTCTGCTCCTCTCCAGAGGTGTTTTTGTGGGGGTGTTTTCTATCGATCGGGCAAACCGATGCCCCCGAACCAGCCAACAGAGAGCTGTCGATAAAGCCAGAGGGAGGGGAGGGGGTTGAAAATGACATTGAGGAAAGGTCAGCAGGCAGCAGTGTCCCTGGTACTCGGGCCCCACCCACACAGGACAACATCGATTTTATATCAGTGCTGACCTCCATCTGAGCTGCTGGTGCCCAGTGACTCCAGCTGAGGCGGCTCTGGTGGTCGTAGATGTGGAGATGGAGAGCAGATTTTCATGTTGGGTTCAGGGAAAATATGTAAAATCATCTCATCTTCTCTCAGCTGTGATTAAAAACAAATAAGTTCTGTCAATGACAGAGTTCCCTCTTCTCGAGTTCTCTCTGATGACACCAGTGGAACATGCTTTTACAGCAAGTTTGGAGATATCAGCTGTAGGGATGTCTGCCTTCTCTCCAAGATAATGGAAGTAGATGGCACTAGTCCTGTGGTGCTCAAAGTGCTAAAAAAATACATTTGAAAAATTTAAAACCAGTGTCTCTTTCCAAAAATCTTGACCCGGGACCCAAGATAGTCCACAGACCTTGATGTGAGATGTAGGAACTACTTTCTGTCTGCAGTAGAATCTACTTTAAAATCTACCAGAACTACTTTCTAAAACTGGATAAAAAGCACTACAGGTAAGAAGAAAAATATATATTTCTGATTTTGGGGGTGAGCAGTCCTCTTAAATCATGTTAAATCGAAGAACGCAACATATTTCTAAATCAGATTCAACTTTGTGAGACGTAAAAATTAAAATCAAATGAGCACAGATTTAACTGGTGGAGCTGATGACATGAAAGCAACCGGACAGACAGGATTAGTTGAACTGCAGGCAGATGTTGAATCTGTGAAAATCAGGTTTTCTTTTTCTTGCCCTCTGCCACCTTCCTCCTCTTTACGTCCTCCTCATCGTCTTCGTCAGAGGACCTTATGTAGCGCAGAGTCCAAGGTGCATGGCACATGGACGCTTAAGATGTGTCCAACTCCACTTGGTATTTTATGGCACATGGCCTGGGCACAAAGTAAGGTGCAAAGAGGTTGTATTTAGTCTCATAGGTGTTTTGGATGTAACATGAATGAAACCAATCAGATTGATCATCTCCATTCCCTTTAAGAGGCAGGTGAAGATAGAGCCCAGAGACTTTGTAGAATCGCTTCAGGCCCTCTGTTGAGGTTGGTTGACGGTCTCGCTTATCAAGGTGTACGTCACCTTGAAGCACTTGTCATGAAACATGGACTTGAAACACTCATTGATCTTGATTTTGTATTCTCTCTCAGGCATTTCCCAGAACTCTGTTTGCTCTGTTTTATACGACCACTGACAGCTGACTTCTCACTCTTCTTAACCGGCCACGAGGGGCCACACGTGATCAACAACTGCTTCAGTTAGAAATCCAGTTTCAGCTCAGAACGTTTGTGGAGGTCATGTTAATGTTGAAGGAAATTCATATTATATTTATCTCTGCAGGTTGAATCTGGTAGTTGTGGTGGCATTGCAGTAGGTGCTTCACCATCTGTTTGCTGGCGGGGGGGGTCTGCACTCTACTGAGTGACTTCTTCTGTTAGCACCTTTTTGGTGTTTTACATGTCAAACTGGAGACTTTTTTAAAATACGTTTGTTACATATAAACAATATTTCAACAGCATTTAAATGTCTACAATTCAATATAAATATCAGGTCAAGGAGAGTCTAAAAACTTTCTTTTCAATAAATTATTTTAGCCTCCCGCTCAGTCTCTGGGAATTTACCACCAGCCTCTGATCCCACCTTCACCTGGGACGGCGGGTGTTGAAGTTTTGTGTCACTGTCACAGCGGGGAGCGATGACCAGTGTCCAACCGGCAACGTGACCCGGCTAATGGAAGATGGATTTCCTTTAGGGTCGACTCGGCTGTGCCGCACGGCCGCAGATCAACTTCACCGCCGCTCATGTTTCACACATCCGGTGACCAAAAAACTCTAAAACATGAAAACGCCACCCAGCTAAAGTTCAGCAAGGGTGTCACTGCTGCGTTTTAGTCAAGTCTGTGAAAGTACAGTGGCTGTCTTTGTGATGGGCGAGCGAGGGAGGGAAGTCATTGAGAAGTTTGGCAGAGAGCGAGCCAAACACCATCTGCTGCAGCTCTCTGCTGATCCAGACAGACCTCCAACAAACTACATCTTCTACACTGATGGTGATGATGTCATGAGCTCTCATGAGATACGTTTCAAAGCTAGAAGTCGAGGGTAGAGTAACAAACGCAATCAGATGATCAATTGTGTTTTCTCGTCTGAAATCAGAATGACTCGTAGCCGCTAACTAGCTAAGTTAGCTTTTCACGGAGCAGCTCTGTTGTGAAGAGCGCAGGAAGACGCTGTAGTAACGTTACGAAATCAGGGACTTTTTCTTTTCTGTGGCAGCAAAACAACACACAGCCTTTTAGTAACTATTATAGTGAGATCTGAGCTGATATACACACTTTATGTCTCACTGAAGTAAAGTAACTGCCCCTCAGCAGTGAAACTCCAATATGACGATAAGGTCATCAACCATATCGCCCGTTAATTCATACTCAAATATTAAGAATGTAATTGATGTATTGCCTGGCCCTACTAAATTCCTATATGCATCTATCTGAAGAAATAAGTATTTTCCCCTCATGTTGCACCCTTGGTTAACAAAGCAAAGTATCTCTGTGTATAAATGGCCACCAAAATTGAAGGCTTTAAAATGTTAACATGCAGTGTTATTCAAGGCAGCTTTATCATAATATTTGTGCCAGAAAAGTTGCACAAGCTAATTGGTCCTTTGTCAATACAAGTGTTCTCTTGCATATTATCTTGAGAGCATCTAAATAATAATTCTACTGTTAAAATTAGGAGTTGTGTGCAAGTTGTGTGTTTACCTGTCTCGAGGAAAAGTTTAAGAAGCAGCAATTTAAGAGAGAAAGAAAAAAGGTCTGGGACAGTTGTCCCAAAAAGTAGAATTCGGGACAGTTGCAGGAGAGGGAAAGTTAATTTGGGGCTCTGGGTGTTGATAACACAGTGTTCCTGTGGGAGCATTATGTGTAGTTATGTGTGTGTGTGTGTTTGTCTTTCATGATGATGGAGCAAACAGACCACCAGAGGCTGTTATCTGCATCTCTGGTCAGCTCCCACAGATGTGTGCGCGTGTGTGTGTGAGTGAGTGTGTGTGTGTGTGTGTGGTCATGCTGTTTGTTTAAGTACATCCGCACGCTGTTGTTAAAGTGCTTTAAGCGGTCGTTTCATTACCGTGTCCTCTGAGGACGGGGCTGTTTGAGGGCAGGGATGTCCAACTCTGTGCAGCCTGTTTCCACTGCAGGAACCGAGGAAACAGTTTTTTAGGGACTCACTGTGTTGTGCAAAATTCACACTTCACAAGAGCTCAAAGTCCAGTTCACAGAGATTAAAATGAATTAGTTCACATTCATTTCTTATGTTTTTGTTTTCATTATTCCCCTTCCTTGGGGACACTGGAGTCTGTATTATGATGTCATGTGAAATGGTGCGTGTCCATATTTTTGTCTTAATTTGAATGGCCAGGATTACTTATATCTAGAGTTATTAAAATGATTTACAACATTTTGAGAATGTTTAACACTGCAGCAAACTTGAACACCAACTGGCTGGTTGAAATTCCAATTTTCCAATTCAAATTGAACGCACCATAATGCGTGAGAACTGCAAGGAGATGAAGAGAAACGACAGAGGAGACTGAGCGAATTTAACAGCAGTACCATTTATCCATCTTAGTTTTGGTGTGAGTTACAGAGTTTTGGAGCCTGCCTTCTCTCCAGTATAATGGAACTAAATGGCACTCAGCTTGTGGTGCTCAAAGCACCAAAAAAATGCATTTCAAAAACTCAGAACCAGAGTCTCTTTCCAAAAATCATGACCCAGTTACTCAAGATAATCCACAGACGTTGTTGTGAGCAGTTTCATAAAGGAACTACTTTCTTTCTGTCAGAAAGAAAGAACTTCTGGAAGGCTCTTCTGCAGAAAGAAAGTAGTTCCTCATGAAACCGCTCACAACAACGTCTGTGGATTATTTTGAGTAACTGGGTCATGATTTTTGGAAAGAGACTCTGGTTTTGAGTTTTATATTGGAGAGAGGGCAGACATCTCTTCAGCCAATATCTCCAAACTCTGCAACCAAACAGTATAGATGGATAAACAGTACGACTGGCCAGAGGAAAAATATGTAGCCTAACAGTCCCTTTAAAAAGATCTCTATGGTATCAAGTGTGATGTAACAGCTGGTAAGCCACACTGTGTTGTCAATCAAGTGCTTTTTTTTTCTCTTCGCACATGTGCCAGATGCTAGGGCTGAACGATTTAGAAAAGATACGTTATCGTAATTGTGATATGATTTGCGATATTAGAGGTAATGATCATTTTTGCATTATTATTCTTCATTTGATTAAGAAACACTGAAAATTAAAATGACTATGGTGTGTTGTTGTTTTTTTTTTTTTTTGCAGGAATCTATATCAAATGTTTTCTTAAGTCAGTAGAATCTTGATTTGTAGGACAGGACATCTCTGCCTCATTGATTCATGATATTAATTGCGCAGCCCTACGGGATGCTGCAAGTAGGCAGGGATGGAGAGAACACAAATACTGGGAGAATCCCCAAGTCTGCCTTTCGATTCTGGAAATTGAAAGCTCATTTTGATTGATTTTTGATTTAATATTGAAATGGTTAATGAAATATAGATATTTCACTGTGTTTAATTTAATCATTAAACCGGTAATTGTTACCTCCCTACAGCGCAGGATGTAAACATTAATGGCGTCCTCTGTGACCTCTCATCCATCCACTGTTCCGTCTGCACAGTGATACGCTTGGTGTCCTTGTAGCCTAGAAAGAGGTTTGGACTGTGTTAAATTTGAACAAATGGCATGTGAGTTTGATTCCATGTCAAAACTGCAGTTGTGTTTCAAACCAGTACCCTGATGATTCTGGATGTGAGTCGAAGTTCTCTGATCACTGACCTCCTGAAATCTGAGCCGTCTGGTTTCAGCTTTTTCAGTTTCCATGAAAATCTACTTGCAGAGACTTTAACCTGCTGTAGACGTTCCTGTTGGATTGTCTCTACTTATCAGTCAGAGGGTGGAGATCTTCACTCTGGTGTTAGTTGGGTTCCGGTTGGTGGCTTAAAGGTCAGAAAAACTGACAGGTAATTTCCTTGACTTCCCAGCACGGCTCTGTAGTGCGTCTCTGACTGAGACTGTTGGTCAGCTACTTTGTCTGCTCAGACTTCCCAGTCGGTGTGAGGAATCATCAGTGATACAGCGCTGACGGAAAGACAAGCTCAGGTCTAATGGACAGGGGAGTTACTGTAAACCAGCAGAGACAGAAGGCTGACTGTACGATATCTGTGTCAGACTGTTCCTTTATCTCCTCCCTGTCTGATTAATAAGCATTTTACTTTGGTATTTCATTCTGTATCTGAAGTTTGAGTAGCTGATTCTCCCCACACCATCATCCTGTCTGTGATGAACTGTGATGCACGTTTGACAGCAGTTAAAACAGCAGTGATTGGACTGATGGACCACAGCAGACAGGTTGTCCAAGTCAGATTGTCCGACGGGTCAATTAATTTCCCTTCAATTTCAAAATCAACCCACCATTTGGCCCTGCTTGCCAGATTGTTACAAAAAAAGAAGAGATTTTGGGAATCGATGACAGCTGACACATTGATTTGTGGTTTATGGGGTGTTGCTGCTGTCTGTGCTCAGGGTCAAGATTATCTGTCTTTTCTAGAGCTTGAGACTTGTGCCTGAACCTGAAGGGACTCGATGGGACTCGATGGGTTTGGGTCGGGTCGGGCTGCATTTCTCACATATTTCATGGGCCTACGTTGGGTTTGGGCTGTATCATTGTTATAGTTATTATTATTTTTTCATTTTTATTTATTTATTTATTTATTTTTCCATTTTCCTCCCCAGTTTTGTCATTGCCATTTCAAATCCCCCCCATGTTTTGTCCCTGTCACTGAAAACTCCTACTGTTTGGTACACAGAGGGAAGCTTGTTAAGAAAAATGTTGACCTGTAATCGGGTTCGGGCTGAAATATGCTAATGAGGGATGGGTTCGGGTCGGGTTCTGACAGAATTTTGTCACGTTTGAAGTTCTTGTCTTTTCACACTTTCTTGACAATGTAGCCAAACAAACAAACAAACAAACATGACTGAACAGTAGGCCTGGGCAATATATATTGTACATGGGTCGATATTGATTATCAGATATTGATTAGTTATTGATCGTGTAGGTTGTGACTGACATGTTGTATACTATAATCGGTGGATGCAGCTAAAATGATAAAATGAGTTTGCTGTGTTATCGATGGGTGGTAGAGACAAAATAAAATATCACAATATTTTTGACCAAATACCTCAGTATCGATAATGTGACAAAATTGTATGGATGACCATTGGTGCTTTCACAAAATATGAACCGAGTTAGATTTTTTGATAAATAATAAAGTATAATGATTAAGTGGGTAAAAACAAATAACAGAACAGCTAGAACAGTCTAGTAAGTTCAGAAAATACATAATTTTAAAATAATGCAGCCTTTAAAACCAGGAAAAGACAACAATTACACCTTATCACGATATATTGATATCCAAAATCTGTCACAGTATCTAGTCTCATGTCATAATACGTTATAATATCGATATATTGCTCAGCCCTACTGAACAGATAAAGGCATATATTATAGAATCTCCATAACTGCGAAAAATTATCCTAGCAACCACCTATCAGCACCCTGGCATGATTACCATAGCAACAACATAGAAACATCTGTGTAACTACCTGGAGCACATTTGCAAATACCTAGCAACCACCTAAAATACCCTAGCGACCACCTAAAATACCCTAGCAACCACCTAGCAGTACCCAGGCTACCACCTATAAATACCATAGCAACCGAATGGGTAACTGCACTGCAAACATATGAAGATAAACCAACCACATTGAATAGCGAATGCATCTGCAACACCCTAGCAACCAACACCCTTCAGCAACATTCTAACAACCACTTAGCAACAACCTAGCAAAACCTTGACAACCACTTAGCAACCATTGACTAAGTTCCCTAGACAAATATTTGGCTACCACCCAGCATCAAAACTGAACGAACAACGTTGCACCACGCTGCTTTATTTATGACTGCGGTGTGAAAATGAGACATTTCCAAGTGCACATGTATTTTATTTAGAAACATTTTCTTTTTCTAATTTCTGGTCATGGTTTATGCCAGTGGTTCCCAAATTTTTTTTAGGCATGCCCTCTTTCAGAGGCTGAAAAAGTTTTATATCCAAAAGGTCAAAGGTCAACTTCACTGAGACATCATAATGTTCAGTCCTCTGTCCTCCTCTGTAAAAATAGTCTCTAAGTGAAGACAGCGTGTTTCTACCTGGAAATTATTCAGTGGAATCACACATGTATTGTGACAATTAACATTTTACCAAAAAATACACTTATTCTCGATGCCATTCATTTTCTCACCACTTACATTCAGCAGCTCGTCCAACGTTAAGCTGAGCTGGAGGCACAGACTTTATGTTTATTCTGCAAATTTATCTTATACTTGTCCTGAATAAACGATCAGTTTGTGAGTCTGACGGGCTGTGAGAGACAAACATGAGGAGATGGATGGATGACATCACCACACCTGCACGGTTGGAGGTGGGTGTTGTACATTATAAACCTTTGACCTCCTCTTTATGAGCCTGACAGCACGGAGACACCTGGCGCACACACACACACACACAAACACACACACACACCTGATAAGCACTGTCCTCCGACTATCATTCAACCTACATTTTCTAACCTGGAAAGACCTTCAGGGGTGTGTGTGTGTGTGTGTGTGTGTGTGTGTGTGTGTGTGTGTGTGTGTGTCTGTCCTGTGATATTATATAACACACACACACACACACACACACACAGAAAGCTGCATCACCTGGGATAGGATGTCACTCAGACAAATGACTGGAACGTGTCCTCACTGCATCTTTTATGAAACACTTATTAAAGTCGCTTATGTTGCATGTTTTGCTGAAAAGATTAAACATTAAACCAATCAGTCGTTCAACAGGCAGTTAAAAAAACAACTTTGATAGTTGACAAGTTGACCAAGAATGTCAAAAAGTCTCTGGTTTCTTTATCTTTTCCAACAACTTTTTTCTGTTTTATATCAACACAAAATGAATCGTTTTACGTTTCAAGCTTTTGGTTCGATGTAATTTTATAAATTTTTGGCTCTGGTACTTTCAGTACATAAAAAAAAAAAAACAAGTACTGTCAAGTTTTCAAAATTTGGTCCAACTTAAACTGCTAGGGAATAGGGATGTTCCTGGCGACTAATTTCCCTGTCGATTAAACGCAAAATTTAATTTAGACTAGTCGACTAGTCTAACACTAAGAAAACAGTCAGAAAGCAGTTAATATTGAGCAAAATGTATTAATTTATAATGTTAAACACTGTCCGAAAAAAATACTGTGCATGTTAAGAGCCATTTGAAGCCGTTAATCACAGTCAACAATCGCCAAATCATACTTTAAATGCCGCTGAAATGTGCGCTATTCGCGCTAAATATGCAATACAAACCAAACACATTAACTTACAAAACATTAGAGCAACTCAATAAATGCTTCACCTAAATGCTTTCAGACCGAAGAGGATCACAGCGTCTGCAGGTAAACAACCCGGTGATGTTAGCCACCAGTCTGCTACACAGTGTGGCTAACGTTAGCAGTGCTAGCAGCAGCAGCAGCAGCAGCTCCACTTACAGGTTTATACCCGTGTCTGTGCTTAATGTGGTCACATGTTTCTCCAGTCGAGTGTATATCAGCTTATTATGTTACAGTCTACATTCAACATTATTTACATTGTCTAGATTAAAACACTGACAAACCACGCTGGTTTTACGAGCTGTCATCTGTTCGACTTTTCTGATATAAACAAACGGGGTTGCCTAGGTGATCGGGGCGTACACGCTGGGCAAGAGGGACTGCCGTCAGTGCTGCAGCCCCAACTAGTGGCGGGCGGCTGCATAAAATCTTAGAGGCAACAGATAACTGGCACGTACATGACTAAAATATTGATAAATAGTTTAAACGACTAGTAATTCTGGTGCCGACTAGCGAGGGAGGGGACGTTTAATCGTATAGTCGACTAATCGTGCGCATCCCTACTAGGGAAAAAAGCTTTTGCCGGTGTCCCTCTTTGACAACTGCCCGTAAAGCGATTTAAGAGTCCATGTAAAAGTGAAAGGAACTCACACAGGGCACCTGTAGACCAGCAGGCACAGACTAGTTGAATGCCTCGGCTAATTAATCTGAAGAAGAAGAAAAAAAACGCCGCTGCCACCGGTCTGTAACCGTAGTACAGAACAGAACACTCACATTCACACTTTGGGGTTCACAGCAGGGTAAACACTCCTCTGTTACACTCATACCTGTCCCTTTGAAACAACGGCAGGTAGGAACTAATTAACTCAGAGAAGGGGGACATGAGGAAGCAACTCAGATACTACACATGTAAATATGTAATTAAGATAACAGTTAAAGTGCTGGAAATGACAGTGAAATAATGATGTAACATCGTACTTAACAGTAAACTTAATTCTTCTTCTTAAGTCCACAATAATGTTGTGGAATAATTTCTACTGAAATATATCATGTACACAGTAAACTGCACATAAGGAACACAAAATTAACACAGTAACTTCATACAAGTAACCCAAAAATGTCATGTGCACAGTAACCATGGTTACATGAGCAGCAGGAAACAGGAACAACAATCTGTTACATTTGAAAGTGAAGAACATCTGATGAAAATAAAACATGTTCATAAAGTCTTTGTAGGAACAGTAATGACATTATTAAGTACTTCTAAAAGTATTCTGTGTCTGCAAGTACCCAAATATAAGTACTTGTACTCAGTCTGAAAAAAAAAAAACAAATATCAAAACATATATAAAAAAATATATAAAATACTAATAGACCACATCACTACTAGTAGTAAAAGTTCCGCATTCCAGCTTTACTTAAGTAAAAGTATATTACTTCTCCTTGGGGACTGGGACAAAACTTTATTTTGAGGGTTTTTTGATTTTTACTCCTCAGTTATGCTGGAAAAATACATTTTAAAAGATCAAATGTTGGCTGTTAAACCTTGTAACAGGCCAACCTTCTAGTGATTATTTTTTTTATTAAATGTAGACGTCAGCTCCATCATATGGAAAATCTGACAGAGTCGACAGATTGTTCCATTTTTTTCATTTCACAGCAGAGTCATAGTGAGCAGCCATTTCATTTTTTAAAGTTGCTCTTAATTCTAATCAAAATACACATTTTCAAACCATAATTCTTATTTAGCTTTGATTTAGAAGGGCTACAGATTTTTTTTTTTGTAAAACCCTGACAGAATTGATGGAAATCTGGGACACAGACTTTTTTTTTTATACATATGTTTCAGCAGATTTTGTTAGTTTTAGATTTCAAGGATTTTAACACATTTTTAAAATTTAAATTTAAATTTAAATTTTAAAAATTGAAGTTCTGGGACAGGCTGTTTTCTGGCACAGAGCAAGTTTAGAAATTAAAGAAAATAAAGCAAACCAAAACATTTCATAAATTACATATATTTCCTATATATAAATCATTTTAAAGTATTAATATCTTCACCAAAAAATGGAACTAGAGTGTTGGTATGAATATTTTTTTGTTAGGACGTGATTTGTTCCACTTTCCAAGAACAGGTGATATATTATAGCAAATTTTTACTTAAAGCATCTAAAGCAAAAGTAGTCATCGTGATGTAAAATGGTCCCGCTCATTTTTAATATATCTGATGTTTTTGGAATAATATTACTGCTGCATGTTGCATTTTACTGCTGGAGATGTTGAAAGTTGAGCTCATTTTAACTCGATCTTAAGTTCGATCTACTGCAGTGCATCATATGTTTCAAAGATCATCAAATGTTTTCACCATTTAAGAATTTACATTGTTATTTTAGAGAAAATGCGTATATCAAGATGTACATATCGTATAAAGTGTAATAGCCTGTAAAAGACGTCCATCCTGTTAGAACTGAAAAACAGTAAATGTTTCATTTTACATCATCAGTCATTTTGTAAGTGAAGGTGTCACTGTTTGCAAATGGAGGAGCTCTCATTTTGGAACCAAACTCCAGTATATAGTCCCTCCTGTGTGTGTGTGTGTGTGTGTGTGTGTGTGTGTGTGTGTGTGTGTGTCACTGCACGCTGCCGGCAAATGCAGTGATGACTCATGCTAGACACACACACACACACACACAAGCACCATCTGTTTGACAGGCAGGCTGAATCACACAGCGGAGGGAAGCAGTGTGTGTGTGTGTGTGTGTGTGTGTGTGTGTGTGTGTGTAGGCTGGAGACGAGGCAGGCAGCGTCTCCCGCCTCTCTCCGGCCCGTTAGGATGTGGCGTCGGCGGCGTGCAGCAGCACAGCTCGACAACCTGTCGTCAACGGAGACCGCCGTGACACTGTGACCGTGGAAACAGGATGTACGAGAGATGTCGGAGCACAAAAGGCAAGACGGAGAGAGAGAAAGAGAGAGTGTTTTTATTTTTTTAATTATTTATTTATATTTAATCCCAACCTTCATTTTTCTTTTTCTGTTTGTATTTTGCCTCGACGCTGCCGTGCTTCAGGCTCCGCGTTTTTCTGAACGTGAAGATTCAGTCTGTGCCGACAGCTCAGGGCGATGGACAGGGTTTGTTTTGGTTTTCTGTGTGTGTGTGGGTGTGTGTGAGAGAGAGAGATCACAGGTGAGTGATGCTATGTGCAGTAAAGATCGTGTTGGGAAAAAGGCCGAGGCCACGCGGCTGCAGATGCTGGTGGCGTGGGATCAGCGTAACGCATCATCATTGGTCGACACCGCTGACACAAATTCGCCAGTCCAGTCCAGGGTTTAAGGCTGCACCTATTTTCTAGGGTTGAAATGTTTTTTTTTTGTTTGTTTGTTTGTTTATTTTTATGATTCCTGAATCAGTTTTTTTATATATATAAATAACTAGCACGTATTATGTTAGCTCGATGCTAACACATAATGGGAATCCCCATTGACACGCTAATGGAAATTAGCATTACAGTTGCAGTAATATTATCTTAAATGGATCCGGGGCAGAATAGAAGAGATGCTGCTGAAATGTAATCTCAAAGACTGACTGACATGTGATGTGCATTGTTCTTGGAGATATCAGTGTCATGGTAACCACATATCACATATTTCACATATATTTCATACATACAAATCCTTTAAAATGTTTTTACCCCCAAATAATGGAATTCAAAGTGTTGGTGTTAATAAATTCTGTGTTTTTTTTTTATGTTTTAAAAAATAAGCAGACTACTTTAAAAATGTATTCAGATACAGTTAAAAGTTACTTAAAAAAATGTTTGTTTTTTGTAATTAACTTTCATTAATCAAAATAAACAGTTAAATGAATAGTTTAATTCTTTTACCCTGCCCGGTCGGGCAGATAAAGATGTAGCAACATAGTGTATATAAAGCCCCACCCTCAAGTCCAAATATGGTCACTTTTTGGATCTAAAAAACCAAGATGGCGGCGGCCATAATGCCACAGTCAAAGGCTCAAAATGGTAGGTCACAAACCAACGAGTGGCTAAGTGGCTACGTCCACTTCTTGTACCTCCTTCACAGCTGGTCCACATGCTAACCGTTTCTCTCTCTGGTGTGTTGCAGTGACAGCTACATTGTGCGCGTCAAAGCGGTGGTGATGACCAGAGACGATTCGAGCGGCGGCTGGTTGGCGCAGGACGGCTGCCTGAGCAGAGTGGGCGTGTGCAGGCTGCTGCCGACCGAACTGCTGGGACGTAACACCTTCCTCATCCACGGAGAACGTCTCAAAGACAAGCAGGTGGGTACAACAGGTCCTTTTTTTAAAAAGAAATTAGTCTCCCATCTTTTACAGCTCATTGCGGTCATGTTTCTGCACTTCATTTCCCAGAAATCACTTGTCTGTCAGTTTGAAGAGGGATTATTTCTTTAGATTTCTTTTGTTTGTTTCACCCAAAAAAAGTGTACATATAAAGCGTGTGTGATGATAACAACTACTTATATACTGTATATAGGTATAAGAAAATATCAGTACACAATATTGTGTATTAACATGCAGAGATTTGTTGTTTGTTTGTTGTGTGTTTTGTAAACCTCTGACTGCTAGATGCACTGTTGTATAATCTATCTTAATTTTTCTGATTGTGTAAAAAAGTCAACTTTTATAAACTCAGATTTCATGCATATGGTGGCGTGTTCTTTTACTACGGCAGTTTTCCTAAAATTAGATTTAAAAAAGCACAATCACCTTGCTTACACAACACAACACATACACTATATTGAATCATAACCCCTGTATCGTGATACGTATCATATCACCAGATTCTTACCAATACACTGTCCTAATGATGACTGTCTGCAAGACAAAAAAGACACAATAAACCTGTGAAAAACAAACATGAAAGTGGGAGAACAGATAAATACAACCAGGCCCCTGAATTAATCACAATGGGCGAGAACAACTTATGTAACCATTCTGTGTTTGGAAGCCTCTCAACATGTTTTACCACAATTTAAACTACAAGAGATGGACATCTGCAGATCTGCAACCTGACGTATCATTAATAACATGTTAAACCAGAAGATGTCGCTCAGAGGAGTGCGATCCCTGTCGGGAAATAGGTGGTGAAGCACCTGCTGCAATACCACCACAACTGCCAGATTCAACCAGCAGAGATTTGCAAAATTCCTCCAATATTAACATGACCGCCTCCAGGATTTCAAACTGAAGCAGTTGTTGATCACTTGTGGCCCCTAGTGGCCGGTTAAGAAGAGTGAGAAGTCAGCTGTCAGCTGTCGTACGAAACAGAGCAAACCGAGTTTGAGAACAAGAAAGAGAGAGCAAAATCAAGATGGACGAGCGTGTCAAGTCCATGTTTCATGACAAGAGCTTCAAGGTGAAGAACAAGCAAAGTCGTCCCATCACCCTCATCTCTACAAGGACCTGAAGCACTTCTACAAAGTCTCTGGGTTCTGTCTTCTGCCTGGTGCAAAGCATCATTGCTATTTTCTGACTGAAACAGTTATCATTGTCCTGCCCAGCGCCCATGTTATAGTATAAGTAGAACTTGTGCCCATCTGAGTGCCCATGGGCATGTTGGTCTTAAAATGAGGTGATTGCACCACTGACCAACAAAAACCTGGTCTAAAGTCAATGGCACAGTATATTTCCTGCTCTTTAAAGGACTAGTTACAGTAAATTACTATATTACTTTTGTACCTTGTTGCACAACTGATCCAGTGAACTGTCACTCTCCATCACCACATATTCTGTCTGGAGCACGTGCATAGGATAGTCTACCTGGGACAAAAAGTAACTCAGTAACCCAGTGACTCAGTTACTTGAAATAGTTACTGTAATGTAATTACTGTTTTGGACATTGTAATCCCTTACACTTCTCGTTACTGGAAAAAAATAATATATTACAGTAATTATGTAACATATTACTGCCCAGCACTGTGTTAGACAGTCAGGCCTTTATCATTTGTGCGTACGTGTGGTCTGAGGCAGTTCTAAATTTGTTCGCAGAGTACAAACAAATTCAGGTAAGAAAATATGAATCCCAGATTCATGTCTAAAACATTTGTAAGCATGGTTAAAGCACACATTTGTTTGTGAATGAGGTCCAATAAGTTGGTCCCTCTTCTAGTACGACCTGAAAAGATGCCCCTGGTGGTGGTTTTAGAGAAATACTGCTGTGGAGCAGATGAACATATTTGAAGAGACGCCCACTCAAGTTGCGTTCACTTTCTTGTTTATTATTAATCAGGTCGTCTCGTCTTGTTTGTCGGATGTGACTTATTTCAGGTGATTCTGGAGTGTTTCTTGAAGAAGGATCTGGTCTACACGAAGGCCACGCCGACGTTCCACCACTGGAAGGTGGACAACAGAAAGTGTGGACTGACGTTCCAGAGTCCGGCCGACGCCAGAGCCTTCGACCGCGGGGTGAGGAAGGCCCTGGAGGACCTGACGGAAGGTACACAGTCCTCACACACTCCTGCCTACAAAAACTCAGCTGTGGCTGAAACGCCAGTCAAGAGGATTAAACCATGAACTGTTATTGTGTCCAACTGTCCATGTCCAACTCATCATGAAGCTGCACGTTTTTATAAGTTTAATGCGACTTTATTCACAAATTGGTGCTGTTTGTGATTTTGCGCCCCCACAGTTTCTTAATGCAGTTCACTTATCAATGTATCAATGGATTTTATTACTATTATACAACAAAGCAAAATAAAGTTTTAGTCCCTTCATGCTACACACATAAACAAACATATATCAGATAATTCAAATCAAAATAGAATAGAATAAAAAATGTATAATAAAAATATAAACAGTTCAGTCCTACACTGTCTGATGACAAAGTAAAGAGCAAACATCTTCTAGATATCGAGTACTGATTTTTTTGAGAAATGGCCCCCTGCCCCGCATGTTTTAGGTGTTTCCCTGCTCCAACACACCTGATTCAAATGATTAGGGGTAGGTCCAGTCTCTTATTCATCATATCTTCGCTCCTCAATCCTCACTCAAACCAGAAGTTCTTCTGATCCGCCATCTTGCTGGCTGTCCCAAGTCTCTTACTGCGGAGGAGCGAGGACTGAGAGGGATCTGTGAGGAGCGATGAGCGAGGATACATGAGAGCAGCCCTCACAGAAGTCTTTTAACCAGCTGACACACCCACTTATTTACTAATATCTGATCAGACAAGTGTGGGACGCATGGATGCAATTTAAGAGACCTGGGACGTACCCGAGGTTGTTATCAGGCTTCTGCAGAGGCTTGATGACGAGCTGATCATATGAATCAGGTGTGTTGGAGCAGGGAAACATCTAAAACATGCAGGGAAGTGGAACCTGCAGAGGACCAGGACTGGGAAACACTGGTCTGAAACAGCAGCATGGGCTGTTTTTGAACCAAGTATTATTACAGTTATGAACATTTATTTTCACTCACATCTCTGTGGATGCTTACAGTTTGTTTTGATTTTTTTTTTTTTTCGATTGCTAACATGCATTGAAGTCACATTGTCAACACGCTTCGCACAGTGAAACAGACGTCTATATGGACCAAACTGTGAATGGAATCATTTTTCAGTGACCAGATTTCCCAAAATCCAGGAACTCTTTTCTCTTTCGTACTCCAACAGCTGCAAAAACACACACACAGTTTTCAAAAACACGTTCAAGTCAGAACAGAATGATGGCAATTTTGTGCTTTTCTGCAAAAACCATATTAAAAGACATATAAATCTTACAGCAACAGAATATTTTTTAATTTTGTTGGTGTTTTTTTGTGTGTTTTTTGGAGTGTGGGGGGGGGTGACATGCAGCAAAGAGCCGTAGGCGGGAGTCGAACCCACGGCCTTGGAGAGAACTAAGAGCCTCATCACATGAGACACACGCTTCACCAACTGAGCTACCAGGCCACCAGCAACAGAATATTTAAAATAAAATGAAATAATAATAATTACCAAACAGACAAAAGAGGACAGCTTCAGGAATAATTTAGTTTTTATAAAGGATTGAGGAAGGCAGGTTGGTGGCTAAAGAAGAGTGTCAGAGGGAGAATGTGAAGAATTACTGTAATTACATTATAATAATTACTGTATTAATGCAGCCCTGGAATTTGTTATTTGTTCCACAAGTAAATTACTAAATGCAAAGATGGAGTAAAAATAAAGGATACTGATGCAAATTGCTGCATTTCTGATTCATCACAAGGGTTTTGAAAATGTGGCTTCAGAACTGACGGCTGCTTGTCAGCAACTGAAAAAAAAACTGTAATGAGACACTAAACTTTGGTATCATATATGCATTAAAGCCACATTTCCAGACACTTTATGAAACTGGGCTGGTGCTGCGCGAATTGAAGGCCCAACCCAAAGCCATATTTTTGCTTTATTTTATTTTATTCCCAGAAACACACCAGCTACAGTCTGGTAGTTTCATTTGAAAACAGCCAAACCCAAACCTGGACCATGATTACAGCCACTGCAGCGCCGCACAGCGCGCCCACACATGTTATTTTAGTTGTCACCATTATGAACGCAGTGAAAACTGTGGTTGGAGCGAAAGCAGCTGATGAAATAAAAAAAGGTCCAGAAGTCGTCCCCGTCTCCGTGTCGTACTGATCCTCCCTTGTGTCCTCCAGGGTCGACCACGTCCTCGTCAACGCTGCAGAACGAGGCGGAGCTCGGCGATGATGACGTCTTCACGGTGAGAAGCTTCCTCCAGCTGTTCAAACATCTGAGTGCAGTAAAATTTTCCAGGATCTTTTCATTTCTTCTGTGTGTGGTTTTAATATGGAGGGTGTTCAGGATCTTATCGAACTGTCTGAGTGAAGAGAGCGTTAAAAAAACACTGAGCTAAAATCTTCTCCATCATCCAAACTTCATTCAAATAACACATCATTCCTTCACTTTTTAATGCGAAGCTTCAGAATTAACATTCCTGCTTAGAAACTGAGTTTTTCCACATCAAACTTTTTAGATTTTATAAACATACGAGGAGGATTCATGTTTGGAAACAGGCAGCAGGGAGGAGCTGCTTTTTGTTATTTTGGGTTCGGACAGGAGATGCTGCTTTTGTTTTGTGTGTGCGTGTGTGTGCGTGCTTGTGTGTGTGTGTGTGTGTGTTGGGCTTTTGGGGGGTGTTAGACAGGAAGTATGAAGTACAGGAGGGGTTTGGTATCCTGTGGTGTTTATGACCAGACACATGTCGCCGTCCTGTTTGGGGTTTGGTTTTGTCACACGCACACACACACACACACACACACACACACACACACACACACACCACACACACACACACACAACACCTCACTGTCTTTCTGTTTGGAGTTGGTCTGAGAAACACGCTGCCTTCAAACGAAGCCGTGTTCACGAGAAGCGTCCACCCTTCTTGTGATTCACCACCTGTGATGAGTTTATAAAGTTCAGTTATGTTTGCCATGGATGTTCAATTTTAATGCACTGTAAAAAAAAATAAGGGGGGGGACGACGATAATTCCAAGGCAGCTGCCTTGACTAGATTTTTAAATTTTGAATCAAACTCAAACTTAAGTTTTGAAATAAACTAACTAAAGTTTGGCTGATTTATAATCTTTGTGGAGATAATAAGTTATCTGGGTGCTTGAGAATAGTTGAAAATAGTTGCAGTTGTAACTTAGTGTTATCCACCGTATGTTTTGTTTCCCCAAAACTCAAAGATTTAATTGTATCTAAAAAAGAAAAGTAAATTTTCTCAACAAAACATTATTAGTAGGTAAAGCTTTTCTAAGTTTGAGTTGTGCTCAAAACTCAAAAATCTATTGAAGTAATTTGCTTTGAAATTTTGACTTTTCTCAACTTTGACATTTTTACAGTGTGGTTTTGTCCCTCCTGATGTGCTACCACGAGGACCTACCTTCAGAAAAAATATGACCTGTAGTCATGATTACATGAAAGATGTTTATTGTCACAACAGTTATACAAACACAATGTGAAAAACTTTGGCTGCAATATAAAAAATAACAGTAACAGAACAAAGAACTAATAAAACACAGAACACTAATAACAAACAGATAAAGATCAAAAGTATACAACAGGAAGATGTGCATTTCTAAATAAAATATACAATACTGAAGAAAAAAAATATTGACATATATACATGTACACTAATATAAAGCAGATAAATATGTATACAAAGCAGTGACACGTGTGTGTGTATATGTGCATTATATATTGCATATGGTTATTTTTCAAATATTGCACAGCGGTTGGATTGCATTGTTGTGTGTGTTGTTGATTATTTATTTAGGAGTCACACACACACACATCACACACATCATGTTTGTCTGTTTAAAAAATAATTTTACTAATCAAGACAGTCACGGTTTTTCATAAAACTGCTGAAGTATCAGACTGTGAAGATACATAATTAGAAAGACTACACACCCAGAAGTCATGAAAGTGATGTCATGAGCTGATCGTCATAGTGACGCTATTTCCACAGCTGGGAACAAACACACACACACCACACACACACACTCAGGAGCTCTGCTTCAGTCTTGAGAAGCTTCAGTTTGTTTACTGACAAACTCAAACCCACACTGACACCGTCGCTGCTCATTTACTGCCAGACCAACAACTTCACTGCTCAACTTTCAGTCATCAGTCTGTCACTCGCCGCCTCTCACGCTCGCTAAAGTTACACACACAAAGAAATGTTACTCTAAACCATTTAGTAGTCTGCAGCGTGTGTATTAGCCTACCTTTATCATCAGCACTGAATCCAAAATACTCCCAACCAGAGACTTTTTTTTTTTCTTTTTTACTAGTTAATACCTGTAACTTAATCCCCCAGATGCCATGTTTGTCTGCTCAGTTGCACTGACCCCTGGGTCAGAGACTGGGCCGCAAAGACTGACCCCTGGTGGCATAAGCTGCACACTACAATACAGCATCCCCCTTTCAGTTTAGTAGAAGGAGGAGCCTCTAACAGTACTGAAAATAATACCGTCTGGATTTCTTAATACCTGGGTGTACTGTGATACCTTTATACCGCCCAAGCCCAACTGGTCCTTCTCGTTCTTTCTCTTCCTGACTGATGAAAGTACCAGGAGTCGCTGGATAAAACACTTCAGGTAAAATAACAGTGATGTTGGTGTTGGTGATGTATGTTGTGTGAGACGAGAGATGTAGTTCACTGAGCGGTTTCACACAGGACTGAACTAAACTACAACAAACCTACCACAAAATCCGACTTTCTTGTCTTGTAAAATTATGCTTTAAATTGACAAACATCGTATGTGTAATTCATGGCAATTCAAATTGGAACAAAAATGATTTGTCTCTCACTATAGACAACTGTAAGATCCCATGGGGAGCTCCTTCACCTCTCTGTATGACCACCTTTGTCAGCTGTGATCTCCCCTTCCTTCCTGTCTGTCTTGTTCTTTACACTCTGTTCATCAAACAATAGACAACCCCAACCCATAAATACACTGAATATATAGTGCATTAAAAGACTCTCGAAGCCCCTCCACCTCCATCCTCCATCTGATGAAGGGACCAGGTCCCACTCTCCTTTTCCGTATTTCCTGCAGCTTCAAAGAAAAAGGGTGTATCGTTTCTGCAGGATGTCCAGTACTGGAGGAGAGAGTCTGACCTGTCAGTAATCCGTCACTGAGCTGCCTGTTTACATAGCTGGCCTCATTTAGAGGAAAGCGGGGCTGACTGAGGGGAACATGGCTGAACCGCCCCGGCTGCAGATCATTCCCATCCGTCCTGTCTCCAAGTCTGAAGTCTGGTTCTCTGAGGAGGAGGAGGAGGAGGAGGAAGAGGAGCTCGACTCTGAGGCGCTGAGAAGACTCCGAGGACAATGAGGATGTAGATCAACATCCGTCAGGAGTGAATAAAGGTCTCTCTGTCGTGATGCAGTGCTTCCTCTGGACAAACTGCTGGAATATGTTTGTTGTGGAACTACAGAGAGAGGAAACCACCCTGAACTCCAGTAATGTGACAGAATGTGAGCACAGATTAAGTTTTTCAGAAAAACCTGAGGTCTTCAACCACGACTCTTGAGGGCTCTGAAATTGGGAATAGTTACCTTTTTTTTTTTTACCTAGTCTGACTCACTGGATCTAAACTGAGGGTCAAAGCTGCCATTTTAGCCATTTTACCGTGCAAATGTTCCACCAAAACAAGTTGCCATCGACACTATTTTGCGCCGCCACTGCATCCTGGGCTTCAGCACCACCCAAGACGATTGTGATTGGTTTAAAAAAATGCAAACAGTCCAGAGCATGTTTTATGGCAGAGTGATCATGTGTAACTAAGTTGTGGTCCATCGAAAGCTTCAAATATCATTGGAAAAAAAAAGTGCAGTTGATTTTGCTCATATTGCACATATTGGACAACTTGATGACGGCACTAGACAGTGGATCACCAAGATAACAAATTCCCACGGTAGACTGAATGGCAATTCATCCAGTACACCGACCTCAAAAAATACTTGGCAGGTGACTCGGGCTCGGTATCGTTACTCAGTCTTTTAGAGTATCAACCAAAATAACACAGTACCAAGTAGTATCAAAACTTCTCCAGTCAAATGATACCTGCGTTCAATCCTTTTTGTACACAGATCTAGAAGAAAATGACTATTTGTGTGGAGAACACTTCCAGCCAAACTTTGCAAGTGTTCTTTAATTATTGCAATGTGTAACTGGCTCACTTCCACAGCATAGGGTGCTGTCTGGCATTTGGCACATGACGCTGTCCAGAGTGAAATATTGTGATGGGTCTACAGGGTTTAAAAAAAAAAAAAACATGACATGGAGACGTAGTGCAACGGCTTTTTTAAATTTCCTCTCCCTCATACAAAAACAGGACTTAGACAACAACTCTGAGGAGACACCTCAAATCACGGTGTTATGATGGTCGAGGGCTCAGTGGTCAACTGTCAACCATCGCAATGGACGATGGCATCAGTGCATCGGCGCTACCCTACCGCAGCAGCTACAACCCACACTGTCTGTGGCAGAGTCCTGCACAGGTACAGTTGTGCAAACCCGTCCCCGCCCGCACCCACAATTAAACTGACAACTGACAACTGATCCAGTTACCTGCAATTATCTCTCAGTAAATCTAAAACTAAGCCCTGCGACTGACTGACACCAGTCACTCCTGTGCTCCTGCAGCTGTCAGTGTGTTTCCATAGTGATGACAAGCCTCGCTTGTGGCTATCAAAAGCTAAAACTTAATGAAACTTTTTTACAAGCAGCAAAGCCACTGACAATGAAATTATTCTCACTTTCTCCGATCACATCAAATTCCTCCCAAACATCCGACTTGGCCTTCGGCAATGTATTGTCCACAATTTGGTATCCTCCGCTGGCTATTTTTGCCTTTATGTCATCCATTTAAGCCAGCAGCTAGCCTTCATCGCTGTCAGATCAAACAGTGACGTGCCATTGTTTGGAAGGATGTGGGGTCAAAGGTTGTGTTGCAGACTTTTACAGTAAAATCCTGTTGGCTGATTAAGCTTGCTGAATTAAAGGGTAGAAATGTTAAAAATACTGCACAATCATTTTCATTTTTGTGTTATATTATGGTTCTTACCTGCTGCCTGCCCACAGTTATTTAATGTTTACCCGAGCCTGCACCCCTGAATTTGTATGAATATATTTTTTTTAGCTTTTGCACAGTGTTTTTGCAGGTTGCCCGTTGGGTACCTGACCCAGTGCAGACACCTAGCCCTATCGTTGACAGTTCGATTCAATTTTGCTCATTTTGATTGATTTTTGATTTAATATTGGAATTGGCACCCCTAATGAGCACAAAGCAGAAAGCACTGTAGCCTAGCTTTAGCAGAATCAGTTTATCCAGAGTTTCATAAGAAAAACAGTCAAAAGTAGATTCACAAAAATGTAAAATACATAGAAAATCAGCAAAATGACAGACTGTCCTGCAAATTATGGAGCAAAAACAAACTCAAACATGTGAGAAAGCAGTTTCCTGTGAAGTTCCTGAGTTCCTGAGTTTTCTGGAGAAAGTCTTCTTGTGTGATCTTAGTGATCCACATGAAAGCTGCGGCTGGTGTCGACCCGGAGGATGACGCAACTCAGCACGCTGCGCTGAGCGCTCACAGGGCCGCGAGGCTGCGAGGCCGGGCTGGGATTCATTTAGCACAGACCCAATAAAAACACAAAGACTTCAGAGACGTTTCTGCTACACTGCTTTGATTTTGGAGGTCTTTTAGTCCCCCCCCCCCACCCCCCCGTTCTTGTCTAATTGCACACAGAAGTCTGGTGGAGAGTCAGAACACACTGAAGTGAAGTTCAGGTGGTTTCAGAGAGGAACCAAAATCATCTGATACATGAGACAAAAGAGGAAAGATGAAATTTTATTTGTTGGAATTTATGATTTCCTTATTATGTTCTTACAGTTGTATTCAGTGGGTTAATTAAGGTGGAGGTAGAGACGCAGTGTTCATCAATCTTTGAACCCACTGGTTAATGTCTGATGATGATTTAGCCTCTGGGGGAAACACACAATTTTTCGGGGCTTCCAGGGTAGCAGGCAGATATTTGAATAACAGATATCCAGGCCAGAACTTCCTCTTTGGTGCGCTGGTTAATGGCCATAGAATGGATGGAGTGGAGAGACGATGAGTACGACCAGATTGTATCTGTATAGTAAAAAGCTAAACCATCATCAGACAATAACAAATGGATTACAAGGTTTCATTTCAGCCAATGCATTCAGCCTCTTTTCTTTCCACCCAGACTTTTTTCCTGCATGGAACCAAAGCCCACTTGAGTGTGATTGGTCCCATACTACTTGGACCTCAAAGGGAAACTAGAGCGCTTCTGAAAACTCTGTTTATAGAGATTAAGTGTTCATAAAAATGGAAGTTTTAACATCTGCTGTTTTTTATCTTGCAGGCATTTTCGATCAGCTATCAAAGCCAAAAATCCTGCTGTGACATCACTGATTGGGGTGTGTCTGCAGGTGCAACACACCTGAGTGTTTGAGATGATGTGCGGAGGAGCTCATCACCACAGAGTGACCCTTTAACCTTCCTGCAGGTTGTTCACACTGTCCTCTTCTCTGTCCTCTTCCTCCCCAGACGGCCACAGACAGCTCATCCAACTCGTCCCAGAAGAGGGAGCCGGCCATGCACACGCTGGCCCCGCCCAACTTCTGTGAGGCCCGTCGGCACCACTGCATCCTGGGACATTTCTACGAGCAGCACCGGCCCTCTGATCACTACTTCCTGGACCAGGTGGGTGGAGTCACAGTGGGGGAGGGTACAGCTAATAGCCCAAATTCTAATTCATCTTGACTCCTTTTGTAGATACATTGAGAGTAAGGTGTTGGTTAAGTGCACATAAAGGCTCATTTATACTTAATGTTAGAAATGCATATGGATAGCAGTGTAGCCACAGGACCACAGGACACTTAGAAGCAGTGGCGGACTCAGGCTGTCAGCTGTGGTACCAAAAGTTGTGATGCACTTAACCATGTTTTCACATTTTGTCCACAAGAAAGAGACCTAATTTTATCGTGTCTTGTCCATGAGAAAGGGCCCTCACTTTATCATGATTTATTAAGCTTCAATAAAAGTGTGCGGCTGGATGAATGAGCGCATCATCAGTGTGCTCCTGTAATTTAACAATTATCACTACACCTCTGAATACATCATTATTTATTTCTTATTCCACTCATTTCACAGCACAAATGCTTCACAGCTTGCTTCATTGTTGAGTGTACAATAATGATCGGGTAATACTAAATATTGCACAGACTTTATTTAAACACTGTGATAGTGACAAAGGTAACGGATCCAATCAAATAGGTGCCGGTCCCAATCTGGGAGGTCTCAGATCCCGTTCGAGCAGGATCCAGCACAAACAAAGCCCTGGTATTCAATATCAGTCAATACGCAAAGTTCAGATGTCAGAATTAGTTTCGGGAAGAAAAAAATGGAATCATCTCGACTTTGAAATCCAGGCTGTACAGAATCGTTATTTTAAATTTAAATGTCCTTAACCCAGGTTTTTAAACAGTGTCCATCTCCTCCGTGTGTCTGCAGGCGGTGCACATGTTCCCTCGTCACGTCAGCTTCCAGGTGGAGGAGGAAGAGATCGTACGCATCAACCCCCGCGAGCGAACGTGGCTCACCGGCTACGAGGATTACCGCCACGCCAACTCCACACGTGACAAAATCGCCCAGCCCGAAAACCTTGACGCCTACGTGCACTTCGCCAAGAGCGAGCCGCCCAAACACGACTACACCTACCCGTACCCGCTGAGCTGTGACGTGCAGCGAGGCTGCGATGGCAAACCTGGCTGCCTGGAGCTGGGCAGCGGCCACAGAGCGGTGGTGACGGTGCAGCCGCGAGCGCTGCAGCCCAAAGGCAAGAGGCGGAAGGAGGACGGCGAGCGATCGCGCTGCGTTTACTGTCAGGACATGTTCAACCACGAGGACAATGGGCGGGGCCGCTGCCAGGAAGCACCTGACCCCATTCAGACCTGCATCAGGCGGGTGAGCTTCATGTGGTGCGCGGACAGCCTGCTGTATCACTGCATGTCGGACCCGGAGGGGGATTACTCGGACCCGTGCTCCTGTGACACCAGTGACGAGCGCTTCTGCCTGCGCTGGACGGCGCTGGTGGGTCTGTCTCTGCTGGCACCCTGCATGTGCTGCTACGCCCCCCTCAGAGCGTGCTATCGCTGCGGCGTAGCCTGCCACTGCTGCGGCGGGAAACACAAAGCTGTCGGCTGAGGCGTCGCAGGCCCCGCCCTCCTCACAGAGACAGCAAGGACTCATGGGAGGAGACGGGGGAAACGGAGGCTGCTGTGATTTTCATGTCGTTTTTTTTGTTGTTGTCGTTTGTCTCGTCTCCAATTTTCAGAACGAGGAGAAGAAGAACTTTGTCTCAACAGATGGAAAAAAAAAGTTCCCTGTTGTTTTTTTGTTTTTTATGTCTTTTGTGACACTGGGGACCAAAAAAGATGGCTTCCAATTCTCACAAAGACTGAACAAAGAAGATTCATTTCTATACAGATAATATATATATATATGTGTGTATATATATACATATATATGTATATATATGAACAGGTACTTTATATTTTTACACTCATGTTTTAAAGGCTTGAATACGTCATTTTTTTCAGCGTTGTGTGAGGTCAGTATGAATGTTTTCATGTTTGTAGAGGGAACTGCAGCTGCAAAACATTTTAACCTTAACAAAAATCTAATGTGATAAGATATCCTTAAACAGTTAGTTCTACAAATTTAAAAAAATAGGTGCGTGTCTGTGTGTTAAGTACAGAGCTGGGGTCTGGACAGGATTAGCCTAGCTTAGCATTAAGAGGGAAACTTCTAGCCTGGCCCTGTTTAGTCTCGCATGGTCAGTAGGCATGGGCGGTATGCAGGTATAACAGTATAGCAGGGAATTAGGAAATCCCGAAGGTATGATTTTCAGTACCGTCACTGTGAATAAAGTTATCTGAAACATTGAAGTTGCCACTGTTTTTGCCTAAACAGTTGCTTAATTTATCAATAGGGAACTTAGCCAATAGAAGAATTATTTGCAGGAAATATTTCTGCTCTGTAGCCTAATATTGTATTAGCCACATGATACATCTGTAAATCATCCCCGTTTAGACATATGATGTGTTGGTATCTGTGGCAACAAGTGTCATCAGGTCCTTTAGCAAGAATTTCATTATTCTATAGGCCATAAGTATTTAAACAGAGCAAGACTTGTCTAAGAAGACATATAAGATGCAATGCATTGTGTCTTTTTATGCAACTTTTATCACCAGCTTTTCAATATTTTTTTTTTTTTCACACAAACAGCATCATATACCATATACCACGGTGAAATGTCAGGAAGGTATGAGGGTATGACCTCGCTCCACAGCATTCAGAGCTGGAGAAAGGTTTGACTCCACACATTGATATTCTGCTATAAAGGGAAAAAAACCAAAAAAAAACGCCCTGCCTTGTTTGTATTTCCTTAAATCAATCACAGTTGTCCTGGGCGGAGCTTAGATCAGGACGCAGCTGCCACTTTATCTATAAAATAGCACGTGGAGGGAACTTGTTTTGGTGGAACATTTTCAAGAAAAGACAACAGCTTCTAGCTTGTTTTCATTGGTACCACCAGCGTCTCATTGGTACCACCAGCGTCTCAGGTGCTAATTTGCCAGAGATTGTTGCTTCCTGGGGACTTTGAACACATAAGGCAGGATGAAACCAAGCAACCAGTGGTAGGCTTATATCTGCAGTGAGCATCCAGTGAGTCAGACTATTTCCTGTCCAACATGCCCACCAACACACTAAAGTCACAAATTAGCATGTAGTTTGTTAAATCTGTACTTGTGGTTTTAGGGGCAGTTTCCTGCTATGCCGCGCTGTTGTTAGCTAAGAAATAGCGCAAGCATGAAACTCCCGTCTCATTTTTACAAGCTCAGCTTGCTGATTCCCCCCGCCTCCAGTCTTTATGCTAAGCTAGGCTAACCACACCCTGACATGAGATTTGTGTCAATCTTCTCATTAAACTCTCAGCAAGAAAGCAAACTTTTCTTTTGTTCTGCACACACACAGTCACTGTTCAGGTGAATGTTTTGCAGCTCTGGTTCCCTGTTGTTGTTCAGCAGAGGCACTTAACTGGTCTGAGAGCTGCTCTGCTCACCTCCCAGCAAACTGAACAGATAGAACCAGTTTGGCTTGACCAGTAAGATCGCCGATTCCCAGTCCTGAATAATCCACGGGAAGTTAACATTTGCAAAACTGGACGTCAGCATGTCGGATTTAAATTTGAATAACTAAAGTTTTGTGTGCACAGGTGCATCTCACTGAATCATCTCCTGCTGTCTGGTGTACTGGTCATACTGGTCTGTCTTTACTGGTTTGTGGTTTGGAGGTTTGTTTGATGAAAAGAAGAACAAAAATCCCAGTAAGAGTAAAGCTATGACAGAACACTGCTTCAGATACTTAAGCTCGGTGTGTGTGTGTGTGTGTGTGTGTGTGTGTGTGTGTGTGTGTGGGAAAGGGAGTTTCATAATCACTGTGTGCTCAAGTACTGTCAAAGGACTGGGTGTCAAAAATGATCATTTTATTGGCATAAATATTGACACAAAGGCAAGAAAACTCTTTTAAAAAAGTGTCTGAATATTTGAGTCTCATCATCATCGTCACAAATTTATGTTTTTTTTTATGACAAAAGTCAGACGTTAGCCTGTTTCTTCTTTAGAAACGTACCCCGTTCAATTTATTTATTAAAGAATGCTTCACAAAGAACAGAAAGCTGCGGAGTACGAGAACGTCTGTGCTTGCAGTTATTTTGTAATGCCGTTATCTCAAGATCACGAGTTATTTTGTTATATTTTGTTTATTATGAGAAAACAAGCTCGAGATACGGTGATAATCGACCGATGACGTGCTGGTGTCTCTTGTTGTTGCTTCATCTTGAGCGGCATTAAAAAAATTATTGCAAGCACGGCCGTCTTCAGCTTCCGGTAGAAAACAGTAAGAAATTCCTCCTGATGTTCGGTCTGAGCGTCGAGGGAACAAATCGATCGATCCCACAGCGATTTAATGAAATGAGCACAAGTCTGAAAGTGCAGATAAAGTTTGAGAAAAAGGAATCAAATTATAATAATGTTGTTGACAGTTTAGTGTAGCTGTAAGAGATACTTATTCATAGTCAGTGAACTACCCTCAGTAGGTGGCGGTCAGCCTGGTTAGTAGAACAGGAGAGACGTTCCTCAGCGTTCTACTGTTGCAGACGGGGTCAGCAGAAAAACATTTTTTACCCACATTATTAAAAGCCTACCTAAAAAAATCTATCTGTTGTAGTGTCGCTAAATTTAGAGCCTTTTCACGGCTTTAATTTTCTGCCAGACAGCCTTTTATTTTGGCACTACATTTTCTCAACCGTAGTCAGTCTGTAAATTCCTACACGTAAGAGCGCCTCCTTCTGCCTGCCTGCTGGTACTGCACCATAACTCTCCGCACATCAGCTGTTTTGAAACACTGATATCAGACTGACAATCAAACCAAACTTAACTGTCCTAAAGATTTCAAAGATGGTGCGTGCATGTGTTTTCCAGGCTGTTCAAACAAACGTGTCCTGATCACTGTATATACATACATATACCATATTAATGTGTATATGTGTACATATGGAGGAGCTCAGCAGGAGAACAGTATTCAGTGGATGGTTGCTGCTGCAGACTGTACATGAGGCGCTGACATCCTCTGACTCACAAAGATCCTCAGGTCGTGTTGCGTTAAACACCCAAGAAACAGCTTTGTTTCTTGTAGCAATGAATCACTCATTCCTGAGAATTATATTTTTACTCTTCAGTTATGCTGGAACATACATTTTAAAAGATCAAAATCTATGGCTGTTAAACCTTGTAAAGGGCCAACCTCCTAATTATTAATTTTTTATTAAATGTAGACGTGTCACAGAGTCGACAAAATGTTCCATTTTCTCATTTCACTGCATAGTCGTAGTGAGCAGCCACTTTAAAAGTGTCTCAGAGTCTCTAAATTCTGATCAAAATACACATTTTTAAACCATAATTCTTATTTAGCTTTGATTTAGGTCTATAGAGTTGACATTTTATGCTGATAGCAATATTATTTCATGATGCCTGATTAAATCATGTTTTTGTTGACAGAAATCTGAGACACAACTTTAAAACAGAGATGATTATGATAGCACATTTGTGCACCCATGTTATCAGCAGTTATTGTTAGTTTTAGATTTTGAAGACTTTTAACACATTTTTAAATAGTTTGAAGTTGTGAATTCTTGTCTGGGACGAGGCTGTTTTCAGGTACAGAGCGAGTTCAGAAATTAAATAACTTAAAGCAGACCAAAACATTTCTAAATTACATATATTTCAAACATACAAATCCTTAAAGAATAAATTTTCACCAGCAAATTGGAATTATAATGTTGGTATAAATCATTTTTGAGGGTTTTTTTTTAGTAGGACATGATTTGTCCCAGTTCTCAAGAATGAGTGAAACAATCTCAACACCTTGTTATCAACACACCATCACACATCATCACACTCAAAAATCCTGGTAATGAGTTCAGTGTCACTATTACTTGATAATTTATCCAATTTATCCTTTCATTGTAAAGAAATGAATCCCATCTTAAATGCTTGATTTCAATTTCAATTTAATCCGCTTCATGGACATGATGTTTTAGATCAAACATGTTCCCAAAGCAAAAAGTCTTATTATACGGTTTACAACACAGTATACAGTCAGTAGTAAATGTTAAATAGTGAAATAAAAAAGAGAATAATAATAATATTTAATATATAATAATAGTCTTAAACCTCCTTTCTAAGACTTTGTGCTCATTTCTCAGAAACATGTGAGTCCTGATTAAGTCTGAACACTGAGTGATTGTGATTCTCCCGAAGTTCAAACTGGTGAATAAGCTGCAGCAGGTCTGTAAACGGAGCCCGAAGATTCATCACAGGAAACAAACCTCAGTCTTCATCACTACACAGAAGAACAAACTTCAGCAAGTGTGACGTTAAATTATTTATGGTCCTCGTCATTTCTTCTTTCTTTGTTTTATTTTGTGTGTCTTCACTACGTTTTCCTTCGGCACCGAAGCGATTCTATGATCCCGTTAAAGTTTTGACCCTGTAATTCTTCTGTGTGGAGATTACAAACTAAACAAACTGATGATCTGATGTTCTGATGAAGCAGCTCACACAGTTTAACTGAGGCCGCCTCATTTTATGTCTTAAAGCTGCTGAACATTTTACAAACGGCAGCATCAGTTTTTAGTTTGATTTCCTTCCTCCGAGGCAGCCGGTGGACTCAGCTGAGTTTTTAAGTCATAAAAATCAACGAGCAGAGACTTGAAACTTGCTTTGGGTCACTGATCTGTATTTATTCTCTATTTTTTTATTTTTAAGTCTGAAGGTGATTGATGAGGGGAAAACCTACAGAGGCCCAGAGCAACCATACTTACATTTTTTTTTAATTCTGTGATCTTGAGATCACAGGTTAATTATGTCATTATCTCAAGAAAACAAAGCTCATTTCTTTCAATAACAGATTAATTATGTTTTTATCTCAAGAAAACAGGCTTTGTTCTCAATATAATGAAATAATTTACTCATGATCTCGAGATAACAGCATTTAAAAAATAATCGCCAACATAGCTGTTCTTGGTTTCCATAGAATTCAGTTTAAACTTCTGGTGTCAGAGTTTACGACAGAGTTTGAGCTTCTTGAATGCACACAACACAGTTTGAGGTTTTGGTGTTTATTTTTTCTTGAATTTCCACAGATTGATATAAAAATCTATTAGAAAACCCTTGAAACCTCATTGAGTTTTGTAATAACTCAAAGTGAAAATAAAACTTAGCAGCACCATGTTATCATGGGCTGGTATTGCACTTGAAGACTGGGTTGCACTAACAAAGATTAATTTAATCTGAGATTAGTTCTAAGCAGAGTTTCGCAACACTGGGTTTAAAAAGAGTTCATCCAAATTTAAAAGTAAGCAGAGATGAAGAATTTGGATGCTGCAGGACCGACTAAGTATAAAAAACGGGACTTTTCAGCAGCTCTGGATTATTTAAGAAAATGTTTCATTGTTTGCTAGCTAGCTGGCTAATAAGAAACAAACAAACAAAAATGATTTGTTGTTTGCTAGCTAGCTGAAATGCAAACAGGAAGTTATATTGTTTGCTAGCAGGCTGAAAACAACAACAAAAAGTTAGATTTTTGATAGCTAACGAAAAAAAGTTATATTGTTAAAAATCTGATTAGCCATGTTAGCCTACTCATGATGGCTCAGCAAGAAATTATTTTGTTCAGTTCATGTAAAAAAAAAAAAAAAAAAACTTAAAAGTTAAACCCCTCAGTTTAAGTCAAGTTCAAACTGGGTTTTAAATTTGAGTTCAAAGTTTTGGTGCAACAGAATTTATTGTAATTCAGGTTCACAGTAAAAATGTAACTGAGGTCTAAAGAGAGGTCTAAAAGTTTGGTGCAACATAATTTAAACTATGATTTAATCTGTTTTAAAAATTAATCCGCCTTTAATGCAGATGATGGATGGATTACACAGCTTGAAGAAGTAACTTGTAACAGTAACTTGCAACAGTCTGCTAAGTAAGTAAGTATTGGAGGAATGCCTAAAATATAAATAGTTTTTGTACAGCAACCAAATTATCTTTGGGCTAATTTTTTTCTAACTGGAGCTCAGTAACGTAACGTCAGTTCTTTGTGGGTTCTCTGCTGAGAATGAATAATGTTCATGTTAGTTGGAAACAAGAAATGAAGGGAAATTAACTGATTTGGAGATTCACACTTTTTAAATAACAGAATTTTTAATCTTTGGACTCAAAAGGCTCAAGTCTAAGTGAGGTCACAAGTTGAGTTGCAAGTCTTTTTCGATTTGTCAATTTGAATTTAAAGTTGTCAAAATGAGTTACAACATGTGAAACCACAGGTTCCTTTAAACCAGGGTGTCAGATTCGTTTTAGTTTAATGGGCCACATACTGTTAAATTTGATCTCAGGTGGGCCTCACCAGTAACAACACTACATAATAACTTATAAATAACAATGCTGGAGCCGCAACTAATGTTTATTTTCATTATCGATTCGCCTGATGATGATTTTCTCATTTTGTCCACAGTTTACAGTCACAGAGGACGAAAACCAGAAAATACTCACATTTAAGAGGCTGAAATCAGACAGGATGGACGGTTTGGCCTTAAGAAAAACAAATTAAAACGATTAGTCAATTAACAACATTTAATAGTTGACAACTAATCAATTAATTGACTAATTGTTGCAGTTCAGAACAATTTTTAGTATAAAACATTCTTAAAACATTCACAAGGTTGGATTTGCTAAATATAGCAAATTCAGCAATAAAAATCAGAAAAATTGGAATTTAAAACTCTGCAGTTTTCACACTTTGCAAACTCGCCCGGCAGGCTGGATTGGACCCGATTGGCAGGCCGGATCTGGCCCACGGGCCGTATGTTTGACGCCCCTGCTTAAAGCGCAAAAGAGGAAGAATTCAAAATCATCTTTTCCCACAGCTGCACCAGTGTTCACTGTGATAATCGAGCAAGTTTCAAGTCTTAGTTTTAAATTGAAATATCAGGATCAAACCAGTGGCTGCCTGAAAGATATGAAATCAATCGATTCAGAAGATTTTAAACATACAGACGATTTGTTTTTAACAGTACGCTACTAAAATCCTACATATAGCACCTTTAATTTTAAAGAGGAGTGTTGAGGCTCAGTGGAGCAGCACTCAGGAGTGAAGGCCTCTGTTATAAAGCTGTCGTCTTGTCCTTTCATCCGTCCGTCTGTCTCACCTCTCTCTCCTCTTTCTGCCTCGTTTCCTGTCAGTCGAGCTTCACAAGGACCGCCGACATTCGTCGTAGAAAAAGACCCCCCACCCCCGTTTACTTTTCTGTGTTGTGGCGAGGAAAGTGAACCAAAAGCAGTTTGTCTGTTGGATGCAGCGTCTTCGGCCTGCGTTCACTTCAGCTATTAAAGGAAAGTGCCTGAAGCCTCCTCTTCATTTATGTCCTGATGTATATTTCAGAAAATAATAACTGTGTAAAAAAAAGACACAAAAAAACAGAAAGCAAAGCAAACGGTGAATTCATTGGTTTGTCTTTTTTATATAATTCACATTTTTACCTATGTAAAAAACAGAATATATATATATGTATATGTATCAAGTGTATGATGTACATTTTCAGTTCTATTTTTTTATTGTTTCTAATATGATGGATGTAAATCTCTTCTAAGAGAGAAAAGAGACAATGAGACATGTATAAAATACAAATACATCATCTGGAAACTCAACAAACAGCCTGGGTAGTTTGTGTGTGTGTGTGTGTGTGTGTGTGTGTGTGTTGTGTGTTTTGAGACAATCATCCAAACATTTTAAAACAAAAGTCCTCAAACATTGTCTTTTCTATTCTTTGTAAAAAAAAAAAACAAACAAACAAAAAAAAAAACTAGTAGAGGTCACTCAGTAGAGCGCAGATTTCTGCCCAGCAACAGATGGTGAAGCACCTACTGCAATGACACCAAGTTTTTCCAAAAATTCTGAGTTACAGAGGTCCAGGCTGATCCATCCTGTAGTCAACCAGATCAACTGCGGACACACTCACACACACACACACACACACACACACACACACACACACACACACACACACAAGTGATCACATGATCCCCTGGCAGGGATAGCAACAATAATAATAATAAGAAGAAGAATATGACCACTGGGAGCTGCTGAAAGGCATTCTGGGAAATACAGTTTTTTTAAACAGGGTTCATTTTATCAAAACACGACACAGAATTCACCAACCACACACACAGGCAGCAGAACACATCAGATCCTGTGCAAAATGAAACAATAATTAGTAAAAACCAAACTTAATATGATCGGATTCTGTTTGAACCAGTCAGACACTAATGTGCTCAATCTAAAACACCTTTAACATTTTATGTTTTTAATGAAACAGACTGTTTTTTTAGAGATATTGTCAGAGCAAAGTTCATGAATATATGCATCAAACACAACACACACACACAAAAGATAAACAGTCCTGCACACTGTGGAAACATTTCTCTCTACACTCTAAAAGACAAAACATCTGTGCATTTCCAAAGTTTGCATTTTGCACAGAAAATCAGAACAGAACATTTTAAATAGCACATAAAACACAGCAACAACGTGTGGAGACAAAAAGTAAAGTATGAATTACACTCAGGCTCTGACCTGCATTGTACTGATTTTAGAGAAAAGTTGTTTTTCACCTGTGATCATGTCAGAATCTCCAAACTACTGCAGCAGCAGATCAGCTGAGGCTGAGCTGAACTCTGTGCAGCTTCTCTCACTGCCGACTCAAAGTTTACAACATGGTTGACTGATGTTCAAATCACATCTGATAACTTCAGTCCTCATCTTCTTTCTTCACATCCTCCATTTGTGTTGCAGACAGGAACACACTTGTTGACTTTTTTATGGTTCTCTTGTCTGATTGGTGAGTTTACAATCAAGCCCCCGAGTGTCTGTGCACCTGACAGCCGTGCTTGTTGAAAGGCAGAGCTTTGAGAGGGCAAAGAAGTGACATGTTAGATTTCTGTGTCTGATGCAGAGAAAAGTGTTTTGCAAAAAGTGTGAAGCTGAAAATGTTCTAATAATTGTGCAGATCTGGGCTGAAGTTTTGTTATGAGTGTCAGGTTTCACTGTGTGTGATTTTTAATTTTAGTGTGCAAGCAATTGTAAAAAAAAAAAACTGCAGTACATTACAAAAACCAGCACAGATTTCAGCACAGGTTCCTCTCTGAGCTCCTGGCTGGACAAGGATGGCCCTCTGGCTGCTGTTGGGGCCCCTGCGAGGCTCCGGGGCCACTTCACTGTTCAGTGTGCTCAGTTTACTGACCGCAGGGAACAGCACAGGACACAAATCAGGATGTTATTGTGATTGTGCAACAGCAGAAAGACAGAGAACGAGACTGCATCCTGTGACAGCCGGAGGGTGAGGCCGTTTCCCACAATGCCTGTGGACAATCAGAGGTCCTGGTGTGTGTGTGTGTGTGTGTGTTGGGTGGGGAGTGGTGGTGTAATTGTCTGCTACAGCTCCGGGTTTGTTTATCATCTAAATATCTGGTGGCCCCGAGTCACAAACTCGGTGAGTCGGCGCTAAAACAACAGCCGGTCGCACGATTCGCCAAGTCTTCACGACCAAGCACATTGGGAATATATTGATTTTACATGGTTTTGGTGGCACTCTAACAAGTTTTAGGCTTTACAGGCGTGCAATCAGAGGGAAAAAAATACAAATTTTTACAAATTTATTACCATATTTTAGGGATTTGTTGAATTAAAATAACCTAAAATAAAGATAACAAACTTTGGGGTTATTAAAACCACATTTGACATATTATTTCATTGTATTTAAGGACATGATTACAATTTGGAATTATAACAATATTAAAAATTTGGTAGCTGTTAAACCACTTTTTATTTTTTAAGGACATAATTAAAAGTTTGTAATTGTAGGAAAAATAATTGGCAGATATATTAAATTTAGGGAATGTGGGGCATTTTAAGAAATTTTGGTGCGTACAAAAATTTGACACCAGTGTCTCTTTACAGAAATCATGACCTGGTTATTTAAGATAATCCACAGACTCTAATATTCTGATCTTGTTGCACATATTTCCTGTTTTTTTTTTTGTTTGTTTGTTTGTTTTTTTTACCTCTCTTGTCATTACAGTTTCCTGTGTTTTCCCATCAGCCACACCTGCTGCCAATGACTCACCTGCCCCTGATTATCCCCAAAGTCATCCCTGTGCACACAGACTCACCTGTTCCTCGTGCCTCCTGTCAGATTGTCTTTGTTACCTTGTGTGCTTGGCCCTCTAGCGATCTCTCTTAAGCTGGGACACACTACAAGATTTTTGGCCAGATTTTACCCACAATTTGCAGTTGGGGCTTGTCTGCTCCAGTCAGCTCTAGTTGGGGACAGTCGTCATGGCAAGTCAGCGCAGAATCTGTTAGTGTGTGATGTGGTACAGACTGGAATCAGCAAGTGTGTGAGGTGAACAGACTCCGCCCGACTTCAGTCGCCGTAATTCAAACATGTTTGAATTTTCTGAGCCGACTCTAGGACGCAGTCGTGTAGTGTGTGATCCCTCATCTGCTGCAGTCCTTAAATGTGTGATCCCCAGTCTTTAAAAGAATCTGCTGAAGCCAGTCGTGTAGTGTGTGCTCCAAGTCTTTTCAAAATCTGCAAAGACTGTGAAAATCTTGTAGTGTGTCCCCAGCTTTAGTGTTTGATTCACTGTTTGTTTGTTTGTTTTTTCCAGATTTAAGGATTTTTGTTTACTTCCTGTCTGCATTATTTGCCTCTTTTGGACTGCCTGCCTGTGTAGGACTTTTTGGACTGTTACTAAAGACCTTACTTTTTTCCCTGTGTGTTGTTTTCACCAGAGTTGTGACACACACCTTGTTGTGAGCAGTTTCACGTTGGAACTACTTTCTTTCTGCAGTAGAATCTACCGGAACTACTTTCTTCTCTTGTTAAAAGAAAGTAGTTCCTCCATTAAGCTGCTCACAACAAGGTCTGTGTGTTATCTTGACTAACTGGATCCTGATTTTTTGGAAAGAGACGCTGGTTTTGAATTTTTCAAATGTTTGTTCAGCATCACAACCGAGTGCCATCTAGCTCCATTATATTGGAGGGAAGGCAGACATCTCTACGGCCGATATCTTCAAAACTCTGCAAGTCACATGAAAACTATCTGGATGGATAAACTGAACTACAGCCCAGAGGAAGAATATGTATTTCTGATTTTGCAGGTGAACTGTCTCTTTAATAACAATCTATCCAGAAGTGTCAGACAGATGGACAGTCAGGTCAGATCAGAGCAGCACTCATGTTTAGTTAGAGCTGCAGAAAACAGCTCACACACACACACACACACACGGAGTCGTGGCTATGTTTGAGAGCAGGATGGGATGGGGTGGTGGGGGGGTGTTGTCGGGTTTGGTGGTCTATCGCAGTCACATTTGTTTCAGATTTCATCCGAGTAAACAAAGCGAGGCAGGCAGACTCACTGGGGCCTCGGTAAATCAGGCCCAGACGAGCGTCCCGGCCCGCTGGAATCCTCACACTCTCTGCTGTGTGTGTCCCACACGCTCTGCTGGGGACGCACACACACACACAGGGTTTGTGGATGTTTGCAGAGTGATTTTCAAGCCTTGTTTATGGTGATTGGGGATGTTTTTATTGTTTTGTTTTTTTTTCTTCTCCAGTGCATCTTCAACAACAACAACAACAATGCTGAATTGCAGATTCTTTTTCTTCCTCTGAGTTAAATCAGGAACACGACAGGTCACGTGGTTCAGTTTGGACACTGGATGTGTGTGTGTTGCTCGACAGATGTCAACATGTGTCTGGCGCTGACCAGGGGCCCCGTTTCAGAAAGCAGGATTAGTGAAAACTCTTGAGTTTGTTAAGCCTGAGATGAGGGGAAAGTTTCAGGAAGAGAGATAACTTAAACTCCGAGTCAGTTACCATGGTAACCGATTCCATGAAGCTGGCCTGCTCGCTTGCAGGTTTTCTTCAACTGACTCTGAGACTCCTCTCCTGGAGAGTCTGAAGCAGCCGTCTGACACACCTCTGTTTCATTTCTTCATTCACACAGTCGTGTTATCGATCTGGCAATAATTTTTCCACTAATCGATTAGTTGTTTGGTTGCTCAAAAATGTTTCCCAAAGTCCAAGATGACATCCTCAAATGTCTTGTTTTGTCCACAACTCAAAGATCTTCAGGTTACTGTCAGAGAGGAGTAAAGAAACCAGAAAATATTCACATTTAAGAAGCTGAAATCACAGAATTTTCACTTTTTCTTTCTGTAAAAATTTCTCAAACTGATTAAATGATTATGAAAATAGTTGGCGTTTAATTTAATAATCGATTAATCGTTGCAGCTCAAGTCAAGATATCGGGTGATGCAGAAATGGAAGTAAAAAATGGTGATTTATGCACAAATTAAGTTTTTAAAAAAGTGTTTGGAGATCAGTGGAGCTCTGCGGCTCAGAGGAGGAACATTTTGGAAGAAGATTTTTGGTGGTTTTGGTCTTTTAATGGGATTTTTTGACAATAAAACTATATAACCTCAGAAATCTCCTTTAAAATAATCTAAAGGCATCTTCCTGAACACACGGAGGCGATCTGATGGCATCAAGGTGAGCCAGAGTCACTCTGGTGTTTGAATCCTGTTACCATGGTGATCACAGTGCGTCGGAATTCCTCAGTTAGCACCACGGAAACCGTCCCACATCAAAAGCGGCCGGCATCTGGAGTTCGGTTGCGCCACGGTGACCCTCTAAAGCAGCAGGTTTCATCCTCCGACACCCACAACGAGACACACATCCTGTCCGTCCTGTTGATTCAGTCGCTGTCCTTTTGTCGGCTCTGGAAATCCCTAAAAACCCCACGAAAATAGATGAGCTGCTTCTTTCTAAATCTTCCCTATAATCCCGTCTTGCTGTCCTCAGCAGAGGACGGTGTCATCGCTATTTAAGACAACAGACATGAAGACACAGCAGCACCAGGCGTCTATAAATCACTTTGCTTTATTTAAATCAGCGGCTGGCAGTTATGCTATAAACAAAACATTAAAAGGACGACCAAAAATAATATCCAGCAAGAATAACTGTACTTGGCACTTGATGACCGTGTTGTCAAGAGGAAATTATACATTTATATTTATATATGTGAGTCAAGTGCCTCCAATATACACATAAGAACCAAGCGGAAAACCACAAATACCAGCTTTTACGTGGTCTCCATTTCCTGACACCAGATTCTTATTAATATTACAAATAATATTTCAGTAAGCCACACAAATCACCTTCTGCTGTAACCTCAAACCCACAAATTCATCTTCAGTGCAGCCAAGACCGGAAGGAGAAGGAGGGAGAGAGGAGGAGGAGGAGGAGGAGGAGGAGGAGGAGAGGAGGAGGAGGAGAGGAAGAGGGTGTGTGGTCATGAGGAAAAAGGAAATTCAAGATCGGTGGAATGCAAATTCAAATGGAAAAGACTGACTTCAGTTCTCCAAATGTCAGCTCCAGTGTGAAGATTTAAAGGGATAGTTCGGATTATTTTAAGTGTGGTTGTATATTTAGGATATTTTCACCACATCACCTTGCTGTCAAGAAGCCTTTTCCAAGAGGAAATCGCTGTTATTTCAGACAAATGTTGCTCTCGCCAAAGCAACCAGACTCCTTTGGCAAAAACAGCAATTTTAACTAACAGAACACAAGAGCTGCTGATCCACTCTGCCTCGATTGGTTAGTTTGTTTGTTATTGTCTGTACATCTTCAAATGTCTTGTTTTTCCCACAGTCCAAAGATATTTAGCTCACTGTCAAAAAGGATCTCTAGAAACCAGAATATACTCACATTTGAGAGGCTGAAATCAGAGATTTTTTTTTACTTAAAACACTGACAGATGGAGGTGTGTTCTGTGAGGTAAAATGATCATTTCTGTCGGTGGAGTCTGGTTGGTTTGGAGGAAGCGATATCTGGCTTTTATAGCGGTCGTTTTCATCAGAAGAAGCTGACAGCAAGTGAAAATATTTTAAATACAGTGTACACTTAAACTGAATTTTCTTTTTTTTTAAAATTGTCTAAAATACATTTTGCTGCTGACCCTGTCCACAGTGTCGCACTGCTTAACTTCCTTCACCGGTACTCCTGCAGGTAATACACGGATTATAGATAAATACAATCTCATACAATCATGCTTCAAAAACATCCAAACTGTCCCTTTAATCTTTTAGATGCACAAAGATCTCTGAGTTGGTTGAACAGAACACGTGTTCAGGGTTAATAATTATAATATAACTTCTTGTCTCTTTAAATTATTTTGATGAAGTTACAGTCAGTAAAAATACGACGTGTCCACAATCGGCTTCATGATAAACTATGATTAAAATTCCTGAAGAGTTTTTCTGCTTCAAATTTTGACCGTGTTTGAAGAACTAACGATAAATACTGTCCAGCACAGTGAGCAACAGTACAGGACATGATGTCATTTTAACAATAACATGAGAACACTGATAACTGTGATCATTTTGGTCAATATGTGAAAATGAAAATATGAAATTTTGTACTGTTTCATCTCTACTGTCCACTGCATCTTAACCAATGAGATCATTTATGGTTACAGGAATGTTTGCATCATCAACCAACTCGGTTTCAGTGTGTCTCAATTCAGATACTTCCTTTAATACACTCTGCACACTCTGTGTGTGTGTGTGTGTGTTCTGTCTCAAATCGAGGACCAGTGTTGTGCTCTTACAGTAAATGCTCATCGCAGCTTCTTCTTCTTCTTCGTGGGTGAACTGAAGCCGGGTGGAGCTTCACTGCCACCCACCAAAACATCTACCAGCTTGTTTATTCATTTCTGTTCATTTTCATTTCATTCTCTGTCAAAGTCCTTTTAATTTTATTTCAGGTTCTTTGCCCTCTTGGTTGTTTCAGGAGGTTAAAAATACGCCATAATCTCCGTCCTTCCTCCTGCCGGATGAAAACGCACCAATATGTTGATTTATATTTGATTCTTGGAACCAAATCTTTACAAACTTTAACATATCGGCAGCTTCAATCCAGCCAAGTGGTGCTTACTGATAAAAATACAATGCTTCCTCTTCCTCCGCCTCTTTCCCTACCTCGAGAAGATGGCGACCGCTAAAGGCGAGAAGTGTCCGGCGTCACACACTCAACTCTTTGCTCGTTTTGAGCACAACATCTGGGTCGTCGCAGTTTAATTTTGTTTTGCCGTAAATGTGAACGCACTCAGGAAGTGTAAGCACAGAAGTACAAGAATTGAGACACAGCGTTTGACTCGACTGTCCACACCTCCGCTTCTCCGTCTGGACCGAGACATGGAATTACTTTCAACTGATAAAAAAAAAAAATCATTTTAAAACAGGATATGTTTCATTTTAGTTGTTGAGAGTAGAAATCTCCTCAGTGAACACGAGGAATGATGCAGGTCAACAAACAGGCTGTACAGTCAGAAGAATAACAGTCTCTCAGAGGAAAGACAAAGCCTGCTCTCTGTTTAAGAAACAAAGAGAAAAGAAACACAAGTGTAAAAAAAAAAAACAATAATAAAAAGAAGCTGATGGCGCCTCAGTGGAAAAGCACAGTGAATTATTAGTCACAAGAGAAGTGAGAAGCCGTGATCCAAGACCGTCATATTACGAATCAGAGTCCTGTATCTCAGACATTTCAGTCACTGAGTGGGTCGATGAATTTATTATAAAAAGAATTACTACAAAGATTTTCTTCTTAATGAACCTTCATTATGAGGCGGAGTCAAACAAAGTCAAACGAGTGTTAAGTGACATGAATTTGTCTCTTCCACTGCAGTCGATACAAACATTCGTAGGACTTTTTTTTCCTTCCCAATAACAATTCTGATACCTGAACTTTGCAGATATCACTGCATGTAAAACTACACGTATGTACACGAGTCTCTCCTGCCAGGCGGGGACACTTTTTCCCAGGATGCAAACCTTCGCCAGAATTTTGCTGCCGTTGTTGGCTGATGTCCGCATCTTTCATCCTTCTACTTTTAAAATCACAGTTTGTTCGTTTTAAGACTCAGCTTGTGTTGATATAAACACAAAAAGTCATCGTGGACGGTGCGATGTTATGATGAAATGGTACGTCCCGATCATGCACGCTGCATGAAACAGCACGAATTTTGTCAGGCAGCTGCAGCACTAAAACGTTTCCAAATCCTAACACAGCCATATTTCATCGTTTAAAATGAACACAAGGAAATTATCATGTTCAAATCGCAGCATGGATGCTGCAAATATTTTAAAATGGCGTTCAGCTCAGTGCTGCCTCTGGTGGCTGGAAGCTGAATGACAGCGATGTTGGTACAGACTGAAGAGGAAGAGACTTTTCTCATGTTTTTTTTCTTTTCACCACTTATAGCTCATTAAAAAGATTTCCTACCACCTGAAGAGTTCACAGTTTTTTAAAACCTTCCTGACACAAACTTTAAAAGCCGCTCAGTGACTGAAAGGTCGCTGATCCGTAGTATAAACAGTCCTGGATCGAGGTTAAAGAATGACTCGATGCTTTGCAACAATTAAGGAATGCAAACATTTCTCTCATAAATTCTGTGTCATCTGAGATTCGTTGGTGCTAAACTGGATAGAGAGACACAAATCAAACCTCCCAACACTGTGACTCAGGAAGAAGAGTTTTCCTTCAGATTCTTCCCGTGTATTCATCTCACATCTTCATCTTTATCAGACCTCTAACGAAGGACACAAACTGCTCAAGAAGCAAGCGGCTGTCCCAAACGATGAGAAGACACAAAGACGGCTGCCTGCTCTGCCCTGCTGCTCCTACAGTACAGACAGTCGATCCGAAACATGAAACGTGAGGGGAGGGGAGGCTGTTATCTGATGATCAGTATTTTAAAAAGACACAGTATGTAATGATCTATTTGTTCAGATATCTCGTCTCTGTGACGCTCCACACCGTGAGCATTATTTTTAAATGCCAGCATCTGTTTTGACAGATTAGGTGACACATTTCTCACATGGACGAGGCCTCGTTTTGGAAAGGAACTTACTTCCATCACTAATAATAATAATCATCATCATCATCTTCGGCCAGTAGCTCATTTTGGCGTCGTGAAAGGCACCAACGACCCAAAATACTTGATGAGCTGCTCTAAAAAAAAATATTTAAATGCCTCAGCCAGAACAGTTTGAGGCTGAACAGCTGATGATAATGATTTTGTCTTTAAAGGAACAGTTTGGTGTTTTGGGAAAATACACTTTTTGCTTTCTTGTCAAGTGTTGGATGATAAGATTGATACTTCTCACGTCTGTACGGTAAATATAAAGCTTAGAGATTGAAAACTGTTAGCCTGGCTCGGTCTGAAAGTCACAAATTCCACCTACTAACGCCCCTAAAGCTCACTGATTAACACGTTTTATCACGTTTGTTTGACCAAAGTGTAAAAACATCAGGTTGTGTTTATTTCTTGAGGTTTCTGCTGGTTGTCAGTCTCACAGAAACCCATTCTTGAGAACTGGGACAAATTATGACTTACCAAAAAATACCTTTAACAATGATTAATACCAACACTCCAATTCCTTTTTTTTCGCTTTAATTTTTAAAAATTTCTAAACTTGCTCTGTGCCAGAAAACAGCCTCGTCCCAGACAAGAACTTCAAACTATTTAAAAATGTGTTAAAAGTCTTCAAAATCTAAAACTATCATTACTTGCTGATAACATAGATGTAAAAATGTGCTATTATAATCATCTTTATTTTAAAATATATTTTTTTCAATGAAAATGTTGGCACTTTAAGGCTGCGTCACAGATTTCCGTCAACAAAAACCTGATTTAATCAGGCATAAAAAAGGGTCAGCTACACCCCAAGGACCCCTGTCTCACTTCCTGGTTTAAAAAAAGGCGGGAATACTGCTCAAGTACTGTCTCAACCATAACATGTCAACTCTGTAGTCCTTCTAAATCAAAGAAAAATTATAATTATGGTTTAGAAATGTGTATTTTGATTTAAGAGAACTCTGAGCAACTTTAAAAAATAAACTGGCTGCTCACTACGACGACGACGCAGTGAAATAAAAATGTGTAACATTTTGTCAGCTCTGTAAGAGACGAACAAATCTGACAGAGTTGACGTCTACATTTAATTTAAAATGTAATCACTAGGAGGCTGGCTCATTACAAGGTTTAACAGCTAAGAGTTTGATCTTTTAAATAAGATAATAAGATTAGGGTTGAGAATTCCCAAGAATGAATGATATACTGCTACCTGCTTCCAGACGTTATGCTAAGCTAAGCTAACGGTCTCTAGCTTCATACTGAATGGTCAGATTTTCAGGTGGTGTTATTCTAATTGTCCAACTCTCGCCAAGAAAGCAAATAAGCGTATTTCCTTAAATGTTGCATTATTCCTTTAAATGGAAATGCACATCATGCAGCGCTTAAAACAAAACATTAATCTCTGTATTTTTTGTGTTGTGGGCGAATATTTAAGAACTCTGGTGATTCCCTGCCCCTAAACATGAAACTCCACATCCTTCATTCCCTTCCTTCCCCTCCTCCCCTCCCTCCTTCCATCCTTCACCGTTTGCTTTTAAAAAATGAGCGTGAATCGAAGACACAGGCATGACCATCCAGACACATCAAGATAAGCGATGCATGGATACCAGCTGATGGGGGCAGATGGAGGGACGATGGAGCAGGGAAGTGTTTTTGTTTGTTTGTTTGTGTTTTATCTGACGGTGACTCCGAGCTTCTCCAGCACCCGCGTCCCTTTCTCCTGGTACTCCTCCCGCGTCATCCAGAAGTTGTCCTTGTCCTTCATGATGTCGGCCAGCACGGCGCCGCCCAGGAAACCATGTGTTTACGCCGAGGGGGGTCCTCTATCCTGATCTTGAATTTCTGCGATTGAGAAGAAGCAGGAAGAAGAGCAGAGAGTGTTAACAGAGAAAAGGAAGAGATAATAACGTGCTGAAACCCCCGCCCACCCCGCCAGGTCTCTAAAATAGACTGAAGTCTTTTAATTACAGGTTGGAGGATTTCCCTGAGCGGCTGCAGGAGCAGCGGAGCGTGTTTCCCTCAGGGAGAGACGCAGGAACAATGAGAGGTTATATTTTCACCTTGTCATCACAGGACCATGACAAAGAGAGATGTTTCTGAGGTGTTGAAGGCATTAACAAGACTGTGGCTTCAGCACCCCCCTACTGGTAAACACGCTTACTGCACAAGAGCTCAAGAAGGAAGCAGCGATGCTCTTCACACATTTCTGTCACTGATTAAACTGATCAAGCTAAAGTTTGCATCTAAAATAAAGTCAAGGATGGAAAGGAGGGACAAGTTGGGAAGAGATTCAATCAGAACTAATCTCTCTGTGTGTGGCAGAGGAGGTTAGATGCACACGTCTGCATGTGCAGGTCTACCCGGGAATTCAGCTGGTTTGCACTTGCTGCATGTCTTATGAACACAAATTTTTTTTTTTTTTTTTCCAAGCTAATGTTATTTTATCAGCCAACCAGAGCTGGTGTGTTTTCACTCAACCTGAAATACAACACAAGCTAAAAGAAAACACCACTGTCCTGTAATGATTACAGACGAGACAGACCCAGAGTTGATCTTAACTTAAAAGACTGATTGATACATTAAAGATAATACTGACAAAACTGTCCTCAAACTGAAACAAATATCTAAAAAGAAAGAAGAAATGTAGCCTCCTTAATGTTTGAGATGACAGAGGAAAGGAGCAGAAATGTAGTCAACTTAATGTTAGACATGTGATGTTTGCATTTTACTTTAGACTTTAGTCGCACGTCACAAACACTAGGCGATTCAGATGACTAAAGCATGACTGAAACTTCAGAGAGCCGGGCCTCAGGTTTTAGGTGTGTTAGTTTTTGGACCCCTGTACTCACAGATAGCTTGTCGACGTCTCCCTTCAGCACTCGCTCCAGGTACAGCTGCTTCAGTTCGCGCTCCAGGCGGGACGGCAGGCCGGGGTACATGGTGGAGCCTCCAGACAGGACGATGTGTTTGTAGAACTCAGCCCTGATCACAGAAAAACAATGATGTATGATTTGTATAAATAAAGTTATCATTATGATTATTATTAAAGACAAATGTACAATTTATTGTTTATTATGTCACTCATAGAAGTAAAAGCTAATAATTGTTAGGCAGCAGGGCTCAACAATAAGGGTTGCCAAGGCGAGTAAAATGTCATGTCGGGCTAGTAAATCTAGCAACTCACTTGCCAAACTGGGCAGGTTGTAAAAAAAAATTAAACAAAACTATTTTTGATGCAGAACTTCTGCTTTCAGCCTCTCAAATATGGAGATTCCTGCTTTCCTGTTACTTATCATATTAAACTGAACATCTTTGGCTTTTAAATTGACAAAACAAGACATTTAAGGACATCAAAAGAAACTGGGATGGATGTTTTTTTTTCACTATTTTCTTATCCTAGATTAAACATGACAATTAATTTTATTCTTTGTTTTTATTTGATGAACCTGGCTTGTGTTGTTCTGGAGGGATTTAGTGTCCTATGATGATCTACATGCTGTTTAAAAGTTTTTTTTTAACAGAGTCAAATGTTGTTTAAACAGTTTTTGAAATTTAAAAGATAATACATGTAAACCTGAAATATTTCATAGCAATACAGGCGAGCAGCTGCACACCGCACAGGCTCATCAACACAATGAGCTTTTCTCTTCACTCATGTGTGTCACCTGGAGCTGACAGGGTTAAATCTGGGCCAAAAAATGCACATATTTGTGTTCGCCATGCAGCTCTTCCGGGTTGTGTGTGGATAACTGCAGAGTTACAGTGCATGTGTGAAAGTGGTTAAAGTGGAAACTTTCCCGAGTGACTGACTATAAAAGACAAGCGACCGCCCCAACGGCTCACCTGGTGTCGATGTCTGCGGCCTGGATGGTGTTGAAGAGCAGCTCGGCCACACCCACCCCCTCCACGTTGATGAGGTGAGGTTGGAACAGAGCCTCGGGGGCTTCGAACCGCTCACCTCCCACTTTGATCACCCTGCCGTCCGGGAGCTGAGGACACACACAAAGTTCCTGCCTTCAGAAATGTCATGACGTCTCAATCAGAGCTGCAATGATCAATCCATTAGTCAATCATGAATCGATTATTAAATTAGTCCTTCTAATATTATATATCATTTTTATTATTGTATCTAATTATTTCATTATGATTAGCGATTCATTGGCTCGAGTGATATCTTAAGAAAAATAAGTCTAAATTCTCTGACTTCAGCTTCGTAAATGTGAATATTTTCAGGTTTCTTTACTTTTCTCTGACAGTAAACTGAACATCTTGGAGTTGTAGACAAAAAAAGACGTTTGAAGACGTCATCTTGGGCTTTAGGAAACACCAACATTTTGCACCATTTTCTGACATTTTATAGATGAAACAACTGATCAGTTTATCGGGAAAATAATCAATAGATTAATCAACAATAAAATAATAATAATCCCGTCTAACTGCTGCCACATTATCAGTGAAAGAACAAATAAAATAGTTTAGTTAAATAGTTTATTGACAAGACAATGACTGACCGTGTACGACTCGACCAGCACTGTTGTCTCCAGCGCCAGCTTCTGCTCCTGTTCGATGTTATAACCGACTAGCAAAGCTTCTCCTTCATCATCCTCACCGTCTCAAAGTCTGCTGAGTGGTTGAAGGCGTAACCTCGCAGCAGCAGCAGCTGGTGGACAGAGAACACAGGGCGAGATTGGTGGGGTTCATTTTTATGGAATACATTCATTTCACATTTTGTGAAATGAGCACCAATGTAAAACAAACAGCCGCACACTGTTCACCAAATTGAGGGAAACATAAAGTCAGCTCTTCACTGTGTGAAGCTGCTGGTACCTTGATGAGGTAGCGTGTTATGTCCCTCCCTGCGATGTCAAGACGTCGGGTCAGGTGGGGCAGAGAGAAGCCTTCGTACACCGGACAGATGTGAGTGACGCCGTCACCAGAGTCGACCACCACTCCCGTCAGCAGTCCTGTAAGAAAACAAGACACCAGTTACAAACCACAACTGCTTCTCAACGCTGCTCTACAGTGCCACTGATGGTACAACACAGCATTCAACATCCTGCATACAGTCAGGAGGAGACACAAAGAGGCGGCTCAGGGACCTACGGGGCCTGGTATCAGCATCACACACAGGCTTGTACAAAGCCTACATCTCCCAGCATGCCTTAGATGAGAAGCTCAAACATTATTCTTAGAGACTGTTAACTTTATACTAAGGGCAACAATACAGGAAAGTTCACTGGCTCATTAAAAATCAAGAGTCCATCCTACTAATTAAGGTCCAAAGTAGGGCTTGTCCAGAGAAAATAATGGATGTGGCTGTTTTGAGACATGGCATCCGGCGGTGGTGTGTTATAGGCTTTAGGTTTAGTCTGTTGACCAATCAGAGGCTGCGTTCCTGACTTGTGTATGTCAGCGCTGATCTTTACATGTGATGTGCTCATCTCAACAGGAGACTGACCCTTCAAAATAAAAGCAGCTTATATCACAGCTGCTAGTGGCAACTGAAGAAGTGTCAATCAAGTGTCCACTTGCTCCAAACAGTGCAAAAAAGTAAGGTAGTGCTTTGAGAGCTCAATATTTTGTGAGGTGGTACAGGGTGTAAAAATTCTGAGAAACACTGATATAAACAACGAACAAAAGCCCTCACACAGTTTTTCTAACCTCCCAATGCCAAAACATTCTAGTTCAGCAGTGATCATGAGTGGTCCAGAGACAAACAAACCTTGAGCGTAGAGAGTGAGGACAGCCTGGATGGCGATATAAACTCCTGTGAACTGGTATGTTTCAAACATCACCTGGCAGAAGAAACACAAAGTATCAGTTAAAGACAATGTAGGAGAACAAAAGCACAACATAAATGCTTGTTACAAATGCAGTTTTATCACACTGCCCCCCGTCTCTCAGACCCACCTCGATGATCTTTTCTCTGTTCTTGGTGGGGTTCATGGGCGGCTCAGTCAGAAGGATCTTGCAGTTGCGTGAGTCGATGTTGAGTTTCTCGGGGCCGAAGGTGTAGTCCCACAGGTGCTTCATGTCGTCCCAGTTCCTGACGATGCCGTTCTCCATGGGGTAGTTCACCTCCAACATGGAGCGCAGCTCGCTGGCCTCGTCGCCCACCATAAGGTCCTGCAAGAGGTCAAAGGTCAACAGTTCAGGATCAGCGATATACTTTAGACCAGTGGATGTTAAAGGGACAGTTCACCCCAAAATCCAAAAAACATGTGTTTCCTCTGGCCTATCGTGCTGTTTATCCATCTATACTGTTTTGGTGTGAGCTGCACAGTTTCTGAGGTTACAGCTGCAGAGATTTCTGTCTTCTCTCCAGTATAATGGAACTAGATGACACCAGTCCTGTGGTGCTCAAAGCAGCCAAAAAATGTATTTGAAAAATTCAAAACCAGTGCCTCTTTCCAGAAATCATGACCCAGTTACTCAAGATAATCGACACATCTTGTTGTGAGCAGTTTCATGTAGGAACTACTTTCTAATGGAAAAACAGAAATAAAAATGCACTCAGGTGTGTGAAATTACCTTGATTTCAATGTTGCCAACTTTAGCTGTGGAGCGGATGATTGGCCGGCCAACCAGCGCTGGGAAAATGTGTTCGGGGAAGTTGGAGCCTGCATAGCCGCACTTGACAAACTAGGATGAGATTGAAAGAAGAAAACAAGGAAAAACACGTGTTGAAATATTCAAAATAACATGTTCAAAGACAATACATGTTGTACTAAAGCAAAATCCTGCAGGTTTCAAAACACATATTTAATGCAGTAAACTGGGTTCCACTGTCATATATTTCATATATTTCAGGCCAGAATATAAAAGACAAAATTCATCTCACATGTAAAACTGAAACCTTGACAAAATCTTACTTTTTTATAACAACTGGGTTGAGATAATTAACTTGGACAACATTTTGTAAACCAATAACACAATAAGGTCATGTAATTTTGATGCAGTTGCGCTGTTATTCAGAATAAGATAATAATAGCCTTATTGACTTTAAGAAGAGATGCATCTCCCCAAGTTAACTGTTCATAAATGTAATGTCAAATAAGTTTTCTGAACCTTCTGCTTCAACAAGCTTTAATAAACATGTAATAAAAGTGATTATTTCCATGCAAAGTTTCAAAATTCCTTCATACGAAAATACTTTTGTTTTGAGGCACATGCAGGAAGTGAAGTCACATCAGCAGTAGCTTTATGAAAAAATGTTAGCCCCCTACAGTAAATGAGCTGGGCAGAACACAAACTGTATTTAATGTGGATCAATCATGTCTGATCAGCTTGATAAGGTCAGAATTGGGGCTAATAAAAATACAACAGATCAAACAGGTGCTTCTCTAACCAGAGCAATTAAAATGAGATGACAGTTAGTACAATGGCCCATTTTCCCTGAAACAAATGTGTTGTTATATGCATTAAAAGTACAATATTTCTCAGTCAAAGTATTGGATTTTTGTTTTTTACACTCAGACAGAAGTCCCTAAGTTAATTCTCTCTGTGTTTAACCAGGGGGAAACAGACTTCCTCTGGCAGGCTCAGAAAATCTCCAGTCAGATTTCAGGCTGCTGCAGATCTGACAAGTTTCCTTACATGGAAGAACTGTTTCAACTTCCGCAACCAATGCCTCACGCATGCGCAGTGGCTCGCATCAGTTTTGTTCGGTGATTTGGCTGAGCTCGTGTCTCACTTCTAAAAGCTAACATGACATGCGACAGTTTAAGGACATGCTTGCAACTGTCCTGCGTGTGTGTGATTTAACACACTGCTGAGGAGAGTGAAGTGACCGCTGCCCCGTCTAACGAGGGCGGGGCTGTTGAAATGGGTACAGAGCTAACATAGCTGATGGGAACCCCAGACCCACGAAAGATCCCGCGAGAGTAAAAATTTTACCCCAAACTATGATCTCTGCCTAACCAACACCAAGTGTTTTTCGTCGGTAAATCCAAACTAGATATTAATCAAAGCGTTGTGAACTTATTAAACATCATTCGTTTGTGCAATCTATGCACTTAAGAGACAAAGCGTGCAGATCTCGCGAGAGTTCCGCGAATCTAGGGTTCTCATCTAGACGCGACCAAAATAAAGGGGAAAAAACGGATAACTGTGATTCTGGTCTGTCGAAAACAGCTTAATCTCTTCAGCTGTTCCTGTTGTGTGGTGATTTTGCTCCGAACTACCAATATGTAATAAACTGAAGCTAAGGATACGTGGCTAATGTTATCTGAGAATGTACGGTTAAAACTACCTTTACAGTTAAGTTTATAGTTATGACTTAGAAACATAAATAACCGAGAAACACACCGGTGCATAATGCTGTGTATTTACTCGGAGGGACGGTTGTTACTGTGTTCGATTTTATTGTGAATCCGCGTAAATCAGCTAACTGTCAGTGTAAACCGTTAGCCTTTCTCCCCATGATAGCGAAGTTATGTCCCGCCCAACTTTGACTCTGATTGGCTAGTACTCGTTGCCTTCGTTGGCTTGGTTGGTTGAGTTTAAGCTTGAGGAGTGATGATTGGTGGAGCATATCAAGGTAAGCCAATCAGAGGCAGAGTAGGGCGGGCTATGCCTTCGCCATCCTGAAAAAAAAAAATCTCGCTTGCTGTCAAAGTTACAAACCAAACTGAGGAAGCGACACCGATACGAAGTCTTTATCAGAGGCCTCCGTGGTTCAACCAGTGCTATGACCCAACACATGAGAATAAACTGGACAAAACTCTCCCAGTGAGTGTCAGCTGTGGCCCCGCAGCAGATGAATGGGGCGAATCCAGCTGACAGACACATTCCGAACACAACCCACCCAGACAAGCTAACGCGTTAGCCTGTTAGCTCTGCGCGACTTCCTGTTTCCAGTCCTCAATCAACTTCTGATCAAACTGCACCGCCGACAGCGACACGGAGAGAGCTTCAACAGCGCCGTCTGTTCTCACACTTACCCCGGTTCCATTGTCACAAACCACCACTTTTCTCCCTTGACTGTCCATCTTAGTTCCCTGAATCCAGCAGAAGCCTCCTGTCTCCTGCCTGCACACCAACAAGCTAACGTCACGCTCACAACCCACCGGAAGCCTTCAGTGTGTTCGATCTCTCAAAATTCAACCGGAAGACTTAGTTTCCCACAGAAATAAAAGCGACGACTCTACAAATTTTATATTCTCACATTCGAAACGGATAAATTAAATCTAAGTTAATTTTTTTCCCACTAAACAGTCCAAATAATAATAATACAATAAAAAGAAAAACCAACTATGACAAATTAATTAATTATGTAATAGGAAACTGGTTTAATATTCATAATTGATTAAGCTGAAACTTTGATTCAAATTAAATTGCTACAGTTAAATTTTGTCAACTTAAGAACAAGTTTTAAAAACATGTATTAACCAAAATATTTTTTTTACCAAACTTTTCATAATTATGTACCTACAATAAGACAAAACATCAATATTTATGGGACTAAAAAAATATTTTAAATTATTAAAATGTATCAGGATTTAAAGTGGTTTGATATTAAAAGAAGTAAAAATTTTCAAATCCAAGTCATAACCTTTACAGGAGTATGTTAAATATTAAAATAGTAAGATAATTTGTATTAAATGCAAAATTTTACATTTATATTACTACTTTCTTTTCTTGTCCTCCATAGCAAAACTTCATATTTTTTGTGTATTTCTTTAATATTTTATTTTATTATGTTTTAATGTTTAATGTTTGGGTTTTTCAATGAAATCAAACTTAAATCAAAGAGCCCAGTGCTGCACCATGCAGATGTGGTGTCCATTGTCCAATTATTTCCTATTTTTTATTTAGCTGAAAACAAGCAACCAAAAAGAACAAATGAATCATGTTTCCTGCACGCCTCTCCCACTCTGTTAAAAAAACAAAAAACATTTGCCCACCCAGGTGCATGCTGGTGTAGAGCTTCCTACGCTGTGTCAGCTCTCACTTATAGAATATTTACATACAGTGTTTGTGTTGGGGAAGCAAACTGCAGAAGAACACTTAACTATAACCAGAAAACAGGAGCAAATCCTTGCAAGTCTGACATGAGTTGAAGTCAGTAATAAAAAAGATAAGATAAGATAAGATAAGATTAAAAGATAAAGATGATAAGATATATAAGATAATAGATTATAGTGGGGAGCATACGGGGTGGATAGAAAAATAGAATGAAGCATCAATAAAAAAGCAATAAATAATGAATAAGTAAACAATAAATATAAACAAGAGGAAATGTAAAAGTATGAACAATATATACAATATAAACAGAAACAGACTCAACAGTTGAATTTAAATCATTATAAGAAATTTTGATGTTGCACAGTTGAAATATCAACACACCTGAGTAAAAATATTGATGTTGCACAGTCTAAGTGAAATTACACTTGAGTTAATATTGATATTGCACATTAGTATAAATACTGACTAAATATATGATGACTCAAGCATGAAAACAAACAGTTTGACAAGACAGACCAAACTTAAGGTCAGGGTTGGTTGTGACTTTAAAAATTTATTTGGTTACAATTACTGATTGCCTGTTTAAAAAAAACATGGTCAGTAATGTAATCCAAGTGTCACAACATTAAAATAATGTAACTTGATTACTTTCCATCACTTTTAGATCACCTCAGTATGAAATATGTTGAAATTGTTTAGCCTAATATAGTGTTTTTAGAGCTCAACTAACAATTATTTTTGTCATTGGTTAATCAGTATTTATTTTCTCAATTAATCAATTAGTTGTTTGATCCATGAGATGTCAGAAATGGTGAAAAATGTTGATGAAAGTCCAAGATGACGTCCTCAAATGTCTCATTTTGTCCACAAGTCAAAGATATTCACTCCTCAATAAAGGAGTAAAGAAACTAGAAGATATTCACATTTAAGAGGCTGAAATCAGAGAATTTTCACTTTTCTAAATTAAAAAATGACTCAACAATTATCAGTTATCAAAATAGATGTTGATTAATTTGATAGTGGATTAAATGAATAGTTGGTTGAATACATTAATCATTGCAGCTGTAAGTGTTTTCTGCTCATTGTTAGGTTTTTTAGTTTGTCCAGCTGTTCCTTCCTTTGTTCTGTGCAATTTATTGATTGATTGATTGATTTGAAGACAAAAAATGTTGAAATTTCCACCCAGTGAAGCATTTTTTCACTAGAGGCCATAATAATGAATTGTCAGCTGTGTTTCCACTGTGCATGGTAGGATATCGTTCTTTATTTTAAAACTGTAATCCTACTAATAATCCACATTTTTACTGAATGGATCTGTAATCTGATTATGTCTTTTTATCTGTAATTATAGAATATAGTCACCTTTTTTTTATTGTGCCCAGATTAGGTAATCCCATTACATGTAATCTGTTACTCCCCAAGCCTGTTTAAAGTTCACTTACAATCTTTTCCTCCATGACTTCCAACATCTCACTGATTCCTGACCAGCAGACGGAGTTTGTTCAGTTGTCAAGGTGACGGATCTGTTGACATGTGAGCTCAGCAGCTCTGAAAACATCTTGTGATGATGTTGGGATTATTTAACCTAATTAATGACATATCTAAATGTTAGATTTAGACATGTTAGATATAGGTAGATTTTAATCCTGTAGCATGAAATCTAATAGTCAGGTTACTCTTTTTTAAAATTACATTAAAATCACTAATTGTGTAATTTAATGATCATGAGAGCAAGTCATGCTGAGAAACGTCCCATTTCCTGTTTCTGTGTTTTTGCCACATGGTTCATTCATGAGTCATGGCCAAAAACAACAAGAAGTGGTTTTGCTCAAACACAAAGTGGTAGCTGGACTAAATCTGGCCAGATGATGGTGATAGTGTTGTTGCAGAGAGGACTATGAAGTAATTTAATCTCTTGTTGTTCTATTGGCTGCTGTAAAAAAAAAAAAAGAAAAAAAAGAAGAAGAAGCAAAGAAATAACAAGTCACAAGAGCCAAACAGTCTTTGTGCTTTGCTTCCTCTTAAGTTCATTCTGCACCAAAACTAGGAGCAGCGCTTTATTAGAATTGTGTACAAAGCAGAGGCAGGATAGAAAACCTATTAAACCATAACTCATAAACTAATACAGCAGGCGGAGCAACATCGGAGCTTCAATGTCACATCCTAAAATGAAACTGAATGTTTGTGAGAGCGACTACAGAAGAGCTACGAGCCAGACGAGTGTCTCTGCTTAAAGAACAAATCAAGTTCATCCAGACTTTCTCAGGAGCACAGCAGAGACTCTGCCAAACACTGGTGAGTACAACTGATAATATTCACTGTTTCAACAACAATCCAACTCCAGGGGGGGGTTCGATATGTGGGGATGGGAGGGACGGGATTTCACTTTTTATTGTTGTATGTTTTGTCATTTCATTTTTCTTTCTGTTTTTTCTTGTAAAGCACTTTGGGTTGCATTTTAAGATGTATGAAAAGTGCTATATAAATAAGTTGATTTGATTTGATTTGATTTGATAAATGGGGTAACAGATTTGGATTTTTGAGGCTCTTGTGAATCAGTTAAAGTGTTATTTTTTAATAACAGACATTAAATAATTAAGGGGTGCAAAAGTGTTGTTACTGGAAATAAAGCCAGGTTGTCTTTTTTATTATTGAGGATCTTTGTGGTACAGTCACATATGGGGAGACAAACAAATATTACCTGGTGAAAAACATCAGTAGTGACCTGCCAGTTTATGTTCTTTGGTTCAACCACAATGTTGTACAGGGTTCTTGATCGTCCTGTTCTCTCTATTTATTGCAAGAACCTACAGGTGAATAGGGTATAGATTTTAACTAATAAACATCACAATGAAACTTTCCCAATTGATTGCTTACATTATGATGATTTTTTTGTATTACAAGTTTGAAATTGTATGTTTAAATAGGCAAATGAGCCATTGTCTAATTAAATATGCGCTAATTAATTCGCATACATTTCCAGAACAAAAATCTGAATTTTGGATAAAGTTCAGAAAAGCTTTTACAGACTGAATGTTGAATATTATCACTCCACAAATCAGAAAATACTAGGAATAAAATATGATATAAATCAGGCTCTGAATTATATATGATCAAACCTCTCTGTAAACCTTACAAACTGAAAGTCTGTGATGTAAACCTGAATGGAGATTCTGGCTCAATGGAGAAAAAAAATTACCAAAACAACCTTTAAGGATATGCATCCTAAAATTCTATACATAACACAGAAACTGTTTAGGCACTGCAGGTGAATAGGGTAATTTTTAACTCATAGATATCACCATGAATCTTCCTCATGACTTACATTAAAAGGATACTTCACCCAAAAATGAAAATTCAGTCATTATCTTCTCACCCTCATGCTGATTGAAGGTCAGGTTTAGTATTTTTAGTCCACAAAACACTGCTGGAGTTTCACAGGAAAACAGTGTTGCAGAATCTCCCAAACAATGGCAGTGAATGGTGACCAGTTTTCAAATGTAAAAAACAACCGAATAAAAACATAAAATGCCTCCATACTGCTCAGCTGGTGTAATCCAAGTCCCCAACATGCCAAGTTAACTAAAGAAATGTTATTTACACCATGTTTTTAGCCTGAATCTTCACTGTAGATCTTTAGCTTGGAGCCACGTTCACATACACACTGTCTGAACTGTGTGTGTGTGGTGTGACGGCGTGAAAACATCATGTTGTGCAGACCAGAGAGGTAAATATAGGCCAGATATCAACACGTGCAATCATAAAAGGGAGTTTATTAGAGGGCTTATGGCTCATTGTATAATGAGCTTTTTAGCCAGAGTCATGTGATTTTCTGTAAGATGTCTATCAGGGGTGAAGCCGCTCTTAATCCAAACAAATAACCACTTTATTTACGGCCTGCTTGACTTTTATCTCAGAAATAATAAAAATCGGGAGAGCTTTGCTCAGTTTTAAAGAACTTAAATACAATTTTATTGCTCTGTATTTACTGTGAACTCTTTCATTTTACTGCCCTAACTGATAGGATAATTAAAGCGTTTGATAATGATCATTTTATGCCCCATATTTTCAAAAACATGCCAACTTTGTGGGCTGTAGTTCAAAAACATTACCAAAAATAAGTGTGAATCCTGACATTAAAATGTTGTTTAACTTTGACTTTTGTTCTTTCTGTGTAGATATGGCCTCTGCCAGCAGTCTCCTGTCTGAAGATCAGTTTCTGTGCTCCATCTGTCTGGATCTGTTCACTGATCCAGTCACAACATTATGTGGACACAACTTCTGCAAAACTTGCATCACCGAACACTGGAATGCCACTGACCAGTGTCAGTGTCCCATGTGTGCAAAGGTTTTTGATGTAAAACCTGAGCTGCGGGTCAATACTTTTATCTCTGAGATGGTTGCTCAGTTCAGGTCAGTTCAACAGGAAGCCAGCAGCAGCAGCTCAGAGCAACAAGTTGCTAAAACAGGAGAAGTTCCCTGTGACATCTGCACTCAAACCAAACTGAAGGCCCTGAAGTCCTGCCTGGCGTGTCTGGTCTCCTACTGTGAGATTCACCTGGAGCCTCATCTGACTGTGCCGAGTCTAAAAAGACATCAGCTGATCGACCCTGTGGAGAACCTGGAAGACAGAATGTGTCCGAAGCATGACAAACCTCTGGAGCTGTTCTGTAAGACTGACCAGACATGTGTCTGCCTGCTCTGCACCTATTCAGACCATAAGACACACAAGTTTGTTCCTCTAAAGGAAGAATACAAAGAAAAGAAGGCAGAGCTGGGGAAGACAGAGGCTGAAACTCAGCAGATGATCCAGAAGAGACAATTGAAGATTCAGGAGATCAAACGCTCAATCAAATTCAGTCAGGAAGCTGCAGACAGAGAGATAGCAGAAGGTGTTCGGGTCTTCGCTTCTCTGATGGAGTCTGTTGACAGAGGCTTGAATGAGTTCATCGACACGATCGTGGAGAGGCAGAAAACAACCGAAAAACAGGCTGAAACTTTCATTGAAGAGTTGGAGCAGGAAATCTCTGAGCTGATGGAGAGAAAGGCTGAGATGGAGCAGCTCTCACTCTCTGAAGACCACCTCCATTTTCTGCAGAGTGTTGAGTTCTTGAACACTTCTCCACCTACCAAGAACTGGACAGAAATCAATGTCCATCCACTGTCATATGAGGGGACTGTGGTGAGAGCTGTGTCTCAGCTGGAGGACACTAAGTGACAAGATAAAGAAGCTGGTTAAAGCAGAGCTGAAGAGGGTCCAGCAGTATGCAGTGGATGTGACTCTTGATCCTGATACAGCACATCCTGAACTCATCCTGTCTGAGGATGATAAACAGGTGAATCATGGTGATGTGAGGAAGAATCTTCCAGACATCCCAGGCAGATTTTTGACCAGTCTCTGTGTCTTAGGGGAGCAGAGTTTCTCCTCAGGGAAATTTTACTATGAGGTTCAGGTTAAAGGAAAGACTGGCTGGGATTTAGGAGTGGCCAGAGAGTCAATCAACAGGAAGAGACTAATCGCACTGAGTCCTGAGGATGGTTACTGGACTATATGGTTGAGAAATGGAAATGAATATGAGGCTCTTGCTGACCCTTCAGTCCGTCTGTCTCTGAAGTCTCAGCCTCAGAAGGTGGGGGTGTTTGTGGATTATGAGGAGGGTCTGGTCTCCTTTTATGACGTAGATGCTGCAGATCATATCTACTCCTTTACTGGCTGCTCCTTCACTGAGAAACTCCTCCCATACTTCAATCCGGGGCTCAGTGACGATGGTAGAAACTCTGCACCTCTAATTATCGGTGACACTAAGTAGACTAATAATTTCACTTTCTACAAAAAGATTCAGTATTGTGCAAGATAACAGACTTGGGTGTGGCCTACAGTCAAGACTGAGTCATGAGGTTGATGACTTCATACTCAACTTGACAAAAATCCCTTAAATGTCTTGTGATTTTACTTGGAGCCTTCTGTGTTTAAAAACTTCCCCTTCCCAAGTCAAAAGAGGAAGATTCTCAGCCGGACCAACAGCACAGATAGAGAGAGCATTTGGACTTTTTTCAAGCTATTAGCACACTTTGGGTCTTTGGGCAATCTTGAATGAATCATTCCCCTCATTTCAGCAGACACTTTCACTTCTCAAGAAAAGCAGTGGTTTATGATCAGTGATGGTTTTTATTTCCTATAAATGTCCCAATTAACCATAATAGTGAGCGAGTTGGAACCTGTCCCAGGAATGCAGCTACACCAGTTACACCTGTCAAAGTCAAAATGCCAACAATGAGGAGATCAATTGCTTTCATCTGTGGTGTACTCACAGTAGGATAATACTCTTCATAAATTAATATTCTTTATAGCTAATCAGCCAGTTAGTGTGAACTAGCTTCAGGTCTTTGTAGCTTCATGCTCCACTACTTTTTGTTGCACTGTGTTTATTTTATCAGCCTGTATGAAACATGACGCTGGATTTTTCAAGCTAAATCAGTATTTACTGCTGTACTTGTTGGTAAAATTTAAAGTTTATATTTGAATGGCAAGAAAATAATCATTGCTTTATCTTTGTTAAAATGAAGGTGGACAGAAAACTCTGTGGTTAATTTTTTATGGTTGAAGCTGCAGCTTTTATATGAAGAGATGTTTTATTTCATGGAAAATGTAGATAAATTCTTCATTCTATGTGTTTGCACAATTTTATTTTTTGTTGTTAAATTGAGCTGCACTTGCTATGTGTTATTTTTGGAAAGTCATTAATATGTAATAGCACTAAAATGGGATTTGTGTTCTTTACAGACATGTCTCGTTCATATATTACAATAATAATATTAAATTTGATTATTTCCATTATTTCATTGTACTATTAAGTAATCCATTACTCAGTTGTTGTTTAGGACTTGAAACACAAAATTCAGTATCAAGTCTCAAGGCTTGAGATTTACCCAAAAAATGACTTGACGACTACCTCTGAATTCACTGGTTACATAAATTATACAATATTTTTAATATCCAAAGGTGGTCAATAAGTCACAGAATTAAAAAACAATTAGTGGTAATATTTTTTTAGGTGTCCTCCTGTCCACAGTAGTAGATGGCTTAGCTTCCTGCACCAGCACTCCTGCTGCTTTTCCAAACTGCGGGCGTGTCGACCTCCATCTACTGTAGGTAATACACTGAGTATGGACTAAAATCCAATCTATGTCTTTCAAAAACACAGCTTTTTACACTGAATTCACAGTTTTACTGAACATCCATACATACAACACAAACTATGTCTGAGAGTGCTTAAAGCTGCAAATAATGCAAGACAGGACGTATCAAAACAGCCTGTCCTCACCAGAAAAATGGCTGTATAGTAGGGCATTGTTTTGTTTAAAAACTTATGATACCAGAACCATTTAAGAGATACTGATACCAGTTCAGTTGAGTTTTTCCTATAATCATTCCTTCCACATTTAATGCATTTATTTTTGCCATTCTTTTAGATGTTTTATTTTAAGTTTTAAGTTACATAACATTATGTATGTCATGCCGCATGATTTACATAACATGATATACTTAATTTAACCCAAACCATAATATTTGCCTAAACCTAACCAAGTAGTTTTGGTGTCTAAACCAAACTGGGTCAGTTTCACAACATACTGTGTGTTTAACACGTGGTCATGTGACTTACAGAACGTACTGTCTCTGGTACTCACGACTGGTCATATATGTAATTTTGGATCTTAATAGTCTAACTTAATTGAAAGTTGTCATAACACCATAAAGCATGAAGTACTGTATGACCTCACTAATGAGCACCAAGATAAAATTATTTTGGTAACACTGAAACTCATTGGTGCTGTAATTACTGTGTTGCAAACAAAGTAATTGTTCCTTCATTTTGGTTACACCAGACGGGTCCAGCAGATACTCATCTGACTCACAATAACCAGTGTGATGTTTCAGTTCAGCAAATATGGACAAATGACATCCTGTTGGATGTACACTGTAGAGATTAATGGACAGAGGCGGGATGACACACCTTTGGGTTTGGTCCCCCAAAAATGAAATTAATCTTCGGCCAAAATATGTTACAAAAAAAACAAAACCTGAGGGAGGAAACAAGCATCAGCAACATGGTGACAGGGAGAGGAGGAGTAACAATGAAAAGGGGAAGGAAAAGGCTCTTGTTTTTCCTGAAATTGGGCTCTTAGGCTGCCCCTATTCTCAAGATATGTACAACCACAACAGTGAGCAATCAAATACTAAGGTGTGTCGGACCTCTGAAGGAGGCAGGATTAATATGCAGCCTGACAGGAAAATGTGCCTGCGAGAGTTTACTGACTGTTATAAACGTCACAGTCATGAGAGGAGAGGCTGGACTAAAACCCCTCTGTGAAAGTGAAAGTTTCTCAGAGTGACTAGAGCTTGCGTCAAGACGAGCGTCTCTGTTTCTCTCTGATTCGCCAGACCAACATATCTGTGTCTCTGACAAACACTGGTGAGTACATCTGATAATGCTTACATTAAATTTACTCTTTATTCTTTCAAGCAGCTAGGAGACACTTGTTCACAGATTTTCCCCTTTTCAACAACCAGCAGTAACACCAAAGTCAACAGTGATACAGTGACAGTGATAATATCTCAGGCTGTGGGTTTGTTATCTTGTTTGTTATCTTGTTTTTGTTTTTCAATGCCAACACAGTCACTGCGTCTCTCTCTTTGCTCTACCACTCGAGTTGTGAAGTGAATGTAACTCCAGTTGAAAGGGGACTTTTTATTTATAGGTGCCTCCTGCTGTCATGAATGCATAATAACATTTAAATGTCCATTCCTAAAATCCAAGATCAGCCCCCGTTTTTCAAATCTATTCAGGACTATATTAAAAATAAGTCATTAGGATGTAAAATACCAATGTTTTGAGTTGGTGAAATGTCCAGAGCACAGCAAATTAAAAAGAAAAAAAAAAAGGAAATACAAGCTGAAGGCAGATGCAGCTACGACCACGCACTTCTTGGGTCATAAGTGATGACTGAAAGTGATTATGTAATATGAGTCTATTCAAGGTTTTTGGGGAAATGATGCAGATTATACCTTTATGTTAACTTGTCATGGACTTGAATTTTGGGTGTTAGGATTTCAAACTGGACTTTCCCGTATTGAATTTGGAAAAATGTCGCAAGATTTGGTGAATTTCACAGCAGAAACGTAGTCCCACCTCTTTTAGTGGACTGTCTCAGTCTTTGTTCCTTCTTCAACAGTTCATTTGAGTTAGCTGCTTTGAGTAGATGGCTGGTTGTTTCCGACTGATGTCTGTTCACTTTCTGTAAAATCAGTTAAAGCTAAAAGGTCCCAAGTATAGTGCAAGAAAAAAGACTGTCACCCTCAAACAAAAAACACAAAGTTATATTTGATTTTTTTCACACTTTGACTTGTGTTCTCATTGTGTAGATATGGCTGCAGCCAGTTGTCTCCTGTCTGAAGAACAGTTTCTGTGCTCCATCTGTCTGGATCTGTTCATTGATCCAGTCACCACATTATGTGGACACAACTTTTGCAAAACCTGCATCACTGAACACTGGAATGCGAATGTCCCATGGAACTGTCCCATGTGTAAAGAGCGTTTTAACACAAGACCTGAGCTGCACATCAACACTTTCATCTCTGAGATGGTTGCTGAGTTCAGAAAGAAAGCTCAACAGGAAGCCAGCAGCAGCAGCTCAGAAGATGCCAAACCAGGAGAAGTTCCCTGTGACGTCTGCACTGGAACCAAACTGAAGGCCCTGAAGTCCTGCCTGGTGTGTCTGGTCTCCTACTGTGGGACTCACCTGGAGCCTCATCTGACAGTATCAGGCCTAAAAAGACATCAGCTGATCGACCCTGTGGAGAATTTGGAAGGCAGGATGTGTACGAAGCACGATAAACCTCTGGAGCTGTTCTGTAAGACTGACCACACGTGTGTCTGCATGCTCTGTCCTGTTTTAGACCACAGGACACATGATGTTATTCCTCTGAAAGAAGAATATGAAGAAAAGAAGGTAGAGCTGATGAAGACAGAGACTGAAATTCAACAGATGATCCAGAAGAGACGACTGAAGATTCAGAAGATAAAACCTCAGCCAACTTCAGCAAGGAAAATGCAGAAAGAGAGATAGAAACTGGTGTTCAGGCCTTCACAAATCTGATGCAGTGTGTTGAGAGAGGCCTGAACGAGCTCATTGAGATGATTACAGAGAAGCAGAGATTAGCAGAGAAACAGGCTGAAGAGTTTATCAAAGAGTTGGAGCAGGAAATCTCTGACCTGAAGATGAGAAGTGCTGCAATGGAGCAGCTCTCACTCTCTGAAGACCACCTCCACTTTCTCCAGCGCTTCCAATCCCTGACAGCTGCTTCACCCACGAAGGACTGGCCAGAGGTCAGCGTCCATCCACCATCATATGAGGGGACTGTGGTGAGAGCTGTGTCTCAGCTGGAGAAGACCCTCAGTGAAGAGATGAAGAAGCTGGTTAAAGCAGATCTGAAGAGGGTCCAGCAGTATGCAGTAAATGTGACTCTTGATCCTGATACAGCACATCCCAATCTCAACCTGTCTGATGACAGGAAACAAGTCAATCATGGTGATGTGAAGAAGAATCTCCCAGACAACCCAGAGAGATTTTCTAACTCTCTCTGTGTCTTGGGAAAGCAGAGTTTGTCTTCAGGAAAATTTTACTATGAGGTTCGAGTTAAGGGAAAGACTAAATGGACTTTAGGAGTGGTCAGAGAGTCGATCAACAGGAAAGAAAACATCCAACCGAGTCCTGCAGATGGTTACTGGACTATATGCTTAAGAAATGGAAATGAATGCAAAGCATTTGTCAGCCCTGATGTCTCTCTTTCTCTGAAGTCTCAGCCTCAGAAGGTGGGGGTGTTTGTGGATTATGACGAGGGCCTGGTCACCTTTTATGATGTAGACACTGCAGGTCTTATGTATTGCTTTACTGGCTGCTCCTTCACTGAGAAACTTTACCTGTACTTTGGTCCTTGTCCTAATGACGGTGGTAAAAACTCCACCCCTCTGATCATCACACCTGTCAATCGCAATACTTAGACAAATTACTTCATTTTGCATTGACGCGATCACTGTTAAATGCCCAGTGTGTACGCTTTACAAGGCTTTATTGGCAGAAATGAAAATATTCAAAGTATGTTTTCATTCATGTGGAGTTGTTGTGTTTTCATCACTTTATAATGAGCCCTCTTTGCCCTCACGTCCTCTTCCATGGAGGTTACCACGGCAGCTCAGAATGGACAAATCAAACACTTGCTCTAGATATATCGTTTTTCAAGAGTTTAACAGCCACCACAGACTGTCTCTTGGAAGGGGAGGGTGAGGCGAGGTTTTTGCAATCTGCTTTTTCACCACTAGATGCCACTAAATCCTGGACACTGGTCCTTTAAGTAAGAGAACATATTAATTGATCATGTTCAGTGTGTTTTGTCTTTTTTATTCTTCTGATTCTAGTTGATTTGGTTATTGCCATTTGTTATTATCAAATTTGTTTTTCCAATGCTGATTATTTAAAACCCCCACAACCCTGTGGTACCCACTAATTTATCTCGAAATTAGCTGACATATGTATAAATGATGGACATTCAGAAGACTCCCATTGTATGTGAAGGTGTAGGTCCTATGGGCGTACGCATATTTTGTTTAATATAAATTTCATAAAGCTTTAACATGTCTGCAAGAATTCAAAAACGTCAGGACAAATTTTCACAGAAAAAGGAAGTTGAGGCTGCAAATCTATACATACAGTATTTTATCTTTTATTTCATTTTTTTGAGACAAATGCGTGAATACAATATAATTTTGCAATCTGTTTCTCACATTAATTCTACTTTATATCTTTATAGAAAGAAATGACAACAAATTTAAAAAGTCTTGAATGTGAGCTGTTTTATGAGCACATTAATTACTTATGTCTAATAAAGATTTTGCAAATTAATTGATGATTGATTAATTGTCATTAAAAATTTGGTCAATCAAGTAAAATTTAATTGATCTACTATCAAATAAAGATCTTAAATATAACAGTTTATTTTTATAAGTGAGCTCCACGTTATCCAACATTCACCTACATGTGTTTAATGTGTAGGGCTTTATGTCTTCATGTGTTTCATACAGTATATAACACTGTCAGAGGTTAAAGCTTTGATCGAGGTGGGAAAAAAATGCATTTGATATCGTTTGGTATCAGAAACTGTTTTTTAATAGCAATTAATCGATGAATTGATCATTAATGTTGCCAGTAGAGCTTAAAACTTGCAACCCTAATGTCTAATATTAAAGCCAAACATGTCTGTGCGAAGTCTTGTGAAGTATCGTGAAAAGGTTGACTCATAATGATGTACCCACAGAGAATCATCAGTAACTCTGTGGCTCTATGGAGCTCTTTAATCTCTTTCAGCTCTTAGTTTTGGTTTTGCAGCATATTTCCTTTCTGGTTCAGTCTCAGTGTTTCAAGCAGCAGGCAGCAGTTTTTGAGTCCGACATTTTGTTTTAACATGAACATTATAGGGCATTTCTTAGGACATTTTAATATTATAAATACCCTCCACCCACCTTTCCTAAACTAAAGCTAAACAAATCACACAGAAAATATCAATTTGCAACAGAACAGAACCAAAAAGTTGAACAAGAGGAAACATTAAAAATAGGAAAAATATAAACAAGAGGAAAGATGAAAGATTGGAACAATACGGGTAAGATGAACCATAAAATAGAACCAATATATAAAATATTAAACAATGAACGGATTCAACAGTTAAATTTACAGCATTAGTTGGATTAACAGCACACACATATGTGGCTGTTTATGATCAGATAGCCTTATTTGCTACAAAAATGCAGAATGAAAGCTTTGGATATTCAAATTGTATTCACAACTAAATTTTATTTTATTTTATTTTATTTTATTTTTTTGTATGAGTAAAATTACATAGGCTACTTGAATAAACACTCATAAAAGTAGAAAGATAAGAGGCTACAAGTCGTCTCCCAACCCCTGTGCTGTGTAAACGCCCAACGCCACAAAACTACACTACCCATGATCCATATCCTCTGGTATTTCCGGGTAGGTAGTGCTGACAGCCATATTTGATTCGATTATGCTGTTCTGGCTGCGACAACCAGTTTAGCCACTTCTTGAGAAAAAAAAAAACGGTGTCTTTTCTTCAGTACGAGGCCGATTTTACGGTTAATCTGCGACTAAATCCAGCTGCATTCACACTAACAACAGTTTATAACCTGTAGTCAACGATGAATCCCGAATAGTAAGTGTGAATTTTAATGTCGTAACGTTATGACAGGTCCGGCTGAGCTGTCAGCTTAGCCGGGGAAGCTAAGCTAACGTTAGCTAGCCATGCTAACGGACTAACCGGTGGAGTGTGTACAAAATGAACGTCAGCTGCTTTGTCTTCAGTGCTAAGTTAGCTAGCTGAGGGCTGTGGGGCTGTACGCACTATCTAATGACAGCGCGGATGTTTCTCTCTAAACTCGTGTTTGTCAACGTTTTCTGGTCAATATAACACGGAGTAAAGAGAGCAGCTGTTTGTGTTTGGTCTGCAGTGTTTGTTAGCTCACTCACAGTAACTTCAGTGTTAGCAGCGCCAGGAGCTAACAGGCTAACCGGACAGCTACCTGACGCTGCTGAGGATTGATCGTGTTATTGAGATAGTTGATCAGATAGTTGATCAGACAGATGGACAGTGACGGTTTGATGATTCAGGACGCAGCCATGTCAGTGCAGCTCGTTTAAACGTCCTAACTGATCTGAGGTCGGTACAACGGTAATTTATCCACCGCAAACAGGAAGTTACTAAATGTACTCCTGATGTGGAGTTAGTTAGGTAATAATGACAGTCTGTGTGTTACCTCACTACAGGGCTGCAACAAACCAATATTTCTACTGTGTATCAATCTATCGATCGGTCTGATTAAGGATTAATATTGAGCAGCAGAGTAGTGAAAATGTCTTTCATTTTCTCTTTATGACTCGTGACTTGCAGTACTTTCTTTCTTTACTGATATTTGTTGTACTATGTTATTGTTACTTGTTTGTGTTAATCTCACTGGTAATAAAAGTCAATTGTGTTTCATAATTTCCCAAAATCCAAGATGACCGATCAACAGTCCAACACCCAAATATACTCAATTTACAGTCATACAAATAAGAAAAAAAAATACAAATCCTCAAATTTGAGAAACAGAAACTGACAACAGTTTTAAGCACAATGAATACTGGGACAGATACATTTTTATCACTCCGATAATTCAGAATATCTCAAGCATTTAATTTGAATTGTCAGGCAAAATGCTCCATAACATAAATTATATGTTTGTTTTTTTAATGAACTTACTAGAAAATATAAATAAACATTCGAGGAGTCAGAGCTGATGTATGATTTTGTTGTAGTAGTGATGTCAGTTAGATTTAGTTTGAATATTACATCATATTTGCTCACCACATCTTAGCCTCTCTTACACTGAAGTGTGTATAAACCACAGGTGATATGAACTTCTTTTTTGATACAATTTACAATTTAAAATTACCAGTTATCTTATGAGCACTGCTATGAGAAGCAGGTGATTATTGATTATATGCTTTTAGGTTTTGTCACAGAATAACTTACAATGCACTTAAAATCTTGAGTACCTAATAACTTTGGGAGATTTTAAAAACACGTTTAGAAATCTTAACGTTTTTACAGCTAAATGCTTTAACTAGGATTTATCTTAACCAATTGTTCTTTAGTTCTTATTGTCTGTCTTAATTATTATTCGTAGCATCACTGAAAATGAGGGTCACCCCTCAATGTATCCCTGAGAAATAAATAAAGGTTGAATGAATGAATGAAATTGTTTTGGATCGGATAGTGTATCACATTTGAGAAGCTAAAATCAGAGAATCTGGACATTTTTCTTAAAAAATAACTCAAAACAATTTTTTCTGTGATCCAAATAATAGAGGATTAATTTAATAGTTGACAGCTACTTGTAGGGCTGCGCAATATATTGATAAATATAGATATCGTGATATGACACCAGATATTCTTTCAGATTTTGGATATTGTTACACTGTGACATAAGTGTCGTCTTTTCCTGGTTTAAAGGGTTGCATTAGAGTAAAGTGGTGTAATTTTCTGAACTCACCAGACTGGTCTAGCTCTGTTGTGATATTTGATTTTGTCCATATTATGACATATTGACATATTATTTATTGGCCATATCTCACAGCCCTAATTGTTATGGTAGAAGGATTAGTTGTGTACTCTGTAAACTGTCTGAAGAGTAGTGAAAAATTCCCATCATAATTCTCCAGAGACCAAGGTGATGTCCTCAAACAGCTTGTTTTGACTGTTCAACAGTCAAAAATTCAAAGATACTTCATTAACAGTCATATAAAACATAGATAAAAAACAAACCTGTTCATATTATATCACATTATAATAACATTTAATAGAGAAAAAGGCTGAAAATTCTCATATTTCAGAAACTGAACCTGAGAATGTTTTGCATTTTTGCTCGATAAGTTTCCTAAATGATTAATCGTGTTATCAGAGTTGTTGGGTGATAAATGTTCTGTTGATTGACTAACTGATTGATCGACTAAATGTTCACATTTAAATGACTGCACTGTATGTTGCATAGCAGGGTTATAAGTAGTGAGTATTTTATTGATTACTAACAGTTTTGTTTAGATGAGTTTGACGATCGTTTAATTATTCTTCTTAGTGATGAAACATTTAGTCGACTGCCAGAAAATTTATTGTCCACAAATGTGGTAGATGGTTCAACTTCAGACATTTATCAACATTTATCAAGCAAAAAAAAAAATATTATCTGGGTCTGACTTTCTTATATGTGAGCATTTGCTGCCTTTTTCTTGTTTTAATGTAATTTAGATTTTGGACTGTTGCTCGGACCAAAAAAGACATTTGAAGACGTCACCTCAGAGCTTTGGGAAAATGTGATGAGCATTTTTCTCCATTTTCCTATAATAGCTCAAAATAATCACCTTTTTTTATATCACTGCCACTATGACACCTTAATTTTCATAATAAAAACGTAGAAATTCTTTTTATATAATTTACATTGCTAAGCAGTTGGACACTTTCTACATAGACATGTTTTTACTTATAAGAATACAAAGTACTCAAAACCATCGATCTGCCAATTAATTAATCTGTGCAAAATGTCAGATTATAAAAATGTGTTATTTATGAAAGACTGTTTCTGATCAAAGAAAAAATTGTATAGTATAATATAATAATATAAGTATAATATAGTGCCTTGTGTGATTTAGTGCCTTGCAGGTGTTGTGATAATAATTTAGAGTTAATGATATTTTTGCTTCTTTATCCTCACAGTGACTATTTATTCAAACTGCTCCTGATCGGTGATTCTGGTGTCGGAAAGTCTTGTCTCCTTCTCCGGTTTGCAGTAAGTGTCTGTTTTTCAGTCATTATTACATAACAGGCTTTTATGATTTTTTTTTCTCTGTCAGCACTGTGATGGTTGATAACCCTGCAGGTATCATATCTACCACCCAGACCCACCTGTGTGTGTCTGTGTCTGTGGTGTGTTTGTTTGTTTTACGCTAGGATGACACGTACACAGAGAGCTACATTAGCACCATCGGCGTGGACTTCAAGATCAGGACCATCGAGCTGGACGGAAAGACCATAAAGCTTCAGATTGTAAGGAGAACGCAGTGTTACAGGGCTGTAAATGGATGAGTGGTGATAAACTTTGGGTTACGTTTGTGTCGGTTTGGACTGACAAGCTCTGTTTTGTTTTCTCAGTGGGACACGGCTGGTCAGGAGCGGTTCCGCACCATCACATCCAGTTACTACAGAGGAGCTCACGGCATTATAGTAGTTTATGATGTCACAGATCAGGTCAGTGTGTTTTAACGTTGGGTTCTGTCTTGTTAGCACCTGATTTCCCCAAGGCCCCTCAAAAAAAACTACAATTTACCCAGTCATCATCCAGTCCTCATCCAGTCACAGAGGGTCTTTTCCACCAGATCAACTCTGGTTCTTGAACTGGTTCCGTTCAAGATTCTTGCACAACGACCTGAAGAACTTTTTGGGTTTCAAACCAGTTAATTTTGCATGAAAATTAGGGATGTGCCATATTGTTTCGTTCACCATTATATATATTTTTTTCATGATAAAAAAAAAAAAAAAAAGATAATATTGTGATAATAGCAATACAACAAACTAAATTCACCACCTCAGTCAGAAGCTCCTGGCTGAGTATTCTTCTACTTCCTCTGCACTTTTGAGTCTCAGCTGGGAGATGAACGCAAGCAGCGAGTTCACTACATTACATATGCTACATACGTTCACTACGTCCAGTAAACAAAATAAACTCACAAAGTGTCCAGAAATTAAATATTCTCACACCTGTTTTCCCTTTTAAACAGAAAGAAACAACTGTTTCACAACTTCTGAATTCAAGTTTATCTCTTACTGAACTAAGACAAACTTAATTGCTTGTTCACTCATCGTAAAACACACTTGATTCAAACTCGACAGAAAAACATGTAAAACTCACCAAAACTGTCTTTGTTAGTCTTTTCACCCATCCAGCAACCACACACAACCACAAGCTCTGATTTTGTTGAAATAAATGCTTAACACACCACCTTATATGTGAAAAGAGTCGGGCTCTGCCTCTCACTCTCTGCAGACCGTTACATTAGCAAAACAAAATGACAAAGGTTGCCCAAAACATTTTAAAAAAGGCGATGAATTTAGTCAATCACAGAAAGGCAATAAATTTGTCTAATCTCCCAACCCCACCTTCAGCCACAGTTCATTTTAGTACAGTATGGAAGTATCTATATATTAAACATCTCAATATTTTCTCCATCAGACGTCTTTAGTTTTTTGTTGCAAACTGGATGACGTTGAGATAATTCTGTCTGACAGAATGAAACGTTTCCTTTAAGCAGACGTCAGTAACAGAATTAACTTAACGTCTCTTGTCTTTCGGCTTTCCCGTCCTCAGGAGTCCTTTAATAACGTCAAACAGTGGCTACAGGAGATCGACCGCTACGCCAGCGAGAACGTCAACAAGCTGCTAGTAGGCAACAAGTGTGACCTCACAACGAAGAAGGTTGTGGATTACACCACAGCTAAGGTAAGTGGACCTCATGGTAACACCGTGAGACATGAGCACATCTGTGTTAGAAGAATATCAGATTTAGTATTCTCACTTGTGTGTTGACAGTTTGTTCAAACTTCTGTAGCTAATAGGATAATAAAATAAGCATTAGCTGACTGAGCTACATTTTTGCCAGCAGTCACTGCTGTCATAGTGCCATCGCCTTGAAGAAAATCTAGTGAGCTCAGTTTTTGCTGTGAGAGATCAGTGTGGAAAACTTTAACTTGAAATTTATCACTCATCTGGTTAGACAAACAGGTGAACTCTGGAGAAATTGGTGACTATGAGCCCTGTCATATTGGGATTATGAAGCACCGTATGTGGGTTATATTTGCAAGTCAGGACTTTTTAAAGGGAAAATGCTGCACTTGTCATGTGGATGTCTAGTCTGTGTTGATGGTAAATGTAGTCAGCGACAGAGAAAACAGAGTTCTTCTGCTACAAAATCTGTTGCTCTTCATGCTAGATGAGTATTTTTGTCACCTAACACTAAGTTTTGGTCAACAAAGTAAGTCACATGTCTGCCCTAAATGCATCCTGGTACATGGAGGCACTGCTGCACGGCTCTGTGAGCAGGAAAACTCAACTTTTATTGGTCAGTGTAGCAGAACAGAGGAATTAATTGATACATTTACCATAAACTGACTGTGCATCCACTTTAAAGGGATAGTTCACCCAAAAATGAAAATTCAGTCATTTCCTTTTAAAGGGCAGAATTTCCCTGTAAAAGTTCATTCAGTCAAGTTCAAATCATCGCCCACTCACACTGGTTTACCAGGTACAAAATGAGGTAAAGCTGGCACCTGAACCATGACCTACTGAACCATTTTAATCAATATTATCTGTAAATAACAAGAAATTAGGTCGTACAACAGGTGTTAAGCTGCTGAACAAAGTCCCCTCTGCCTACTCTGCGACAATCCAGATGTTTTATAACCGCGGTCCAAAGTTAGCACCTGCGACTCACCAAATGTGAGAGAAATCGTCACTTGCAAATAAAATAAATGAGGTCAGCTGCCATTTGAGGTTGCAGAAATAGGCCTGTTTCTCTACAAACTGTCACTGCAACACACAAGTTGACTGACAACCTTTTGTTTGGAAATAACTCTGCACGCTGGTGGCAGCATGCCTGTCAATAATTCAACTGCAACTCTCGTCGTCCATTTACACTCAATGTATTTAGCTTAGTTTAGTTTTAGTTTATAGAAGGACGGCGTGCAATGACATCAAATATTTACATGAAATGAAAACATGGTTGCACCAGATTTAGTGAGACACTGATTTCCATCCGTAGTCCTACACAGCAGACACAGTAAATAAAAAAAAAAGTGCAATACAGAATACAGTAAATGCAGGTGCCTTACATAATAAAGACAGTAGGTAAACACTGCACAGGACAAAATACAATGAAATACACAATAACTACCTTATAAAGTAACCAGGTTACCATTGCAGATGTCTTACATAATAAAAACAGCAAGTACACAGTGCAAGTACAGCATGAAATACACAATCACTACATTTTTAAAGTGTCCAAGTTACCAAGGCTGATGTCTTACACATTAAAAACTCTGAAGTACATGCTGCACAATAAAACTCCACTATTCTGAGTCAGGCCAGGTCAGAATATTTAACTCTGGAATTAGTCTGAAAGTAAATTCTTGACCTTAAAACAGCAGTTCACAAAATGGCGGCAGTTTTCTCATCTCACGGCCTTCAGGGAGTTTATTTCACTCCTCCCCTGCACTCCCTTTCGTTCACCAGGAATTTGCCGACAACTTGGGGATCCCTTTCTTGGAGACCAGCGCCAAGAGCGCCACCAACGTGGAGCAAGCCTTCATGACCATGGCGGCCGAGATCAAGAAGAGGATGGGCCCCGGGGCCACGGCCGGCGCCTCGGAGAAGTCCAACGTCAAGATCCAGAGCAAGCCAGTCAACACCTCGTCCGGAGGCTGCTGCTGAGACCCCGAAAACAGCCACGACCTGAATCCACCCGCCCCGAGCCCACGACCAGTCTCAATGTTACCATGCTCCACAGGGAAAGAAAACCAGAGAGAGAGAGAGAGAGAGAGGGAGGGAAAGAAAGACAGGAAGACTTTGAGTGGACCGGTTTGTACTTGTGTGTGCAGCTACAACACCAGATTCCCACCACACCCTTTCAAAGTCAGCAATAGGACGGTAAGCCCATCCATCCCCACAGAACACACTGGGCGGTTCTTCTTTTTTTTTTTTCTTACTTTACCAAAACACACTCATACTGGAAAAACAAAATGTAAACAATTTTTAACAGTGTGCAAAGTTAACCAATGAAAGAGAACACATGTATACAGCTTTTCTTTTTTTTTTTTTCTTATTGTTTGCCCTGCTCTTATTTGAGTTTGTTAAATGAGTCACTTTTCTAAAACTGAAAAAAACAACAAAAACAAAACACAAAGTTGTCTTTATTTAGCTGTAGATAACAGCACGACTTTGGCCCGAATCTCCTCCGATACATGAATTAGTAAGCACTTCAAATGAAGCACATGCTTAACCCAGCATCATGCATGTTAGAACTGATCACATGCTCCCTCGGCCGCACGTGATCAGCCGCGGTCATGAAGCGAGTGGCTCAAACTACACCCAGGAAAACGCTCCGGTAACGTCACCCACTCCAACTTCACAGAGTCGCCCCTTAAAAAAAACAAAAAAACAAAACAATGTGCCAGTGCCTTTGTGGCAGGAGATTTTACATGACATTTATGCCTTCGGTGCTCTTGTGTTGTTGGCATATTTCCCCTCATGTGCCCACAGTCGTGACTTCTTAAAGAATCCACTTTGTATGATAGCAGTTAACATTCCTGTATATATCTATATTCGGCTCTGTGTGTGCTCTGCTGGTGTTCATGATACAATAAGCATGTGCTACATTGGGAGACGTGACGTCAGCCGTGTGTATTTCTCTGCTAATGTTTCTCAACCAACAGCACAACCACAACAGGAGAAATGAAATCACCATCCCAGCTCGAGAATAATCTATAAACTGTATATATTTATACATAAATGTAAGAAGTGATTTGCAAATTGTGTAGAGAAGCAAGTGAAGCGAATGACATGATAAATAGCTGGAATTAGTTAATCTCGGCACGTGATTTGTGGCTGCGGACATGACATTTTTGTGGCACAATGTCTACTATTAAAACAATGAAGGAGATCTTTGATAACTTCTCGTCCTGATGGTGTGTGTTTTTGTTTGTTTGTTTTTTTCCCTCTGCACACTTTCTTCACACTTGTCCGCTCTCAGTTCAACCTTTGTTTCAGACATTTCTTCAGTTAACCATAAGCTGAGAGGAATGATGATCTTTGACCTAGATTTCTTAGGCCGCAGTGAAGGAAGGCTTCTGTTTGATACAGCGGCTTGAATATACTGCAGGCTTTCAAAATAAAAATTCACCCTAAAGTTTATACAATATCATATATAGTAATACGGAACTAAAACATCATCTGCAGCATCCTGCAGTTCAGTAAAGAAACCATATAATGTCTCAGTGGGCCCACAAAGCAGAAAAGTAAAATAGTTAAAAAGTAAGATACATGCAGACCTTAGCAATTAAAATATTGATGAATCCCAGGTTTTTGCATAAAATGTTTGTACACGCAGTTTAAGCACAAATTTGTGCGTACTCAGTTTGTGAATGAGGCCCATTGTCTTGACTCTTTAAAATACAGATTTAAAAAAAAAAAAGAATGATAATCTGCTGCTTTTTCTTCATCCAGTATCGACATTATTGAGCTTTTAGAGACATTTTATTTAGTATTCCTGTGGGATTTTCAATATGACTAAAATGGGTTTTAAATCTTGTCACCTCAACTCAATATCTCTGACACTTTGTCTCCCCTCCTCTCAGGCTCACGTCAGAAAAACACAACAGGTCTTATTTTTTTAGCCGTTCTTATCTACAGAGGGAGTCCGCTTTGTTGCATCGCCATGTTTCTGCACTAGCACAGAACGGACAACCAATCACTGGCTCTAGATGTGGCCTTTTGCAAGTTTCACAGCTACCATAGGTTCTCCTACATGCTCGGAAGGGGAGGGTGAGGCGAGAGGTGAATACAAAATACGCCTGCACCTCAAAGACTAAGACAAATGCATGTGTGTTTGTTAGTGATTGAGACACTTCTAAAAGTAACACAGACCATTGTTTAATGAGAGCAGAGTCATACTCAGGACTTTCCATTCATTTCTGTGAGGTTCATGGTCAGAATGGAAACTCGTGGTCGTGGTGCTACATTTCTCATCACTTCTTCCTGAAAGTGCACTGGAATTTCTTTTTTCATGATTAATTCTTACTTAAGTATTTCTGGTCATTGAGTGCATACATTTTATTTTAATTTGTGATCAGAGGAACCAGTATGTCCCCCGTTGTTCTTGTAAAATTTGATCAAATGTGACTAACGACTAACACTAAAATAGCATGCTACAGACATGTCTGTATCTCAGAAACTTCAAGGAGGTTCATGAAATACTTGGTATCATTGGATTCAAAACAACTTCAGCTGAACTTCTTTCTTCTTGTCAGTGTAAATCTGACATTGATCATTGCAAATTCATGGTAACTTATTTTTATTTTTGTGATTATTTGCGTATTTTGCAATGAATCACCTTTGTCTGTTTAATGTCAATGCAAATTTTGTGTTTTCACCTCTAACAGAAAAAAAAAACTCAGGGGCTTTTCCTTAACAGACCAAATTCAGGTTTTAGTCATGAATGGATTAAAAAACTTAAACTTTTTTTTTACTGGTGACCCACTTTTTAAAAATGACAAAATGACATCATGACCCAGTCCACAACTGACCTTATTAATAAGTCTTGGTAAGACTTATATTCTGCATAAACTAATGTTCCTAAACATGTTTACTTCAATTTCTACATCACCTTATATTATCTTGGCTATTTGGTTTGAGTCATTTTTTGAGGGAAGAAAAGTTAAAATTCTGATTTCAGCTTCTTAAATGTGAATATTTTCTGGTTTCTTTACTCTTCACTGACTCTGATAGATATTTTTCACCCATTTTATGGACCAAATAACTGATCGATTCATCTGCAATGAAAATAATAATTATTTACAGTCTTAATCTTCATGCAAGTTATTGCAAACATATTCACAAGTAACATATTATATAAATGAGAAGTGGATGCATTCAGTTAGTTAACAGGTCATCTCGTTTTTATTTCCTCTCATCAGGAAATCGATCTAGAACATTTTAGCTTACTCAATAATAATAATAATAAGACATTTTTCCACTGTCTTTTACTCATTTGGGGACCCAAATAAAATCTCCTGTGACCTGCCTGTGGGTCCCGACCCAGTGTTTGGCAATGACTGGAACAGATTATCAGACATACACAGCAATGAATCAAGTAAAAGTGTTTTTACAAGATTTAAAGACAAAGATGTGGCTCGTCTGATCTCCTCTGGCAAGTCATTCTTCAATAAAGGGGTCCTGAAAACAAGGCCCGCTCTGCCCTGGTTTTCAGTCTGGACCTTGGAGGTTTTAAACGGGAACCACCAGAGGATCTGACGCTACACTTCGGTTCATGCACTCAGGAGGCGGTCCAATCCGGGACGAAGGAGCTCCACGTCCTCTCAGAGTCAAATCAGTTTTACTGATGAAGGACACTGTCTCAAATAGCGGTACATAAAGCAAGTTTTAGGCCATTTAAAGACTTCAAAAAATGGGCTATAGTCTATTTTGTTTACGTGTGTTAAAGCTTCTGGAAAGAAAGACTGTACCTCATTTGTACACCACTTTATGCCAAATGAATACATTTAAATGTTCAGCAGGTCTGTGAGATTCTACAAGGTTCAAAATGGTAAAAAAAAAATAATAATAATGAACTTTGACCAAATCTGAGGTTAATCTGAAATTAGAAATTAGTGTTGATGTGTGAAAGATTTATTTCCACATATGAATCTGTCCTTTAAGTGCTTTAAATTCATCTTCTACATTACTTTATTCAAAACTGCACCAACACGGCATAAAAATACTCCATTACAATTAACAGTCCTGCATTCACAGATAAAAGTACAGATGTATTAATGACAGAATGTACTTCAGGTATCAAAAGTAAAAGTAAAAGCAATGCAGAGTGGCTATTGTCAGTATTCTACCATTATATTATTATTTGATCATTTTTTGTTTTCATTTGTAAGCAGGACTTTCATGTTGTTCGTCGAGCTGAAGCTAATTTTAACTGCAGATAGTTTTTTTCATAAAGTGATCATATGTTTTATTTGTAAATCCTCAATTTGAAAATAAACTTTAGCTCTTAAATAAATGCGGTAAATCAAAATTGTTAAGTAAAGTACTTAAGTTAATGTGCCTAGTTACCAGGCTGCATTTTAACACAAATATCTGTACTTTCTACTCCTTACTTTCTATTTTAATGTATCTGAGGCGAATTATTGATTATTTTTATTTGGCATCATTGTGCACCGCCTTCCAAACATTAAGACTTCAGTAAAATTTCAACCAAAGTGGATGGAAAGATAACACATAAAAAAGACGATTCCTTGGTGTATCACACACGGCAGATGAAACAAGACAAAGACAACAAAACAAGACGAATAAGACGAGAGGAGACTCGACCACAGAGAAAAGGTGAGGTTCAGTGGGCTTAATGCAGAAAAACAGTCAGTAGAAATGTCCTTCAGAGCCTGAATTTTTTTACTTTTACTTGAGTAAAGAAGTTGAATCAGTACTTCTACTTTAACCATCGTCTTTTTTTATTTACACAAGTATCTGTACTTGTACTTGAGTAAAAATGTGAGTACTTCTGCCACCTCTGTCAGCTCTGGTCCATGTGAGGCAAAACAGCAACCTGAACTCTCCTGATGGCGTGAGATTAAGTTACAGCTCCCCACCAGCAGAGGGCAGCGTTGGCTTCCTGCATACAGAGCAGTAATGCAGAGTCAGCTGATTGTCACAGTGTGTAAAAAAAAAACAATCAGGTGGTAGCAGGAGGTGCTCTGCTCTTACATATTCTCAACAGATCCCAAACATGTACATGCTTACAGCTCCTAACATGAAAGTTAAATATGGAGCTGATGGTCAGAATATTGACCTCTGAACTCTTTCAGTCAGCTTTCAGTCGTAGGACAGGGTCTTCATCTGCAGATGGGGTCTGTTCAGTTGTTGATGTTGCTGGTGATGTGTGATCAGCAGCTGTGAGGATTTCTGTTAGTGCAGTAGCATCCGTTAGTATGCTGCCCCTGGTGTTTCACCAACGTTACAGTGATTTTATCTTCTTCATTCAAACTCCACAGAAACAAAATAAAACTAAAACAAAACCCTGCCTCAGTTCGTCTTTCAACTGCTCCAACAATCACTGACTCTGGATTGGTTGAAATAAACCCTCATTTACTTTATACAAAGTTAGCCAGTTTAGTCTAGTGGTTCCCAACCTATGGGTCAGGCCCCCCTAAAGGGTCACCACACCAATCTGAGGGGTCACCAAATGATTAATGGAAGAGAAAAGAAAAAAAGACAAAGTTCTGATACACAGATCTGTTTTTATTGTATCTTTTTGTAAAACATTGGATAATTAAACACAAAACAAAATCAGAGATAAGAGATGAATACGTCTCTTTAATGGAACCGTTAATCTGAAACATGACAAGAGACCCAAACTGCACACAGGTTTTTGTAAGAGGTCACAAGTAAAAAATGTTTAGTGGTTCAATCTTTAACAATTTAATGTAGTTTATAAGAAAGGAGAAATACAGCCTGGGTCCATAAATGATAAAATAAAAATGCAGAGTATTGATAAATGTCAGTGACAGTAACAAATGTGTTCTTTTCAGTACCCATGACAAAAAGAATACATAAATGCAAAAAATAGTGAGTAATAAAACAAAACATTGGATCTGTTCATGTAGCCGTACATGTATGATGTTTGCACAGGGGACTGCTGTAATTGGTGGGACTCACAGGAAGCAACAATGATTGGTCTAATTTGCGAAAAAGTTGCGGTATGAACAAATTTTCAAGGTTGTGCAGAATTCACAGGGATTAGTTGAATTTGCATGAATTGTTGCAGTCGCAACTTCCTGTAGGGACTGTCTCACATGGGACGTACATGTTGAACAAGTTGTGACGAAGGCACAAAAACACACACTTCCACCTGAGGCAATTAAAAAAGTTCAGCATGGAACCAGGCATCCCGCGTGCATTTTACTGAGCATCACAACATGGTATTAGAGCTGCACAGCTCACAGCTGCAGGGCAACTCAAAAGACAGGACATTTACAATGTTCAGTGCACCCCAGCCACCCCAACAATAGACTTTTTCAGCTGCTGCTATGGCTGAAAGTTCTTAATATATTTATAGTCAGTAATTAAGTTTATGACTCATAATTATTGGTTTTAATGATTATTGATTTTAGTGACCTATGATGCACTTAATTGATGAATTTTGTTCTATTATTATTGTTCTTTTAGGCTGCTGCAGGTTGAGGGGGGACAAGACTTAAGATTTTTGCTCTTTTTTGTGTGTGAACATGATTGAGATGCAACAATAAAAGTGAATCTGAACCTGCAGGTTGCAGGGACACCGAACCTACACAAGCACAGGACGAGCTCAACGTTGTACTTTGACACTGACGAGCGACGATGAGTCTTTCACTGTAAGTTGATCAGCTGTTTATAAATCTGACAGCTGTCTGTTGATGTAAAGCCTGTTATCCTGCCAGACTCCATTAACATATTGGTCAATTTAACTTTTAAACATCTAGTCCTTCTAAAAGATCATTAATGACTTCTTACGACTCATAAACAGATATTTACTCATTCAGCAAACATTTGGTATTAATTTTAGCTCTAATAAAAGTGAAGTGTGCAAACAAAAACAGGCACTCTGGCCTGGAATGGAAATTTCAAATAGAACATTCTGGCTGTAGAGTTGTTGAGAAGCGAGTATTTAAACTTAGCATGTTCCCTTAATCTCTGATGACATGTCATGGTCATTTTAAGATTTAATACAGTAAATATATGACATATTTCCCCTTTAATGTAAATCTTATTCTGCAAAGTAACCACAGCTGCATAAACACCATTGCAACAAGCCCTGAGCAAGAAAACTTCCAGATTGCTCCTTCAACATGATCTGGTTTGAAGGTACACAAACTCTCAACTCTACCTCCCAGTAACACGGCCCAGTCAGAGCCTCGAAACACAAAAGCTGCTCCTGCTGCTGCTTCAACCTCATTGGATCATCAGGACAAAGCTGATCCTCTCAACACCGCCTCCTTTATCATGACAGACACTCTGACAGAGATCACGGCTTCCATCTGATGAGGGAAGAAGAGAGACAACAGAAGTGATGAATTAGAGTTTACAGAGACTCCCTTCATCAGCTGTCAGTCAGTCATGCAGCACATCCAGTATAAAGACCAGCAGAGACCTCAGTCAAGTTCAGACCACAAGTGGAGCAGCTGTGGAGCGTAGCTGCTTCCTTTCAGCTCTCACACACTAAGCTGGAAACTGTCTGTTGACTTGACAGTGGAAATAAAGTGCTGAGAGTTCCTGAACACATCACTACTGCAGAAACAGAGATAGTCACTGCTGTTTCACTGCTAAATATTTATACAAAACAAAAGACAAATGGACAGATACATATGTGATGTTAAAGGTCCTACAAAGACTAAACAACTAAACATCAGCTGTGTTTACTGGACTTGAGCAGTGGTTCTGCTCTGTAACAACATGGTTACTAAGGTTGTCAAAAGCATCAAAGTATTGATACTTTTTCAATACCACATGTTTACAAACAATTCGAACATTTCATGGTATCAAATGTACTGAAGGTATAAAAAATGATCAAAGCACTGATTTTAGAGGTGTAACAAGATGAACTGATCAGTTCTTTAGTGTTGAAATGAGAGAACAGTTTGAGATCAGGTTTGATGGTACGACAGTTTGATGAATGAGAACCACTGTCTCTGTACATGTTGTAAACAGTGGTGGCTGGTGCACTTTTCTCCAGGCAGGGGCTATACAGGTGTATATTTAAAAAAATGAAAATGCCTGTTTTTGTTTTGGCTGAGCTGAATAAGCCTTCTTACTAAACCAGCTACTCATGTCTGGGTTTATTGTCTCCCTCTGTCTTTGGGTGGCTGTTGAATTATGATGTCAGGCTGATCGGGCCCAAGCTCTTTGACTCTCAACTTCTCCTGCAATGTGCTCCTCTCAAAAGGCATTGTTTTTAATGATTTAAGAGAGTTCGCTCTCTATTCTTACTAGCCAAGCTCTCCTCCTGTCACCCATGACTCCAAGCCCGCCAACTCATTCTGGCTCACTCTGACTTTGACAGATGTACTGCAAGCCGCTCACTCTCTGCTGCCACCCTGAGAATGGCAGTGTGTGTACATAACTCAAATGAATGCTGCAGGTGCGGGTTTATGTGCGCTTCACCAAGCTCCTATCTCTTTATTGAGAGGATAAAGGTGTGCATGTACACCATATAGCAAGAGTCAGTCAGAGTCAGTTGCACCCAGGCTGGAAACACATGCCATAACATTTTAAAAACATTTTACCATTTTCTTATCTACATTTTATTGCAGATTATGCATCTTACTCACTAACTATATGATAGTTATCTTGTTCATTTAAAAAATATACAGTATACATTTCAAAGTAAAGTCTTATTCACTGAAGCTGTAGACATGAACACAACAACAATCATCTTCACATCAACTCAAACAAATGATTACAACAAGATTCTGGTTCATCTGATTGGCTGACTCTTCTCTGTCTTTCTGTTCAATCCTGAAGCCTGTCACCATTCTTGTCCCATAGTTTCACTAAGGAAAGGAACTGTGTAAGTACAATACTGCTGAAATCAGCATGGACTGACTCCAACCCTCTACTGACCTCACAGTCTCCAGTCGACAGTGTGGACTCTCCACAAGATCACACAGCAGCTTCACATCTGAATCCTGCAGGTTGTTTATTCTCATCTCCAGCTCTCTCAGGTGGGAGGGGTTGGACTTCAGAGCTGAGGCCAGAGAATCACAGCTGATTTCTGACAAACTACAGTGCATCAATCTGAATAAAGAATAAATGATGAGAAACTTTAGAAGACCATATTGCAGCTTAAATTCATTCATTGTTCAATAATCTATTCTGTTCAGTGATGAAGAAGGTTTAGAATGTAGACACTTAGAAAATGGAAACCCCAAACACTCAAACCAACAGGATGCAGGTTCAAAACTGTAAAATACAAATGGTGAAAAAGAACTCTTATTAATATTAATGACAATGTGCTGCTACTTCAATAAAGACGAAGGAACTTCACCACTGAATCTCCTGCCAGCTCCACCAGTGGCTCCGTCTACACAAACTCATGTTGTGCAGCCAAAGAAATGAAAACCCACAGAAAGTGATATTAGATTCAATTTTAGTATTCAATATCTTGAATTCTATTTTTTAAAATGTCAATTCTTAAACTATACTGTCTGAAGCTTTCTATCTAGAAGAGAAAAATTATAGAGTAAAGCAGAATCAGTGTTTGTTTTTAAATACTAACACGCATTACACAGCAGATTCCCACCCCCAAAACATAGTGGTAAGACACTACTGACTCATCAAATTTAAATATTTTTACAGATTAAATACCATACACTTTACCTCTATGGATGGTCTTGTTTGCTTATGTGGGTCATTGAGAGGCATCTCTCTATAAAAAGCAAGGAATCTCTATCCGCCTGTCTGTCCCTCACATTTTTCGAGCTCCGCTCTTCTGATCCACTTCAAATTCAGCAAGTGTGTTACTGGGGACCCAAGGAAGTGCAATGTCAAATTTGGTGCAATTTGAACATTCAGCATGTTCAATATGGCCACTCTGTAGCAGCAGGGGTTGGGACTCATTGATGTCATGACATCATCGAGAATGGCACGTCACCAACACACATGGCTGCGCCCAGTCAGCACTTCACCCAGAAAACAAGCTGCAGCTAAAACACCACGGTCTTGTCCAGTGTGGCTCTTTATAAGTTCTTCAAATTGGACATGACCCATCAGAGCAGGAATTTTACTGTGGCTATGCCCGTTCAGTTTGGTCTCGTGATCCTCAAACAAATCATATTCAAATCATTCAAATCAGCAGCATTGCTGCTGCACCCACACTGCCCCAGCTGATTTCACTGTTTTCCCTTCTGCCTCTTTCCTGTCAATCCAATTTTTAGACACCAGAGTCTTTGTTGAGATTCTGATTCAACAACATCAAGTGTAACCCTGAGCACATAACCAGTGATTGGTTAGATTTCAAGCCTGCATGAACCACTGGAAAACCATCAGGCTGTTTTGTGTGATGACTCCCAGCAGAGAGAGTGAGTGCTCAGGATATGCACAAGAGAGGCGGTGGGTGAATATGGACAGAAATCCCCCCCACCACACGACCCCCACCACCACCACCAACCACACACACACACACACACGCATCTTTAGTGGTGGCATCACAACACAGAAGTAAAAAATAATGTGTCTGACCTCAGAGTCTCCAGTCTACAGCGTGGACTCTTCAGAAAATCACACAGCAGCTTCACTCCTGAATCCTGCAGCTTGTTGTCACTCAGGTCCAGCACTTTCAGATGGGAGGGGTTGGACTTCAGAGCTGAGACCAGAGAAGTACAGCTGATCTCTGACAAGCTGCAGCTCCTCAATCTGAATATAGAATAAATGATGAAACTTTAAAAGACACAGGGCCTCATGCAAGAACATTTTCATATTCTTATCTTAAATTTCTCTTACTTTTGTTTGTATGATGGGTTTGTACGAATATGTCACATCAGATTCAGCAAACACTCGTAACTTAAGATAACTGTGCAAATTATCCACCTGTGCATATCTCTGCACATGCATGAGATTTGTAAATTATTATAATTAACGCCCCAATAATACCATATGAGGCTGCACTTCCTGCCCAATGTCAGGAAGTGTTCATTCATGAAAATGGCATCAAAGAGAAAAAAGAAAAACTTTATGAGTTTGGAGTTTGACGTCCTGTTTTCAGAGATCCATAAAGGAAAATCTTTCATTTTAACAGCGTCAGCAGTGGAATTAAAAGACCTGCTAAAGCAAAGAAACAGGAAAAGCAAGTGCTGTTAATGCCGTGTTAGCGGAGGGTTGGACTGTCACTGATATAAAGAGGAAATGCCTCAATAGAGACTGTTGATATTTTTAAAAGGAAGCTCAAGACTCACCTTTTTAATTTGGCTTTTAACTGATTTCTTTTACTCTCTCATTTCTCTTATTTTACTATTCTTATGCCTGTAATCATTTTTATTTTATTTTTATTTATTTTTATTTTTATTTTTATTTATTTTTATTTTTTAAGTCTTGTGCATTTTATTACTTTTAAATTTTCTAAACCCTCACATTTTTTGACATTATATCATTATTGCCTGTTTTTATTCCCTGTCTTAATCTTTTAGTTTTTTAGCTCCAGTGTTTCCTCATGGGGCCCTCCAACTGGGAGTTGTGTCTGGTCTTGCCCACGGGGACGCCGTCCTGGAGATCCCTCAGACCCGGGTGACTGGAGAGTGCTCTGCAGTGGTGTGGAGTCTGCTCTGTCTGTCCGGGCTGAGGGGGCGGTCTCTGTGGTGGTGCTCCCTGTGGCTGCGGACTATGGTGCCTCTCGGTGTGGATGGCCACCCATAGGTGGCTTCTCCTCACCTGGATCCTCAGTGCCATGCCATGTTACCAGTCTATTACTGCTATGTGTGAGTGTGGGCGTGTGTGTTTAGGGGGTTGGGTCTATATGTGGGGATGGGAGGGATGGGCTTTCACTTTTTGTTGTTGTATGTTTGTCATTTTATTCTGTTTTATCTTGTGAAGCACTTTGGGTTGCATTTTCCTATGTATGAAAAGTGCTATATAAATAAAGTTTGATTTGATTTGATTTGAATATGAATGACTTCAAAAAAAAAAACAAAAACACTCACTAGCCACAGTAAGGGCCAATCGATTACTGCAGCGGGAAGAGGTGATAAAGGGGAATTTTCATCACAGGGACAGAGGACAGAGTGAGGATTTTGCATGAGGATGAACAGCAACTTCATAAACCTGCATGTGAAGATATACAGCCAATACACCTGACAGCAGGTAATAATAGATCATTAAATTAATGATTATAGGCTTTATAAATAAATTTACAATTATTATAATTTTAAATGTAGTCAAACAGGATAATGTCATAATTGTAAAGTGAAATTTATTTTTCAAAGTCAAAATATCATCATCATCATGTCATTAGTGAAAAACTGTTTGGATACCAGCAGACTGACTGCACATGACTCTACGACAGGTCTGGACCACTTGTAAATTGTGTTCGTATCTGAAAGAAAACTGAAAATACGAGAAAATTGGTGAATGCGAAAAGTTCTCCTAAATCACTCATCTGCACCACAGCAAATTTGTTCATGCAAATGGTCCTTGCATGAGGCCCAGTGTTACTGCTTGAAATCATTCAATGTTTAATAATCTGTTCAGGGCTGAAGAAGGACAGAATACATGATGTAGATATTTATAATCGAATCAGATGTTTTAAAGTCTCAGGTGTTCAGGCTCAGCTGTGTCAGGTGTTCACTGGTTAGCACTGTCGTCTTACAGCAACCATTTCAGCCATGCCTGTCTCTTCTCCACTACCAGAAGAAAATAAGACTTTGGATCTGCTGTACGCAAATGTTAAAGATGCATGCTCCACTGCCCTTCCCCTCTTGGCCATCAGAGCACTAATTAGTCCTGCTCACACCAACATGCAAGCCAGTGGTTCAGCAGCTGCCAGTTACAGTGAGCACAGTGAGGAAATGGTCTCACAAGGCCATGGAGACACTGGGCCCTATCTTACACCCGGTGCAAAGCCGTTGCACCGCTGGCACAAGTGATTCTGCTATCTTACACCAGCACAAGTGCCATTTTTGCCACGTCTGCAAGATGGCAAATGGACTTGCACCTGGTCTGTGTGGCTGTGGGCAGGAGGTCTAAACATGAAGGCAAAACAAAAGCGTGGCCCAGCATGTTTGCTATCTTGTGGTCGGCGCATTGGATTAAAAACCACTTGCACTTTAGACCAGCTAAAACCTGGTCTAAAGTGCATAGTCTGTGGTCTTTCAGCACAAGATAACACCCAGCGTGTTTGGCCGAAACAAACACACGTCTTCACAATCACGAAAACACCTTCATTTATGTTCATTCTTTTCCTTACACGGGAGTGTGGATTAGTAAAGTGTCATTTGAACATATTTTCTATCAGCAATAAAGTGTAAATATTGAAGTTAAAAGCGTCCGTGTGTCTCGTGGTTGGCTGAGGCACACAGACGTCTCCACAGTCACAGAACACCTTTCAATAATGTTAAACAGCCATGCGCGCATGTGTGTCTTTAAAAATAAACTCACTAACAAGGAAAAAGAAATTAATTTATGATTATAAAGCCTAATAAAAGTAAATGGACCTGCAAAGTGCCCATGGGACGTGATCACGGATGTCAGATCATCTTTATCAGATCAGTCAGCATGACAGCTGGAGCAGCTGTAGTGTTTGTGTCTGCCTGTTTGTTGTGATCCAGAATATATATAAATTGGGGGGGGGGGGCAAAATATCACTTGTGCCCCTGCCACGAGATGGCAAAGGTGGATTTGGACACACCTTGAATAAATTAAATCCATTGCGCCTCGCACGTTCCACTTTAGACCAATGTAAGATAGGGCCCTCTGTGTGGTGTCTTGGACTGACTGATCTCTGAGTACACTGGCTTCTGCACTAATATCTCCAGTGTGCAGACCCCAAACATGTACAAAGAGAACTCAAACATGGACTGAAGGAGACCAAGACTCCTATATAAAAAACTGGAGGAGAAGCTGCAGTTATTCCTCTGGGATGTGTGGAGTTAGATGAGAAAAATCACTGGCTTCCAGAGGAAGGGCAGGGGTGCAGCTGAAGGGAACGGCCAAACTGAACCAGTTTTTGTTGTTTAGTTCCCCATCTCCACAGTTGTTTAGTTCTCCATCTCCAGCAGCCCCCCGACTGTCTTCCTCAGCTGCAACCCCAGGACCCTCTCACATTCCCCACAACCATCCACCAACTCCTTCAGTAGACCCCACTCACTCATTCACACCACTGTCACTATCACCCCCCACCCCCTGGCTGATCTCCACCACAAACTCAGTCTCACCCCAACCCCTCAGACTGGACTGTATATCACAGCCAACCAGGTAATGAGAGAGCTAGGAAGGCAATTAGAGTAAGGCTGCTGGACCAAATGGCATCAGCCAGCATGAGCCTGCACCTCCAGAGAGTCGCCGTGTTCTGGAAAAGACTATGTCTGGTTCCAGTGCCTAAGAGGGGGCATTCCACGACAGGCCAATAGCAGGTCATGGAGAGACTGGTCCTAACACACCTCACACCACTACTAAGCTCATCACTAGAGCCCCTGCAGTTTGCGCATCAGCCCTATGTATGTGTTGATGATGCAATAATATATCTGCTGCAAAGGGGATACTGGAACTGCTCCCTGGACTGACCCAGCACTCAATCCAGGGATCCTGTTTTTTGATTTTTCAAGTTCCTTCAATACCATCCAGCCAAGGCTGTTGAATGAGAAACTGGAGGACATGCAGGTGGTTACCCTCTTGGTCTCATGGATCGAGGACTACCTGACAGACAGACCACAGTTTATGAGGCTACAAAGCTGCGTGTCGGAGCGTCTGGTGAGTAACATCATGGCTCCCCAGGGAACTGTGCTGTACCAAATTCCCCAGTCATGTAGAGTAAGTTCTGTTAATTTGTTAATTTTGTTTCACTCAATTAATTATGTGTAGTTCACATATATGACTCTTTATGTTCACATTTTGTAATATTAGTGCAGATAATTTATATATTATGTTTAGTTTATGTTTGTACCAATTGTTTACACTAATTAAGCTACTAACAGGCAAGTTCACATGCTTAGCTAAGCCATGCAGCTCCTTCATGAGGTCAGATGTTATTTTTGCTATACCTTTCTTGTTTATATGGCTTCTAGACCCTCTTTCTGTTTCCTATGTCATTCACAACACAATTCACTTGCATTGTCAAAGAATATTTTTATTTGTATTGAGGGAAACATATCTTAATAGTATGTTGTTACTAATTAACCATGGTGACACTGAGTCTCTTTAATGTTCATTGGCAGCATAAGTAATATGCACTGTAGAACTATTTCTGTATATTTAATTTCTGTTCCTGTTGTTATTGCTGTATTGCAGAAACCACATCAAGCTTTTGAACAACATATACTGCACCCATGTCATCATTGCTTCACATCAGAGCCCCCAGGGTGAAACAGGCATATTTTAGACCAGCACCAGCTCAAACAATTCCTTATATGTGCAATCGCTCTTCCTTTTCACCACCCACATAACTGACTTTAAGAACAACTCTGAGTCTTGTCATCTACAGAAGTCCTCTGATAACACTGCCTTTGTGGGGTTTGTAAAGGGTGGAAATGAAGACGAGCACAGGGGTCTGGTAGACCGCTTTGTAAGGTGGTGTGGGGAGAATCACGTGCAGCTAAATGTGGCGAACACAAAAGACATCGTGGTAGATTACAGGAGGAACAAGTCCCCACCTTCTCCAGTCTGCATCAATGGGAATAACATGGAGATTGTTAAGTCCTACAAGTACCATCACCAAGGCCATCTACAAGAAGGGCCTGAGCCGGCTTTACATCCTGAGGAGGCTCAGATCCTTCAACATCTACAACAAAATGCTCCAGACGTTTTATCAGTCCATTGTTGCAAGTACCACCTTCTTAGCTGTAGTGTGCTGGGGTGCAAGTATCAAAGCAAAGGATGCCAACAGACTGAATTAACTCATAAAGAAGGCATACTCTGTTGTTGGCTCTTAGCTGGTCAGATTGGAGGAGGTTATATTACATTTTATTTAATATTTATGTGTATTGTGATATTATAATATCTATATATGACACTATATATACATTATATACATCCTACATTGTTATTATATTATCCTATGCTATCATATTATTAATATGATTATTACCCCCTCCCATATGAATCCCCGAGTCGAGCCAGGCCATCTCTGGGTGTGGAAAAGGGTCACCTGCGTATCCTGTGTATTTTTCATGTATATTTGGTGTATTTTGTCTTTGTATTTATTGCATCTACTTTGGCTGCTATGACAATTTAAGTTCCCTCCTGGGATTGATAAAGTAATCTATCAACCAATGTCATAAATTTGTCTCACATGTAACAAAAATTAAAAATATTGTTTTAATTTGTAGCACATTATAGGATAAAGCCTTAACTAAACAGGACTGACTTGGAGCCAAACTTTTCTGACTGACAAACTTTAAAAAAAAAAAAAAGCTGTTGTAATTTGTGTTCAGACAACCCAGAAAAAAAGTGAACTGAAGGAATTCAAAACTGCTGTTTTGGGTTTACCTTTGGTAGATATACACACAGTAAAACACAAACTGACCTCAAAGTCTCCAGTTTACAGTTTGGACTCTCCAGTCCAGTTGACAGCTGCTTCATGCTTAAATCATTCAGCGGGTTGAAATTCAGGTCCAGGTCTCTCAGATGGGAGGGGCTGGACTTCAGAGCTGAGGCCACAATTTCACAGTGAGTCTCTGAGAGTCGACAGTCATAAAGTCTGTACAAACAAATAATATAACATGTAAAATATAATAAAAATGGACACTCAATGCATTTAAATTACAAAGCACATGAATGTGAGTGGCTGTAGCTCAGGTGGTCAGTTGATCAGCCTGAGCTGATCACTCACAGATTGCAGGGTTTATAGTTTGAAACATGAACTCCTCCTCTGAAGTGTCCTTGAGCAATATAATGAACCCCAAACTGGCTTCTGACAAAGTTTTAAAAACAAGTGTAACTTATAGTGATGTTAGTTCCGGTAGAACATATTAAGTCTGTGTGTCTGTACATGAAAAGAGTTATAAATACAGTAGACACATTGTGGAAACATACTGCAGAACTGTACGCACTGTAAAAATAAATGAATTTATGACCGTCAAAACATTTTCTGCACCAACTCTTAGCTGTCAAGTTTAACTCTTAACTGAAGTTTTTCAGTTTTTTTTCCTCCAAATAAAGATAATAGACAATAGAAGATACTTGTGTTCACTAACTTGATACTTCTGAACACAAAACTTTGATTTAGATTTTTTTTTCTCTTACTCTCTCTGCATTTGAGACATTTGTAGTGTAAGAAGTGTTAACTGTTCCTACTTTAACTCCCCAACTGTAGTCAGAGAGCACAGGGGAGATTTGTGTACCTCCAGGGCTGGAGCTGATGCTCACTTTGGGCTCAAACCCCTTCACCTTTACCAGCAATTAGAAAGCGAAACACAGGAGCTCCACTTGGTCTTGAGAAGCTGCAGTCTTTATTAACTGACAGTTGTGACTTTCACTGCTCATTCACTGCTCAAACAGACCTCTTGTTGCTAGCTGCAGACCCGTTTCCCTGCCCCCCTCTGCTGCCTTCACTGTGACTCGCACCACCTGCTCAGTCATTCTTGCTCAACCACTCACTCCATAAGCACACACAGACACACACCACCCTGTCTCTTAAAGTAGCTACACTACTCTACTAACACAAGTATAATTCATTCAATAAGCAGGTTTAATACTAGTTTTGAGAAACGTTTATTGTGAAATATTTATATTGTGCATGTGTGTAAAGTGTGTATCTTTACTGTGATACTGATGACTTCAGCATTTCTTTGCAATGTTGATAATCACATCTGAACTTACCGAGCCTTTCTGCAGTTCCTCACAGCTGGAATCAGTCTCAGTCGTCCCTGGTCTGATGTGTTGTACTTCTTCGGGTTAAACTCATCCAGAACCTCCTCTGACATCTGCAGCATGTAGGCCAGAGCTGAGCAGTGGAATACAGAGAGTTTCTTCTGTGATCTGTTCTCTGATTTCAGGAACTTTTGGATCTCCTGGTGGACTGAGTCATCATTCATCTCCATCAGACAGTGGAAAATGTTGATGCTTCTGTCAGGAGAGATATCACCACTGTTCATCTCCATCAGGTTGTTGATGGCTCTCTGCATGGTTTCTGGACTGTTATCTGTCTGACCCAGCAGGCCTCTTAAGAGTCTCTGGTTGGACTTCAGAGAGAGGCCATGAAGGAAGCGGACAAACAAGTCCAGGTGGCCATTTTTACTCTCCAGGGATTTCATCATTGCTGCCATCAGGAAGTCATCCAGGGTTGAATCAACATGTTTTTCTCCCAGGAAAGCCCTCAATACCTTTTTCTTCCTGTTGGTGTAACAGTGGAACATGTAGACTGCAGCCAGAAACTCCTGAACGCTCAGATGAACAAAGCAGTAGACTGTTTTCTGGAAGATCACACTCTCTCTTTTGAAGATCTCTGTACAAACTCCTGAGTACACCGAGGCCTCTGTGACATCCAGACCACACCGCTCCAGGTCTTCTTGGTAGAACATGATGTTTCCTTCCTCCAGATGTTCAAACGCCAGCCTCCCCAGCTTCAGAAGAACTTCTCTGTCAGCCTTCGTCAGCACCTGTCGTCTCGTCTCATGTCTCTCATCGTACTTCTGCTTCTTCCTCTTTGTCTGAACCAGCAGGAAGTGTGAGTACATGTCAGTCAGGGTCTTGGGCAGCTCTCCTCTCTGCTCTGTAGTCAACATGTGCTCCAGAACTGTAGCAGTGATCCAGCAGAAGACTGGGATCAGACACATGATGTGGAGGCTCCTGGATGTCTTGATGTGTGAGATCATTCTGCTGGACAGATCTTCATCACTGGACCTCCTCCTGAAGTACTCCTCCTTCTGGGCATCAGTGAAGCCTCGTACTTCTGTTACCCTGTCAACACATGAAGGAGGGGGTCTGATTGGATGCTGCAGGTCTGGAAGTTATCCAGACCAGAGCCGAGGGAAACAGATTCCCCTTGATGAGGTTTGTCAGCAGCACGTTGACTGATGACTTCTGTGTGACATCAGACACAACCTGACCATTGTTGAAATCCAGTGAAAGTCTACTTTCATCCAGACCGTCAAAGATGAACAGAAGTTTACAGACAGCCAGCTTCTCTGCTGTGACCTTCTGTAATGTTGGATGGAAAACATGGAGCAGCATGAGAAGACTGTACTTGTTATCTTTGATCAAGTTCAGCTCCCTGAATGAAAGCAAAACTACCAGACTGACATCTTGGTTTTCCAAACCCTCTGCCCAGTCCAGAGTGAACTTCAGCACTGAGAAGGTTTTTCCAACACCAGCGACGCCGTTGGTCAAAGCGACTCTGATGTGTCTCTGTTGGTCAGGTAAGGGTTTAAAGATGTCCTGGCACTTGATTGGAGTCTCATGGAGGGTCTCCTTCTTGGAAGCTGTCTCCAGCTGTCTCACCTCATGTTGGGTATTAACTTCTTCACTCTGTCCTTCTGTGATGTAGAGCTCAGTGTAGATCCTGTTGAGGAGGGTTCTACTTCCTGTTTCACCAGTTCCTTCAGTCACATGTTCACATCTCCTCCTCAGACTGATCTTATGTTCATCTAAAACCTCCTGCCACTCACCACTCGCTAAAAAAAGAAAAAAGTGTGAAACAAAATTAAGAAATTTTAAATCTGGTGATTATTTCATTGCCAAAACAGGTCAATAATGTTTTGCAGTTGAAGTTTGCCCTTGTTTTGCATCTGATTGCAATTATCTATGTGCAAAGTACATACTGTAGTATAAATGGTGGCTTTGCACCGAGAACACAGGAGACAGGACAATGGCAGAGAGAAGTTTTGTCAGAGGTATTGAAGTTAGAAGACCACATTAACAATCTAGTTGAACCAAAGTTGATATTAGCAGGTTTTAAACTTATAATGTGCTACAACTGGCTGCTAATTAGCTATCTATTGTAGCCTGACAACCGATGTCAGCAGTGCACTTTTCCTCCTGCTTTTCCTGCAGGACAAGATGTGTGTTTGTAAGGTAGAGATGATGGAGAAATTAGCAGGAAAACTAAAGCAGACTAGGAACCTTTGGAGGAACTCTGTGTTTCAACAGCAGGGACCAGGGTCAAAATTAAGTTCCAGGGACATTATTTTACCCCCAATTTTTACCCCCTGCGTAGGGGGTAGTACTTTTCAAAAGTACAGGAACTTTCGTCAGTATGCAGTGCACAACGTAGAGAATGCAATCCAGTGGTGCTTCTATAGCCGTCAAGCAATTGCACTACAGTCTGATAGTAAGTAGTGCGATAGAAAAAAAAAAAAAACACTCTAAAGTCCTGTGAATGCTGAGTCTCATGAAAATGAGCGCTGTTTCACAGACTCCCCATTGGAAGCTGCAGTAGGTAGAAAACCTAAAAATGGTTGATTTTTGAGTCTCATCTGAGTTAGGTTTCCTTTCCTTTTCTCCGTCCTAAACCCCTCCTACCAGATGAGCAGCACGTGCTTCATGCTTCATGCATGAGTGACCAGGGACTGACAGACATCAACTGTCTGTGATAAAGTAAATACCTGAAAGTACAAACACCGACAGAGGAAAGAAACTACATTTCAAAACACAGAGATTCATTCTGAAGCTACAGAAGTACTGAGAGTTGAACATAAAGCGACTTTTAAAAACGACTTTCTCTCTGCTCTCCTTCACACACAGGAGCTCAGTATCACAACACTTGCTTGTTCGAGGGGGAGAAAATGAGGCTTGATTTGGGTTCACTTTGGTTCCCCTCCAGAGTGGGTCCATGCTTCCTCTCTTTACTCTCATGTGACTTTCAAATACATTTCCTCTCTGGTCAGAGACTAATTATATTACAGTGAACAGCCAAAGAGTTTAAAAAACAAACACTGAGATCTCGTCTGGCTAGTCCGCAGTTCCATGATTTCTTTGTAGGTCACTGCTGCAGAGGTTGACAAGCGGGAGTAAAAATACATTTGCTTTTTAATTCCAAAAGTTCAAAAAACAAACTTTGAGCTCTCATCTGGCTAGCCTGCGGGTTCGTGATTTCTTTGTGGGTTGCTGTTGCAGAGGCCTGAGAAGCATGAGTGAAAATAAATCCACTTTTTAATCCCAAAAGTTTGAAACATGCACTCTGAGCTCCCCTCCTCCCAATAAAGGAGCCAGCATCAGAACAAAGAACACAACTGAAGGTGAAGTCAAAAGTACCCCGCTGAGCTGACAAACTGTTGGACTGAGGTTGTAGCTCATTAGCTGGTTAAGTTGGATGAATATCCGACTGAAAAATACTCTGAAAACTATTTACTACTGAATCTGAATGAGTCAGGCTGTTATTCTTCTGTGTTTAGGATTTTTTGGGCAGACCTGAAACATGTCTCAGTGAAGTGACAGTCAGATACAAACAAACCTTCAGCGACTCTCTCGGTCCAAATCAGCCAGCAGTTCAGCTCATTTCAGCTCCATAAATCCAACACAGAAGAACAAAATGATCATCCTGTCATTGTCCTCCGGTGGCTCAAACATGTCTGGGCATGTCCAATAAAGCTGCTACACAGAGCGTCCATGTTTCAGGTCGTTTTCAGGTCATAGTGTTGTTTGACACTGAAACAGCGGAGCAGACACACCCCAACTCTTCAGAGCAGAGAAAACTGATCATTTTTTCATGATTTTGAGATCAAATTTTAAATATTTAGCGATTTTTTAAATCATTCAGAGCTGGTTGGGTGGTTAATAACACATGTTTCTGTGGTGTGACAAACTCAGGACACCCATTTATTGTTGTTTTACAGTATCTTTAAAACAACAAGTGTTTTCAGACATGATGACATCAGCAGACAGATGTGGGGTCTTACTTTGTTCAGTGCTGCTCTGATTGGCGGTTGGCTGTCCAGGTCTTGTTCTTTCTCCACACTGGGGACAGGAGGAGTCTCCTGATGAACCAGACTGGTCCCAGTATGAGGTGATGCACTGTCTGCAGAACCAGTGTCCACAGGTGGTAGAGACTGGATCCTTGAGGACGTCCTGACACAAAACACAGCAGGACCTGAGGAAACAAAACAACATATAACAACATATATTTGAGGACAAATATGAGAAAATAAATTACACATTCGCAGATTCTTTCTGAATTAGAAATGGTGCAGTGACTTCAATGTGAGGCAAAAAATATTCATATTTTTTTCAAGTGTAATTCTGATCTGGAGGTTTTCATGCATTTTGCTACAGAAATGATAGCAGCAGTTTGTGGCTATAAAACCCAGAAGATCCATCTTGAGGCCCTTTCTCACACCAGATGTCTTTGTGTGTGTGTGTGTGTGTGTGTGTGTGTGTGTGTGTGTGTGTGTGTGTGTGTTAATTACTGCATGCCAGTCATATTTTTTGAACCTGTATGCAGCCAATGCAAGCTTTCACATCAACAATGACATTTTGCTGAGCAATACTGCGGCATTATTTTTTCAGGCCAAGGTCGATTTTTCTTCAACATGTAGACATCTGACCAGTAAACCTCCATGTTGTTGAGAATGTCACATTCAAAATATTTAACATGTTGTTTCATTGAACTCTGACAGAAGGGGAAAGACCTGCAGAGACAATGATTTCAAAGACAGCATGTGGAGCGGAATAGCAAATGAGCTTCAGTATGACTATGGTGTGTGTATCAAGGTTCAACAGTCCACGGAAAACTTCATTTGCTTAAACCTCCAAATGCGCTAATGTAACATTAGCCCACATGAAGCTAACTTAACTATAATGTTATTTCATACATACGGCTAGCCGCTGCTCAGCTCAAACACCAGAATGTTTTTCTTCTTATCAGATTAGTCTCTGATAAATTCTCTGATGACAAAATACATTTAAGGAACCCAAAAATATGCAAACTGCAGCTACTGTCGATAACTACGATGTTTAAAAGATTGTGTTGGTCATCTTAGATTAGATTATCTGTCACAGATACTAACAGCACGACGGGATGAATGATTTCTCTTTTACATGAGTCACAAAATGTTTCTTAAATTTAGGTAACAAATACATTTTAGTAGAAATTTTAATCTACAAACAAAATCAGGAGGAAACATGGCATCAGCAGGGGTGATTACAAATAAGTGAGTGAGTTAGGATCAGTTCTCTCTTACTTTATGTTTGAGGGTCCAGGTTCATTACTGAAGAATAGAGGATATTCTTTGGACTGGTCACTCTTCAGAGACAGACAGCTGGACACTGGAGACTCTGCTTTCTGTTTGCTGGACTGAACTCTGCAAACACCAACATGTTTTTATTCAAATCACATGAATCATTGATAAATTCTCTGATGACAAAGACATTTAAGAAACTTGAAATATACAAACTGCTGATACTGTCTGTAATTGGGAAGATGAGACAAATTTCTCTTTGTCATTTGAGTCACAAAATATTATTAAATTTAGGTAACAAATGGATTTCAGTAGGAATATTCATATACAAACAAAATCATATAAATGAGTTTGGCTCAGTTCTCTTACTTTGTATCTGAGGGTCCAGGTTCATTACTGAAGAACGGAGGTTCCTCTTTGGAAAAGTCACTCTTCAGTGATGGACAGCTGGACACTGAAGACTCTGCTCTCTGTCCGTTGGACTGAACTCTGCAAACACCAACATGTTCTATTTCATGTCCCATGAATCCTTGATAAATTCTTCAATAACAACTCACTTCTGGAATCCTGATTCTCTGCCTGGCCTTGACTCACCTTCTGTCTGCTCCCTGCTGGATTGTCTACTTGGACTCTGTGCTCACCTGACTCCCGACCCACTTTGACTACGTCTCCTGCCTGATCCCCCTAGTGCCGTCACCTGCCAAAGAACTGGGCTGTGTAACTTCTGCTCCTGCTACAATTTTCTGCTTAGCCATTAATAAAGGTCATTACCAGCTATCTGTGTTATACTGTGTGCTGTATTTGGGTTCAGAACACTCCTGTGACACTGATGGCTGTCACAGATACAAAGAGGAAGATGGGATGAATGATTTCTCTTTATCATGAGCCACAAAAGGTTTCAGAAATTTAGGAAGCACATACATTTTGCAATTTTAATAACAGGAAACATTGCACCAGCAGAGGGAACTGAAATATGTCACACGAATGAGTTACAATCACTGGACCGCAATGACCAATGGCTCTTGAGAAGAAATTTCTTTTTAAAACCCACTTCCACTGTTTTCACAAAGATTCTGGCATTCACCACTGTTTTCTTATTTGGGATTTGTTCTTAGGTAGGAACAGAATCCACACTCATGATCACACTTACACACATTTTAGTGCTGAGGTTTGTGCAAAATAGTTCATAATTGCATTTTCTTCAATTCCACAGTTGTATAATATCATAGTATTTAAAATGCAAACATATTTTTTAAATTAATATTCTAATTATTTTATAAAGCATTATGGTCTTTAAAATAAATCATTTGACTTCATTGCATCTGAGATCAGATATGGGGCAGTTAAATGGGACCTGGTGGTAAATAAATAATAAAAATAAAAACATTGTAGCAACCTTTTTGGGGTTTTAAGTTATGCATTGTTTGGTCTATACAATAAAAGCAAATGTTTAGCATTTGAATACTATTTAAGCACTTAGGTAACAATTTTTAAATACTTGTTGAAGAAGAGAACACTTCTCTAAAATAATCACGTGCTTTTAGGTTTTACACACTGGTGTTTAAATGTGTCAGCATGTTTCATGGTTTTACAGCCTTTACATAAAATGTAACATCAAATTGTGTTAATTCTGCAAAAAGCTTACTTTCTGGTTCTGAGATGATTAAAACCATTGACATTGTTCCAGCATCTTTAGATTTTTGTTTAGAAATTCTTGATTTCTCTCAAAACTTGTTCCTGTTCTGTGTGTGTGCACATGGCCCTGCAGTCTCATGCCCTTACATGGGCATCAAGAGCAACTGGCAATTATGAGGACAGTGGCATTCATGATTCTAACAACACAGATACAAACAATTATGCAGTTTAAGGACACCTTTGTGAATCTGAGTTAGACATCTTAGAACCTTCTTCCTTAAGAACAAATGTAAGAAAAAACTTACAAAGGTGGTAATGAGGTCCAGGTTCATTACTAAAGGTCAGAAGATATTTTTTGGACTGATCACTCTTCAGAGATGGACAGCTGGATACTGGAGACTCTGCTCTGTCCTCCTTTCCTTCCACACAGTCATTCATTTTCTGATCTAAAGTCTGAGAGATGAAACGTGAGCACTGACTGGGAGCTCAGAGCACAAGTTTGGTCAAGAGTCACATGCAAAACTGAGAAAACAGGGACTTAGTTTCTATCTATCTCTCTCTCTCTCTCTCTCTCTGTCACACACACACACACACACACACACACACACAACACACACACACACACAAACACACAGTGTACAGTATAATAAAATCAGCCAGATATCCACAGTTTTCTTTAAATCTGTACTTGTTTCTTGGGTTACAGCAGGTTTAATGTGAATTATTCAGTGACTCAGGACTTTGTGTCCACAGATGAATCAAACTGTTGAGTTCATTTTAACATTTCTGTCCTCTACAGTCCACAGAGAGAAAACTGACAATGACAGTAAAATGATAACATGTTATATGAATGCTCACCCTGCCTCAGCCTTCAGTTTTCCTTCTTCTCCTCTGTGAACTGGAGTCTGAATCAACTGACTGAACACTTTCACTTTTAGGGTCCCGTGGTCTCATGAGCCTGGATCATGTGGTCAGTGTTGCTCCTCCCCTGTACATTTAAAAGAAATCAGTAAACTATCAGTGTGTGTGTGTGCTGCTCACAGAGATCAGCTATTTAACATAACATGTTTCTTAGCATCAGAACAGATTGAATTAAAATGAGTTTTGGTCAAAATGTTGGTACATAGATGACGTTTAAATAAATAAAAGAATAGAAAAATTAATGTAGGAGCCAAATATGTTGTTGACTTAACTCAGAATTTGATTGTAATTTACAAGTTTGAACACTGGGTGTCACTATACTGCTGTCATATGAGTTCAGGCATGAAGGTAGGAACATAACTGTGCTTGACCAGAGAAAGAGGGTTTTTGAGCGCTGTGGTGCTGAAATGTTTGCTTGTCACACTGAAAGCTGAGTGTTTGGTCACCAAACAACTATTAATCAATAAATTGAGAAAAATCAACTGATTATCGACAATGAAAATAATCGTTAGTTGCAGCCCTACTAAGCACATCAACCAGTTCAACCAGCCTAAGTAACAGGTTAAATCCTAAGAATAAAATTTAAGTTACGGCTAAGTGCTTTAAACTAACTAAAATGAAATAAATGTGTTCTTTTACAGACTTACAGGGAACACAAACACAGCGGAACATAAGCTCCTTCATGTTCCACTGGATCTGGAGCTTCCTGTGTGACAGGAGACAGTGGGTTAAGGTGAACAACCTTTCATCTCAGCTCAGGGCTCTGTACTGCCCCCTCTGACTCTTCTCCTGTTACATGAACAGTTTCACATCCCATCACAGTTCAGTTACAATCCTGAAGTGCACTTATGACATCAAAATAGTCTCATATCCAAAGCGGGGTCTTCATCTGCAGATGGAGTCTGTTCAGTTGTTGATGTTGCTGGTGACGTGTGATCAGCAGCGGTGAGGATTTCATCCACAGATCTTCATCCAAGTCCTGCATTCAAACTTTTACTGAAGGACAAAAGCATCAAAATACACTAAAAGTACCAAAAGTAAAACTCGTACCTGCAGAAGCCAGCACCAGCTCTAGTTGTTGTTGTTGCTTTGATGTGTTTGATCACCTCTGTGTCTAACTTAACTGTTAGCAGTGTTAGTTAGCATGCTGCCACTGGTGTTTCACCAATGTTACAGTAATTTTATCTTCTTCATTCAAACTCCACAGAAACAAAATAAAACAAACAAAAAAGCCCTGCCTCAGTTCGTCTTTCAACTTAATCACTGACTCTGGTTTGGTTGAAATAAACCCTCATTTACTTTATATAAAGTTAGCCAGTTTAGTCCAGTGGTTCCCAACCTACAGGTCAGGCCCCTCTAAAGGGTCACCACACCAATCTGAGGGGTCACCAAATGATTAATGGAAGAGAAAAGAAAAAAAGACAAAGTTCTGATACACAGATCTGTTTTTATTGTATCTTTTTGTAAAACATTGGATAATTAAACACAAAACAAAATCAGAGATAAGAGATGAATACGTCTCTTTTAATGGAACCGTTAATCTGAAACATGACAAGAGGCCCAAACTGCACACAGGTTTTTGTAAGAGGTCACAAGTAAAAAATGTTTAGTGGTTCAATCTTTAACAATTTAATGTAGTTTATAAGAAAGGAGAAATACAGCCTGGGTCCATAAATGATAAAATAAAAATGCAGAGTATTGATAAATGTCAGTGACAGTAACAAATGTGTTCTTTTCAGTACCCATGACAAAAAGAATACATAAATGCAAAAAATAGTGAGTAATAAAACAAAACATTGGATCTGTTCATGTAGCCGTACATGTATGATGTTTGCACAGGGGACTGCTGTAATTGGTGGGACTCACAGGAAGCAACAATGATTGGTCTAATTTCCAAAAAGTTGCGGTATGAACAAATTTTCAAGGTTGTGCAGAATTCACAGGGATTAGTTGAATTTGCATGAACTGTTGCAGTCGCAACTTCCTGAGGGACTGTCTCACATGGGACGTACATGTTGAACAAGTTGTGAGGAAGGCACAAAAACACACACTTCCACCTGAGGCAATTAAAAAAGTTCAGCATGGAACCAGGCATCCCGCTGCATTTTACTGAGCATCACAACATGGTATTAGAGCTGCACAGCTCACAGCTGCAGGGCAACTCAAAAGACAGGACATTTACAATGTTCAGTGCACCCCAGCCACCCCAACAATAGACTTTTTCAGCTGCTGCCTATGGCTGAAAGTTCTTAATATATTTATAGTCAGTAATGAAGTTTATGACTCATAATTATTGGTTTTAATGATTATTGATTTTAGTGACCTATGATGCACTTAACTGATGGATTTTGTTCTATTATTATTGTTCTTTTAGGCTGCTGCAGGTTGAGGGGGGACAAGACTTAAGATTCTTGCTCTTTTTTGTGTGTGAACATGATTGAGATGCAACAATAAAAGTGAATCTGAACCTGCAGGTTGCAGGGACACCGAACCTACACAAGCACAGGACGAGCTCAACGTTGTACTTTGACACTGACGAGCGACGACGAGTCTTTCACTGTAAGTTGATCAGCTGTTTATAAATCTGACAGCTGTCTGTTGATGTAAAGCCTGTTATCCTGTCCAGACTCCATTAACATATAGGTCAATTTAACTTTTAAACATCTAGTCCTTCTAAAAGATCATTAATGACTTCTTACGACTCATAAACAGATATTTACTCATTCAGCAAACATTTGGTATTAATTTTAGCTCTAATAAAAGTGAAGTGTGCAAACAAAAACAGGCACTCTGGCCTGGAATGGACATTTCAAATAGAACATTCTGGCTGTAGAGTTGTTGAGAAGCGAGTATTTAAACTTAGCATGTTCCCTTAATCTCTGATGACATGTCATGGTCATTTTAAGATTTAATACAGTAAATATATGACATATTTCCCCTTTAATGTAAATCTTATTCTGCAAAGTAACCACAGCTGCATAAACACCATTGCAACAAGCCCTGAGCGAAGAAAACTTCCAGATTGCTCCTTCAACATGATCTGGTTTGAAGGTACACAAACTCTCAACTCTACCTCCCAGTAACACGGCCCAGTCAGAGCCTCGAAACACAAAAGCTGCTCCTGCTGCTGCTTCAACCTCACTGATCATCAGGACAAAGCTGATCCTCTCAACACCGCCTCCTTTATCATGACAGACACTCTGACAGAGATCACGGCTTCCATCTGATGAGGGAAGAAGAGAGACAACAGAAGTGATGAATTAGAGTTTACAGAGACTCCCTTCATCAGCTGTCAGTCAGTCATGCAGCACATCCAGTATAAAGCTGTGACAAAGACAATCTGATCAGTTATTTAGTGATTAAATGAGAGAAAAAACAGTCTGAGATCAGATTTGAGGGCACAACAGTTTGATGAATGAGGACCAAAGTTTCCGTATGTCTTGTAATGGTATCAGCTCTAATCCAGCTTTATTATCTGAAGACATGAACACAACAACAGTCTTCACATCAACTCAAACACATGATTACAACAAGCTCCTGGTTCTCCTCTTACAGCTTCACTGAGAAAAGCAGGAAAGCAGGATCTTTGCTCTGATATGAACTGTGTTTAGTAATACTGCTGAAACCAGTGTGGACTGACTCCAGACCTCTACTGACCTCACAGTGTCCAGTCTACAGTGTGGACTCTCCACAAGCTCAAACAGCAGTGTCACATCTGAATCCTTCAGGTTGTTTCCCCACAGGTCCAGCTCTCTCACATGGGAGGGGTTGGACTTCTGAGCCGAGGCCAAAGAAGCACAGCTGATCTTTGACAAACTGCAGCGCCACAATCTGAATAAATTATGTAAAATGTAGATTTTTCTTGTTATATGAAGATTTTAAACGTGTAGCTCAACGTTATTCTGGCACAGTCAACGGACTAAAGCATTGAAGAAGAAAACAGACTTAAGCATGAAAATACTCAGTGTGGATCAGTATAAAATGTCTGTAGTTCAGTGTCATCATAACTTTCACATCATATTAATCTCAGCACAGAAGTTTAAAAAAAAAAAAACCCAAAAACTTATGTCTCACCCCAGAGTCTCCAGTCTACAGTGTGGACTCTTCAGAAAATCACACAGCAGCTTCACTCCTGAGTCCTGCAGCTTGTTGTCACCCAGCTCCAGCACTTTCAGATGGGAGGGGTTGGACTTCAGAGCTGAGGCCAGAGAAACACAGCTGATCTCTGACAAACTGCAGCCCCACAATCTGAATAAAGAATAAATAACTTTAGAAGGCAATGTTCCTGCTTGAACTCATTCAGTGTTTAATAATCTGTCCAGAGCTGAAGAAGGTCCAGAATGTAGAAGTTTAGAAAATGGAAACCCAAAACACCTGAACCCAACAGGATGAATGTGATAAAGAGCTCTCATTAATATCAATGACAAAGTGCAGCTACTTCAATAAACACATAGTGACTTCACCTCTTAAACTTATGGCTCCATCTATACAAATTAATGTTGTGTAGCCAAACACAAACAAAAATCTGAAGAAACTAATTTTAAAGTATAAACCTTTTCACACAGTCACATTTCATCATAAGTAGATATGTTTTTCTTGGCTGAAGAAAGAAGAAAGCACATTTCTGTTTCTATTCAAAGAGGCATGAGGGAGAATCAACCTGTGCTCCTTGAAGTAGCTCTAAATATGTTTTGAATATGAAGCTCAGAAACATTATGCATATACAATTTGTGAGGGGAAGGAGGCAGTTGGGTGGGTTCAGCCCTTTAGCAGCGGCACTGATTCATAGTGACAACTTTCATATCATATTAATCTCAGCATAGAAGTAGTGGTGTCTGGCCTCAGAGTCTCCAGTCCACAGTGATGGACTCTCCAGAAAATCACACAGCAGCTTCACTCCTGAATTCTTCAGGTTGTAGTTTTCACTCAGGTCCAGCTCTCTCAGGTGGGAGGGGTTGGACTTCAGAGCTGAGGCCAGAGAAGCACAGCTGATCTTTGACAACCTGCAGTTCCTCAGTCTGAATAAAGAATAAACAACTTTAGAAGGCAATGTTCCTGCTTGAAATCATTCATGTATGATAATCTGTTCAGAGCTGAAGCATTTTTAGAATGTAGACATTTAGAGAATAAATGATGTAGATAAAAATCTTTTTCTAATTCAATCAGATGTTTTAATATTTCAGGTGGTCAGGCAGCACGGTGGAACAGTGGTTAGGACCATCACCTCACAGCAAAAAGGTGGTGGGGGTTTCCTCTGGGTGCTCTGGTTACCCCCATCATCAAAAACATGTGTTTTCAATTCTCAAGGCAGTACTTTTTTACTACTTACTACTTACTTTTTTTTTTTTTACGGTCCTGACAGGACAGTAAGACAAAACAAAACAGTAAATACAGTACAGGACGTTGGACATGAAGCAAGAGAGCAAAGCATCATTCATCATCTGGTGTTGAACTGGTTTTGTGTGTGTTTTTGTGTGTCAGTTAGACTCTGGTTTTAATGTCCTACTTCATTATTTGTGATGTGAAAATATCAATATTTTCACCCAGTCAGAGAAATTCAAAGTGTTAAATCAGTGGACCTGCAGAGCTTCTCTCCTGAGGCTGCAGCCGCTGTCATGCATCACCTGTGCAGCTGATCACTTCTTTACGTAATGAAATAAGGGTTTATTTGGACCAAACCAGAATTGGTGATTGTTTGGACAGTGGAAAGACTGACCAAGATATATCTGGTGTGTTTTATTAGTTTCAGGAGAATATTGCAGGGGATTTTGGCACATTTTTGGGGGCGCACGTTTAGCTGTGTTGCTCATTCCACAGAAGCATGATCCTTACAATTTGTACCTCATTGTAAAGGTGACTAATCAGGCTTTCCAACGATATATAATACAACACCAATCAGTATTACTAAAGGGGAGAAATAATTGACCGAAATAACGTTTCCAAACTTTTTTGAGGAGTTTATATAAAAAGTCATTACTCCTGAAAATGTGTTGACCAGTGTATAGGATTTAGTGGCATGTAACAGTGAAATAGCTGATTGCAAACAACTTGTCTGCCAAGCATGTAGGAGAAACTACAGTGGCAGCAAAAAAGGCACAAAAGGTTGTATATAGAGCTGGCGTTTAGTTTGTCTGTTCTGGGCTACTGTAGAAAAAATAGCAGTGCAACATGGTGGTCCTGTGATCTATGTAGATATAAGTGTCTCATTCTGAGGTAAAATGATTACGGGATTAATAATGAAAACATTTATATGAATATTATAATCCAATTCTGCCAATAGATCCTCTTAAATGTTATGTTAATCATTTGTCTCACATGTGAAAAAAAAAAAAAAAAAAAGATAAATATTGATTTAATTTCGATAGCATTATGTAAGAAAAATCCTACAGTTTCTCTATTAACTCCAATTCAGTTATTATACAGACTAAATTCAGAGCCAAACTGTTCTGACTGTCAAACTTTAAAACACAACTGTTGTGATTGGAGCTGAGACAAACCCAGAAAAAAAGCAAAATGAAGAAATTTAAAACTTCTGTTATGGTTTTAACTTTGGTAGATATATACAGAGTAAAACACATGAACTGACCTCAGAGTCTCCAGTTTACAGTTTGAACTCTTCACTCCAGCTGACAGAAGCTTCACGCTTGAATCATCCAGTTGGTTTAAACTCAGTTCCAGGTCCCTCAGATGGGAGGGGTTGGACTTCAGAGCTGAAGCCACGACTTCACAGTGAGTCTCTGAGAGTCCACAGTCAGAAAGTCTGTGAATACCGAGAATATGACATTTATAATCCAATAAAACCTGACACTTATAAAAAAAAAGACTTTAGATTTAGCATTTAGATCTGATGGCTTCAGCATTTCTTTACAATGTTGATAATCACATCTGAACTTACCGAGCCTTTTTGCAGTTCCTCACAGCTGGAATCAGTCTCAGTCGTCCCTGGTCTGATGTGTTGTACTTCTTCAGGTCCAGCTCACCCAGAACCTCCTCTGACATCTGCAGCATGTAGACCAGAGCTGAGCAGTGGATCTCTGAGAGTTCCTTCTGTGATCTGTTCACTGACTTCAAGAACTCTTGGATCTCCTGATGTACTGAGCGGTCGTTCATCTCCATCAGACAGTGGAAGATGTTGATGCTTCTGTCAGGAGAGATATCAGTACTGTTCATCTTCTTCAGGTTGTTGATGGCTCTCTGGATGATAGTTGGATTGTTGTCAGTCCAACCCAGCAGGCCTCCCAAGAGTCTCTGGTTGGACTTCAGAGAGAGGCCATGAAGGAAGCGAACAAACAAGTCCAGGTGGCCATTTTTACTCTCCAGGGATTTCATCATCGCTGCCATCAGGAAGTCATCCAGGGTTGAATCAACATGTTTTTCTCCCAGGAAAGCCCTCAATACCTTTTTCTTCCTGTTGGTGTAACAGTGGAACATGTAGACTGCAGCCAGAAACTCCTGAACGCTCAGATGAACAAAGCAGTAGACTGTTTTCTGGAAGATCACACTCTCTCTTTTGAAGATCTCTGTACAAACTCCTGAGTACACCGAGGCCTCTGTGACATCCAGACCACACCGCTCCAGGTCCTCTTTGTAGAACATGATGTTTCCTTTCTCCAGATGTTCAAATGCCAGCCTCCCCAGCTTCAGAAGAACTTCTCTGTCAGCCCTCGTCAGCACCTGTGGACTCATCTCATGTCTCTCATCGTACTTCTGCTTCTTCCTCTTTGTCTGAACCAGCAGGAAGTGTGAGTACAGGTCAGTCAGGGTCTTGGGCAGCTCTCCTCTCTGCTCTGTAGTCAACATGTGCTCCAGAACTGTAGCAGTGATCCAGCAGAAGACTGGGATTCGACACATGATGTGGAGGCTCCTGGATGTCTTGATGTGTGAGATGATTCTGCTGGACAGATCTTCATTTCTGGACCTCCTCCTGAAGTACTCCTCCTTCTGGGCATCAGTGAAGCCTCGTACTTCTGTTACCCTCTCAACACATGAAGGAGGGATCTGACTGGCTGCAGCAGGTCTGGAAGTTATCCAGACCAGAGCCGAGGGAAGCAGATTCCCCTTGATGAGGTTTGTCAGCAGCACATTGACTGATGACTTCTGTGTGACATCAGACACAACTTTCTTGTTCTTGAAATCCAGTGAAAGTCTGCTTTCATCCAGGCCATCAAAGATGAACAGAAGTTTACAGACAGCCAGCTTCTCTGCTGTGACCTTCTGTAATGTTGGATGGAAAACATGGAGCAGCATGAGAAGACTGTACTTGTTATCTTTGATCAAGTTCAGCTCCCTGAATGAAAGCAAAACTACCAGACTGACATCTTGGTTTTCCAAACCCTCTGCCCAGTCCAGAGTGAACTTCAGCACTGAGAAGGTTTTTCCAACGCCAGCAACACCGTTGGTCAAAGCGACTCTGATGTGTCTCTGTTGGTCAGGTAAGGGTTTAAAGATGTCCTGGCACTTGATTGGAGTCTCATGGAGGGTCTCCTTCTTGGACACTCTCTCCAGCTGTCTCACCTCATGTTGGGTATTAACTTCTTCACTCTGTCCCTCTGTGATGTAGAGCTCAGTGTAGATCCTGTTGAGAAGGGTTCTACTTCCTGTTTCACCAGTTCCTTCAGTCACATGTTCACATCTCCTCCTCAGACTGATCTTATGTTCATCTAAAACCTCCTGCCACTCACCACTCGCTAAAAAAGAAAAAAGTGTGAAACAAAGTTAAGAAATTGGCATTTCATTGCCAAAACAGGTCAATAATGTTTTGCAGTTGAAGTTTGCCCTTGTTTTGCATCTGATTGCAATGCAGACAGGACAATGGCAGAGAGAAGTGGAACAAGACTTGGCTGAAACTTGTTCAGTGGTAGTGTCTATAATGTAAATTCCTGGACATTTTTTTTAGACTCTTAGAATTTCAAATTTATTTCAGTCTGCAAATAGAAATTCATTGTGTGTCATTGTGTAAATCCACAAACTTATATAAATAAATACATACCCTATTACAAAAATGGCAGATACTTAAATAATGCAATCAAATCATTTCAATAAAGTAATTTAACATACCTTAGACACTTCTGCAGTCGGAAAAAGGATATTAACGGTTCATCTGCATTTTTCTGTAGTGGTCCCACTTAAATTGTAGTGAGGTAGCAGATCACATGACATGATTAAACTGCTTCCATGATTACTGTCTGGGCATGACACCCCTTATAAATGTCCTTGAGTTACCACCAAGTCTCTGAAGATCTAATAATTGTCACACTAACTGCATGTGGCTATTAACCCTTGGAGGTCGACGATAATTATTAGCAAGGTTTTAAACTTATAATGTGCTGCAACTGGCTGCTAATTAGCTATCTATTATAGCCTGACAACCGATGTCAGCAGTGCACTTTTCCTCCTGCTTTTCCTGCAGGACAAGATGTGTGTTTGTAAGGTAGAGATGATGGAGAAATTAGCAGGAAAACTAAAGCAGACTAGGAACCTTTGGAGGAACTCTGTGTTTCAACAGCAGGGACCAGGGTCAAAATTAAGTTCCAGGGACATTATTCTACCCCCAATTTTTACCCCCTGCGTAGGGGGTAGTACTTTTCAAAAGTGCAGGAACTTTCGTCAGTTTGCAGTGCACAACGTAGTGAATGCAATCCGGTGGTGCTTCTATAGCCGTCAAGCAATTGCACCACAGTCTGAAAAATAGTAAGCAGAGGGATAACAAAAACCCCACTCTAAACCCCCATGAATGCTGAGTCTCATGAAAATGAGTGCTGTTTCACAGACTCTCATTTGAAGCTGCAGTAGGTAGAAAACCTAAAAATGGTTGATTGTTGAGTCTCATCTGAGTTAGGTTTCCTTTTCTCCGTCCTGAGCCCCTCCTACCAGATGAGCAGCATGTGCTCATGCACGCACACAACATTTTACCAAGACAATCATGAGTGACCAGGGACTGACAGACATCAACTGTGTGTAATAAAGTAAATACCTGAAAGTACAAACACCGACAGAGGAAAGAAACTACATTTCAAAACACAGAGATTCATTCTGAAGCTACAGAAGTACTGAGAGCTGAACATAAAGCGACTTTTAAAAACGACTTTCTCTCTGCTCTCCTTCACACACAGGAGCTCAGTATCACAACACTTGCTTGTTCGAGGGGGAGAAAATGAGACTTGAGTTGGGTTCGCTTTGGTTGCACTCTAGAGTGGGTCCAAGCTCCTCTCTTTATTCTCACAACGTGACTTTCAAATACATTTCTTCTCTGGTCAGCAGACAGCATGGACAGAGAGACTAATTATATTACAGTGAACAGCGCGGTCGGCTCCTCTGTGGTTGTTGCTGCACACAGTTTACGAGCAACGTTAGATAAATTAAGTTTTTAATCCAAAAGTTTAAAAAAGAAACGCTGAGATCTCGTCTGGCCAGTCCACGGTTCCATGATTTCTTTGTAGGTCGCTGCTGCAGAGATTGACAAGCTGACAAGGCATAACCCCAGTTTGTGATTTTGAGACCAAATTTTATATACTTAGAGATTTTCTTAATCATTCAAATTTGGCTGGGTGGTTAATAACACATTTCTGTGGTGTGACAAACTCAACTAGTTGTGTTTTCAGACATGATGACATCAGCAGACAGATGTGCAGCCTTACTTTGAATAGTGCTGCTCTGATTGGCTGTCTGCAGTAGAGGTCTTGTTTTGGGTCTTTCTCCACACTGGGGACAGGAGGAGTCTCCTGATGAACCAGACTGTCCCAGTATGAGGTGATGCACTGTCTGCAGAACCAGTGTCCACAGCTGGTAGAGACTGGATCCTTGAAGACGTCCTTACACAAAACACAGCAGGACCTGAGGAAGAGCCAAAACAACAAAATATATTTTAGGACAAATATTAGAAAATAAATCACAGATTTGAAGCTTTCAAAAGTTGAAATGGTGCAAATCTTTACAGTGACTTCAATGTAAGGCAACTGAACTCTGCCAGCACCAAGATGTTTTTATTCAAATCACATGAATCCTTGCTGAATCCTTGAGTCATATATGAGTTAGTATCATTTCTCTTACTTTGTGTGTGGGGGTCCAGGTTCGTTACTGAATAACAGAGGATCTTCTTTGGACCGGTCACTTTTCAGAGACAGACAGCTGGACACTGAAGACTTTGCTCTCTGTCTGTTGGACTGAACTCTGCAAACACTAACATGTTATTTTTTTCTATTATATGAATCCTTGATAAATTCTCCACTGACATATTTAAGAAACTTGAAATATACAAACTGCCGCAACTGTCTGTAATGGGAAGATGAGACAAATCATTTCTCTTTGTCATGAGTCACAAAATGTTTCTTAAAATTTAGGTAAATGGATTTCAGTAGGAATATTCATATACAAACAAAATCATATAAATGAGTTTGGCTCAGTTCTCTTACTTTGTATCTGAGGGTCCAGGTTCATTACTGAAGAACGGAGGTTCCTCTTTGGAAAAGTCACTCTTCAGTGATGGACAGCTGGACACTGAAGACTCTGCTCTCTGTCTGATGGACATGTTGAACATGTTTGTATTCATATCACAGGGATCTTTCATAAATTCTCTGATGACAAAGTTAGTTAGGAAGCTCTAAATACACAAACTGCTGCTACTGTTGATAATTAGGAGGTTCAAAGTCTGTATTAGTCCTCTTAGATTAGATTACAGCTTTTCTAGGTGACTGACAGCTGCCTGTCACAGATACTAAGAAGAAAACAGATGAATGATTTCTCTTTGAAAGAAATTTTAACCTACAAATAAAATCAAGAGGAAACATGGCATCAGCAGAGGTAAAATTAGTCATATATGAGTTAGTATCATTTCTCTTACTTTGTGTGTGAGGGTCCAGGTTCATTACTGAAGAACGGAGGTTCCTCTTTGGAAAAGTTACTCCTCAGAGACACACAGCTGGAAACTGGAGACTTTGCTCTCTGTCTGTTGGACTGAACTCTGCAAACAACAACATGTTTTTATTCATATCACAGGGATCTTTGATAAATTCTCTGATGACAAAGTTAGTTAGGAAGCTCTAATTACACAAACTGCTGCTACTGTTGATAATTAGGAGCATTAAAAGTTTGTATTAGTCCTATTCACACCAGTTTGGTAGCAAATACATTTTAGTAGAAATGTTAATATGCAAACAAAATCAACAAGAATCACTGCATCAGCAGGGGTAATTAAAAACAACTGATTAAATGAATCATTACCTGTACTTATCTTTTATAATTTTTTCTATCTTATTTCAATTTCTTTTCATATTTTTTTTTACACTTTGTATCATAATGTACAGATTTAGATTTATGTTTACTCCGTTGCACCACGGGTCTGAGAGTAACGTAATTTCAATCCTCTGTATGTCCTGTACATATGTGGTATTGACAATAAAGAGACTTTGACTTTGAATCAGTGTAAAGGCTAAAACTGACATGACATACCAAATGAAAACAAGTCAGAACATGTGTATGGAGAAGGAGCTCTGGTCTCTCTCTGGAGAGGCTCCACGCAGCAGGCAGAGAGTGGAGTTGGAGCACAAGTGGAGCAGTTAAAAGTACAGTAAAAAGCAAAAGAAGTAGTAAATGTCTGTTTGCAGAAGCAGAAATGCTGGAAATAGGACAGTGGTGCAAAATGTTGCACACAGCTGGTGTGGGGCTTGTACATTGAAAATAATAGGGGCAGTTGTTTTCATGCACGCCATTCAGCAGCACAATGTTTTATCCTTCAGTTCTCTTACTTTGTGTGTGGAGGACGACTTTTGAACCGGTCACTCTTCAGAGACGGATAGATGGACACTGAAGACTGTTCTCTGTCCTCCTCTTCCTCCACACAGTCAATCATGTTATGATCTGAAGTCTGAGAGGTGAAACAGTAAACACTGACTGAGAGCTCAGAGCACGAGGATTAATCAAGAAAAAACAGGTTTGTTCAAGAGTCACATGCAAGACTGAGACACACACCACCACACACCACTTACAGAGTCAATCAAACTGATGAGTTTGTTTTAACGTTTCTTTCCTCTACAGTCCACACTGTGACAGTAAAATAATAAACATGTTGTATTAACACTCACCTCTGCCTCCGACTTCAGTTTTCCTCCTTCTGCTCCGCAATGAGCACTTTCACCTTTTCACTTTCCTCCCTGTTCCTTGTACGTGGATCACCTGGTCGGTGCTGCTCCTCCCTCTTCATTTACAAGAAATCAGTATCTCTCTCTCTCTCTCTCTCTCTCTCTCTCTCTCTCTCTCTCTCTCTTCTCTCTCTCTCTCTCTCTCTCTCTCTCGTGGTGTGTGTGGTGTGTGTGTCTCATACAGATCAGCTGTCAGAACAGACATGTTGGTATTTAAATAATTTTTAGATGAATAAATGAACAGAAAAATAAATGTAGGAGTCAAATATGTTGTTGACATATCTCAGAATTTGTAACTTGCTGTTCGAACACTGGGTGTTACTGATATGAGCTCAGGCATGAAGGCAGGAACATAACTGTTTGACCCCAGAAGGACAAAAGGTTTTTGAGCGCTGTGGTGCACTAACTCACCAGGGCTGGTCCGAGCCTTTACCAGTCCCTCCAGGATTTAATGGGCCTTTTTTGTGATTGTTGTGGCCTACAATGACTGATTTCACTGCTGCTTTTCTAAAAAATTGCAATGCATGTTGCAATGACATTCTTTGCAATGAAACTGTGGGACCAAGTGAAAACTGGAAAAGACGGTTTCAAATTTCTTTTGTATAGTTCGTTAAAAATCAAAGGCAACTTGGCAACTAAAAAAAAGGCTCAGAATTACAAAAATGATAGAAATCTGCCTTATTTGTAAATGAAGAAATGCACCAGGGGGGTTTCCACAAAGAAGCAGAATCTTTTTGGAACTCAAACTCAGTCAAAATAGCACAAATCGACAAAATTTAAATCAAAAAAAGTAGTGAATAATAAAACAGTTCATTTAGATGTACATGTATGCTGCTCTGATTGGTGAAACTTGTGGGAGGCTACAATGATTGGTCAAATTTGCAGAAAAGTTGAGGAGTTTGGACAAAATTGCGATGTCTCAGGATTTGCAGGGATTGGTTGAATTTGTGTGAACTGCACCACTCTGGGGAGACTGCTTTATGGGCAGAAATGATTGTTGTTAATGCTTGATCATTTGTACACCTACTGTAGATCTAACAGATCCACCTCCAGTTTTATTAGTTGTAGCTGTGTTGTTTATGTCATACTAACATCAGCCTGGCATGTTTTTACCTTTCTGTAGTTGTCAATTGTAAAAAGGCAGCAAAGACTGATCTGGTGTTAATTTGCACTTTACTCACAGTAATGGGCCTTCACTGTGTACATGAACGTGACACCAGCTCTGACAGATGCAGCTGCAATTTATTAAACCAGTAGTATTAGCTAACCAGCCTCATATTATTGTGTTTTTGTATCATTACTTCTAACAATAATATATCACAAAAAAAAAAAAAAAAAATCATTTCAAGCTCTTTTGGGAGCCCTCTGGTGGCCACAGGGGCCATAAGCAGGAGCTCAGACTTTTGAATATCGAGAGACATCACACATCTCCACCCTGGTAAAGAAGGCTCACAAGCAGTTGCATTTCTTAAAGAATTTTCCTGCAAGTTCTTGTCAACTTTTACAGAGGAGCAATTCACCATATTTACACAGTGGTCATTTTCCCCTGGTGTCACACTCAGAGTGGGAAACTCAAATCTCCAACTGCTGCGTTCTAGGTCGTATAAACATAAGATAATCTGATAAAGCATTATCACGTCACCAGTTCCAGACTGATCATCAACAGAAAATGAATTGTAAAGGCTGGTCAGTCTGGTCCTGACGGTGTGACGTGAAGTTACAGCTCTTCACCAGCAGAGGGCAGCGTTGGCTTTGGAGGAAAATGGCAGCAGTGTGAATACAGTAAATAGAAGCATCCTGACTGGAAGCATCACAAACTTGCACGGGTTCTGCACGATCCAGGACAGAAAAACTCTACAGTGGGTCATTAAAGCTGCCCAGACCAGCCACGGCTGTTTCTTGGACTATGCGGTTGCACAGGGCGCCAAAACCACCAGCGGGCCCCCCATCACAATTCACGTTACTGTGTCACTTATGTGAACACACTTTGTGAGAATACATTATGTTTGTGTACATTATGTTTTACTGTCTAAAAATAGTCAGCTGAAGCAGTTAAAGCTGTGAAGAATTGATTTTTTTTGTCCTAACAAAGAGGTGCAGGGGCGAGTCGCACAACTTCTCAACAACATCATGTTCCTTTGAACACCTCTATATTGAGTTTGAATATATTTTTAATAAGATATAGCTGTTGGGAGTTACGTAGCTTTTAGTGTTGTTCCATTGTTTTCATCTTGTTTTTTGTTTTATGTCTTATATGTTGTTTTTGTCTTAAGTCTTTTTTGTCTTGTTAAGTAATTTTTATTCTTGTTAAATCTTGTCATTTTTTAATGTTTTTTGTTGTTCTTTTTCATAATGATGCGTGTCATAAGATGTTTTTCTGTCTTGTTACGTCTTATTACATCATTTTTGTCTTGTTACTTTTTCATCTTGTTACATCTTTCTCTTCTTATGTCTTTTTTGTCCTATTACATCTTTCACGTTTTTCTTTAGTGTTGTTCTTTTTTTGTTATGTCTTTTTTGTCTTGTTATGTTTTTTACAAAGTTTCTAGTATTGTTACATCTTTTTCATCTTGTTATGACTTTTTGTCGTATTACATCCTTTACGTTTTTTTTACGTTACGTTTTTTCTTGTTGTTAGGTGTTGTATGTTGTTTTTCCATCTTGTTACATTTTTTTCATATTGTAATGTCTTTATCGTCTTGTTACATCTTGTTACATCTTTTTCATCTTGTTTGATTTTTTTATCTTGTTACATCTTATATTTTGTTTCTCTTCTTGTCATGCTATTTTGTAGTCTTGTTACATTTTTTTTCGCCTTGTTGCATCTTTTTCATTATTATGTTATATTTTGTTATGTCTGTTGTAGGTGATATGCACTGATGGATACACCAAGTAACCATCTTTTTTTATGTGCCGCTGTCCTGTCCAGTTTTGAAAATGCAATGAGTAGAAAGTACAGTTATTTGTGTTCAAACATGGGGAGTAAAAGTAAAAAGAAAAAAAAAACCACTCAAGTAAAGTACAGATACCTGAAAAATCTACTTAAGTACAGTGACAGTATTTGTACTTAGTTACTTTCCTCCTCTGACAGTGAGTGAGGGGATGTGTTGGTGTGATCGTCTGAAGGAATGAAAGGGAGCAGCAGTGGAAATCGGGGGAGGTGGATGAAGAGTAGCTGGGTCTGTTTGCTGGCTTCATTTGTGGATGGTTGCTGGGTGATGTTTGGGAGTGGGGAGGTGGGGGTGGGGGTGGGGGAATGAGTCTGCTGTGACAGCTGCAGAGGCCGAAGCCTTTCACCCCACTGCTGCTGCTGCAGGAGGAGGAGGAGGAGGAGGAGGTTAGTCCATGTGTGAAGTTCAGTCTCACAGTCAGTCGGCTGCTCACCAGCTGATCTGACTGATGAAACAGAGCTGCAGTGTCACACAGCTGTCACACACACACACCACACACACACACACACACACACACACACACACACACACACACACACACACACTGCAGGCCTCATTAAAACCAGCAGCACACTCCAAACAAAACCTGCGGCAGTAACACACTGAAGATATTCCTCTATAAGTAAAGGTCCTGCATTCAAAACCCGACTTAAAGGGAAAGTTTGAATTGAAAGTGTGTTTATATGAGATGTTTACTTACAACACCAGTAACCAACAACCAGTACCCTTAAGCTGAAACCAGTAACAATGAAGTACTTAATTTGAGGTTCCCAAGGGTTTGCTCAGAGTTGTCAAAATTTGACATACAAAACATACATTTTTTTGTCACTCATAAATAGTTCGCACATCTCTGTGACCTCTCAAGCTCTGTGATAAATGAAGTTTATAACCAGATTCAGGAACAGGACCCCACCTCTCTCTCCCAAACTCTTTCACCTGCACCTCTCTACTCCAATCACCTGTGCATACCTTTATAAGTACGTCTAACCCTCTCCCATTCGTCTCTGTTCTCATGACCCTTCATTCAGCTCAGTGATCGTCACGGTGGTCCCTCAACAAGATGGTCCCAGGTTCAACCTCATCCATTCCAGGTTTCCATCACGGGGAGTTCACACGTCTTCCCTGCATCCACTTGAGTCTCTGCCAGGAACCTCGGGGGGACAGAGCACCAAAGCTCATTGAGACGTGTCCCCACCCTGAGTCTCACCCCTCAGGTTCCTAACCCTGCAGCTCAAGGACAAACCAACCCTCTTCATCCCTCTCCTCAACCCCCTCACCCCTCAAAACCCCTCCTCCCTCAAACCCCGCATCCCTCACCTCCACCCCCTCATCCCTCAAACCCCTCCTCCCTCAAACCCCACATCCCCCATCTCACCCCCTCATCCCTTTCTCATCCCTTCATCCCTCTTCTTGATCTCTACATCACTCTCTACCTACCATCCTTCCGCATATGACCCTCTTCCCATCTCCAGCAAACCCCATCACCGTTCAATAAACTACCTTTTATACTGAACATATGGTTTGGTCCTTGTTAGTGAATGGATGACCATCATTCTTTTCATTTCACATATATACTTATATTTATTTTCCAGTCTTTCTTGAATGGGTACAACTCTAACACTCAATTACCCTCCAGGGATCAATAAAGTATTTCTGATTCTAATTCTGAAAATCTGTCCTAAAGTACTGAAAACTACCTCAGGTGTATCCAGTCAAAAACAAACAAACAAAAAAAAAACATAACAGCCACATGCTGTCACAGATGGTCATAAAACAACACACACACACACACACACCACACACACACAAGTAACAAGAGATAGAGAGGGGAGGAGCAACACTGGCCAGGTAAGGAACAGGGAGGAAACCCTGCAGGTGAAAGTGTTCAGTCAGTTGGTTCAGGCTCCATTTGAAGTTGTTGCAGCAGAAGTCGGAGGCAGGGTGAGTTTTATTCCAACATGTTTATTATTTTACTGTCAATGTCTGAGTCAGTTTTCTCTCTGTGGACTGTAGAGGAAAGAAATGTTAGAATGAACTCAACAGTTTGATTCAGCTGTGGACACAAAGTCTGAAAGACCTGATGTTAAAAGAATAAATAATAAAACTGACCAGGTGAAAGAGCTTCGTTTTGGGGCTGCAGCTATAGTGATTATTTTAGTAATCGAGTATTCTTTTGATTATTCTGGCGATTAATCGAGTAATCAGATAAGAAATATTGCACACCCTGCATTTTTTACATTAAATTACTTTTGTTTTATTTAAGAGCAATAATAATATACAAAAGAGAAGATGCAACAGGTCTCTTAAATGTTTTCCTTTTTGTTGTTTTTTTTTTGTTTTTTTGTTTTCTTTTTAATGTACTCTAACAGTACTCTTATCTGTACTTTTTCATTACTAAATATTTATTTTATTAAAACATATGGTATGTTAAAAAAATAAATTAAGAACAGAATTAGAATTTAATATTTTTTATCTACCAATAACTAGAGGATCAACTGTGATGTTTACACCAGCAAAGTCACAATATAAACTCATTATTATCTCACTGGAAACAAATCTAAAATTTGAATAAAGTAAGTCATATTCCTGACATGAAAATACCGCGTGATGTTTAGAAATGATGAAGAAGACAGCGTCATTCATCCTGTCCTCTGTCCTCCTCCCTCTGATGCATGTTTGTGCCTGCTGATCAGGTGTATTGATAAAGTTTTGTCCTTACCAGTGGTCTCTCTGCTCTGCTGTGCACTGACCTCGCTCCGTGTGCATGGAGGAGCTGCATCGACACAGACACAGACGAGGACAATCTGCGCTGCAGCCAGGTGATAATAAATTACACTAAAGCCTAAACATTGGAGCTTATCAAGGCATAGTTCACCCAAAAATGAAAATTCAGTCATTATCTCCTCACCCTCATGCTGATTGAAGGTCAGGTTTTAGTTTTTTCACAGGAAAACAGTGTTGCAGAATCTCCCAAACAATGGAAGTAAATGGTGACCCACTTTCAAAAAAAAAAAAAAACGTAAAATCCCTTTTGTCAGTTTTACATACCGCTCTTGAACAAACGTGTTTTTCTTGATTCTTGTGCTCTGAGCTCACAGTCAGTTTTACTGTTTCACCCCTCAGACTTCAAATCAGAAGATGAGTGACTGTGTGGAGGAAGAGGAGGACGGAGCAGAGTCCCCGGTGTCCAGATGTCCATCTCTGAAGAGAGACAAGTCCAAAGATGATCCTCTGACCTTCCATACTGAACCTGGAGACACAAAGTTAGAGAACTGATACTGAGTTGCACCAACAAGGTTTAATTTAACTTAGATTAGTTTTAATCAGAGTTTAGTTTAAAATGAGCTCATCCAGATTTAAGATGCAAGTCTCACACTTTTAGATACTATGGCCAAACACCTGGACTCAGCACAGCCTAGGACACACGCTAGGCACACGCTAGGACACACGCTAGGACACACACTAGGATTTCATTCATGGACCTCTCTTCTGCTTTTAATACTGCTCTCACAAACACCCTGCTACATCACCTAATGCAGTTATTCCCACAGACTGGGTTGTGACCAACAGGTGGGTCACAGGAGATTTTATTTGCGTCCCGAAATAAATAAATAAAAGACTATGGAAGAAAATGTAAAATTTATGTCTTCATTGCACCTTTCATAAAGCATTTCAAATAGTGTCTATATGTTTTCCTGATGAGAGGAAATAAAACAATGAGATGACCTGTAAACTCAGCCTAAATGCATCCACTTCTCATTTGTAAAGTATTTAACATATATGTGCTTTCATAATGTGTCATGATAATATAAGGTGATGCAGCAATGGTAGTAAACATGGTAATTTATGCACAAATTAACTCCTCTTAAGATTTTTTTGATGGGTCCTATCATGAATTGATTGGCAATGTTTGTCATTTTTAAAAAGTGGGTTCCTAAAAAAGCAGAACTTCAGGTCAACCCAACACTGGTTTTAAGGATTAAGAGTTTTTTACGGGACAGATCACAACAGGTTCTTGTTAATGGTTTTCAATCCAGTATTTTTTTAAACTCAGGGCTTCCTCCAGTTTGTGTTTTGTCCCCCATTCTCTTCTCTCTACACTGACAACATCTCCTGCAGCAGTGAAGGAACGACATGTTTAAAGTACACGTATCACGTGACCCCGGTGGCCCAACTAACTGGCACCATGCAGTCCTCTGTCCAAATACCAACAGCAGAAAATAACCTGGTTCAGATATTCTGTGGAAGTTCCCTCTGAGAGGAACTGAGCTGTGGGAGCAGAGAGAAAGCAGAATCACAACAGACGCCTCTGTTCCAACCCCTCAGTTCACAACACTGTAAATCCAAATGCTCAAATCAGCAACTTCAACTTTACCGAACATAAATTAATGATATGATTGGTGTTTGTTTGCAGACTTCAGTCCACCAGACAGAGAGCAGAGTCTCCAGTGTCCAGCTGTCCGTCTCTGAGGAGTGATGGGTCCAAAGATCACCCTCCGAACTTCAGTAATGAACCTGGAACCTCAGACACAAAGTAAGATACTGTTTTTACTGTAAACCGACCTGATAGAAGATGATGCATTGAAGATGAAGAGCCTGGTAGCTCAGTAGCTGGAGCGTTCGCCCCACGTACTGAGGCAGTGAGTCCTCTGCAGTGATCCTGGGTTCGACTCCTGCCCATGGGTCTTTGCTGCATGTCATTTCCCCACTCTCGCCCCCCATTCCTGTCGCATCTTCAGCTATCCTATCTTTAAATACCCCATCCCCACCCCAATAAAAACATGTTGATGTTTGCAGAGTCCAGTCCAACAGACAAAAAGCAGAGTCTCTGATGTCCAGCTGTCCATCTGTGAAGAGTGACCAGTCCAAAGAATATCCTCTGCATTTCAGTGATGAACCTGGACCCTCAGACACAAAGTAAGATACTGTTTTTACTGTAAACTGACCTGATAGAAGATGATGCATTGAAGATGAAGAACCTGGTAGCTCAGTTGCTGGAGCGTTCGCCCCACGTACTGAGGCAGTGAGTCCTCTGCAGTGATCCTGGGTTCGACTCCTGCCCATGGGTCTTTGCTGCATGTCATTTCCCCACTCTCGCCCCCATTCCTGTCACATCTTCAGCTATCCTATCATTAAATACCCCATCCCCACCCCAATAAAAACATGTTGATGTTTGCAGAGTCCAGTCCAACAGACAAAAAGTGGAGTCTCTGGTGTCCAGCTGTCCATCTGTGAAGAGTGACCAGTCCAAAGAATATCCTCTGCATTTCAGTGATGAACCTGGACCCTCAGACACAAAGTAAGAGAACTGATACCAACTCAGTTATATGGTTCATTTTCAATGACCTCAGCTGATGTAAAAAAAAGAGAGAGAATCTCCATTTCAGAATTGTCACTTAATATATTTTTGCTTCAGATGTGTCATTCATTTTTTTGTATTTGTCCTCAAATATTTCGTTGACCAACCAGATGCATCTTGAATCAGTTCATATCATAATTGTGCAGCATGTGATGAAAAAGCATTTGTAGAAAAGCTTTGCTCCTCTTGATTGTGGGTTGATGGTTTGATTTTGCACTTTAACAAACTAATTATGTAAAAGATGAAACATTTATACTCAAAGGTCCACTTACTAATGGAGCTTACAGTTGAAAAGTGGACCTCTGAGCTCAGATTCTCTCCACCGAATATTGCACGAATGTAAATGTTATAATGAATTTTAAAAAAAGAACAAATGTAGATTTGGATCAGTTCTCTTTTTTAGAATATTTGAATTGTACTGACATCTTCACAGAGGGAGGAAGATGAGTCATGTTTCTGTGGAGGAGCGGCCGTCCTGCTGTGGTTTGTGTCAGGACGTCCTGAAGGATCCAGTCTCTACCAGCTGTGGACACTGGTTCTGCAGACAGTGCATCACCTCATACTGGGACCAGTCTGGTTCATCAGAAGACTCTTCCTGTCCCCAGTGTGGGGAAAGATCCAGAACAAGACCTGGACAGCCGACCGACAGTCAGAGCAGCACTGAACAAAGTAAGACCGCAAATCTGATGTCAGATACCAGACAACAGCCTGAGACACAACAAGAGCCTCAAACTTTGAACATGATCTTTCCTGCTAATGTCTCCTTCTTCTTTAACATACAAACACACTTGTTGTCCTGCAGATTGACCAAACAAACACCCCCTGAGGAAAAGTGTGCCACTAACATCACTTTTTCAGCATGTTTGTTTACGTTGTCTTTGCGCCGAGTTGTCCCAAACCATGAATATAATGTATTTTCACTGCAGCCTCAGAACAGGAAAAACTTGGTGAAGCTGTTGCGGCTCTGCTTGGCAGGGGCCAACCTGAGATAGTCTCCTCCCTCAAACCAAAGCCATGTCTGTAGCTAAACTGATTGGATCAACACCTCTGTCTGTGACCAGAGACCAGAAAGCTCTGTTTTTAAAAGTGTCTCGGGTGAATTCATAAAAGCTCAAATAGTGCCTTGGTGGTCTGCTGCTATTTGCACTAGGGCTAGGTTATATATATCTCAATATTTTAGCATTTTCTGCAATTTACAATATATATCTCGATGTAGAAGTTTTCTAAAATAACATGCCATAAATTCTTAATTATTGCAAATATATGGTGATCTTGTAGAATATGATGCATTGCTGTAGATTAAACTACCCAACACTAGGTGTGTCTCACACTTTTGTCTTATAGTGAGTGGTGGTCTGCAGGAGGTTTTAGATGAACATAAGATCAGTCTGAGGAGGCAAAGTGAATGTGTCACTGAGGGAACCAATGAAACAGGAAGTGAAACCCTCCTTAACAGGATCTACACTGAGCTTTACATCACAGACGGACAGAGTGAAGAGGTTAATACCCAACATGAGGTGAGACAACTGGAGACAGCATCCAAGAAGACCCTCCATGAGACTCCAATCAAGTGCCAGGACATCTTTAAACCCTTACCTGACCAACAGAGACACATCAGAGTGGTTCTGACCAATCGGCGTCGCTGGCGTTGGAAAAACCTTCTCGGTGCAGAAGTTCACTCTGGACTGGGCAGAGGGTTTGGAAAACCAAGATGTCGATCTGGTGATTCTGCTTTCGTTCAGGGAGCTGAACTTGATCAAAGATGAGCAGTACAGTCTTCTCATGGCTGCTCCATGTTTTCCATCCAACATTACAGAAGGTCACAGCAGAGAAGCTGGCTGACTGTAAACTTCTGTTCATCTTTGACGGCCTGGATGAAAGCAGACTTTCACTGGATTTCAACAACAGTCAGGTTGTGTCTGATGTCACACAGAAGTCACCAGTCAACGTGCTGCTGACAAACCTCATCAAGGGGAATCTGCTTCCCTCGGCTCTGGTCTGGATAACTTCCAGACCTGCAGCGGCCAATCAGATCCCTCCTTCATGTGTTGAGAGGGTAACAGAAGTACGAGGCTTCACTGATGCCCAGAAGGAGGAGTACTTCAGGAGGAGGTCCAGAAATGAAGATCTGTCCAGCAGAATGATCTCACACATCAAGACATCCAGGAGCCTCCACATCATGTGTCTGATCCCAGTCTTCTGCTGGATCACTGCTACAGTTCTGGAGCACATGTTGACTACAGAGCAGAGAGGAGAGCTGCCCAAGACCCTGACTGACCTGTACTCACACTTCCTGCTGGTTCAGACAAAGAGGAAGAAGAACAAGTACCATGAGGGACATGAGATGAGACGACAGGTGCTGACGAAGGCTGACAGGAAAGTCCTTCTGAAGCTGGGGAGGCTGGCGTTTGAACATCTGGAGGAAGGAAACATCATGTTCTACCAAGAAGACCTGGAGCGGTGTGGTCTGGATGTCACAGAGGCCTCGGTGTACTCAGGAGTTTGTACAGAGATCTTCAAAAGAGAGAGTGTGATCTTCCAGAAAACAGTCTACTGCTTTGTTCATCTGAGCGTTCAGGAGTTTCTGGCTGCAGTCTACATGTTCCACTGTTACACCAACAGGAAGAAAAAGGTATTGAGGGCTTTCCTGGGAGAAAAACATGTTGATTCAACCCTGGATGACTTCCTGATGGCAGCAATGATGAAATCCCTGGAGAGTAAAAATGGCCACCTGGACTTGTTTGTTCGCTTCCTTCATGGCCTCTCTCTGAAGTCCAACCAGAGACTCTTAGGAGGACTGCTGGGTCAGAGACTCTTAAGAGGTCTGCTGGGTCGGACAGACATCCGGAGAGCCATCAACAACCTGAAGAAGATGAACAGTGATGAGATGTCTCCTGACAGAAGCATCAACATCTTCCACTGTCTGATGGAGATGAACGACCACTCAGTCCATCAGGAGATCCAAGAGTTCCTGAAGTCAGAGAACAGATCACAGAAGGAACTCTCAGAGATCCACTGCTCAGCTCTGGCCTACATGCTGCTGATGTCAGAGGAGGTTCTAGATGATTTGGACCTTGAGAAGTACCACACATCAGACCAGGGACGACTGAGACTGATTCCAGCTGTGAGGAACTGCAGAAAGGCTCGGTAAGTCCAGATGTGATTATCAACACTGTAAAGAAATGCTGGAAGAAAATGCTGTGGTGTAACCACTTCCCTCTGTCTGTATGATGATGATAATAATAGTAATAATACACTATACTGTCTTATTGTATACTATAATAGACAATGTGTATTATAGCATATGACACACTATAAAGTCTAATAACTCTACACTCTGTAGTCTCACTCAATGTCCCGCCCAAATCACTATCTGATTGGTTGCACATCACAAGTAATAGCCAATCAAACCTGAGGGCTGTTTCACAGACAGGCTGCAGGCTGCTCATGTGAGTGACAGCTGTGTGTTAGAGGGAAAACAGCAGCATGCATCGTCAAAGTTACAACGAACATCACAATCTTATGAGCTATCTGTGATAAGCATGTCCAGTTTCTCAGTTCAACCATTGAAAATGCCTGAAATCATGGTCGGATTTCACTGAAAGTAGCAGCTTTTAAATCAGTCGTTACTCTTCCTTTTTTAAACACGACTTCCTAACTAAAAGTGATACAAGTGAACTCGAGCAGATGGAGGGTGAAAATATTGTCCACATATATTACGAGTGGAATTCAATGACTCTTAATATGTGCAGTATTTTTAACATCACCAGTTAATAAATTTTGCTCAATTTTACCTGCTTTCTGGGTTTTTTTTTACTGTTTGACTAGTCAGCCAGTTGAAATTAAAAACTGAGTTTAATCAACAGGGAACTTAGTCACCAGGAACATCTCTACTCCTGACAAGGTGTTAGATATAAGCCCGATCATGGCGGGCCTTGTTAAAGGCAAACTTGACTGGATTCAAACTCAGTTGTTGATGTTCAATTGTCCTCCGTTCTCTTTCAAACCTTGTGATCACTGACTGACCACTTCAGGGTAACCAACTGAGTCACAGTCATTCATGATAATGTGCTTTGTGATTTAAATGCATAGTCTGTTTTGTCTGATTTTATATTTTAAATGTTATGTTTTGCGTTTTGACAGACTTTATAGCTGTGGACTCTCAGAGACTCAATGTGAAGTCGTGGCCTCAGCTCTGAAGTCCAACCCCTCCCATCTGAGAGAGCTGGACCTGAGTTTAAACCAACTGAATGATTCAAGCATGGAGCTGCTGTTGGCTGGACTGAAGAGTCCAAACTGTAAACTGGAGACTCTGAGGTCAGTTCATGTGTTTTACTCTGTGTACATCTACCTAAATTAACCCATAACAGAAGTTCTAAATGTATTCACTTGTTTTTGGGGTTTGTCTGAGCACAATCACAAATAATTACAGGCAGATTGTCTGAAAAGTTTGGCTCCTAATTTCATCTGTACAAAATTTAATTGGGGTTAGTTAGGAAACTGTCAAATTTATCACACAATATGCTGCACAAGTAAACCAACATTCCTCATTTTTGTTCCTTGGTCCCATTATATTTGAGGGAAGGCAGACATCTCTAAAGCTGATATCTCCAAAACTCATGCATGTATTATGTGATAACTCTTACAGATTTGACTGAGATTGGCAGGTGTATGAATGTTGTACTGATGTTTAGACGATGTCTATAGAAGGCAGGCATTACGATGATCAATTATAACACGATAAATAAGTAACTCTACACATTTTAAAGAAAAGCTTTTTAATAGTAATGTTGAGCCCCACACTTAAAACCTGAACACTTCTGATTAATTATAAATTGATTTTTATCTACATTTATTTATTCTTTACATTTCTACATTCTAAACCCTTTGCTCTGGACAGATTATTAAATATATGGCACACAATGATCTCAAGCAGGAACATTGTCTTCTAAAATTTGATCATTTGTTCTTTATTCAGGTTGAGTGGCTGCAGATTGTCAGAGATCAGCTGTGCCTCTCTGGCCTCAGCTCTGAAGTCCAACCTCACCCATCTGAGAGAGCTGGAGCTGCGCTACAACAAGCTGCAGGATTCAGGAGTGACGCTGCTGCATGATTTTCTGGAGGGTCCACGCTGTAGACTGGAGAAACTGGGGTCAGACACCATTTTTTACTTCTGTGCTGAGATTAATTAAAACTCTCATATAACAAGAAAAATCTACACTGGATAATTCACTCTGAACTTCTTAAACACTTGATTTATGTTTTCTATTCCACATCAAGATTTTTTCTTAAATTAATGATAATGCAATTACACAAATACTGTAAATGAATAATTAATATCAACTATTAGACAACAACAGATACATTCAGGATTTGCTTTTTAAAACATTTTTATGGAGCTAGGAGCTGATTGAGTTTAATTGTCAAGTTACATAATTTACTCTTTATTCAGACTGAGTGGCTGCACATTGTCAGAGATCAGCTGTGCCTCTCTGGCCTCAGCTCTGAAGTCCAACCCCTGCCATCTGAGAGCACTGGACCTGAGTGACAACAAGCTGCAGGACTCAGGAGTGAAGCTGCTGTGTGATTTTCTGGAGAGTCCACACTGTAGACTGGAGAAACTGGGGTCAGACACCATTTTTTACTTCTGTACTGAGATTAACATACAACAATGCTAACCTTAATTCTACCGTGAAGGTTCTGTGGCAAAATTATATTTTTACGAATCCTTATGCATTTTTACTAAGTATCTTAATGCTAAGTCTCTCAGGCAGCACAGTGGCTCATTATTTATTCTTTATTCAGATTGAGGGGCTGCAGCTTGTCAGAGATCAGCTGTACTTCTCTGGCCTCAGCTCTGAAGTCCAACCCCTCCCATCTGAGAGAGCTGGACCTGAGTTACAACAAGCTGCACGATTCAGGAGTGAAGCTGCTGTGTGATTTCCTGGAGAGTCCTCATTGTGGACTGGAGAAACTGGGGTCAGGCACCATTTTTTTTTACGTCTGTGCTGAAATCAATGTGAAAGATGTGGTGACACGAAACTGCAGACATAAGGCTGATGTTATACCGATCTTCATGCTAAGTGATATTTTCTTCTTCAGTGGTTTAGTCAGTTAGGAATTACAAGCTGCGCTGCTATGGTCACATGACACGGAGCGACTGCCATAATGCAAATCACACTAAAAGAGTGGAACTAAAAACGTCTACAAAACAAAAATAGTGGTAAAAACAACACAAAAAAAATTGCTAGTGTAACAATACTCACCAATAAACAATATTCATCAGAGGTTACAAACTAAATGACTAATTTACCAAAGAAAACAAGGTAATATAGCAGCAGCATTCTCCACACAACTTACCCTCAGCAATGCAAAACGGCACTGTGAGGAGTAGAAGGGAGGAGCTACGGAAGCCCAGGAGGTACAGAAGAGGCAGAGTGCAGGGAGGTAATTTCCACAGAAAAAAATAATAAAATAACAGTAAATAAAAATAACTCATAGAGATACAATTCACAAACACTCAAAATAATTAAATTAAATGACAAATAAATTTCAGGAACACAATTTGGAAATGATAATTAATAAAGTGCATTTTTAACTCTGTTACAAACGGACACACATTACAATCAGCACACACTGCACAAAGCTCTCCTCCTCCTCAGATGAAGTCTCAAACATTTGTTTCCTTTGATAAGGCCTGGTGTTTCTTGTTTTTCTAGTTTTTTTCTATCCTAAGGTAGATATAGTCTACTATATGTACAGGCTGCATGCTGTCTTGTAATCAATAAGATAGCTTGAGTAAACAATGGTCATTGCTAAGCAACCTGATGTGAATCTAGAGCGCAGCTTATCCAGCTGTTTGTACAGAGAGTGAAAATGACTCCTCGGCTCTTCTGTTTATCACAACATTAGCATCACAATGTCCCCTTTGGTTTGTACTGAACGGGCGAGTGTGCCATCTGAACAGGTTCCCCCAATTCACTCTGAGCCTCTTAAACACTTGATTTACATTTTCTATTCCACATCATATATTTTTAAATGAATAATAATAATAATAAGATACATATCAACAATGAATAAATAATCTATATTTCAACTTTCAGACTATATGAAATGCATGTTTGTTTGTTTTTACCAACATTTTTATGAAGCTATATGATGCTTATGACTGAATCGTTTAATTGTAAAGTTTCATCATTTATTCTTTATTCAGATTGTGGGGCTGCAGATTGTCAAAGATCAGCTGTACTTCTCTGGCCTCAGCTCTGAAGTCCAACCCCTCCCATCTGAGAGAGCTGGGCCTGAGTGACAACAATCTGAAGGATTCAGAAGTGAAGCTGCTGTGTGATTTTCTGGAGAGTCGTTACTGTAGACTGGAGACTCTGGGGTCAGATACCATTTTTTACGTCTGTGCCAAGACTAATATAATGTGAAAGTTGTGGTGACACTAAACTGCAGACACACAGCTGATATCATACTGATCCACACTACAATTACCTTCATGCTAAAGTCTAATTTCTTCTTCTGTGGTTAAGTCCATTGACATTACACATTTAAAACCTTCATATAACAAGAAACATCTACACTGGATAACACTCAATTTACATTTTATATTCCACATCATTTTCTTTTTAATAAATGATAATACAAATACATAATAACAATGAATAAGTAATCACTATTTCAGCTATATGATCATGAACCTATATGATGCTTACCCTGACTTATTTAATTATTGAAGTTACATAATTTATTCTTTATTCAGATTGTGGCGCTGCAGTTTGTCAGAGATCAGCTGTGCCTCTCTGGCTTCAGCTCTGAAGTCCAACCCCTCCCATCTGAGAGAGCTGGAGCTGACTGGAAACAACCTGAAGGTTTCAGATGTGAAGCTGCTGTGTGATTTTCTGGAGAGTCCACACTGTAAACTAGAGACTCTGAGGTCAGTAGAGGGTTGGAATCTGTCTGTGCTGGTTTCAGCAGTATTGTACTACACAATTCATATCAAAACAAAAATCTTGATTTCCTGCTTTCTTCAGTGAAGCATGAGAAGAGAATGGTGACAGGCTTCAGGATTGGACTGAAAGACAGAGAGAGAACAGTCAGCCAATCAGATGAGCCTGGACAGTGAAAATAGCCCAGTTATCTCCAGCAACAACTTATCTAACAAGCTAATTAATGACCTGAACATGTCAGCGCCTCACTTAAAGTTTTGTCGTTCATCAAAGTTTAACTTGCACTGTTTACATGCTGGCAGCAGGTGTGCTTACATTACCTACAGCTGCTGCTGGGGGATTTAGTTTGAAGGCTATGAAAATGGTGCGCTCTTTAGCTTTTACATGAACTGCATTTTGGGCTTGGTTAGACGTGTTGCCCCTGCCAATCGGCCAATAATTTACCAGCCCTGATATTTATCCTGCTTCCCTCCTATCCAGTACACAGCTTTGACCTTTATATTTATTGAACTTTAGTAGCATAACATTAGCTTTCTGGCTCATGGCTGAGAAAAAAGATTCTATGAGCTGGGCGGACTGGAAATATTGTCCGTTGCCAAGAAGAAGACTGGAGTTCCTGCTGTTCTTCATACTGGATGTGCTGCTTCACTGACTGACAGCTGATGAGGGGAGTCTCTGTTAACACTGATTCATGGGTTCTGTCTCTCTTCTTCTCTCATCAGATGGAAGTCGTGATCTCTGTCAGAGTGTCTGTGATGATAAAGGAGGTGGTGCTGAGAGGATCAGCTGTGTCTTGATGATCCAGGGATGTTGAAGCAGCAGTGGAGAGGAGAGCTTCATCCAGCAGTGACTGACAGAGGAATCAGATTACTCTCAGTGCTGTAGTCTGAACTGCTCTGAGATTTATGGGGTGAATTTTTACAGTGTTCTTCTAACACATTTGCAGAGTTTTAAATTTGTTGCTGTTCCCCCCGTGTATTTTGTATTTTGTTTTTCAGGTTTGAAACCTTGTAAGCTGTGATCTGAAAACTGTTGTAAATATGTTGGGAGAAAAGTTTTGAGACGTTGAAACCAGAAAGGGTGAATTTTATTTTAAAACTTTTGCAGATGTACATTTGCACCCTTATTGCAGACTCTTCTTTTTTCCTTGGAATTGTAAATTCACAACACCGTGTTTGCAGAGATCTGCACACAATTACGAGCTTGCAAATCATTTGTTTCTGACAGCATTGTTTCACAGCGTTGGTCTAAAACTTTGAAACAAAAAGTTGGGAATCTTGCATCTCTGCAGACTAGAGACTTTGGAAGGGCGGCGGTACTTTTCAATCGTTTTTTTTTATTTCGACCAATCAGAAACTAACAATCCTCTGTCACTCAAAAACAAATTCACCAATAAGCTGCCTGAATCAGTTGTCAATCACTTTTTAAAAAGCTAGTTTACCGGAATTTCACAGGAAATCAGTGTTGCAGAAACAATTTAAGAGAATGGTGACCAGTTTTCAAACAAACAAACAAAAAAAAAACAACAGAAAAAAAAAAACATCAAATGCCTCCATTCTGCTCATCTGGTGTAATCCAAGCCTCCTAAAGCTCATACCACGTGCGCACGCCGTCACACCACACACACCCAGTTCAGACAGTGTGCACATACACGTCAACGTGGCTCCAAGTTAAGGGTCTACAGTGAAGATTCAGACTAAATTCATGGTGTAAATAATGTCTTTCAAGTCAGCTTGGCCTGTTGAGTAACCATAACCCTGGTGCTCGTAGCTGCTCAGATGACAATCAGCTGAAGCCTGGCTGAGATTTCATTCTGATGGACTGATGACACAACTGATGATTTACTTAACATGATATGCTTGTTGTGTTTATCACATTAAGGTGTACAGTTTGCAAAATGAAAAATAAAAACAAAATATATATAAAAGAGCAGCTGTCTGTTTAATTGCCTTGAGAAGACTTTTTTCCTCGTATCTTAATTATGTTAATTTCCCAAACTAAACAATCACTCATGTAAAACAAAAATATTCAAATGAAAAGTTCCTGTCTTCATATTTGTCATTCAGTCCTCTGTTGATTCTTAACTCATCATCAAAACATACAATCAAAGTTAATATGAACAGCTGGTCAAATAAAGCGACGTTATAGCTGTGCATTTATAATAACAATCTAAATTTGATGACAAAGACTTTGAATATTTTTAATTTAGATACATTGAAAGTACTTTAACTGTACTCTTAAAAAGCTGCATGAACACATAATGGTAAATAATAATGATTTTTAAGGAGGGAATTTAATATACGGTGCATCACAGCTGTTTTGTGATCTATCTTGTTTGAACATATGCAGATTTAATTCTCTTCAGTGTGTAAGAGTGCAGACATCTTCAAATATTTCTGTAGCTTTAATTTGTTCATTTACTTCTGTATATATATATTTTAAAAATGTTTATTTTAAACATATATTGCTCACCATTTCCTGTAAAGTTTTTAAACCCTTTTTATTTTTTATTTATATGATGCATTTTTTAACCTCTTACTATTGTCCCTTTAAGAAATGGCAAACGCAAAAGAGAGAAACAAAAACAACTGGAAAAAGAATAAAAGAAAAAAATTAAGGGATAAAAGTAAATCAATGACATTATATAGAACTAAAGTAAAAAAATAAAGCTGCAAGTGGCGATTCATGGGTTCAACCCCTTTTGCACTCAATAGGCAGCACAATCGGACAAAATTAAAACCACAAGCAGCAACAAGCGGGTTTCAGTCTTCGCGAGTCGAGTAAAGTCATTCAGCTACTTTAACTCTGTGTAAATAAGGAGTGAGACCAATCACACGCTTGTCTGATCATAACAAACCCTGCAGCATTTCAATAACTTGGCCACTCAAAGTTCTGTCGTCCCAACATCAGATTTCAACATTTACGTTAAGGAGTTTGCACAGAATGTCTCAGATGAGTTTAGGATCTTTTCAGGATTTTGGTAAATACTTGTCCCCAGACTATGTGTGAAATTCTGTCCACCAGGGTTTGAGGCACTCATACGTCCACACCAGGCCTGAAGATATCTACTAAGTTTTCTGATGATTTGACAAATGATTAATGAGTTATTGCCAATTTCCTCCTAAGCCCCGCCGTTTGTGAGGATATTTTGTTTGTGGTGACTGTGTTTTTTGACCATTTACATTAGAAATGACTTTCTCAGTTCCACAATGCTGCATACCTGATTTTGTGTTGATAGAGTCAAAATCCAAAGAGCTCTAGTCATATTACTGTTTACAGTTCATGTTATTCAGCACAAAATCAATCAAGTGGACTTTTATGGTCCAAAAGTCCATAGAAGTTTTATCCCTCAGGGCTTGAACCCTAAAAATAGAGAGAAATATACAGGAAAAGAGTATTTTATATGCAAATATAATAATATATTCTATATTTTAATAAATATACACATAAATAAATTAACAAATACACATGAAAATACAGAAAAACAACTATAATTGCTTTCACATTTTATTAGTTTTTATATTTCCACATTAATCACTCTTCACTTCACACATGTTGTATTTACTTATTTATTCCAGTGTATTTTATTACTCTTTTATAGATTTATGGCACTGACACCTGTAACAGCCGTATACATAAGCTTCAGTTTTCAGTCATCGCTGCTCTCTGTCATGATGCTGACCTCCTCTCTGCCCTGCAGCTCTAACAGCAGCAGCAGCGTGTTTGAAGCCAGACGACTCAGAGTGAGAGGAGAAAAAGACGCTGATGGATGGACGCCCACGCTCTAAAAACCACAGACTGTTACTTCCTGATTGGACCTCTGTCTCTGCAGAGAGGAGACGGCTGGTTGGGACCCGGGGAATCCGCGAGTTAATTACCTTTTCTTGGTGGTTTATTTCCTGGAGAGACGAGGTTTTGATATCCATGGCGACAGTGTAAACATTAAGTGGTGCATGATGCCTGACGTGGTTTATGTTGTGGTGGAGAAGCCAGCAGTCTGTTATGTGGAGACTCGGAGCCTGAGTCAAACACAGACTGTTTCAGGAGTAAATAGAGGAGGACAGGAGCAGGTCTGAATGAATCAGTTTTCACTTTTAAGACCTCATCAAATGTATTTGCTTATAAAACAGCCTGCAGACAGATGGATGTTTTCCATCCTCATTAGATCAAGATACACTGTTAGGTAGCGGTTAAGTGCGTTCACACTGACATTTACGGCAAAACAAAGTCCACTGAAAGTACCCGGACGTTGTACTCAAAACAGCCAAAAAGTTGAGTGTGGAACGCTGGATGCTTCTTGCCCTTAGTGGTTGCCATTTTGTCTACGTAACGGAAGAGGCGGGTGAACCAAACCTGTGAACACGGTGACCCAGGCAGCCAAGGAAGCAGCCGCGGTGACCACAGTGGTCAACGTGAACTAGAGCTTGAGAACTGGGTCCGAACCGGACGGGACTCGACAGGTTTAGGTCAGGTCGGGCCGTATTTCTCACATATTTCATGTTGGGTTTGAGCTGTTTCATCTTATTATTATTATTATTATTATCAGTACTAGAAGTATTTTTTTTACCTCCACAGTTTTGTTGTTGCCAGTTCACATTCCCCTCATATATTGTCCCCGTCACTGCCAACGCTTACTGTTTGGTGCACAGAGGAAGCTTGTTAAGAAAAATGTTGGGCTGTAATCAGGTTCAGGCTGAAATCAGCTAATACGGGACAGGTTCAGGTCGGGTTTGGACAGAATTTTGTCGGGCTTGGGCCTTTTCAGACTCAACTTTACAGGCCTGATTAAAGTTCTACTGTGAACACTGAATTATACAGATATAAGTCATTCATGTGTTTTAATCAGTAAGTACCACTGTACTGTTGATGGAAGCCACCACTAAAGATAAGTGTGTACAGATTTGGTGCAGTGAATCAAATATAAATCAACATATTGGTGTGTTTTCAGCCAGTAGGAGGAGGGAGGGCCGCCCCGTCATCGACTGAGATTATGGCTTTTTTTAACCTTTGGAGAAACAGAGGGCAAACAAAAGCAAATAAATGGTACACAAAGCAGCACCACAGCATGATAGGCTGTAAACTTTACAAACCAAGTCTCTAAATCACCACAAACTACAAAACTAACTGATGGAAGAGGAAGAGGAGTGATAGAAATGCAGAGCAGCGTGACGTGCTGTCAGACACCTCGTCCATCTAGACGCACCCACAGAGCGCACAGAGCAGGTGACGCTTGTTTGTTTGCTCGTTGTTTGTTCTTGTTTTTGTCACTGACAGGCTCAGATTGTTATTCTTAGTGTCTGACAACATCATGGAGAGGATCACAGCTGTGAGGGACCTGATTTTAAAGAGTAAGATACATTTTATTTAACCCAAAACAGCTGTTTATCAGAATCCTTTTGCATCATCGTCATCGTTCGAACTTTACAGAAACTAAATAAAACTCACCAAAAATATCTCGGTTCATCTCTCCACTGTCCCAACAATTACCAACTCTGGTTTGGTCCAAATAAATCTTTAATTCACCATGTAAAGGAGTGTTCAGCGTTCAGTGCAGGTGATACTGGACAGCAGCTGCAGCCTCCGGAGAGAAGCTCCGCAGGTCCACTGATTTCAGCTTTTAATTTCTCTGACTGTGTGAAAATCTGATGTTTTCACATCACAGATGATGAAGAAAGGCATCAAAACGCGAGTCTAACAGGTAAAACATTCTCATGTAGGGTGCACTGCACTGTAAAAAAACAGGATGGATCGCCAAATATTTGTATTCTTTCTTTCCGGTCTGATACAAATAAAAACTTCAGTAGAAGCTTCATTGATTAGAAATCAGTAGGTTGTCTCTTTCTGTCTTTGTTACTCAGGTCCATCTCTTCCAGACAGTAATTGAGCAGATTTTTGCTCTTCAGACTAATTAGAAAACAGACCTGAGTCACATTTTGAATAAATCTTTATTGTGAACTCTTCAGCTGCAGTGTGAACAAAGTGTGAATCAAACCTGCTCAGTGTGAGCGAGGTCGCCGTCAGTAATCACGTTTGTTTGGTGGTATGGATCTCAGATCAGAGCGGTCACAGATGGGATCTCCATATCGCTCTCTTTTTTTTTACTCACGTGTTCATTTAAAGGGGATCAGCTGCCGGCGCTGCTCTTTATTCTGGCCATCTGGCTGCCATTATGTCACGCTCTGCCTGACTCCGGCCTAACCGGCAGCACATCAGCGAACAGCTGCCTGACAGCACCACGATCACGTCACTCGAGTGACGCCGAGCTGGAAGACGAGGATCAGAGTTTCTGGGGGAAAAAGAAGAAACAACAACCTGTTTGGTCGAACTCGTCTGACCAGTTTAACTTTCCTCAGTCACTGAGTCAGCTGTGACGTCAGGAGGAGCCGCTGGCAGAAATACAAATGTTTGAAGTTAGAGGCAGGGTTGGGAGAGTTTCTTTAAAAATGAATTCCTGTACAGTTACTAACTACCTGTTAAAAAACTGAGTCAGAAGTCCTACTTTTAACTGATCAGTGTCCTGACTGAGGCCACAGTCCCCTCAGAAACACAACAGGGACACAAGTATTTATGTATTTCTAACTTTTAAATGGTCCCCTATAACTTCATGCTTTTTCAATTGATCACTGACCTTTTCACTGATCTTAGTGAAAGTGTAACAACTTATGGTTTTTTATTTTTCTATTTTTTATTTCCATAGTGTTTTGATAATTACATATGTCCTATGTTGGTGACATTCAAAAAGGGTGCTCTTCTTTTGTTTAGATTCACTAAACAAAAGATTAGTGAATCTAAATCTTGTATTGAAATTTAAATCAAAATGAGAGAGAAAAAAAAAGTTTTGACAGAAGGAAGCTTTTAGTTTGAAGGACTACTGCTGATGTCTAATATCTTTATCTCACTGTGATGAGCTTGATGCAGCTCGATCCTGCTGTGGTGTTCACAGCGCTGACAGAATAATGGTTCACTGAGGGATCTTTATGAAGGAATAACACGTCCGTCCTCACAGGGGACGAGCTGAACACTTTGAATGAGGATTCCAGCTGGACAACGATGGGAGATTTTGTTACGAGGGATAAAGTTCAGAGGTGGCGAGTAGAAGTACAGGCACTGATGTAAAAAAAAAAAAAAAAAAGTAAGACTCTGTACTGATTCAACCTCTTTACTCAAGTAAGACTAAAAATGCTCTGAAATGTCCACTGAAAGACATTTCTACTGACTGTTTCAGTGCAAAGACAACTGAACCTCATCTTCTCTCTGCAGTTGACTCCCCCTCTCGTCTGTTCTGGCCTGGCACATCTAATTGGTCGTGTCTTTTTTGTCTTGTTACGTCTTTTTCATCTTGTTATAACATATTTTTCTCATTTTGTCCTTTTTCGTTTTGTTACATCTTTTCTGTTCTTGTCACATCTATTTTGTCTTGGAATGTCTTTTTTTCATGTTACGTCTTTTTTTCCTCATGACATCATTTTTGATTTCTTCCATCTTTATCATATCGTTATGCCTTTTTCCTCTCATTACGTCTTTTTTGTCTCATTACGTCCTTTTTTTGTTTTGTTACATGTTTTTCATCTTGTTAAGTCTTTTTCGTCTTGTTATGTCCGTGTGTGATTTGCACTGATGGACACACTGAGGAATCATCTTTTCCATTTAAACTGAAATCTATCTTGATGTTGGGAAGGTGGCTCATAAAAATAATTAATAATTCCCCTCAAATACATTAAAACTACAGTAACAAGTCTCTTTTGAAAATGTACAAAGTAGAAAGTACTCCTCCTTTGTATTAAAATGTAGTGAGAAAAAGTAAGAAGTTGTCAGAAAAATAAATACTCAAGTAAAGTACAGATACCTGAAAACCCCAAAATCATAGAATTCTTACAAGCTCTTTAATTATCCTCAGAAAGCTTCCTAATGATTCTTTCTGGTTAATTGTCTGTTAACTTTTAAGTGCAGAGCCTTTTAAACCCTCACTCAGTGTTTTCCATCCATCTCAAGTTATGAAACTGTGTTTTTACTTCAGATGACTGAGACACAGAAGAAGTTCCTCGAAGCAGAGTGTTGGTCCAGTCAGCTGTACGCGGTGGCTTTATTCATTCAGACAGCTGGGAGACAGAGCAGAGAAAGCTGTGGCTGAGTTGGACGTTACCAGCCACCGCTCCGCTCCAAGAAACTCCACTATCTCTGGAAAACTGTCCTGATGATTTCATGCAAACCTTTCAAATGTTAAGAAAATAAAATGTAAATCAGGTGGCTTTCCTTCTGCAGCTGGAACGGGACAGAGAAACTGTGAATGAATGGAAACAGTTCTCTGTGAATAACTGCTGCTTCTGCCGATCACCGTCTCTGTTTTTCTGTTTGGAAATTGTTCTCCGGAGCTGAGACGAAAACAAAAGTATGATCCAAAGAATGTGTTTCGTTCTGCAGGACTTCATGCTGACATCCGATCTGCTGCTAATGTGTCTTTGTTTTGATGATAGTTCCTGTTTGTTCTGGGATGAAACCTCAAAAAGATGCAAGTAAATATGCTGCATCTGATTTTGTCTTTCCTCTCCTGCAACGATTTGTCCTCATCATGACAGGAACAACAGCATTAAACTTTCATTTAGTTGTTTGTGATTGTGCCTCGATGCCAAACTGTCAAAATTATAACAACCGGCTGAAGTCAGAGGTCAGATTTACAGTCAGTGGTGGAGGAAATACTCAGATCTTTTACTTTTACTAGTAACAGTAATGCAGCAAGTAAAAGTCCTGCATCCAAAATTTCAAAAAAACAAAGATTTAAGGTCATTTATTGTCATTATACGTCGCATTGTTGTACAAAAAATGCTTTTATTTTTGTGAAATGACACTGCAGGTGTCAGGTAATGCAGCTGTAAGTTTCTGTGCAGCAATAAAGTGACATTAAACAGAACTTTTGCTTCATGACACCTTTAAAGGTCCAACAGTGCGTCTGTTTTTCAAACAGTGTTGGCTGCTGCCTCACTGACACCAGGTCCGCCTCTCTCATAGTAAATATCCCTCAAACGCAGAGTCAGTGTCAGCCTGCTGATCGCTGAGAAAGATCTCTCCGTTCTGCTCTGTAGTGGAGAACGGCTGCCTGAACATCAGTCTGTTTATCCGTCCGACTGTTTTCTCGCGTCTCCTGCTGAGTGAACAACCACAACTATGTGAAGCATTCGAGTTATTCAGAGTTGGACATCTCAGCGATTTCCAAGTAGAGAGCGAGTCCTTTACAGTCAGCTGAGCACGTTAAACTCAGAGGGAGAGAGTTTGATCTACACATAAAAATTCAACTTTAAACTATATTTATTATGACAAGCTTTTTGTGTACTTAATGCCTCCTGTTTTTTTGAAGGTTGCATGATGTATCATCCATTGTCAGTGTATTAGCTTCAGTAGATGGTGGCCAGCACGTGCCAAGCAGGAGTACCAGTGAATGAATGATCTGCTGTGGACAGGGTCAGCAGCAAAATGTATTTTTCACTGCTTTATCTTGCCCTCAGACGGCCTCGTCAGACAGGAAACTGAAGTTGTATCACTTGTTACATCGGTCCCTTCCCGCTATGAGACTTCTTTTATAAAATCACATTAGCTGCTGAAGCTGCGATGCCTGTATGTTTTTTTTTTGTTTTTGTTTTGTTTTTTTTTGTTTTTTTTAATACCAGGATGTACTCACAGCAGCAGGTCTTACTTGTTCTTTCCCTTCATGGCTGATAAAAGGACCAGGAGTCGCTGATAAAACACTTCAGGTAAGATAATGTTATAAAGGACACCGATGTTGGTGTTTGAATGAAGAATCACGAACAGAGATCGTTTTTGTATCATCAAATAACTGATTAAAGTCAAAGTGATCAGAAAAATAAACACTTAAATAACATCAATATGATAAGAAGTACCTAAGATGACATAAACCATCTATGGGGAAAATTTATTTGTACTTTTTAGTTTGGCACATGTGCCGTCTATTAACATTTAGGAGGCAGGATTTATGACCTGTACTGCAGCCAGCCACCAGGGGCGACCAAGATGCTTTGGCTCCACTTTTGAGAAGTTGCCCTTGATTGCATTTCTTTAAACCAATCACAAATGCTTTGGGTGGAGCTAAACCCAGGATGCATCAACGGTGCTGCTGCAAAATAGTGTTGAGGAGAAACAGGAGTCAACCTCTAGTTAGATAGTTACTTTTATCTATGATTTTAAAACTCAACTATGATTACTAAGTAAGTAACTAAGTAGATTATGTAGTGTATTGCATACTTAAGTAAAAATACAGAGTTGAAATTCTTCTCTGAAAAGTACCCCCCCCCCCCCAAAAAAAAAAAAAAACAAACAAACAAACAAAACACTTAATTACAGTAATTTGAGTATTTGTAATTAGTTACTTCCGCCCCTGGTGTTCTTGTCCATACAGTCTCCGTTCTGGCTTTTATTTTGAAGTCTAACAGCGGAAGTAGTGTTAATGGCGGTTCGTGCTGCCTTGACTCGCTCGGTGACACCTCTCCTCCTCCTCCTCCTCTCTCCTCCTGCTCGTCGCTCCTCTTCGCCATTGTGTGAGTGGAGGTTGGTGAGTGTTGAGGTCGAGGCAGCCGCGGGGAAACAAACGACAAACAAACGGACGGTTTAACGGCTCGTCTCTCTCTCCATGTTCTCCTCCATGTTCTCCTCCATGTTCTCCTCCTCCTCCTCCTCCGTCCTCTTCCTCGTCCGGACCGCCCGCCGCTCCGCTCCCGGCCTCACCGCCCCCCATGCAGCAGAGGAGACCCTGGATGGGACCCGCTACATGTGGTGAGTGACAGACCGACACAAGCCGTTATAAGACGTTATAAGACGTTATGAGCGGTTTGTATTGTAACTTATGAAGGTACAGAAGAACACTGCTGTGTGTGATTTAACATTACTAATAATTATGTCATAGTTCACTTCCTCTCGTCACCTTTAACCAAACAGGAGCCGGTTTTTATAAATAAATATGATCAGAACAGCCGGTTTTCTCCCCCCGGTCCTGTGAGGAGGCTGTGGCCGGGGGCGGGTGCCTGGTGGCCGGGCAGGTGGCGGAGAGCAGCCGGTGGCCTGGAGGTCCCGGAGGGTCCGGACAGCAGCTGCTGCTCTGACAGCTTTAAGTGAGCTCAGTGGGTCAGCAGCAGTGATTTACACTCAGCAGAGTGAAGGGACCGACAAATGAGCAAAACTCTGGCAGAGACAGAAGCTTTGAAATGACAATAATGTTATTGTAGCTGGTTATTATGAAGAGTTTGATGATCAGGAGTGATTTTCTCATACTTGCTGGATTGTTTGTCTACTGTGCTGTAACTTTAAATTCACTTAAATGTCATCAACATTTAGTTCACAGACATCTCTTCATACTCACTGATATTTCCATATTCTATCATGGCTGCATGGATTAATCGATTACTTATCAATTATCAAATTAATCACCAACTATTTTGATAATCGAGTTATCGTTTTGAGAATTTTTTTTAAAGGAAAAAAGTCAGAAATCTCTGATTTCAGCCTCTTAAATGTGAATATTTTCTGTTTTCTTTACTTCTTCATGACAGTAAAATGAATATCTTTGGGTTGTGAGTAAAACAAGACATTGATCAACATTTTCACCATTTTCTAACATTTTAAAACAATTATTTAATCGATTAATTGAGTAAATCATCAACGGATTAATCAGCTATGAAAATAATCATTAGTTGCGTCTAACCATTATTTTCAGTCGAATAAGTAATCAATTGATTATTTTCTTGATTAATCTATTCATATTCAAGTAAATGGTGAAAAATGTTGATCAGAGATGACGTCCTCAAATGTCTTGTTTTGCCCAAAACTAAAAAATATTCAGTTTACTGTCATTAAAAAAAGTAAAGAAACCAGAGAATATTCACGTCGAAGAAGCTGAAATCAGAAAAATTTGACTTATTTTATTAAAAAAACGACTCAAACTGATTAATCGATTAGCAAAATAGTTAGAGATTAACTTAATAATTGATAAATCACTGCAGCTCTATATTATATAATATCACTAGGGCCTGTCATGATAATTAAAGGGTAACTTCAGTGTTTTTTACCAGGGGAAGTATTACAGAAACTTCCCAACTTAAGTCTTAAGATAAGATTTTAGTCCAGGTTGGTACAGAAGTAAATTGTAAGTAAGTTTAAAGGGACAGTTCTCCCCAGAATCATAAATACCTTTTATTCGCCCTGGCCTGTAGTGTTATTATCCATCTAGATTTTTATGCTGTTAGTTGCAGAGTTTTGGAGATATCAGCCGTAAAGATGTCTGACTTCTCTTCAGTATAATGGGACTAAATGACACTCAGCTTGTGGTGCTCAAAGCACCAAAAAGTATGTTTTAAAAAATCCAAACCAGTGTCTCTTTCCGAAATTCATGGCTGAGTTACTCAAGATAACCCGCACATCTTGTCATGAGCAGTTCCATGTAGGAACTACTTTCTCTCTGCAGAAGAATCTGGAACTACTTTAATTAGTGTGAATGAAACTGCTCAGACAGCATCATGGAAAGGATCCACGCTGAGATAGACCTTTTTGTTAAAGAGTAAGATCCTTTTTGTTTTAACCAGAAACAGCTGTGTTGTCGCTCTCGCCAAACCCAACAAACTCCATTTACAGAAACAGTAATTTTAACATCGTCATCTTCGTACAAACACAACACAAACCAAATCAAACTCACCAAAAAAAAAAGTCTTCGTCTCGTCTTTCCACTGCTCCAACAATCACCAACTCTGGTTGAAATAAACTCTCAATTCACTCAACTCTACACGCCGTCTCTCCATCTGATGTCCGACTTCCTTCTCACTCCTCTCTGTATAGTGAGCAGTAAATTAATTTGAACTCATCACCAGTGTTTAATCTTTGTTTTAATTTGTTGATCATTTACTGGTGACATTTAGCATTTCTGTACTGCAATTTGTTGTTGCCTATCAGCCACGTTACATGCCGATATGATGTATCAGATCAGGTTGTTGTACTGATTGGGGCCACATTTAACAATTATTTTCATAGTTGATTATTTTCTCGATTAATCGATCAACAGTTGTTTGTTTCAGAATGTCAGAAAATGGTGATAAATGTAAATCAGTGTTCCCTACAGTCCAAGATGACGTCCTTAAATGTCTTGTTTTGTCCACAACCCAAATATATTCAGTTTACTGTCACAGAGGAGTAAAGAAGCCAGAAAATATTCACAATATTCAAATATTTTATCTTAAAAATATACTCAAACTGATAAATCAATCATCAAATAATTGCCGATTAATTTAATTATCAATTAATACTCGATTAATCATTGTAGCTCATTACCGATGAATCTGTTGATGACCTTTTTAATTAATTAGCAAACTGTGATTATAAATGGGCAAAAAGCAACGAAAAATACCCGGTCATGTATAAATTACCAAAGTTTAAAGTGATGTCTTTCATGAATTATCTTGTCTTTGACCTGTAGTCAAAAAGCATCAATTTGTATTGGAAAAACAAAGAAAAGGATAAAAAAATAATCCTCTAATTTAAGAAGCTGTAACCAACAATTGTTTGCTTTGCTGTGATTGATTGGCAGCATCAGTTTGGCAGAAAACATTTTACACATGAAGAGGAGCAGTGATGGTAAAAGGCGCGTGTAGACAGTAAACATAGATTTGCAATAGTAACATGGAGGCAGCATGTAAAAATAAGTGTCCTGAAGTTGTGTTTACACTGGTTGTGGTGACCCAGATCAGCAGCTGGGGGTCAAAGGTCAACGTGCTGTTCGTTTCTTGGCGCAGAGTCGAGGTTTAAAGGGAAGAATGTGGCCGAGCAGCACTTTCAAAAAAAAAAAAAAAAAGCAGAGCAGGCGGAGTCGCAGAGAGTTGCAGCAGACTGACAGACGTTCACTCCGCTCGCAGTACAATCAGCACTTTGTGTGTATTATGTAAGCCTTCGACATTGGACTCACACACTCTGCATGATGCCAGTTACACTCTTCAACTCTGATACAAGAGCTGAGTGAGCTGGGAGTCAAGAATAAGATGTTAGAGACGCAGCGGGAGACCAAGTGCAGCTGTGTTTGTCCTGCGCTGCTGCAGTGTTTGGAAGATTAGGTGGCACATGGTTAAATGATTTCTCGATAACCAGAGCAAAACTTTTTAATCAATAACGGTGAGCTTTAAGCTAAATGTTTAGCACGTATAACGTTTATCATGTTCATCAGAGCTGCAGCTATTGATCATTCTAGTAATCAAGTGTAGGGCTGCACAATTAATCACCATAACCAATAATATCCAAATCACAGAACCAAATCACAATCTGCGTTCACCTGCAGACACTGTGATGCTCTTCAGTCTGAAACGGTGAAGCCTTTAGTGAGTTGTTGTCATGTTTTAAAGGTTAAATTTGCAATCTTTGTATTGCACAGTGCAAAGTGTCGCACATTTCAGCTGCATTCAGAGTACGATTTGGCGATTGTAAACTGATTAACGGCTTCAATTGGCTCTTAATACACAGTAGTTTTTTTCTGACAGTATTGAACATTATCAATTAATAAATAGTACTTAATTTTAACTGCTTTCTGAGTGTTTTCTTACTGTTAGAATAGTCGACTAGTCTGAATTCAATTTTGTGTTTAATCGACAGGGAAATTAGTCACCAGGAACGTCCCCATTCAATAATGATGAATGTTATTTATCTGCCACTTATCAAAACAAGCAGTTACAACGTGCTTTACAAGGCAGACAGAAAAATACCAGGATCATGTAACAGTCGGGGGATCTCCCTGCTTCAACTTCCTCAGCGATCAAGAAAGCATGTTTTATTTCTTCAATCTGAACGTGATCTGCAGACGACAGATAGCCTGCTGATTACCTAACAGATTGTAAATATTTTTGTCACTTCCTGTGTATTCTGAGAAGGCTGCTCGAAACTGTCTGACTTGACGGCAGCTTTTTGTCACAGCTTCATGCTGCCTTATATCATTTACTTTAGTCACAGTTCATCTCAACTTTTCCAATTATTGCTAGCTGAGCTTTCGAAAAGCACCTTTTATTGACTGTTGTCAACAGGCAGTACAGTCCGCAGGGGCAGCACGGTTTGGTTTGTATTTGTTAACTGACACACACTGCAACTCATACTGTACATTTACTGCCAGAGTGACGACGTGCTGCTGACCTTTTCCTCTGTTCTGTTCACATTCACGTCACTTTTTCCCCACTCGCTCAACAACCCACTCGTTTTTGTAAACTTCAAACAAATAACAGTTTCCCATAGGTTCTGCTGCATATATTTTCTGTAACGATCAGACCGAAAAGTTTAGTGACAGAAAGAGAACAACTGAGTCATCAGTGACTCATGCAGGCGGCTCTGCCAAGAAACTGAAAGATGAAGACGCTCGTACCAGAGTTTCTGTTTGAAACGGGAGCAAAAAGACACACGTTTTGTTTGTGTTTCATCTTCAAAGTAAAATGAGTGCTGCTGGACGCACTGTACATGATGACTCACACACACACACACACACTCACACACCGCAGCAGGGAATATCCTGCAGTGTGCTGAGGAGGCGGCAGCCGCTGCAGCAAACACACAAGATTTCTCTGAGAGTAAAGTCCACCTTCACTTCCTGGACTCTCGTTTCCCTTTAAACACAGATCACAGTTACCAGCAGCAGCGATAAGAAACAGCTTTGTCTCATAGTTTTATAGCCACCATGTAAAGTTTTTACTAATAATGTGAAAATAAAATGCAAAGTTAAAGTTTTTTTTTTGAAAAATCAGTTTTGTGTGTATAAACAATAAGTTTATCTTTTATTTTAGTGTTCAGTTATCATGAAGAATCAGAAAGAGTGCGTGGGAACAAAAAGTTTGATCTATAGATTATAGATTATGGTTTTAAATCAAAGAAAATCTCTCTGTCTTTCTCTGAGTGCTGTAAAGAAAAGCTTGATTTTAAACAGGTCATTCAGCAGCAGCATGTTCCTGCATGTCAGGCTGAGCGGTGTGAGACGACACCCACACACACACACACACACACACACAGTACAACAAACAGACTGTTTTAAACTGTCCAAAAGACTGAACCATGTTTTATTTCGGACACCACAAATTTCAGAGTTAAAAACCCCAGAAACCACAGAAAGCGTCTTCTCAGGGAGCTCTACTTGAGGACAAAACAGAAAACTCACAGTCAAACTAATGCTGATGAATTGATAACACAACAAGTATTGATCAACTGTTAAATTAATTGCCAACTATTTTGATAATCAATTAATCACTTTGAGACACTCTTTAATAAGAAAAGGTCAAATTCTCTGATTTCGGCTTCTCAGATGTGAATATTTTCTGGTTTCTTTGGTTCGCCATGACAGTAAACTGAATATCTGTGGGTCGTGAATAAAACAAGACATTTGAGGTGATCAACATTTTTCACTATTTTCTGATATTTTATAGACCAAACAACTGATCAATTAATTGAGAAAATACTCATCTTTCATCACTGGAGACACGTGAAGACGTTGGTCTCTTGTTGTCATGTTATTGAGGGAAAATGAAGCTTTTCCCAAAACGTTAGACTTGGTATCGTCAGATTTTTATTTATTTATTTTTTACAGTATTGTTGATATCATACTTGAGTTATAGTGATGCCAAAACTATACTTTTTCATACTGACCTATACAGTAAAACTATATATTAACATGCTTTCTGTAAAGAAAAAAGTTTGACACTTTTAAAACTAAACAATCAGCCAATTAATTGTGAAAATAATTGTCAGATTAATCAGTAAAACATGGTATAGTGTGTTGAAGTTTGTTGATGAAAAACAAATGAAGAGTTGAAGAGTCAGGACTGTTCTTTGTTGTTGTATCAGTGATGTCAGCTGGATTTTGGTTCAGTCAGAGCTGTGAAATATTAAAACATTAATTTGCTCACTAAATCTGAGCCTTTCTGACTCTCAGGTGTCCACAAACTACAAGTTATATGAACTTCTGAAAATATAAACATCTGAAATAATTGGTTATCTTATCGGTATCGGCCATGAGAAGCAGGTAATTATCGTTAATCTTCATCTGCAGGAAAAAAAAACATATCGCGCATCCCTACTTGATACACACATTTTCTCTAAAATAACTAGTATAAGTTCTCACATAATGCAAACATTATGATCTTATATACTATGATGCATTACAGTTTTGTGGGGATGACTGTTGGTGCTTTCACAGAATATTAACAGAGATTCTTCAGTATTCTGGATATAATGTTGGAAAAGGCAAATTAAAGCTAGAACAGTCCAGCGGGTTTAGAAAATGACATCACTTTACTGTAGTTGAGCTCTTAAATCCAAGAAACACTTACACAACACAAACAGAACGATATCTAAAATCTAAGATGATATCTAGTCCAATATGATGTTATATTGCCCAGTCCTAGTCCGGTCTATCATGGATGAAAAACAGGCATCAACTCATCACAGAGCTGGAAGCACAGAATATTTCTGCATATTTGATTATCAAAATAGAATCAAAATGGTTGCAGATCGTTACATGAACGTTTCTTCACAGTGAGGATCCTTTTCAAAAGGCTGCTTTCAGAAACGGGCTAAACATGGATGACTGAGTAACTTGATGCAGTTTAATGACAAAGGCAGCCCGGCGAGATTTACTGCCGCAGGTGCCACAAGAAGATGATGCTGCCTCAGACACCATTTACACCTGGTATTAAAATTCAATCTGTGTCCGGATAAGTTAGCCAGATAAGAAAAAGACACGTGTCAATGCAAGTTGTAAACGCGTTGTGATCAGAACGGCATCAGATCTGCCAGACCACATCTGGAGGTCTGGCTTGCATTGTGTTCAGATCTGAGGTAGGTGTAAACACAATCCAGACAACAATCTGGATAACGTATCCAGACACAGATCAGATTTTTAATACCAGGTGTAAATGGGGTGAGAGTTTATTTAGGGGAAAAAAATGGATAAGAGCCTTTTTCCTGTAATCTGATACCAACCAGAGTGAGTAAAAACTCTGCACTGTGTCCACAGGGTGCAGCCCCTGTAAAAAATCTGCACTGCAGGAGTCTGAGTTTGTCAAGAGGAAAAAAAAGAAAAAGAAAGAAAGATGGCGGGCGGGCGGCGGCGGGCGGCAGTGTGCTGCTGGCTGTCGTCAGGATGACTAAACACTGAAGCCTGCTGAGCAAGAAAATTCCTGTGAAGGAGGCAGCTGCTCCACACAGAGTGAACGTAGTAACAAGCCTCCCTCACTGCGTTAACACAGAGAAGTTCTCTTCACATGTGAAGTCAAACCAGCAGCCGGTAGTTTTATGTCTGATCTTTAAATGAGAGCAGAGTTTTTGTTTCATTTCAGCTCAAACAGCTGATTTACACACATGACTTGTAAACATGTCACAGAGTCACATGACCTGTTTGGTGGCCGGTGGTAGTCAGTGTACAAAACACGGCTTGGACCGTCTGAGCTCTCCGCCGTGATTAATCTTAACAACCAGTCGACCGGGTCGTGTGGATGATTTTTCTCTGTTGTTAGAAGACTTGCAGCAGGTGCATCAGTGGTTTTATTTGGACTGATTCAAGAAAGAAATGCTGCAGAATGTCATGAAACAAACATCTGTATCAACATCTGCATACTGTCATAAAATAGATTTTAAAGCAAAAATACCAAACAGTTGGTCTCATATTATGCCCCTTTCTGTTGAGTTTTATAGGTCTCAGAGTTCCTTTCATGAAAACACCACTCAGATCATACAGATCAGCAGGTCTCTATGTCCCTCTAGTTCAGCCTCTCTGGAAACGAGCTGTTTCTGTGCCCGTAGCTTTAAATGCAAATGAGCTGTGACTATCACGCCCCTCTCAGGGGGTGGGCGTGGCTTACATTAGCCTGGGCCATGCTTCACTGTTTACCTGAGCAGTTACATAGATAAAACTGATGTGCTTGTCTGTCACCAGGAAACAGAGATCACACCAGCGTCTTGGTAACAGCTACACAGAGTACCACAGTGACTTTAAAAAAAGGCATGTATTCAATAGTTCATTATCATCACAGTTAGTTCATTTTGAAACTCGGTTTGTACTGATATAAACTCATAATAGTCATTATTGTGGACGAGTCCTTCTCCTCCTCCTGGATGCCCCGCAGCAGCCCCCCCCCCCCCCGCGCAACAATTTTTCTCTGATTATTTCACAGTGTTTATGTTCTAAGCACAAATGAACAGAACCGCATACCTTCGCTGATCACAGCGTCTTATTTAGTCTGAATCTCAGCTTGATTTTGCAGCTGGTCACGACATGTTTCTAGTATGAGAAACACAGTTGCCAAGCAGACGAGAGAGGGCGCGTCCATAGCAACAGAGCCAAAAAACACTAACCTGGCAGCATGTGGTCACACAAAAAACAACATGAAAAACACATACCAGCATCCAACTTACTACTCTGTTAGTTAATTAGCTTCATATGAGGCTTAACAGATTATTGTGACTTTCCCTCAATATTATATTCCAGCGCGTTAGCGCTTACAGTAGATGTTACCCATATTAGCTGCGATGCTAACGCCATATCGAGCGGCTGAATACACAGTAAAGCAGCAAACATGATAAAACTTACTGCTGAAGTTGGATCACAGACAGTTGGTTCTGCTCCATCCTTGAGTTTTAGCCTCGATTCAGATCCAGTTTTATACTGGCCCTCATTCAGAAAGCAGTCTGATTTAAAATACAAATACACACACATACACCACTTTACCAAGAGTTGTGGGGATTTTGCCATCAAAATAAAATTAATCCACCGGGTCCTCACTGGGTCAGATGATGGGAGTAAATGTAGACTTTTGTGTGCACTTTCCTGTAGCCAACAACAGAGCAGTTGCTTAGCTCGTACCTTGGACATCTTCATTTGTTTACCTGAGCCGCACATGGCGATCCGGAGGCGGACTGACAGGTATTAAGTGGGCGGTACAGACACCCAGCGCAGGGAGTGTCAGCTGCCTGGAGGAGGTCTGAAGGTGACGCTTCTTCCCTCTATGTCGTGTTAGAGGGAAGCCAATTCAATTGGAGCATTTTAGCCCACATTGACTAGAAGGTGGAGCAAACAAGAGAGGGAGAGAGTGGACTGTTCTCATATCAGGGGAGTCCGTAGGGAGGCCGGGGACATACTTTCACTGGGAAACCATGAAAAAGTGCATTTTGCATACAATGGGACCTTTAAGCTTCTCAGATGTGAGGACTTGCTGCTTTTCTTTGGTCTGTTTGATCAGAAACTGAGTATTTTTGGGTTTTGGACTGTTGGTTGGACAAATTTGAATTAAAACTGTGATGGACATTTGTCACTTTTTTATAGACTAAACAGTAGGCCAGCCCCCACTAAAGAATCTCCTGGTTGATCAATAGTTATCAGTTCAAGCCCTTAGTCGACCAGTCGCTGTATGTTTATAATGTTAATTTAATTATTTAAATACATATTTTTGGGGCGCAAAGCGAGGCGCCTGTTTAATACTATCAGCACGAGTGGTAATGACTCTGAATGTGTCAGAACAACCAGCAAACTGAACATTTACTTTAAATTTATTTCAGCACAGTATAACCTCACACAAGTCTCGTTGTTTAAAACAAAACTTCACAAAACCGCTAACTGAGCGAACCTGCTAATGGCAGCTACAGCACAGTTCTTCCTTTAACGGTGACTTTCTACTGATGGAACTTCATACCCACCTACTGTTGTGTTCTACAGCACAGGAAGCAGCAGTGCGTCAGAGAAAAGGTCCATGTTGCAGCAGTTCTCTGGGCCTAATGTCAGGCGCAGCACCTGAATGGAATTTGAGGCGTTTTTTCTTTCTGTGCACAGTAAAAAATACGGCTGCTCACGGTCAATCTCAATGTTATCGAAACAAAACAGACAAAATAGTATCATAATTAGGTGCTGCAGAGATGTCCTGGTTCACAAATCTTCACCACATGTAAGATAATGTTTGTTTGGTTCAGACCCAAACAAATGTCCCATTATCACAATTTTATCATTCCCACTAATCGTATCATAATCACAATTTCACCGTCATTCTTTTTCTTGGCCACAAGAACAAAAGTCTGAGAGGGATGTTTACTAGTCTGACACAAATCAGTGTGAGTGCAAAACTTTAAATTTAAGTTGAACTCAGTTAAACAGTAGTTTACATTTACTGCCATGGTGACAGACCATTAGTCCGGAAATATTTGTTTAAAATGCAGATGTTATATCTTGATGACAGATGACACAGACTGAACAGTAAAGAAAAAGATCTGTAGCTACTAATAGAGCTGCACAGTTCATTTAAATTTTATTGAAAACAATACAATCAAAACTTTTTGCAGTTTTCAAATGCATGAGGAGCAATATTTGTTAAAATGTGTCAAAAAACTTTTAAATGAATGAATGTCATGAGGCAGAGATGTCCTGTCCAACAGATCAGATTCTACAGACTTACAAAAAAAACATTCATTTGTTTCAGATTCCTGCAAAAACATTTTGAATTTCCACAACATGTGTTAATTATATCATTCTGGACAGAGAAAGATGTAAAATGAGATTTGACTGGTTGGTGGAGACAAACAGCTGCGAGGTTGTGATTCTAATTCTCTTTGTTTTCTGATGTTTTATAGACCAAATTATTATTCAAGAAAATAATCAGAAGATTAGGGCTGAGCAATATGACCGACAGGTAATATCTACATATTGTTAGGCTTTTATGTGATATAGATTTATATCTACAAATACACTTTTTCTTTAAAATAACGTGCTGTAAATTCTGTAACAGTGCAAACATGTAGATCAGGTAGAATATGATGCATTGCTGCAGATTCAAGCACTCAACAGTATGTGAAGTCGTTCAGGCTGGAGACACTGGTGCTTTCACATTTTTGATAAATATTATTTAAGAAAAAATCATCAGTAATGTGGATTTATTGAACTAAATAACACAAGATAAGACGACGTGTCATTTCATGATGTAAGACATCCAAAATCAAAGACGATTAATCAGATTAATCTGTCGCTGCAGCCGTACCACGATACGAACTGAAAACACAACTTTAAATGCAGCCTAAATTTTAAAAAGTTTTCAAAGAAGGAGATTCAGGTGCTGAGTCACCTGGTCATGTGTTTGTGAGGTCATGTGATCACATGGGTCACATTATACTGAGACTCGAGTCTGTTCTCAGAGAGCAGAGCTGCTGTAACACAACACCAGCTCCAATAGTTTACTCAGTGGAAAGGTATGCGAGTCCACACACACTCATACACACACACACACACACACACACACACACACACACACACACACACACACACACACACACCCACACCCTGACGTGTCAGATCTAAGACTTTGCTTTTTCCCCACAAATGAAGCTTTTCTGAAACTATTTTTGGATTTTTACTTCATCAGACAGACAGCTGACAGAGGGGGGGGCGTATTAAACCTCAGACAGCTGATCCAGGGTCAGTCTTTGACACAAGACAAAGGTTTGATTTGTGAGGATTCACAATTAGTTAAGACTTTATCTTAGCTTAATCAGAAGTAGGGCTGCACAATTACTCGAAATATTATTGAAACTGTGATATGAACAGCACTGATGTTTGATTCGTATTTATTCTTTATTTTCTCAGTGCATATGTTAGATTATTTAAAATGTGAAATAAAATATATGATATTCTGTGATGAAGTTATTTGTTTTTTTTTGTCATATTGTGATTATTTTGACTGAAATTGCGATATGCGATATGATCAGTGGAAATGATCAGTTTTGCATCACAATTTTCATTTTCACTGAAAAAAACTATTAAATCATGATGATGTGATATTTATTGAGGTCTGAACCAAACATCTGGAGAAAAGATTTTTAGGTCAGGTCGTCTCCACAGGACCTCATTATAATATTGTTTTCTCACATTTTTCCTTTTTAAAAACATTGCAGTTTGATTCTGGTTCTGCAATTTGGATATTGCACTTAGCCATATTGCAGTTTTATTGCGATTAATGGTGACGTTTGCACAGTCTATTGGTGCACAATCCACATTTAAAAAGTCTCGTTTTATTCCAGCTCAAAAGTTCACTACATATGACACCATATTGGTAATCTGTGAAGTTTTCCCGTCTGTTTTTCCCGTATCGGTCTCAGAATCCCATATGATTTGACTCTAAAGTATATAGGTATTTAAATCAATTAAATTTAGGGATTTAGAGAATCAGGACACCCCGAAACAGTATTTACAACATGAGTTTTTTGTTACAGACGCCAACAAATGTCACATTATTATCATTTTTATAGTTGTTTTTCTTTTGTTGAGTAAAAATGAAAATTGTAATGCAAGAATTGTTATGCACTAATCACATCCCAAGTTCAGTCAAAGTGATCGCAAAATGACTTTTTTTACCATATCATGCAGCCCTATTTAACATGTTGAATAAAATATATAATACTCTATAATGAAGATATTTGTTTAAGAGAACAGCCTTCTGGGTATGTTTGCATGCTGGTGCACATTTATATTGAAAAGATCTATTTATACTACCAGCTCAAACATTCAGTATCTGGTAATCTTTAAAATAGGTACCGTCTCAGAAATTCTCTGTGTATTTAAATCTAACTGAACTGTGGCCTTCAAGTCAAAGTGAATCGTGACGCCAACAAATGTCACATCATCGTGATTTTAATTGTTTATTTCAGTTTATAATGAAAATTGTGATACAAAAATCATCATATCCACTAACCGTGAATCTGTCAAAATAATCGCGATGATATGATTTATTTATTTATTTATATTTGTAATATATCTTGCAGCCCTAATCAGAAGTTTGAGTGTCATTATACAAACAGACAGACAGACAGAAGACGTCGTGTGCGTCCTCCCCCCACGTCTGTCTCTCTTCACCTCCTCACCTCGTCCTCTCTGGCTGTCGGAGCACATGAAACCTCTGAGGGGCCCCGCGTGGGTTTGAAGTGGCGAGGAGGAGGGAGAGCTGATGAATAATCATGTATAAGAAGGAGTGTGTGTGTGTGTGTGTGTTTGCTGTGTAATTCAGTCTCTGTGAGCACTTTCAGCCTCCTGTTGGCCGAGTAATAGAGAGGTCACAGGTTCAACCCCCCCACCCCCCACAGGCCTCCAGCCCAACAGCTGCCTTCATCAGAACTATTTTTTTTCATTTAAAAAAAAGTCTAAATTCTCTGTTTTCAGCTTCTTAAATGTGAATATTTTCTGCTTTCTTTACTTCCTCTCTGACAGTAAACTGAAGATCTTAGATGAAGATACTTAAGTACCTCAGGAAAATGTGAAAATGTGCTGTTCTACTGTATATTTTCAGTCTTTTTAGAGATTTTATAGGCCGGACAATTAATGGAGAAAAATAATTGTTTGATCGATCGATACTGTAAATAAACACCGATCATCCTGCTGCCCTTTTCAAAGAACTGATCTAAACCCTGGAAGTGAAAGTGAGCTCACATTAAAAAAAAAAAACAGGGTGAACCCACAACCAGGACAAGTACTGTAGGTTCTTTTGAAGGTAATCTGAGTAATCAGTTCTCTGTTTACTTTGTTTTTAGGTCACGTTTCATCACTTACACTCACATTAAGGACATGGCAACTCAGAGCAACAGTTTACAGGTCAGGTTTTGATCTGGTCTCCCTCGTGCACAAGAACAATTTGCATAAACTGAAACCATAAAAACCTGCAAAAAAACAAAAGTTTTCTTCTGGGAGGAAAAGGTCAAATTGAATCATGGATTTGGGTTCGAACCCCTAAACGGCATTATGATAAAGTGGCAAACAGTCAAACTGATGTACGAGTCTCTCCTTTGTCTCCACTACAGACACACCCAGGATTTACTGTTTTGATGCTCCAGTAGGTGCAGTTTCACAGCATTCTGATGATTGGATAGTGTTCTTTTCAGTATCCGTCATAAAATAAAATATATATGCAAAAAAAGTTGGTTCATTGAGACGCACATGTATAATGTTTACACGGGGGACTCGCAGGAAGCAACGATGACTGGTCAGATATGTGGAAAAGCAGTTTGGACAAAATTGCACGATCACACAGAATTCACAGGGATTTGTTGAATTTTCATGAATTGTTGCGATCGCAGCGTCCTGGAGGGACTGTCTGACACCGTCTTGTTAAAAGGGAACTGATTTATTTCACAAGATAAAAACACAAAACAGAAAACTTTGTGGGACTGAAAAATCAGCAAAGGGAGATTTTGGGAGAGCTGGCTGCTCACACAGGGTGTTGAAGGTGTGTGTGTGTGTGCGTGCATGTGTGTGTGGCGCGTTTTGTTCAGTAATTCGGTTGTCAGGACGGAAGTCGTCCTGTTTCCTGTGTTTTGTTGTTAGGGAGTCAGAAGGTGTCAGACTTTCACCCAATCAGCTGACTGCAGCTCACATGGGAGCAGGTCAGCTGACTGTTGTCACACACACACACACACACACACACACACACTTCTCATCAGTTTGTGAGGAAGTCTCTCAGTTTTTAGGAAACCTGTGACTCGTCCATCACATCAGCTCTCCGTGTCCTTCAGTCGAGTAACACGCAGCTCTTTTTCTAACTTTCACTTCCAGTCGATCTTCATGTTTTTCAGCTGAACTCAGTCTGATGGTTTGAAGATGTGGAGTTGGACATGTTTGCTCAAATTCACCTGTAGAGCAGCTGTTCCCCTCTCAGATTTCCCCTGTAGATCAGGGGGGTTTCAAACCGGTGACTCTCCTGTCACAAGACTGTCTGTCTGTGAAGTTTAGGTGACTTTCTGTCATCTTTCGTTTTCTGTTTTTATTCCTCCTCAGAGTTTTGCTCTGACTGATGCTTCAAATCTTCCTTCAGTCTCTGTCCCATTAGAGCATTTTGGGGTTTTCAATCAATTAGTTGTCATCCATTAAATTAATCTCATTAGATTTGCCGTTGAGAGCAGGAGTCCTTCCTCTGAACCTTGAGGTTGGCAGATATGTTTTATTTTTACGGACTTTTTCTTTTATTTTTGTTAAAAACGTGCAAATAAACAAAGACGCTGTCCAGGTTTGACGTCGTCTGACCCGTTTCTGTCTCTGATCCACAGATTTATGTTGGGTAACGGGGTGAAGCGGAAACTGGAAGAGGATGGTTTGGAGGAAGACGGGCGTCCTCTGGCGGTCAGCGGCATGTCGCAGGCGTCCTACACCCTGCAGCGCCAGACGGTGCTCAACATGTCGCTCATGAAGCTGTACGGCCCACGGATGGGCGCCGACCTCGGCCTGCAGCGCCGAGTCCTCATCAACAACATCATCCGTCGCATCCACGACGACTTCAGGCAGGAAGGCGGCGCTGGCGCCGTCTTCTTCCCTGCCGCACCGCCTGCTGGTGCCGCTGCCGCCCGGGAGGATGACAGCTACCGACAACCTCCGCCCACTCCCTCGTCCTTCAGCAGTCCTTTCGTCGTCGCTGTCGGGGCTGACGGCGCTGGACTCCTGTCTGACTCCCGCCTCGCTCCTGGAGGAGGACCTGCCCATGTTCTTCACCGTGCCGCCGCCCTCCCCTCCTCCACCCAACACCACCTCCTGCACCACTCCCTGAGGCCGCTGCCGCCCTTCGCCATCACCCAAAGACAGCTTCTCCTCAGCCCTGGAGGAGATCGAGGAGCTCTGTCCGTCGTCGTCTTCCCGGCCAGCGTCACCTCCTCCTGCTCGGGTTCTGTTTGATGTCGTCATGAAGGAGGAGGGGCGGAGCTTTCAGGAGGTGGAGACCAGGTCTGAGAAACCCGCTCCACCTCCTCTTCCTCCCTCCTCATCCTCCCCGGGCTCCTTCCCTTGACTGACTTCACCCTGGACGACGTCCTCTTCACAGACATTGACACCTCCATGTACGACCTCGGCCCCTGCACGGCCCCGTCGGGAGCGCCGCCATCCAAGATGGCCCCCGTCGTGACGGCCGACGACCTCGTCCGGTCGATGTCTGGGTACGGCTCCGCGGGGGCCGGCGCCCAGAACCAGCCCTTTAAAATGGACCTGGCTGAGCTGGACCACATCATGGAGGTGCTGGTGGGCAGCTGAGAGGACGAGGAGGAAAGTTTTTATAACCTTTTTGTTAATTTTGTACAGTTTTAAAGTGACGGCGTACTTCACACTGGCCTTATTCTGGAGGATTCAAGCTGCTGCTGTAGAGTTTTAACATCGATCAGCTGTTAGGAGATTAATCCTGAGACGGTTTACTTACATGAGGTGTGTTTCATGGTTTGGTTGGTCTCATATAGAGAAATCTGCTCCCTTTAAGTGAACAGGTAGAGGGCGCTGTTGCTCAGAAGAGACGCGCTAAAGGTTTCAAGATGGCAAACCTACAGACGTCTTTTAATGAACACTGTCCCTGTAACGTAAACCAATAACAACCAACATTTTAGCCAACATGCTACCACTGGTCAGTTACTACGGAAACTAAACAACCATAAATCTCAAGATCACAAGTTATTTGTTTATTATTTTGTTATCTTGACACAACAAAGCTTATTTTCGCTTGATGATCTCGTGATAAAGAAGCTTGTTTTCTCGTGATAATCTTCAAACAAAAACTTTTTCATAAATCAATAAAAAACTCGTTTTCTTGTGAAATCTTCAATAACAGATATTTTATAATCTTAAATAAAGAAACTTGTTTTCTTGTGAAAGTCTCCAGATAACAGATATTTTTTGTGATAATCTTGTGATAGCAGAGCTTCCTTTCTCATGTAACAGGTTTATTTATCTTTTCAACATGAAAACTAGCTTTGTTTGTCTTGATTAACAAAAATAAATCTGCTCTTATCATGAGAAAATGAGATAACGTGTTAATTAACTTGTGATCTCAAGATAACACATTTTTAAAAACTGCAAATATGACCGTTCGCAGTTTCCGTAAGTAAGAAAAAATTTCCGAGCTTCTTTAAACTTAATTTCTTCTTTCTTCTGTCGAGAGAACTTGTTATTGGTCAAAGCCACATTTTTACTAAATTCACCAAATGTTGAACATGAGGCAAAGTATGAATGTGGGTTTATTTCCTTTGAAATGAGCTGATTTTCCCTTTTTAAACGTCGGTGTGACCATGTTTTTAATATGTGAGGTGGTCACTTTGTTTTTTAGCTGACAAAGATTTGCTCATGTTTAAGAAGTTCTCCAGACAGGTTCTTTAATCACCGAGCTGCACACTGAGGATCCACCGTGTGAATCGTTTCCCTCACTGAGGTGAAGCTCCGTCTTTGTCTTCCAGTGAACTCAGGTGAGCTCCAGGTTCAATAACACCAGTGTGAAGTACTGACGTGTTTTCTGCCGCTGTCCAACAATTGTAAGAAACTAAATCTCCAGAGATTTTTCTACCGTCTGTGCATGTTTTTACAAATGAGAAATCTCTACAGCGTTGATGAAAAACAAAACGATTCAGTGCCTTTTAAACTTTGATCACGCGGTCACGTCTTGCCGTTGCTCGTCACGTAGCAATACGAAAACGCCGAAGGACGTTTTATTCCAAAATGCAGTTTAACAACCTAAAATTCATCATGTGACATCTTTAAAGTCGAGGCTGCAGGATTAAAAGATTTTATTTTGTCGACTGAGAATATGAAAGTCTTTTTAAAAAGAGGAACACAGCGTATGTTGAGCTGTTTATCTACTTGTTGTAGGTTTGGAAATGAAAAATGTAAATGATGAGTCTGCTGTGGTTCAGTTTTCTCCTTAATTGTCAACAAATCCAATGAAAACATCAAAACCGACAGTGTTGACAGACTACGGAGGAGTGTTAGGGACAAAAAACGAGAGGAGGAAGAGTTTCTTTTAATTTTGCATTTCGAGAATGAAGTTGGAAAGTGTGATTTCAACTTTATTCTCAAAATGCAGAAAAAGAAACTAAAATCTTCCTCTGCTTTTCTTTTTTTACGCCTCACAAATCTTCCTTTTTTCGGGCCCCTTTTCATCGGATTTGATTAGAAAAAAATAATAATGTCACCAGACTTTAAATGTTTCCTGTGTCAAACTTATTTTAGCAGTTTTCTCTGTTGAGAAATCAGGGTAACAAAAATCACAGCAGGACGTCTCTCTGCTGCTTCTGACCACTCTGATTGGTTGGCTGGTTGGTACAGTTTGTCACTGTTGCTGGGTAAAAACTGGCAACTTTAGAAGGGACAGAATCTCATTGGTTGAGTCAAACTTTGATGAGGATGGACGTGAGTGCAAATTAACTGACTGGAAATCAAATGGGAAAGAATGAACTCAAATCTAAATATTGATTTAAAAAAATAGAAATGATACTAACTGTAGTTTTTGGTTCATGTTCATGCTGTTTAGATAACTAGCCTAACTATAGTTGACTGTATCCTAGTATGGCTGTTTTGAACCTCAAAGGTTAGCAAAGATAATTAGCTACGAAGAATTAGAAGAAAACAACAAAATGTACGTCGATCATTTTTACTCCAAGTGCAATAAGTACGTCAGTGATTTTAAAGAATATCTGAGGGTTTTTTCTCATAAATCTACGACTTTAATCTTGTAAATTCTTTTTTATTCTCAGAATATCACCTCTTTTATTTTTATTTGTTCATTGTTTTTAACCTATGATGGCCCAAACACACTGTGATTAACAAGTGAAACTTAATTTTTTTTTTAATTGGTTTGTCTGCACTCACTTTTATCTGTTTTAACTCAACCAATGAAATTATTTCCCTTTGAAGTAAAATTTTAAACAGCCTCAATTTAAAAAACCCTCTCATCTGGAAAAATAACTTTAAAAAACAACTTTATCTCCACATTTATTTCGTTTATGGTCGTCTCAGTTTAAGAAAACAAAATTTAAGTTTAATAATGGAGGTACGCGTTTTGTTTTTTTGTTTTTTTGTTTTTAACCCAACAGTGGTGACGACACAAACCTTCAAACGTCCCCTTTAGCAGAAATGACACAGAACACAACTCTGAATTATTTATTATGGCTCAGATCTGGTGTGTATTTATTGTAACTCTGGACACTAATATTTTGTTTGTTTGTGTTTGTACAGAACATAAAATAGATTCTTCTGAAGGATAAATTCACCAAACCCGACCTCTGAGTTCACAGTAAATCAAAAAACTCGACAAAATCTGAGTGAAAACATCAAAATGTGCAGAAGAGAAAATGAACTGAGGTCATTTTTGGTGGAAATCTCTTCCATAAAATGTACCATCATTTAATAAATGATGTGTTTTTAATACTATGTAATATATTTTAGGATTTCAGCAATGCAGACTCCATCAATTCAACCTATGCCACATTTATAGTGTGTGTGTGTGTGTGTAGGTTATAAATGGGTAAAGTGAGCCAGTTTTTTCTTTTCATTTCTTTTTTTTACATTTTAAATCCAAAACATCAAAATTATTTTTTATTTCTATTGTTCATCTTTTTTGTTTCATTTTTGAAAGCAGGACCAAACTTGTTGCTGATGTTTGTGGAAATGATCCGTTTCTGTCGACGTGATGGAAAAAAGATCCTGTGAGACATTATTGTGACAAAATGTCTTGAAATAATGACTCAGTACCTAAAAATAATGAGACACTGACTCAGTGTTTTCAGAAAGTTTCTCATTATTTTAAGATATTGTGTCAGAATTGTGAGTTACTGTGTGTCATTATTTTGGGAAAGTTAATGCAGCGTTCAACATTAAGGTTTTCTGGGGGGTCAGAAATCTACTTGCCCCGGGGTAAAGCCGTATTGTTGACTTACAGGATCTTTTTTCTTTAAATCACGTCGGCAGAACTGGTTTCTCACAGAAAAAGTCCTTCGTGTTCACCTGGTGTGAACATTTGATCTGTATCTGGATATTTAGGTCGGTACAGGGTCTTGAATCTGATTGGTCAGACGGATCAATCATGTCCTGATTGAAATATTAAACTGTGTCTCCACCTGCTGGACAGACGATGTAACTGCAGGTTGTCACACCAGTAAAAACCCAATTTATATTGTCCACTTTTTTTATACGTTTAATAGTAAACAGATTTTGCAGTTGGTTTTCGTACTTGACTGTTTTATACAAACAGAAAATCACAAAATGTGCACAATCAGACGTTAAAGAAACCAGTCGACTGAGACACGACTGCTGAAACTTCACAAAGTGACAGAAAAAAAAAGGTTGAAGAGGTTTTTTTGTCTCCTGAGATCTTCCTGGTGCTGCCTCACTACCTGTTACAGTTTATTTACTTTTCTTTCTTCTTTAATATCTGTAATTTTTACCCTTCAGATCTAAATTTTAACACAAATTTCTGTTTTTTAAACATTTAATCCAGTCCAATTTTTAAAAAACTGGCTCTCTGCTGTCTTTTTGTTTGTTTTCTAACTTTTTCCATCCAGAGAATGAAAACCTGAGTGAACGAATGAAAGTTTTTGTTTCATCAAACCAAATCTTCTTCTTCTTCTGTGGTTTGTAGCACCACTGTGGCGACTGGAGTTTTTTTTTTTTTCATGTTCATTAACAGAAGGATGAAATTATGTTTCCGTGCTCCGTGTCCGACCTTGAATCTGTGCCTTGTCCTATGCAATATGACAGTTTTCTTCTGAGAGTTATAATATCTGAATGTGTAAGATGACGATTCAGCTCTGACAGTGGGAGGTGTGTGTGTTTGTGTGTGTGTGTGTGTGGGGGGGTCCACTTTAGTAATTTTATTTTTTACATTAAATGAAAATGAGCTCATCTTTGTCCTCTTTGTTGTTTATTTCTCGTCTTTGTCTTCATTTCTTTTGGAAGCTGAGAACGCCGAGGTTAAATATTTTTTCAACATGAGTTAATTAGTGTGAATTGTAAAGGAGCATTCACCCTTTTGTTCCTGTAAGTTTTATTTTTGGTGTGAATGCTCAGGTGGTTTGCAGTTCAGCTTCCAGGTTTGTCAGCAGTGCGATCACTGCAAAAAAACAAAGATGACATTTCTCATATTTCAGAGATCTTTAGAGAACACGGGGACAAATGTTTTTGTTGAAAAACCATGAAAAAAAAGTTTATTTTGCATAATAGATGATCTTTAATTTTCACATTTCCAGCATTGCTTAGAAATTCATTTCAGCTGTCAGCGTTCACGCTGCATTTTCTGCAGGAAATATATTTTTTAGTTACCTCACGTGTTCTTCTGAACTGAGGCTGTTTCGAAGCAGCTGAAGGAAAAGTTTGGTCTCCTGCCGTTTATCATTTATTATTAAGATCACTGAATATGTGAGGAGCCTTCGAGTGAAATCAGTAATCTTATTGTGTTTGACTTGAATCTTATTGATACATTTTTTTAATAACTAAAATAATCGTCACCACTGAATCCGCGTCACTAGTCTGACTCTTAAATGAACATTTAAATGAAGCATAATAAAACAAAACTAAAACAGTTATTTTTTATAATTAACTGCTTGAATATTGAATTTAACCTGATGTTCTTTTTACACACGACAGTGGTGCGTTCATGTGGTGGAATAACAGTTTTACATCTTTTGTGATGTCTGAAAATAAAAAAAAAGCATTGATTTTAAAAAATAAGACTCATAAGAACTCGGACACAAACAGTTTTGCAGGTTAAGAGCATCTTCATGAATCTTAGACTTTTCTCGGGACCTTTCTTAAGAACAAATTTAAGAAAAAAACTTACAAAGACATCAGAGAACGAGGCCTCTCGTCCTCTGAAGTCCGAGGGAACTTCAGGCTGACGAATTACTTCAAACTACTGGACTGCAAAGACATCACGTGTAATTTGAACAGAAACTTGTCTGAAAGAAACGGACACGAGCAGAGAAGATAACTATTTTAATTTCTTGTGTACACTAAAAGTAAAATTTACACACTTATAGTCTCAAAAGAACCTGGGCATGCACAATAACCTTTTGACAGGCTCTTCAAGTGATTCAGTTTTTTTCCATAGGAATTTTCCCGTACATTTTACAGTCCATAGTTTAACTGTACACAGTCTAAAGCCACAGTGAACTATGATTACATCCATTTCATCTTTACAATGTGCAAAATCCTCCTGGGAGACGGGGCTGACAGTAGTATGAGCAAAAAACAATTAAAACAAAAAAACAAAAAACAGAACATGAGCAAATAAGAGCCGCAACAACAAAAAGCACTTCATATCAGGAACAGTGTACAGAACCCAACACATGGAAGCAGAAATTGGTCCCTTAATTCCCTTCTGATGTGAGTCGACCTTCACTGCCGAGAAACTCTCAGCCAGTTTCAGTGGTTTTAACCAAAAAGTCCCATTTTTAAACCCCCCCTCACCAAAAAAACAACAAGAATCAACAGAGAGAGAGTGGACACAAACATCCACCGGCCACAACAGCTGGAACATCTGTCAAATGTTTCAACGTGGAATAAAAACAAAATGACGACTGAGAAACACATCAACTCATCAGACTCACCAGCGTTTGGTTGGTGGAAGTTTCCCCAAAAAAACAAAACTAAAGAATAAAACTGTGAACAGTCACCCTGCGTCCTGGAGACTGTGGACTGACTGCAGAGACAGTGAGGGGGAGGGATGGACATAATTTATGTTAAAAAGCTACATTAAATTATAAAAAAAAAAAAAAAAAGAAAAGAAAAAGAGAACGAACACTGCGAGTTAAAGAAAATCAGGTTTAAAATCTACACGGACAGCAGGTAAAAACTAAGGCCTTTAAACACAACGAGGGGACAAAACATTCAGCTGGATTTTGCAGGCAGTGTGGTTTCAAGTCGATAATATATATATATATATATATATATAGATTTTATATATGTATATAAATGTATTAATTTAAACTTGTCATACATATATTCCACTTCAGTTTGATTCAAAGAGCTTCAGCCAGTGTTTCCTTCACAGACGGACACGAACAAACTCCCACCAGACGTAAAATCATCCTCCAAAAATCATCCGGAATTTAAAAAAAACAAAAGGAAAATAAACATTAATCCCTGATTATGTACATGATGATTCTTCTAGATATGAACAGCACACACTTCTAAACCTTCCTCTATAAATTATCGTCTCTATAAATTAATTATCTGGTCTCCTATTCTGTTAAATGTGCAGGTCGTCTTCCTCCACGTCCGAGCTGTTTCCCGTCACGATAAATGCTTCGCTTTATTTCTTTAAAATTAGAAAAAACACAAAAGCGCTAATTTTAAAAAAGAAAGACAAATATGTATGAAAGTGAGGGAGGAACTAAGCCGCAGCAAGAGAGAGAAAAAGAAGAGAGAAGAAAAAAAAAGACTTTATAAAATGGACCGAGTTGTGGGCGGGGTTAAATGGACAGGGCAGGGCGGGGCCATGGGGGTGGTGTCAGTGTAAGGGGCGGGGCTTCAGTCCGACGTGGCCTGGGAGCCGAGCGGCGTCAATGTGGCGGGGAACATCAGCACTTTGGCCTGCATGAAGGACAGATCGGGCAGACCTGCGATCACTTTGGCCGCCTCCTCGCTCAGATTCTCCTCTTTCCTCGGCTTCCTGTCAACAACAACAACAACAACAACAATCAGACTTTATTTTATTAAACTTTTCATATAAACAAAATGTAACACAAAGTCCTCCCACACAAACACACCCAAAAAAATGACTTTGTGATTAAATAATTAACTAAAATATGAAGAACACTCGTTAAAAACAGGAGGAAACGCCGTCGTGACACCAGAGGAAGAATAAAAACTCAATCAATCAAGACGCTGATGAACAGGAAGTAAAAATTAAAATCATGATCTAAAACCTCCAGTTAAAGAAAACACGTAACACGACGGTGGTTATGAACTCAGGCTTTGACGTAAAAGGGGCGTCTGCAGAGCGATCACATGACGCCTGAGTCACTGGAGACGAGCAGGTTGTTATAACGGAGAGTTTTAAATTATATAAAAAAATATATTACGGTAAAAGTCAATACTGTCGCTGCAAACAAGGAGAAAATCACTGATCGACTGACTGAGCTCTTAACGCCTGACAACTGCACCTGAAACTTTAAAGGGACAGTTCACCCCAAATCAAAACTACAGATTTTTCCTCCAGCTGAAGTGCTGTTTATCCATCCACACTGTTCTGTTCAGGTCACATGACTCTGCTGTAGTTCTGGGTATTCATCATCTCCAGCTCTGATGGGCAGAGCTGTAAACATGACACCCGGGTGGACACACTGTTTTCACCCCTCTTCAGTGGAGGCTCGTCGCTTCTTTTAACATCCACGTGTGCTGACGGACTCGGTGCTGCAGTCCAGCACGGTGGAGTCTGCAGCCGCTTGAAGGTGAGTATTTACAGATGAAACACTTGTATTTAGTCAAGCAGCTGAACGCCGTATAAACATTTCACTTCCTATTAACTCGTCACAATAAAAGTCCCCCGTTATTTATTTAAAAGTTTTTATTATGAAGCAGCGAAATCAGGAAATGTCAGGTTTTGATTGGCAGGAACTGAACACGAAAAGTACAAAAGTCCTGAGAGCTGAACACACAGACACTTCTAAGAACCTCTGCTCTCCTGAATTTAGTCTCAGCTTTCCATTTCACATCAGAAAAAAGAAGGAAACTGTCACCTCGCAGCTGGTAAAAGGGTCAATCGTCTGTTTTTAGCAGGTTTACCAGCGTTTAAAAAAACCTGCATATACTCGCTGATTTCAACATGTTTCTGAGTGTGAACATTCAGGACGTCCTGCTGTCGTCTCAGATGAGAAGTTACTGTTTGAAAGCGTTTCCCTGAAGCTGGATTTTCTTTCGTCTTGTTTAAGAGAGATAAAAACACATCACACGACCCCCAGATACCCCCGAGACAACTGGTGATCTCGCGCCTGACAGCCACTAACAAACCTAACGAAGGATGTGTGTTACCGGACGTGATGCTCTCTCCATATTCTCCTCAGAGGAAATCACACGACTTCTGCATGTATACGATCTGACTCTAATTGTTTCCACACAGTTTTTATCAACAAAAGCTGTGAGACTGTCCTCAGTCTGTTTTGAACGAAACGTATAGACACCAACTTGTGAGTCTCAGTGACCCCTGACTCTCATCTGCTGCCTGTTTGGCCTTTTGTGCTGTGGCCGTCTGCTCTCTTTGACCCCTGACCTGGTGGACGTGCTGGTCTTCTCCATGGTGGACATCAGGCGGGCGAAGGCGTCTGCCACCCGACTGCTGGAGCTGCCGGGGTCCAGCTTGGCCGTCGTGAGCTCGTACAGCTCGGGGTCGACACCTAAAGCAGGAAACAAAAAGAAAAGTCACTGAGGCGGCAGTGAAGTAAACAAAAACACCTGAACAGCTTCACTCTGCAGCTGTCGCTCAGATTTGAACCAGTCAGAATCGCCACCACGTTGTCCTTTAATTTAAAGTTCCAACTTTGGATAGTTTGAATTTTTTCTGACAAAATATTCAAATGACTTAAAGTCTGGATTTCTGAATGAACAGAAAACACTCATCAGACTCAGCAGGCTGGTATACAGAAGTCGTATGAAGTTCCTATAAACATTAAGGGCGCTTGAATCGATCAGCCACCAATCATCAGCTGATATTTGTTCTAAACAGATGGATCAATGGTCTCTATAAACCTCAGTGTGTTTTCTCTGGTTTGGTTGGTGTGTCACAGGTGTTACTCAGGCTGAAGTAATGTAATAAAAAGGCGCTGCAGCGCGCTCGTTGTCGGCCACACTGACGAGTAAAAGTCTGTTAAAAAACAGACATGTCATAAAAATCTATGCTAAGACTCGACTGGGTTCTGCTGTATCAGAGTCTGACACACAAACACATACAGGGACTTCATGGTGCATTCAGTGCACCTCGTAAAACTCAAATCTACACATGAATGACCACGAAGGTTGTTTAAAATGGGAGGTTTATTGTTTTGTTTTGTTTTTTTATTAAAGCCTACATCCATTTTCTAACTGTTAATAATCAAATATTAAAAATTCATTAAAAAGAGAGAAAAAAAAACACTTTTAGGAGCCTGCAGACAATGCACAGAGAGTTTTTTTTGTTTCTCTACTCTGACCTGTCGCTCTGTAAACAACACCATCCTCTCCCCTCTGACTCCAGGGTATCTATCCCTGTGGTGGCGAGGAGAGGACACGCCAGTACGTCCACCTGAGTGGACATTTAGGTGAACCAGTTCACCAACAAGCTAACAGGTTAGCTACACTGGCTAGTTAATAAGTGGCACACACAGAGTTATGTGTGCAGTTCATGATGGTATAAAAAACAATGATCTCCCTCTGTCTCGTTTTGTCCTGCACGTCTCTACATCCTGTAACATTAGACGGTGTGTCAGCAGAATTATTAGATCTTGGTACAAGCGTGCTGCCTGCTTATTGGCTCTCTCACGCTGATGAGAGTCCACAGGACAACCAAGAAGCTGCAGTCCGGACTAAAAGAAAAGTATTTTTTATAGTTAAGAGCTCGTGGTGTGGGAGGCCCTTCAGTCCTCAGGGATCAAAACTTGGTACCAAAATGATGAGGCGCTTTTCAGTACTGGACAGGACGGGAGCAGTTCAGTACGCAGCCTGAACGCAGCACCAACCAAAGTTAGCAACAGTCTCCCAGACGCAGGCGCAGCAGCAACGTGGGACTGTTTCCAATCAGTGGACACAATGAAATCACAAAGGACGTGATTCTATTTCAAACCGCTGAGAGATTTGACATGATTTCAGCACATTTTAACAATATCATTATCATTTTTCATACTGTACTGTGAATGACGCACTCTGCTGTTTGCACCCAACAATCATAAACTAATCTTAATACAGACAAAACTGAATTCATGTTGTTCACTAGATCAAAGAATATTAACCATGACGACCTCATCTTCTCCACCAACAATGCTACAAATATTATTATTATCAGTGTGAGACTATGGTGACGTTTCATACATGTTCACCTCAGCTGCCACTCTGAAGATCTTTGACTCTGTTTATCTTCTGTTTTAAGATTTATTACTGGAGACAAGAGCAACACGCATCATTGTGACTTGTATGTTAAGGCTGGGCGGCTCGTATTCTGTCAGGAGTGAAAGACACTTATTGGTCTTTTATCCCCTTACATCAGTTCAATGCTTTCTTTAAACGTGGGCTCTTATCAAACTCAGTCCAGTTTCTCATTCTGTGCACCTGCAGCGTGGAACAACATGCAGAACAATTTAAATCTTATCACATGTTACTTCCAGGTGTTCCTGATCCACAGGCCTTAAATTTGAACTACTTTAATCTATTATTGAGGTTTTTATTTATACTTAAAATGTTATTGTGGCTTTTATTGTTTTTTTCTGCTTCCTGCTGCCACTTTCATCTAAGTTTCTCTTGGTGTTTTTGTGTGCAGGAGCTTTTATTTACTCTTGTTGAGTCTCACAGATGAGTGTTACAGGTGAGAAGCAGAGATGGGAGGTTAATGTAAAGACCAGGAGCGACAGAGGAGGTGAGGAGGAGGAGGAGGAGGAGGAGGCGGCGGTAAGCAACTGCTGACCTGGGATGGAGGGTGAGCTGGTGGAGCCTGAATCCTCCACAGGACCAAAGAAATCCAGGTTTAACAGAGACGAGCCTCCGCTCGCTGCACAGCCAGGGGGCGGCCGAGGTTAACAAACAAAGACAGACAAGAGAGAGAGAGAGAAGAAACCAGAGACATGCAGCAGTGTCAGCGATCAGAGAGTCGAGTCGGCTACATGAGAACTGCTGTTAGACTGGTTTGGTTTCTACAGTCGGATGACAAACGTCTTCATGCAGAGCGGCCATGTTGTTTAGATTCAGTGACAGATTTAAAGGAAAGATCCACGGCACATCGTCTCACTGCGGCTGCAAAAATATGTGTCAAAAATTATACATAATGGAGCCAAATCTGGCAACAGAGTCGCCAGAAAGCAACCTTCCTTACAGGTTTGTTGCAAAAATGAGCTAGCTAGTTAGCAGCTATACGTCAGTGTGATTGTTTCGTGGTTAAAACAAAAATCACAAGAGAAAAGATCAATCATCTGATCGTGTTTGTTTCTCGTATCTGTGAGGCATCAAGTTTTAGGCTGTTTTAACTTCAGCATGACTCATAGCTGCTAACTGACAAGCTAACATTAGCTTTGCACAGTTGGACCAACTCTGCTGTGTGGTGTACAAGCAGACGTAACGTCACTACAGCTCCAACTGACAATTATTGTCATTGTCAACTAATCTGTCGATTATTTTCTCGATTAATCGATTAGTTGTTTGGTCCCTAAAGTGTCAGAACATGGTGAAAAATGTCGGTCAGTGTTTCCCAAAGTCAAAAATGACGTCCTCAAATGTCTTGTTTTGTACAAAACAAAGTTATTCAGTTTACTGTCATAAAAGATGAATAAAGCCACAGATATCAATATTTAAGAAGCTGGAAGAGTTTTACCTTTATTCTCTTAAAAAAAATGACTCAAACCAATTAATTGATTACCTAGATAGTTGAAAATTAATTTATTAATCAAATAATCTCACTTTTGGGGTTCGCCTAAGTTAACTGTAACTGCCTCTCAGTGGCAACAAGGCGACACACTGAAAACACAAATATGACAATATAATAATATGGTCACAAGCTGTACACCAATGAATGAATATTCAAGTATTCATTTCTATGATTTCAACGGGATTTTCTCCTCACAGTGTAACATTATAAGGGAAAAACATTTATACATTTAATTACATCAGTTAAACTCAGACTTTAAGAAACTGGGATGGACATTTTTCACTATTTTATGACATTTACAGCCTTTTCAGTCCTAGATTAAGCATGAAAATTAACTTTAGTCCTTGTTGGTTTTTGATAAAAACAAGTAAAAATCAGCTTTGGACGAGTAGATTTCCAAACCACCTGTGCAGCTGATTAAGACTGAGCCCTGCCAACAGTGCTGTAATGTTTAGGGTGGATCTTTCCTTTAATGAAGACGGTTTTCAAGTAATAATCTGACATTTGCATGCTCAGTCAGGATGTGAAAATACCACCAGCCACATGCTGCAGTGTGAGCGTGTAGCGTGTCTCTCCTCCTGACGTCTGATTGGTTGAGAATCAGGGGAAGTGGCTGGTGGATTTTGGACTGAAGCGTCTACAGAAAGAGACTTTCAGGAAACGCTACGAGGGTTAGATAAGACAAGACGAGAGCAGGCAGGGAGGGTTTCAGGGCGGCGGGGGGTCACGTACCGTCCAGAGGGTTGGTAAGGCCACTGCTGCTCCAGTCGAACTGGATGGGTGGGAGCGCCTCCTGCTGGAGGAGCAACAGAGGAGGTCAAACAGTTTATTGACACACAACACATACAGGGGTGTCTAATGGAAGAGTAAAAATCAAAACCTCTTCAAAATAGTTTGTCTCAATTCTTAAAAAGGAACAAAAGTACAGAGTAACAAAAGTCTGATCCTTTAAACAATGTTTAAGATAATCAAATAATCTGAACGCTCAGTATTCTTCTCTGTCAGTCGAGACAAACTGTAAGAGTGTTTCAGACGTCCTGAGGTCCCACCTGGACTGAGTCTGAGGGACAGGGGCTTTTCTCTGGAGCCACTGGAGGCGCCTGGGCTATCGAAGCGATCATCTCTGCTGCAGAGACGGGCTTCACGGGCTCTTTGGTCGGTTCCAGCATCCCCTACAAAACAACAGACCGACACAGACACGAGACACTGTAAAAGAACCGCGACCAGACGTAGAGTCTCAGAGGTCACCTCTATCTCAGCATCGGCCCCGCAGGGTTCAGGATGATTTGAAAACAGTGGGTGGGGTTTCAGCCATTTTCCACCCTTGATGTGACAAATTTAATAAATTAACAGCAGTACTGATGTGTTTCATCACGGCACAGTGATGTAAATTTAGTTCACAGCTCAAAAAACATGTTTAACTGTGCAGCACATCTTTAAAAAGGCCAGTGGAGTTCACCGTTTCAGTGACCTGATGTCATTTTGGACAATTAACTGTTACACTGTAATATATGCTGCCTCCATTACATATCTTTGTCACAAGTGTTTAATAACCACATTTGAGTGTTTTACTCCCCCGTAGAGGAGTGACAGGGGACTACATGAAGTGCTGAATGTCAGTTTGTTCTGCTGAGGTGACGGATTCAGACGACTCACCAGGCCGGCGGCGTACATGGGCACGATGACCGGCTGCTTCTTCTGTCCCGTGAACAGCTGCAGGTGTTAAATCAGAAGGTTAGAAAACTCAGACACATCCTGCAGCAAAGTTCATGTAAAAAAACTAAAAAAAAAAACACAGAATAATTCCTCAGCCTCAGAAACGGTCCCTGATGGCCGCCGGCAGAGGTTAATAAAGGTCACAGACTACTTGATGCGTCATTAAATTCACTTCTAAAAATACACTTTACCAGATCAGGAGGTTATCTGCATATTTCCAGATTCAGGGGGGTCATAAGAATGTTTCTGAGGTTTTAACCTATTTAATAAAAATCAATTCTTAACATCTTTCCTTGTCCTGCGCTCCACTTGTTATCAAACAGCTGAAACAGCGAGGGTGTGGAGACTGAGGGTCCAGCAGGGACTTACAATGTTCCGGGTGTCGATGCCCAGGCAGCAGAGTAGTGCTTTGTTGCAGTGGGAGCCCCCCCACTGGTATCTGAGGCCGAACGCCTCATGGATGTCCTGAAGCTGCGTCCACACTCCACCACGCACAGACCTGCGCCGACCAATGAGACGCAGCAGAGTCAAAGACTGACGGGCTTCAACAGTCAAAGAGACTAAACAAGAGACAACTTTTCCAGGACACTTCAAGGACCCAATTCACAAAAGATCTTATCAATTATTATAAATTAACATCCCTGATCTTATTTCATTTCTGCATCATATTACATTATCTTGACTTGTCTTATTGAAAAAATACGTATTATAAATACTTTATAAATTAGACATAAATCTATTTTATTTTAATGCTTTATAAAGAGGTGCGCTGCATAAATATAAATCTTAAATTGCTGGATTTCATCCATCATCTTTTATTTGTGTGGTGACCCAAATAAAATCTCCTGTGACCCACCTGTGGGTCTCGACCCAGTGTTTGGGAATGACTGCTGTACAGTGTAGTATACTTTATTCTAAATGTTAATCATGTATGTATGAAATAGGGCTGCACGATTTGATAAAAAAAAAAAGTCATAGTGTGATTATTTTGACTGAAATTGTGGTTGCAATATATGATAAGTGGAAATGATCAGTTTTGCAGTATAATTTTCGTGTTCAGTGAAAAAATAAGTATTAAAATCACGTTGATGTGATATTTATTGAGGTCTGAACCAAACAAACATGTTTTCTTTCATCTGTAGAACAAGATTTTTAGGTCAGATCGTCTCTGCAGCACTACGGCACCTCTATAATGATGTTTTCTCACACTTTTTAAAAAGAATTCCTATTTGGTTCTGGTTCTGTGGTCTGGAGGCTGCATTTGGCCATTTTGTGATTCTTTTGCGATTTGCAGCCCTAGTATGAAAATTATACAACTTCAAACTAGAGGCACAGTCAATACATTGTCCTGTCTGACATTAAGAGCTCTACAAGCGCTGTATCAGTCTGACGCTGGCGTTGACGCATATTAGAGCTACTTTACGTCAACAGCTGCAGAAAATAAATTTGCTGTTCTAAATTACGTGGAAGGTTAACCAAGGCAGATTAACTGTAACAATTGTTTAATCACACACACAACACATGACTTTTACAGGTCTGGAAAACAGGATTGTGAATTTCATTGACTTTCCATGGTTTTCCACGCTGCAGGAACCCTGAACATTCATCAGGGTTTAACAAAAGTTGAATAAAAGACGACAACAACACCGCATGTAGTAACGCTTTCAAATCTCCAGTCAGCTTTTAGCACCGACTTGATGTAACTTCCTATGAAATCTGTGTTATGGCTTTTTTAAATTCTCAATTCTGTGATTCTGGCTGTGATTATGTTATCACAGAAACCACAGACCACTATCTTATCTACATGCTGCCATCAGTCTGCAGCTGGCCCACATTGGGCCCCGATGGCAAAAAAATACTCGCCACTGGGCCTGACCACTTTTCTGGGGGAAACCCTGTTCATACAGTAGATAACAAAAAGTGAAGTGAGAACTCTTCAAGAGAACGCTGCAGAAAAACCTCAAACCACAGAGACAGAGTCAAATACCATTCAGAGCTCAACAATAACGACTACCAGAGCGAGTAAAATGTCAAGTCAGGCTGGTAAATCCAGCAACTCACTCGCCCAAATGGTTAAAAAGTAATTTAACAATTAAAATAACTTGATAATCTTTTGATCACTAAAGTAATGCTTCATGCAAAAATGGCAGAAAAGCCTCTCAAACATGGTAATATATTAGTAACATATTAAACTAAATATCTTTGGGTTTTAGACTGACAAAACAAGACATTTAAAGAAATCTTGCAGTCTTTTTATCACTATTTTCTGACATCTTATAGACACTGCAGCACTATTTTAAACATGACAATTAACTCAAGTCTTTGCTGCTATTTGATAATCACTAATAATTAAATCAATTTGTACAGACGACAAGGAAAACTTGAACCAATGAAACACTGAACCCGTTTTTACTTCTCGTGACATCAAGTTTTCATCCCGTACCTGCTTCAGACATCATGTTTGTTTATGTTCTTGTTCCTGCAAGTCGGTCTCGAGAATTACTTCCTGATGACAACATAAAGGTTGTGACAAATGGCGAGTTAGGATTTGTTGGGGGTCTGTCATGTCTCTTGGCCGAGTCCTGTCAAGAATTTATGACTCTGTACTCAGCTAATCTGACAGAGTGACCATCTTAACAGTGTGAATCTGGAATTAGCTGTAATTAATGAGAGAAGCCTGTCGCAATGTTGGGGTGAAAACTTCTCCGTCTACACAGGTCATACAAAGCTTTTATCAAACCCAGTAGGAAGTGGGAGTTTTTCACAGTAGCTACTTACTGTTTGTTTCAAAAACTGTGACTTGACATTTATTTTAACAAAGACATGTTACTGCCTGCAGACTGAAATTTACTGAGAGGCTGCATCATTAGTTATTATTTTATTACTTTATTTATAATATAGAGCTGAGCCACAAAAATGCAAATGTTTTTCTGCAAATGTTGATCATTTTGATTGTTCCACTGTTCCTCAAAGTGAACAGTCTGAAGACAAAGGTTCTGTCTCAGTAACTCACACACGATGAGTCACCAGTGATCTTGCTGAGATGTATACGAAGTCGAAGGTGCAGCTGAATTTGAAGATTAATCTGACGCTGTGACTCACAGACTAAAAAAAAAGCTGATTCTGTTACTCATGAGGGCCACTGAATCTCAGTTTCCATTAAAGAAAGGTGGGACTCAGATTTCATTGAGACCAAACAGGAAACTAAAAGATGAAAATAAGCTAAATTAAAATATTTCAGAAGCTGCTCGTTCATTTGAACCTTTTTCCAACACTTGTTGCTTTAAGAGGACTTTCTGTCAGTTTTCATTCGTGGTCCACTGAGGAGGCACAGACTCACCTGTTGCATGGCGACCTCTCCTCCTCCTCGGCTCCTGGCTGTGGTTTGTCCTCCTGAGGTCCCAGCAGGATCTTCAGGGACGCCACCTCGTCCTCGACCGAGGGGGCGGCGGTCTGAGGGAAGCTGCTCTGAAACAGCTTCTCCAGACGGCTCGACAGCGATGCCTGCAGAGAGCACAGCAGCTGATGACTCACAAAACACTTCCACAGGGATGTTTGACATTTTTAATGTAAGTCTGTTTTTGCAATCTGAGGAATAACTTGTTCAGAAAACCCAGCGTTTGAATCTGTTGATTCGTTCAGTAAGTTAACATCAAAGAGCGTTTCACACTCGCAGATTTACTCAGAAATCATCTGTAAAATTTCTGTAACAGGCTTATGAATAAACTGAGGCTGCTGCAGGAATGTTTCTCCCATCAGGCTTGAAACTTGATTTTCAATGTTGACACAAGTCATATGAGCATGAAAAAGGCTCTGAGCTGCAGAGAGCTCATCATTTCAGGACACTTTTTTTTAAATCTGTGTTAATCTGATTCATACAAACACAATGCACTTTGTGTTGATATATAAATAAAGTCTGATTGATTGACTGACTGACTGATTGATTGATTCAAAGACGTGAACTCCAGGACAAGTGTAACTTTGCGTTTAGTCACACTCACAGCGGTGGAGTGTCACTTAAATAAAGGGGAGGGGTATAAATACAGCGGTGAGCTTTGGAACGCCCTCGCCTTTCTCTGATGGAAACAGGAACATTCATCATGATGGACACTAATTATTTAATATTTAAACAAGAATCTTATTCTCAGTACTGACAAAGATGAACGTGCCAATGTCTGCACACCAGGGCTGCACAATTAATCACAATATTATCAAAATGACAACGTGGCCAAGTGCAAATGCAAATCGCAGAAACAGAACTAGGTCTGAACAATTTTGAAAAACATCTAATTGTGATTATTTTGAGTGATACTGCAATTGCGAGATGATTTGCAGTATTAAAGGTAATGATCATTTTTACATCATTATTCTTATTTTGGTTGAAAAACATATTAAAATGACTATGGTATGATTTGAGATACGCTGGCCCAGAAGACATGTTTGTTTGGTTCAGATCCAGAGATCGCAATTTCAGTCAAAATAACTGCAATATTACTTTTTTTTTTTTTTTTTACCATATTGTGCAGTCCTGTTGCCCCACTGTTGTGAAAAGAAAAAAGACTAATTGAATAAATAAAAGTTTTCGGTCACATCTCTGTTTTGTTGGATATTTTTTGTCGTGTCATTTCATCATGTGTGCATGAAAACTGTTTGACACCTTTCAGCCCACAGAGGCCAGTCCAGCAGCTGCAGATATATTTTTATGTTAGTATTAGAATTACGATTCTGAAGGAATTCAATTAAATTCTGCTAAGTGTTTCCAGCTACTTCTACTTATGCTTACTCCCGCCTCTTGTGTCATTCCAGTACCAACTGAGTCACTTCTACGTCATAGTATTTACTATCATGACATACAGTAACAAATATTTGTCTTCTGCCTAGTTTCTAGTATGTACAGTGATTCTGGGGATAATGAACACAACTCTCACTGCAAACTTCCGGCTGCACTGGTGAAATGTAACCACATCTGTCGCTCATTATGTCAAATAAAAAGTCTCAAAACCAGCACAAAAATGACAATTACCAACATAAATTATCATTTTGTGAACAAACACAACACCAACAGGGAGTAACAATTACACATTACAAACACCAACAAAACATAATGTTTGTATTTTGGCGCAGAAATTAGCAAACTTAAACTCTCAGCCATGCATCATGGGAAAATTGAGGATGACATGAACACTAAACAAACTTTCTAGATGGTGACTGGATGTGAACACAAACAGTCCATCAACATTAACTGACACAGAACTTTTCACCACTAAGATGAAGTTCAGTTTCAGCCTCATGTAACCTCACATAATGACAGGGCTGCGTGATTTAGTAAAAAAGTCATATAGCTAATTATTTTGACTGAAATTGATATTATGATTTGTGATACGATTTGCAGAAATGTTAAGTTTTGCATTACACTGGAAGAAAAATAAAATAAAAGAAGATGTGATATTTATTGAGGTCTGCTCCAAACAAATATGTTGTCTTTCACTTGGAGAACAAGATTTTTAAGGTCCGGTCATCTCTGCAGTACTACAGTACATCATTACAATGATGTTTTCTCATATTTTTCCTTTTTCAAAAAACTGAATTGATAGATTTGGTTCAGCGATTTGGACACTGCACTTGGCCATATTGCGATTTTATTCCAATTGCGACTAAGTGTGTAGCTCTGCATGATCATCATCATAACAATAATAATAATAATATCTGTAATTAAAGGGAAGAGCATACAATCTGCACGTTTGTGGAGCTGAAATGATGAAAAGTTTGTGCATGACCTGGCCCCTCAAACAATCTTGACTGAGATTCATTAAGAGCTTGAATCAATAATCAGAACCAGAATCGTTAAAAATCAACCCTGGTTTTTACTCCTTCCACAGCTGAATATGGAGTTACTCTTTAAACAGAGTCATTTCTCAGACTGTTCTAAAAATACTAGCTTAGCATGACACCAGACGCACCAGAAAAAGGTCAGTTCAAAAGTTTATAACCCAGTTTCCGACTGGCTGTCAGACTGGTCACACTGGCCGTTGGCTAACACTGCGTGATGAAACCAGAGGTGTCTGCGTCACTGTTACAGCTGTGAATGATTCCTGCACTGAGCCGCTGCAGTCGGACGAGGCTCATTAATGAGTGTGTGTGTTAATCTGACAGGAATGTGCTTCAGTTTAAATACCTGAGCAGGTCACATCCTGAGGGCGGAGCCTAGCAACAGTTTACCTGCACTCTGAACACACATCAGTGTGTCATCACTGTTCCTCCACACCTATCCATCTCCACACCCACCGCCGCACATCGCACAGATCGAGGCATTTCAGGACACCGTCTGATTTATTTTCCCTGTTGGCAGCGTTTTCTGTTCTGTTGTACTCAATCAGAAGACTGACCTCCCGTCTCATTAATGGGTCAGTTAATGTTTAATACAAACAGTGGATGTTGGTATGAGGGCTGTGACTCAGCTGAATGTGAACAAACAACTACAAACTGATTTAAATGTGAAAATAACTTCCTCTTCTGGTTCTCATCTGGTTCTACATGGATTATTGTTCTATCTGGTCCGTTAAAGTAAAAAAGGGTGTCGTTTAAGTGTCAGGGACGAGTGTGATCTTTTACAGCTCATTAAAAACAGTCAAAATTAATTCACTTTGAATAAACTGACATCACTGTCTCAGACCTGAGAGAGACATTTGGACATATCCGTGTGTAAGTGTGGTTCTATGAGGTATTTCCCCACAGTTACTGTATTACCTACAGTAGATGGAGGTCGACATGCCCCCAGTTTGGAGAAGCAGCAGGAGCACCGGTGTAGGAAGCTAAGAAATGTACTGCTGTGGACAGGGTCAGCAGCAACACGGATTTTAACCACCTAAAATTCACGATGTACGCAACTGGTCAACTATATGATTAAACGTTGCCATCCTCACTAGTTGGCTCTAGAAATACTATTAAGTTAAGCTATTTATCAATATTTTATTCATGTATAAAGCCACTTAACTGCCTCTAAGATGTTACTAGTCAGGGCTGCGGCCCCGGCAGACGGCAGCCCTCCTCTCTTCTCTCTAATGTCCGTATGTTGTTATCAGCAAAGATGGACAGATGAGAGCTCAGAACACCAGAGCAGTTTGTCAGTATTTTGATGTAGAAAATGAAAATAAGGTTGAGTGTAGGCTGTTAGGGCTGGGCGACTGGACGAATATATATCCATCGCCGCTAGGTATATTTGGCCAATTTCTGGGGCGATAGTTGCCGTTTTATTTTGCTAATGTGACAGTCTGCAGAGTGACAGCCGCTGCTCCGCAACACGCTCTCATCTAGCGGTACAGTACACACCCACTCAGTCGAACCGTGAGTGCTCTGAGCTGGGTGACAGCCTGCAGAGTCAGACTCTTTGCACTCTTTTCAGGCGATGAATTAAGGATTTAATTCGACCAAACCAGAGCTGGTGATTGCTGGAAGAGCGGACAGAATAACAAAGACAGTTTTGGTGAGCTTTACATGTTTTTCTATGAGTTTGAATGAAGTGTGCTTTAAGGGGGTTTGAAGATATCGGCAATCGCCAGTGGATGGGCTGGCAACGTTTGGTTGGCTGTGTCAGAAAAAACTGGCATATAACCACTCGACCGGAGCAATGTGCAACCACCTTCAGCACAGACATGTGGACGTTAACCTGGAAGCCGAGCAGGCCACTGAACTGCAAGCATTAGCCACTCTGTGTGTCAGACTGGCAGCTAACGTCAGCTCCGGGTAAATGACCTTATTTACCCACAGACACTGTCATCCTGCTCGGTCTGAAAAGTTGTAGCATTTAGCGAGTTGTTGATTTGATTCTTGCAGAATGTGATTAACAACTTCAAATGGCTCAATGGGACAATGTTTAACATCATCAATATCATATAACATTATCTTCTGGGTGTCTTCTTACTGTAAGATTAGTCTATTTTTTTTTTTTTTTTAATCGATAGGGAAAGTCGCCAGGAAAACTCCAACCTAAAACACTAAAATAAAATAGAAGTATATATTTTATTATTTACTATATTTATATTAAAAATCAGTGTTTACTATACTTAGAATATTTTCACCCATGACCTTGGCGTCTGACAGCGTTTTCTGACAGTAAACCACCATAACGTAAGCCAAATATCACTCTCTGCAAAGCAACCAGACTCCATTAGCAAATACAGTCATTTTACCTCACAGAACACACTTCAGTGAATCTGAATTAACTCTTTCAAATACCACAAACAACACATCACAAACAAACTAACAGATTGGGGCACCGGTAGACGAGCAACTCCCATGTTCTGCAAGATAAAATGACACAGGAGTCACAGGAGTCAGGCTGGTTTGGAGAGAGTGATATTTGGCTCATAAAAATGCAGTTTCCCATCAGGAAAGTCTGTTTGACAGTGAGGTAAAGTGGGGAATAATAACTTGATTTTTAGGTGGTTAAAATCCGTGTTGCTGCTGACCCTGTCCACAGCAGTACATTGCTTAGATTCCTACACCGGTGCTCCTGCTGCTTCTCCAAACTGGGGTGTGTCGACCTCCATCTACTGTAGGTAAATACACTGACTATGGACAATCAATTAATCCAAACTATCCCTTTAATTCCATGTTTCAATGACAGCCTTCTCCAAACTAGCCAGTTTATGTCCCACGGTGCTTACCGACTGTCTGTCTGTCCTGCTGGCTTCCTCGCTGACTGGAGGAAGCTCACTTTCATGCCACTCCTCCTCCTCCTCCTCGTCTCTGCTCTCTGAAGGAGGAGCGACGCTCTGCTCCATGCTGAAGGCCGCCCAGGACTCCCCCTCCACCTGCTGCTGCTGCTCCAGCTCCCCAAAGGCGCTCCACCCTGCGTCCGCCTCACTGTCTGCGCCCTCAGCGGCCGAGCTGAAATTCCCAAAACTGTCACTGACCGGGAAGTCTGCAAACTTGCCTCCATCCTCCCCCTCGTTTTCACCGGTGTGAAACTTGGGGGAGTTAAAGTCGCCAAAGTCGTCATCGTCCTTGGCGATTGTAGCTTCCTGTGCAGGGGCAGAGCTGTGCAATCTGCTCTGCTCCTGCTGGACATCCAGCTGGTCAAAATCGGCAAAGCCCTGACCACTGAATGAGCCGGCATCTCCAAAGTCCCCAAAGTCCTCGTCCTCGTCGTCCTCTGCCAGCTGGCTGTGGTCGGCGGGTGTGGCGGTTTCCCCTTGGAGAGGCGGGGAGGGCACTGAGCCCGTGGTGCTCATGTCGCCGTACTCCTCTAGAGCGTCTGTTGACAGGGGCCGGCCGAATGATGTCTCCGTCTCAGTTTCTGTCTCAGTGTCGTTACCGGAGCCCTTCCCGTCTGACTGTCCCATCTCGCCGTCTCCAGCTGCATCAGGCGAGAGGTCGTTTTCACTGCAGCCCGCGGTGGCGTCTTTGGAATTGTCCCTGTCGGCTACATCCACCCCGTTCAGAGCGAGGGGTTTGTTAGTGCAAACTGCCTCTGAGGCCAAGTGCTCCTGTGCAAAGGCTACGTCCCTTTGTTGAGAGTCAGCGTCTGTGTGAGCGCCCCGGTCCGTGTTGCACGAGCCGTCCGGGGCCTCAATGGGAACAAATCTGGAATCAGAGCCGGATGTGTTGGGTCCAGTTCTGTTTGTGTCCCTGACATTGTCCTCTGAAGTCGTTCCCTGCGCTATATTACAGTTCTCCGCCAGCCAGCTACCCCCCGTGGGGGTGTCCAAGTCCTCATTTGCCGTCTGGCTGAGGTGTCCTTCAGCATTGGAAAAAGCAGCAAAGTCTGCAAAATCGTCCTCTGGGCTGCCGACAGGGACGCTGCCCGTGTCCTCAGTGGACGTTCCTTTTAAATGAGAGTGGACAGAATTCTGCGAGGAAGGGCTTCCCTGAACGTCGAAGGTTGCAAACCCGTTTGTTAGCACCTCCGTGCCTCCGCCATTGCAGTCAGCAGGCTCGCTGCCGTCTGTGTCGCTCACTGAGAAATCTAGGGTGCTGGAGAGGACCTTTTTCATCTCAGTTCTTTCTGAGGGGCTGCTGCCCAGGTGGCTCGCTGGCACGACGCCATTAGCCTTGGACAGCTCATTACTGGGGTGAGGGTGCCGTTGGAGGAGCTGTGGCTGAATCCAATCACCCCTCTGCTGTTGATAAGCTCAGGCGGGGAGGTGGCGGTGAGAGCTTGGGTCTGGTTGAAAGTGGTCGGGGTGTCGAATTCTGTGAAGCTGATGCTGTTTGGGACGCCAGAGAAGGTACCGAAGTCTCCAAACTCGTTGTCCTCGTCCTCGGCACCGTCCTCCATCGGCGGCGGAGAGGAGGAGTACATGCGGATGACATCTGGCTCCATGATTCTCTGGCAATCAACAAATCCTCCAGGCTACACCTGAGACAGCGAGAAGAGACGTCATCAGACACAAATGATCTGTCACAGAAGATAAATAAAATACAAATCATGTGTTTAAGCACCATCCTGCCTTCATAAACACGAGGAGTAAATAAATGCAGCTCTCTGTGATGCTCCAGGACCAATTAGGTTGATTTGTGGTTTTAGCCAAAGCAGAAACTGAATTACTTAAGTACTAAAAGAGGACAGATTGGAGTCAAATTGACAGTAATGAAGTGGTAATAAGAAACACATACTGTGACATATAAAACTGAGAAAGAGAACATAAACTATGACGCTTCACATCAGTCTGCAAGTGATGTTTACACTGACCTAATAAATAACTTCAGGGCAACATGTAGCAGAGAACTCTTAGTTAGCCTCCTTACATGTTGTTTACTTTTCCAAACCTGAGAAATGTTATCTTCATTTCCTTGAATATGTCCTTGTTAACTTTTAACATCTGTAAAGTTCCTGTATTTCCCTCAGTCATACGGCCTCTTAGTTTGACCATCGTTTTACATCTGTAACGTCTGTGCACTGATCGATTACCAACAAGATAAAAGACTCTTTAAGGATTAAGGACATGAAAATTAAATGGCCTACAAAGTGTTTACAGTTTCACTTGGGGAAAAAACAGCTCAGTTGTGTGACTTGCAATGCAATCAAACATAATTTAGTAACACCTTATTTTCTATTATTATAAGTTTATTGATTTCTAGCAATTTTGTAATTTTCCTGGCAAAATATATATATAATCTGGTGCTGATTATTGGGAAAAATAGTCCTCAAATGTCTTGTTTGGTCCTCGTCCCAAAGATATTAAGTCCACATGGAGGAGAAAACTGGAAAACTGGAGAGGAGAAACCAGAAGAAACTACCTTTTTTGTTTAATTGCTCAATTAATTGATCATTAAAACGGTTGACATTCACAGCTAACAACGAATCGATTTATCACTGCAGTTCTTGATACAATCCTAGTAAAAAAAATTAATTAAAAAAGAATGAAAGTTCTCAGTAACAATAACACAGCAAAATGAAAAAGTCCTAAGTCCACAAGATGTTTTTTTTTTTTGTTGTTTATTACTTTTTTGTTAAATTAACAACCTGCACATGGTGCAGTAAACAGAAAAAGTCAGTGAACACTGTCTGGATGTTACTACAAGACAAATTTCAGGCAGGACAATAAAAACTGAACGAGATCTTGAAGCAGCACTTAAATCATTTTTCTAATAGCTTCGGTACGTTCAAATGTTAGTATCATATCATTTATAACACAGTATGGTATCAATAAAGTATTCAAGCATTCATACTTTTGAGGACCTTAGATTCAAACTTGTTGCTGCCCTGCTTGGAACTTATTCACTGGAAGTGTAACATATTAACGGTATTTTACCAAATTACATATTTCTTTCTGGAACCTTTCTGGGAAGTTATCAGATATTATTACAATCAAATAAAACAAAAGTGTTACCCAAAACTTTCTGATGTTACAATATTGATTACATGTGAGTCACAAACCGGAGTTTCTCAACACCAGGATTTCTAACTGAAAGAGGAAACTCTGTTTGCATTCTCAACCACCAACCAGAGCAGTGGGCGGGGTCGAGGACGTGTATTTGCTTTGCTGGCCTTATCTCTCAGAATACCTGGGAGCAGGTAGTTTACACCCAGGCAGCGCCGACATGGACAACAGACACGCAGGTCCAGAAAAACGAGTTGGCAACGAAGAGACGGACAAAACATTTGTTTCCAAAGGAACTACACTGGGATCTGTGCCTCCATCCCCATTAAAGCTTTTAATTTGTCTGTCTCTGGAAGTCGCTGATTTTAACCTCTCAGTGGACTGAGGAGAAGACTAAAGTTCGACAATAAAAAGCAAAAAATATCTTCACAAAGTCTTCTGCACTTGAAATCAAAGATTTAATGAAATTTTTGTTGCTATGAACACACTACAGAAGGCAGTGTGCGAGCATTTTGCTTTTTAGGAATCTAAAATAAAAACATATTGCTTTGCTTTTGTTTTTGCTTACTACATAATTCTATGTATGTTATTTAAAAGTTCTGATGTCATAGCATTAATTCACAGTTTCAGAAAAAAAAAATTCTCAATTAATCAAGTAATAATTGTTTTACAATGTCAGAAAATGATGAAAAATGTTGATCAGTGTTCCCCAGAACCTAAGATCACGTCCTCAGATGTCTTGTTTTACTCACAACCCAAAGACATTCAGTTTACTGTCAGAAGAGAGTAAAGAAACCAGAAAATACTAACATCTAAGAGACTTTTTTTTTTAAATAACTCAAACTGATTAATTTTCTGATGATCAAAATAGTTGTTGATTAATTTAATCATCGATTAATCATTGCAGCTCTAATAATATTGATATAAAAAGTATTAGTCGGTCTGTAAAAGTTACACCACTTCACTGTAATGATGCAGCTTTTAAAGGCAGGAAAAGAAAACACTTCAGCCACATCACAATGTAACGACATCTAGGATCATCTAACATATCTGCCACAATATCGATTTACTGCCCAGCCCTAACTTAAAATGAGTGTAAAGTGAAAGCAGCTGTTTTGGACCATAAAGTTAATTTATCAGCAAACATGACATGTGATCTATTAGACCGAGCTGTCACCTTCATGACAGGGTCAGCTGGTTTGGACACTTTCTCCAGTTAGCCAAGTTTTACACACACATTCACCTCACTGTCTGACGTCGGTGTTTAAGTGAAGCTAGGAGGCCCAACTAACTAACTAACTAACTAACTAACGCAGCTAACTCGGTCAGCAGCTAGCTCAGCAGGCTAACAGGCAGGCTAGTGCTCCCGTTAGCTCAGCTGAGATCTGACAGCTGAGTCGAGGCGTCATGCTGAGCAGAAAACGACTAGACTGGGATTAACCTGACACGAGGCTAACAGCTAGCAGGGTTAGCACTGACTAGAAGGCATCTAATTAAACTGCGAGGCCGAGACGCTTCCTGAGACGGGGTGTAACGGCAGCCACCTTAGCTTAGCTTCGTTAGCCTGTGCAGAAAATCCCAAAAGCCAGGCTAACTTTGGAGCGATGTTAGCAGTTAATCAGTTTTCAGCCACTTTTCCGAGTCGGTTATGATGCCGAACAGGAACAACACGCGGTCATGTGACATTTATAACAGCTGGTGAAGCCACAGCATCAGATACAAGTAAGTGAGAAGTGAACTACCTGAGCTAACTACGCAGCTAGCTAACGACAACAACAAGCGGCTTCCCTGAACCTCTAGCTAGCTTTAGCTTTAGCTTTAGCTTTAGCTTACTTTAGCTTCTCCTCATCATCCAGCCTGGTCTGACAGCAGGTGTCTCAGTGACCGACACAAACAGTTCATCTGACCGTCAGATGTTGTCCACTGATGTCCATGACTCAGTTAAAGACGGCGCCGTCCACACGGTGTCAGGTGAAGCCGGCTGAGAGTGACGCTCAGACTGAAGGTTGAGTCAGCCGCGCTGCTGCTGCTGCTGCTGCCTGCTACCCTGCCTCAATATCACCCAGCATGCACCGCGGTGGCAGGTTGGCTCAGTGCTGCGCTGTTCGGCTCCTCCAAAACTTTCCATGTCTAACAGGTACAGCATTCAGTGTGGAGGACCATCTCTGCCAGTAAAAGACCAAAAACATCAGCATAGTAAGTCATAATAATGGGATAAAAAGTCAAAAAGATGAGATTTAAAAAGGTGAAATTGTAATAGAAGAATAATTATGACTCCTTATCTCATAATGTAAATATTCATAAGATTTTCTTTAAATTATGACTTCATATCTCATAATGTAAATATCTCATTAATATTCCGTTTTACTTTAATAATTATGACTCCTTATCTCATAATTTCGATTTTATTTATGACTTCTTATCTCATAATGAATATCCCTTAATATGATGTTTTACTTAATAATTATGACTTCTTACCTCATAAATTTTTTTTTCCCTAATAATCAAACTTTTGACTCATAATTGACCTACCTCATAATTCTATTTTTTACTTGCATAATAACTTTTACCTCATAATTCTTATTTATCTCTCACAATTTATTGTTGTTGTTGTTGAAAATAAGAAGAAGAAGAAGAGGAAGAAGGAGGAGGAGGAGGAGGAGGAGAAGAAGAGAGAGGAAGAGTTTTAGAAAATATCTAAAATTTGTCAAATCTCTTAAATTGGGCTATCCAAATAATATCCAGAAACCTTAAAATAATTCTGTTTAATACTGATCCCCCCCCCCCCCAAAAAAAAAAATATTAGTAAAATTCCAGAAAAAATATATCCCCAAAATATTGGTAAAATGGCAGGGGAAAATATTTAAATAAAAGAAAATTAAATAAAAATATTAGTAATATATAAAAATCAACAACAAGAGGTTGCATAATAATAACAAGATATACACTGATTTTAATTTAATGCAAATGAATTACATGAATTATATTGATTTTCCTGTGATTCTACATTTTCACTTCCCATGACAAGTGATGAAATGGATGAAATATAGTCATTCATCACTTTATTTTGAAAAGGATAACAAAAAAAGAAATGACAGCACAAAGATGTGACATTAAAAATGGCACACAGTGAATATAAAAAGAAGAGAGTTCAGACAGAAGGATTCACTTATCAGACAGAGATCCATGTTGATATACTTTTAATTATGGATGGCAGCTCGACATCATACTTTGCAGTTTGAGGTAGTCATCACATGTTACACATCATAATTACTGGACATTTTCATTTTTATGACACTGTAGAAGTGATACGACAGAGAAACAGGCACCAGAGAATAAAAAACTGTCAGCAGTAGTTTTCTTATTTCACTCAGTGAATGTCGACATTTTGAAAAACATTATTTTTATTTCTGTATCTGTCAGCGGGCCGTCATGTTTAGAAAAGGCTTAATAATATATTAATTCTACTACAGGAGAGATGTCATGTTCTCTGAAGTTAGTGGAAAAGATATGTGTATATATCTGTAATAACATCTGCAATCGGTCAAAAATGAGTTGGAAAATATTGGCAAAAATCTAATAACATGCATCCTGATTTACAGCACCATGACAGTATTTAAACAACAATAAGAGCCTGTTTTTTAGGACATTCTGGGAACAATCTCCAAATGGATGAAACAAACTGGAACAAGTGTCAGAATATTATAGCTGATCGATCACTTTGTACAATGAAAATGTCACTATACGCTGCTAAATGCCAAAAAATATAGAAATATAAAAAGTTCTATCATAAAATAAAGGAAAAGTTAAAAAGTCAAAACACAACAGATTTACCAAAACCACAAACACACAGTGAAGTTTTAATTACAGTGAAATCAAGTGTGATTTAATTACTAATCAGTGCTTCTTTAATTGTTTAATCATTAGCAGGCAGCAGTGTTAATAAGTAGTTCCTGAGTGATTTCTGTTCAGCTACACACACACGAAAATATAAAAGAAACAAGAAAAAAGATCAATATCAAGTAACCTCGTCAATATAAAGTCTAAAACTGTGGAGAGAAATTGTGTTTCATGATGCACAAATAAAACGTGTGTGACGATTGTGAGTAATTTATGGTCTAAACTGCATCGTCTGATCTACAATTAAAAACCGACCAGTTCAAACAAATGATTTACACATTTGTAGATCTGGTTTTCATTCGTACATCATGAAACACAGATTTGTACAGAAGCCCTGAGAGCAAAAAAAAGATGATCCATTTCCTGTGTTTATGAACTTGAGAACAAGTGGAAAAAATTTGTTTTGTTTGTTTGTTTTTATTTTTTGGCATAAGTGTTTGTTGTTGTAATACTAATTTCAGCCACAAGAGGCCAAAGTGCGCCACTACTCCATGTTCTAAACAGGACTAAATGTATTTATTGTTTTCTCCCAGGTGAGTTTTAATTTATCCACACACTCTTCACACAAGGTAAATATATTGTGTTAACAAATGATCTAACATCACCCAGTGAGCATTTTTCCATCAAAAGACGTTTAAAACGACAGTGGTCACAGATGAGAAGACCTTCAGAATGGGTTCAAAAGTGAAACTATTTGAAGACGTTGACTGAACGTTCACCAAGATTTGAAGCTGGACCTTTCGCTAAGCCCCGCCCTCCTTAGTTACTGTTGCTACACCTGCCAAGCTCTCCATTCTCGCACTACATTTATGCAGTTTACAGTGATAACAGCGCAGATTTAACATCGAAACTGGAAATAATTGTTGAAACACGAAGTCTGTGATTCTTTAGAGACGTAAACAAAAGTAGATTCTCATTTCTAGCTGACGACGGTGGATTTTGTCGGCTACAATAATGACTCACAAGGAGATTTCATAAGTGTAGCTGGCTGATGTAAGCTAATGCTAATGCTAACTGGACTTGAGTCAGCTGAGAGTCTCCAGCTGACACTTAATGTTTCCATCATACACGTTTTACAGCAAGAACCCTGTGAAAGTGTTTATGTAAAGTTACCTGACATCTGTGTACATGACGTTAATGCTAACAGACTGAGGCTAAAGCTAGCTTACATCTTAGCAAACATTGGTCGATGGTGAAATACAGCAGGTATATCTACATGATAGATGACAGAAATACACTCATTAACGTGGGAAAAGGAAGCACAGGGACTCGATTAGTGCAGCGGACCTTGAGACGGGTCACCCAGCCAGACCAGCCAGACCACGATCACCACAGGAAGAGAGCTGGGATAAGAGCTAAGCTAACCCGGCTTAGACCTGAGACAGCGAGTCAGAGAGAGAGCATCATTCACCCACTTTGATTCTTCATCAGCCCACATCCTCCTCCTCAAACCCCCACAGAACAAATGCAGATGCAGTGGATCTACAAGTTTGTTGGAGGTAAAGTTACTGCAGCTAGTAAGCTAGCATTAGTTAGCCACACATGCTAACATCTGCAGCTTAGAGCAGATGAAGACAGAGTTTAATCCATTCATCACACGTGTACTCTTGTGTTTCACGTTTTTGAGAGACGACAAAAAAGACGCCACCATCCAGACTCATGAAACGCAGAGTATCGCTCTCCTCAGAGCCTCCTGCTCACCTTCAACACGGAGAGAGATGGAAAGTTTGACAGCCCTAGTTACGGTTGCTAACCTATGATTGGACAGATGCTGTTTGGAGGCGGAGCTCAGCGATGGGTCAGCTGTGACATTTTTCCAGAAAACACTACTGAAGTTTCACAAGAAAACAGAGTTGCAGAATCTCCCAAACAATGTAAGTGAATGGTGACTGGTTTTCAAACTGACTTGGCAGTATAGAGGCATTTTATGTGCTTTTTTACATTTGAAAACTGGTCACCATTCACTTCATTAAAAAAAAAAAAAACTTTTTTCACCTACCAAACTTTTTTCCACTGATTTAAAAAAATTAAGGAACTTAGATTATCCTGGCAAAATCTTTTTTCATCTGTTATTAAGTCAGAAAACCATATAGATCAGAAATAGAAAACTCAGGGCCTCTCAGGGCTTCCGTACAGACCTATTTGTCTCCAGTATTAAACATGTAGGACGAAAATGTCCAGAGTGAACACAGACGAGCTGAGTCCTGGCAGCTCGTTCCCAAACAGTTCAACTGCTCAACAGTAACTTGACTCCTACTTCAGGCCAGTTTGGTGATGGTGATGCTGCCTTTGATCCACAACGTGTCGATGTCTCTGAGGGACGTCACTCTGTGGTAAAAGTCAAACAGCTGCTGTCCGTCCACAAACACGCGAAGCCGACTCTGCTCACAGTGAATCTCAATCTGGGAGGAGAGACGAGATCTCATCTGACACGTTGGACATTTTAAAGTGAAACCTGATAAAGATTTCCAACAGACTGTGAGTCTAAACCAAGGGGCCCCGGAAAAACACATAAGATGCCTCCAAACTGCTCCAAGTCTCCTAAAGTCCCGACATGCTGTTGCACAACCGTCCAACCACACAGTTAAATGTCACGTGACGTGCTCAGTCTAAAGATTAATGAAGATTCAGGTCTTTACTCTAACAATGTATATTTTATAATAATTTGGTTACTCCACAAATTTGTAATTTATTATATAGATCCAGTTTTACTTTATGATAGAATTTTGATTTTACTCAATAAAGTTTTATGTTTTATTATATTAATTAGGTTTCACTCGATTTTTAAAAATATTTTAAGATATAAATTAAGTTTTACTCTATACATTTGCATTAGATTCAGTTTTACTTGATAAAATTTATATATTGTATTATAGAAATTTGGTTTTACTCTATAAATTTATATATCTTATTACATAAATTCAATTTTCTCAATAAATTTGTCTATTTTATTATATAAATTTGGTTTTACTCAATAAATGTATATCTTTTTTTTTTTTTTAATTCAGTTTTACTCAATAAATTTGTAATATTCCCAGTTGCTGCCATATCTCTCTGAGAATGCGGTCCCAGGTTCTGAGTTGGATGTTTCCAGATGTTGGTACCTTGAACGGCTGCTCTCTGATGAAGGGGAAGAAGGGGACGGCTCGGTCCACGTCCCCCCAGGATCCAGACACACAGGCTCTACGCAGGACCTGTCGGTCCCTGAATCGAACGCAGAGCTCCAGAGCCACATCAGGTGGAGGCTCCCCAGATGTTCCACAGCCACACGTCAGGGCAACGTAGAACCTAACAGAGGAACGAAGGAACCAGCTGTGAAAATCTGACAACATGATTCAGATGATCCAATAATTCAGAGTTTCTCAGCCAGATCCAAATAACAGAGGTGGAAGAAGTACTCAGATCTTTTACTCAAGTAAAAGTATAAATACCAGAGTAAAAATACTCTTACAAGTACTCAACTTACAAGCAGTCCTGCATTCAAACTCATGAAAACTCAACACCAAGTTCTCATCGTGCAGAACGGCCCATTTTGGAATAAAATGTACTACAACAGAATTCCTTTGGGCTTTGGGACCTTTTTCCTGGACCCCCTCCTGACTCCTGAGACTTCTGCCCCTCTACCCCGACCCTCTCCATCACTTTCACCCCCAACCTGCCCTGATCCCCCTCGATGTTCTGGCCCCACCACCTGAAAACATCCTTTGTAAAGAGCACAATGGTGAATTCAGAAGGGACGTGACAACAGGTGGATGCCTCATACCCGGCAAAGCACGCTTATTATAGTCTAGTAATTACAGAGCAGATTCCCCCAGATGACAGAGGGTGAAGCACCTGCTGCAATGTCACCACAGCTGCCAGAAGCAACCAACCATTCCACCAACATTTAAACTGAAATTAGATTAAAAAACACTGGTAACAACTGCCATAAATGCAAGGCAATGGCTTTTGGGACTAGTTTGGAGGGGATTGGAGGATGTGGAAAACTGAGACACACAAACACACAAACACTAAACCGCTCTCCAATTTGATTATGTTGTTGGATTGTAATCACTGATGCATTAAAATGTTCATGATTTTAATTTTGATGCTGGTAAACGTGGAGTTAATTTAAACTATTTCATAATGGCTGACTGCTGGGTAGCTTAATATTATAATAATACATCACAATTTATTATTTTGCATAAATAATCTGAATCTGCAAAGTAACTAGTTACTTAAGTTGTCAGATAAATGTAGTAAAAAGTAGAATATTTCTATCTTTTATGCAGCCAATCTAGTTTATATCATTTCTATATAAAACGTTTGTTTTTGTGAGCAGAAAAAAGGGAACCACAAACAAATCTTGTTATGTAAACCTGTGCTGTAAATTAATAAATCTACTGAAATGAGGATTAGAAGGATAAAGTGACATGAAAAGAGTCAAGTGAAGTGCAAGTTACTCAAATTTGAACCATAAGTAGGCTACAGCACTTAAGTTACATGTCACCACCTGAAGGAAGTGATGCAAGAAAAATGATGAAAAAGGAGGAAGCAACTCAAACAAAAGTCTTATATTGATCCTGATCAAAGGATGGTGGATTAATACATGAAGGTGTTTGTACCTGTCAGGACGAGAATCCACAACACCGAACACCACGATCTTCTTCCCCGGACGCAACCCACCTGTAATGTGACCTCTGAAAGGAACAGCCTGCACACACACACACACACACACACACACACACACACACACACACACCACACACACACATTCACATGTAGACAAAGAGATCCACACTAATGTGATTAATTAAAGATTAATTATTGTGGAACTTAAAAATAAAAGTCAAGAATTTTGTGAGTTAAAAACAAGAAAAAAGTGAAAATACATTGATGATGAGAAAAAATGGTGATCTGATAAATATGAAAATACAAAACCATTAACATCTTCTACAAGATTTCAAGAATAAAGTTAAAATATTTTGAGGAAAAATGGCGTAATGCTGTGAGAGAAAGATGTAATTTTGATAACATCACAATAATTACAAGATAAAGTTATTTTACAATAAAAAAGCAAAATGATCTGTCATGATTAGATTTTATTGCAAAATTACAACTTTAGTTTAAAATATCTAAACTTTTTTTTCATAATATAAAAAAAATATTCTTAAAAATGTTGTGATTTTTCTAAAAATTAACCCACTTTGTTTTCATAACATTTTGTTCTAAAAATATAACCTGTTCCACATTTTGTGATTTTATTATGTTTTCTCAGTGTGGTTTTCTTGTTTTTACATCAGTCACAGTTTCCACAATAATCATGTTTCACTCTGTTTTTATCTCGATGCTTCGATTTATCAAAATACAAATTATCAAAGGTTTTTTCTTAGTTTTGCTCACTTTATATGATATTATGTCTTATTAGAATATTTCACATTGTTTATTTTCTTTTAAGGGTTGTAGCAGTGTACCTGTTTTTGGGTAAATGACTGTGGTATAAACTTGTACATTTGTTTATCAGTGACTGAATTCTACTGTACAGTTTTATTTAAAAAACATTGTTTTGTTTAAATGGGAGTAAACTTCCTTCCTCTTCTTTTCTTTCTTCATTTCCAAAAGGAAGATTTTTTTTACACGTTTTTAAGTTTCAGCCTGTCAGGACGTAATAGAACTGAAATATAATTTTCTTTTCATTCCTTTAAGAGTCACTGGAACTGATAAAAATAACTGTAATACCATGAATAATGTGATATTATACTTTTAAAAATCTCATTCTGTTGCAACCTAATTCAAAATTTATTTATTACACTGAATATAACTATGAATAATATATATTTTATTACTGTAAAGGTTCAGGGCTTTAAATTTGAGTCTTAATGTGATGATCAAATATTGTTTGCTTTTAATAAAATAACATATTTTCACTCTAGTTTTTTATTTCATGTTCATTTCTTCCCCTCATCATAGCACAGTGTGTCTCAATTCAGAGTCGATGTTACCAGTTTTCTCTCAACATCTCTGTCAGCAGAGCGAACACTCGCTTTATTTTCATCAGCTGCACTTTTCTGAGGAAAAACCCATTTCTGAAAGGAAGAAAAAAAAACAGGAAATCATTTGAACTTCACTGCTGATCTCTGCAGGATTCATCCTCAGAAGGTCGATGAACATCCACAGCTCATAACATGAAACTCTGAGCAGCAGCATGTGTTGGAGGGACTCACATCACAGAGAACAGCTGAGCCTGCAAATACTTTTACACTTTCTAAGGATCATGTTTTCCTGTGATAACAGGTTAATTCATCTTGTTATCTCAAGAAAACAAAAGGCTGATTTCTTGAGATAACAAGATAATTTATCACGAGAAAATTATTTTTGTTGTCTCAAGAAATTTGTCAGGTTCATTTGATCGATTTCAGCCTTCAATTTTGTGACCGCTGGGCAGAATTCACTGCCGAACAAAAACCAAAGGCGTAAATGTGCAGTTTTACTGATGAACTGATCAATGATTGGTGCTCCTCCTTTAGACATTTTCATCTGAATCATTGATTAATGATGAAAATTCTTATGCCAAACCTGCGGCTGCTGCGGTGTTTCGTTTTTCATCCGTATGTCTTTGTTTTTATTGGCCTGTTTGTGATCAGATCACCTGATTGGCTACTAAAATACATAACTGAAATTGTACTCAGTACTCAATCATGACTTTAAAAGTAACTAAGTAGATTACATAGGTGTAATGCACACTTAAGTAAAAGTACAGACTTGAAAATCTACTAATAAAAGTACAAGTACCCACAAAGAAGCTACTTAATTACAGTAATTTGAGTATTTGTAATTAGTTACTTCCACCCCTGGTACTGAGTATATTAAAGGTACTGAATCATATCATGTCTTTTATGAGGAATGTAGTGAGTCTAAATATAAGTGTCAAATCTGAGATGTAGTGGAGTAGAAATATAAAGAAACATAGAATGGAAAAGCTCAAGTACAATTCTCAAGTAAAATTACAAGTGCAGTACTTGAGTAAAGGTACTTAGTTACATTCTGCCACTGCTGCCAACTGTCCAGTTTTGTAAAACCATTAAAAGAGTCTGCATTTAAGTTTAATCACAATTTATTTTATCTCAGTAATTTTCTTTTTCTATAAAATGTTTGGAGTTAAAGTATCAATAATTTGAATCAGTAATAACCACATAATAACAGAGTAACATAAACTTCAGAGAGTTTGTGGTAAAAATTAAAATATCTGTGGTTTATTGGCTGCTACAGACTCGTGCTGACACCCAGTCACAGCACACGGTTTAACAGCGTGACGTCACACGCCGTGTGACCAGCACGTGCTGCTTCAAGTCTGAGAGACACCAGAAGTTCAATGAGTTCAGGTTTACCTTCAAAATAAAAGCAGGCTTTAAGGTAAAAAAAAAAAAGGGGAAAGATTTGAAGAGGAAGTTATAAAGTTAGGTTAAAGTAAATGCTCATAAAAAGTTTTAAAATGACACAACAGCATAAAAAACATCAAGCTAAATACATTAACCTTTTTTTTTCTATTTTTCTGCTGAAGAAACACCAAACCCCTTCAGCTTCATCCATTTGTTTAGCCAAAGAAACCCAACAAAAAAAAACAACAAAAAACCTCAAATATTTGCACTCTTGTGTAACTGTACTTCTTTGTAATTGTACTGTGTAATTTCCCTCTCAAGTTTTTAAACACATAAATTCCCAGAGACAATACAAGGACAACTTCAGTGTCGTCCAGCGGTGGAAATACTCAGATTTTTCAGGGGTCAGCTGGGACATCTGTGACATGGGACGGTTGCAACAAGTCTTCCAAACAGAAATCATGACACTCACACTGCACATGCTATAATATTATTGTATGAGTAAATAATATTATTGCAAACAGTGCATATGATCAGAATGCTCACTGAGACAAAAAGCAAATGTTAAGAAATATGTACTTTTAACATGTTGCCACAGTCCCCAGTCAAAGACAAAGCCTCGTCATCTTTAAATGGTACGGGTAATTAGCAAACAGATTTAAATTTAATATGTAAAGATTTGGTTGGTCTGCTCCAAATAGTCTAAAGTAAATCTCTCTATCTTAAAGGGATAGTTCACCCAAAAATGATGAATCTCATGCTGATTGAAGGTCGGGTTCAGTTTTTTTAGTCCACAAAACACTGCTGGAGTTTCACAGGAAAACAGTGCTGCAAACTGGTAACCTGAATTTTCCTTTTTGGGTGAACTATCCCTTTAAGCAGGATTTATGACCGGTACTGCAGCCAGCCACCAGGGGGCGATCAAGATGCTTTGGCTGCACAAACGGAGCTCTGATGTCCATTTCTAATAAATACAGTCAAATGCTTAGGACTCATAAACAGACTTTAACTCGTTTTGCGAACATTCGGCATTGATTTGAACGTCAAAATGAAAAAGGGCAAACAGAAACAGTTTTTCTGGTGACGACACCGCAGCTGTAGCGTTGTTACCTTAATTACTGATGACATGTTGTGGTTGTTTTATGATAAATTACAGTAAATATTACCCATTATAAAAGTATTAATATCAAAATATACTTCAAGTAAATGTATTTCTTGATCATTTTTAATGCTGCACCTGGTATATATGGAGCTAATTTTAATGCCAGTAAAGCTGATTCTGATTCAGAAAATGCTGCACAGATTAATGAAGCTTTTATTTTGTTAACTACAACTGGAAGTAGTTTCATTCAGGTGAGCTTGACACCAGTTGTGACATTCCTTCAAAGCTAAAACTAAACTTTCCAGAAATTCACCTGATAAATATCACAAAGAATCAGAAGAGGTCAGTTTTGGACGTGTGTCAGACTGATCCGGTTCCTTCTCTGCTGTGCTGGTGGTTTAGTGTTTATAATCTCTGACCTGCTGCCTGCCTGCCTTCCTGCCTGCCTGTCGCTCAGGTGTGTCAACTCACCTTCCTGCCCGCCGCTGTCACTCTGTGTGTTTCAGCCATGTTGATCTGAAGGAAGCAAACAGCGGTGAAGTGAGCTCGCAGGGCCGGTTTGTCCTCCTCCTGTCAACTGAGTCAACGCTGACGTAAAAGCTTCAACCTGCTCCACACACACACACACACACACACACACACACACACCCACATCAACACATGCTCTGATAATCAGCTGGCCCTGCATGCCTTTCTCTCTCAGGTCAATAACAAGTGAGCTTATTGTGAGGCTGTAACTGCAGCCAAAAACCCCACAGAACAAAAAGTACTCAAAAAGCTTTTATTTATCCCCCAAAAACAAGTTTTTCAGACTCATAACTTCACTAACGGCTAAAATTCAAATGATTTGTTGAGTAAAAGCAACAGAGGACCCATAAATTTGCATCTGATAACAGAGAGCAGAGTTCACACAGCCTCTCAGAGTGTGAAACAACCAGTTTACTGAGGTTGTATCTTTCCTCCTCACTTTTATTTTAACGTTTGCAGCCTTTAGCTCAAACAAAACAAACTGCTTTCTGACTCATTTTGTAGTTTTGGCCTTTTCAGTCCTGTCATAAGACACAAAGTTCTGTATGACAGCAACCAAACAAAGAATCCCTTTGTGTAAAAGTTACCAAATGATCAAAGAGAGGCTGTTTTTAGCTGCCACACTGATCCCATGGCTGCAGGGTCAAAGAAGGTAAAACAGTATGTGGTATAAATTTATTGGTCGAACAGTAAAGTACATCACTAATCTGCTTCTACAATAAAACCTGCTACAGGGATGTTGTGTAAAAAGTAAATAAGAACAGAATGAAATGATTTGCACACACGCTTTTCGACTTGTGTTCAGATGAATACAGAACAAAGACAAGATATTTAACTGATCAAACTGATCAATTTGATTGTTCTTTGTAAATATGCACTCGTTCTGAGTTTGATGCCTGCAGCAGGTTTCAAAAAAGTTGGGACAGGAGCAACAAAAGACTGAAAGAAGTTGAGGAATGATCCAAAAACACCTGATCGGGTATTAAAGGGGCGTCCTCGAAAGCATGGATGGGGTGAGCTTCACCGCTTTGTGAAAAACTGCAAATAGTCTAACAGTTTAAGAACAATGTTTCTCTGCAGGAATTTATAGATTTCACCATCTACAATCCATAATTTCATTAACAGATTCAGAGAATTCAGAGAAATCTCTGCACGAAAGGGGCTGAAAACCACATTGAATGTCTGTGACCTTTGACCCCTCAGGCAGCACTGCATTAAAAACCCACATCATTGTATAAAGGATACTACATGGGCTCAGGAACACTTTGGAAAACCGTTGTCAGTAAACACAGTTTGCAGAAACACTGCAGACTTCTCTGGGCCCGAGCTCATCTGAGATGGACTGATGCAAAGTGGAAAAGTGTGCTGTGGTCTGACGAGTCCACATTTCAGACTGTTTTCACTAATCATGGACGTCGTGTCCTCCAGCCTGGGAGGAAATCCAGATTGTTACCAACTGTCATATCTGTGAAAGCCCCATTAATGCTGAAAGGTTCACATTTATTTCGTCGAGACGATGCCGAGACACATTGTGGACGTGTTCCAACAGTGTGTCTTTGTAGTAAAAGAGTTCAGGTACTAGACTGACCTGCCTGCAGTCCAGAGCTGTCTCCCATTGAAGATGTGTGGTGCATTATGAAGCACAAAATACGACAACAGAGACCAAACAGGACTGTTGAGCAGCTGAAGTCGTATATCAAGTAAGAATGAGAAAAAATTTCACTTTGAAACTTCAACAATTAGTGTCTCAGTTCACAAACACTGACTGAGTGTTAAAAGAACAGCTGATGTATCACAGTGATAAGATTTTACAATATTTAACACCTGCATGGATCATAAATTCATAACAGAAAGAGTCATAATTGACCTTGTTTGCAATTCAAGGTGTCCTGTCATTAGTTTTACAGAAGACTCTTTTATAAAGGGGGCTTATGGGGCAGCAGGGGAATTTTTAACTGCAATACCACGAGTGGCCACTGGGAAAAATTGACGTCAAGGCCGAGCAGCAATGCTGCGTGAAGTTCTGTCATACATCTACACTCTTTCTTTATGTTGTTAGCATGTTAGCTTGTAACTGCCAGTGTCTAACAGAGCTAATGCTAACTCTCCAGTTCGGTCTGCGCTGGAGGATTTTTGGAGATCTTTTCCTGCATAAAGCGATTGATTTTTGAATTTGTTATGTATCAAATCTAGCTTGCCCGAGTACGTTTGAATCTCAGATTTTAGGGAAGAGGCAGAGGAGGAATGTGTAAAGATACAAGCTGGCCAACCTGACTCCTGCTTTTTATTTCCCTCATCGTGTTTCCTCCTGGGATCATAATTTTCACAACTTTTTTTTTCCATTATCACAACCTGTTTCTGGCAGTCTGCTGTTTCTGACAGGACAACAACACAGCTACACCAAACCAGACTTCCTCACTAACTTTCTAACCTCTCAAGGAAAGTTTTAAAGGAATGAGCATGAATTTTTGTAAAATATATAAAACCTAACACTAGAGGGACAAATTATTCTGTATTTCTTTCTTGAGAATTAAAAGTCGTATTCAAATTTATTATTTTGTTATTTACATTTTTTAAAAGTCACCAGAATGCAGGAAACAAAGTATCTGAAACTCAGATTTCTCAAACTCAAAAGTCAGTTCAGACATTTTAGGGGACATAACAAAGAAAAACACATTTTTTGAGTGTAAGACAGCTTACAAATTAGAGGCTCTGTAATTCCCTCTCTGAAACAGGAAGAAATAGAGTTGGGGACTATTTTCAGTAGCGGATTAATCCATGTTTGGCGCTCTAGTGAGGGGAAGGAAGACGGTGTGTGTGGGACTGAATCAAAATAAACTGCAGATATGTCAGACTTTGATACACACAGTATCTGTTAGTAGATTCAATTTGAGTCTGCACATAAGATTTGTTGACATTAAGAAAAATAAAGACCATCACCAGATTCTCCTTTAAGATGTGTTTAGGGTCAGTTAGGCTCGTTTCAGCAGTCAGAGCTACAGTAATATAGCCATTTTAAGTGTCACAGTTTATGAATATAGGACAGTTTGACAAAAACTTCATTTTACGTGTCCAGAAATCAAGAACAGAATCAAACTCACCTCACAGATCTGCAGTCGAGGTACGGAGCTTCACCAGGATCTGTCTGTGGTTCTGCTCTCTCATGTTTAATGTGATTTTACCAAACACTGAATAACCTCATTGTTGTGTCCCAACTTTCCTTTTCATTTTCCAGTGAAGGGAGTCGAAGAATGGGAGGAAGCAGAGGGGGGGGGGCGTGAGGTCGAAGGAAAGGGCCAAGGGGGAGGAAGAGGAAACACGGTCAGCAGCAGCAGCAGTGTGTGCAGTGAGGAGTGTTTATGTGTTTCTACCTGCTGTGCAGCACCGACAGCACATCATTAGTGTCATTAAACCATCTGTCAGTCTGCAGAGAAGCTTTTCATTAGAAACCTCTGACAGGAGCTCATCTGCTGTCACTCACTGATTTAAAGAGGCAAAACCACAGACTTTTTACTTCAGGGTCAGAAATATACCTGCTAAAATTCATCTTTAATTTCCACTGTACAAATTATTTTATTAGGGGTTCGTCCATTCTTGAAAACTGGGACAAATCGTGTCCAACCAAAATAAACTTTAAAAATGAATGAATACAACAGTCAAATTCCATTTTTGGGGAGAAAGTTTGCTCTTTAAGGATTTTAATGAATTGCAAAAGGACCTCAGCACACTGTCTAACTTACATTTTATCATTTCAGTACTGAAACGTTACAAATAAATGATATATTATATTAAGTTAGACAGTGTGCAGGGGTCGTCTCTCCAACGCACCTGTCTTATCTAATAGATGTGCAAAGTGTTCCCTTTGTTCTGGGATTTTAATAAATGAAATATCTCTATTTTATTTTATTATAATTTAATTTATTTTTGGTTTGCTTTATTTATTTATTTATTTATTTTATTTCTGAACTTGCTCTGTGCCCGAAAACACCTTTGTCCCAGACAAGAATTCACCAATTTAAAAATATGTTAAAAGCTTCAAAATCTAAAAAAACAAAAAACAAAAAAAAACCTACTGGTAAGGTAGGTATTTAAGAAAGGTATAAAAACATGCTGTTATAATCATCTTTGTTTTAAAATCTTTTTTTTTTTATGAAAATGTTTAAAAGCTGTGTTCCAGACTTCAGTGAATTTGTACAAAAACATGATTTAATCAGGCATAAAAAGGGTCAGTACCCTGAGGACCCCTGTCTCACTTCCTGGTTTAAAAACAGCAGGAATACTGCTCAAGCACTGGTAAACTTTACATTTTTTAAAATAAATCCATTGAATAATAATATTATTGAATAACATTCCAGCTCTGTAGCTCTTCTAAATCAAAGTTAAATAATAATTATGGTTTAAAAATATGTATTTTGATTAACATGAAGAGACTCTGAACAACTTTAAACAAGTTTGTGTTTAATTCCATTCTGTAAAACTTAATTTGAAATAATATTAAAATGCTTAAAAAAAAAAAACTAATTCACTTTCTCATTGCAAATATTTGATGATAATTTATTCAGTTTGCTGACTCTGAATTAAACGTTTCCCTCTATTGTCCGACTTCCTCGGCTGATAATAAATATCTCATTAAACTTGATGTCTGATGTTTTCAGTGATGCTGAATAATTCATATTCATGTGAACGACTGCACATTCTTCTGGCATTATTTGGCACATTTCATCCTCTTCGTTTAAGCACTGTACTGCACTCATTTTTATTTATTATTATGCTTTTATAAAGTTATGATTCTTATCAACATGATGTAGTGGTAAATTCTGGCAAGTGTCTCTCCCTGGCAATAGTGTGTCTCCCTGTGTAATAGTGTCTCCCCGCTCGTAAGAGTGTGCTACTCCAGGTGCTTATCTCAACTGTTAGTTACAGCAGAGACATTTTACCTTGGAAAGTCTGGTGAGGATGTTTCTTCCTGGAGGTATTTTCCTAGACTGATATAGACCAGTGAGACACACATCTAATCGGGGACACTACAAGTCAACTGTTACATTGTTTTAAAAAAATACATGAGCAAACCACAGGGGCCTAAGGGAAGTAGAAAAAACAACAGGAGAGAATGATACATCGGAATGTTTGTAAGGGATAAAGAAGGCGGAGACTTTTCAGAGCCTCCGAAGAGTATATATACAGGTGCACTGAGCTCCTGTCTTTAGTCTAATCCTGGGATTGACTCAGGCTTGTTGATTTTTCTTTGTCAAGAGAAGTCAATAAACTTTGTATGGCTGAACTTTTTGCTCCTTCAGTTATTTTTTCCTTTTGACAGTGACTTTCTTTTTATGTAGGCGATTTTTCTTTTTACAATATGAACTTTGAATTAAGACTGAAAACTGAAGATTTTTAACAAAGTTGGAGAGGTGTTGTGCCAACGAGCCCAGACCTCACTGGTCCATTATCTGAGGCTCTTTTGACACGGCAATGACTGAGTCAAATTTCTTCAAAGTGTTGTTTGTATTGTCACACCTGTTCTGAACTTCTTAAATGCTGCCCCTGACAAAACACACCCCCCCGGCCCAATTATAATAATTATCATAAAAATTTAAAAAACAAGCAAACATTTTTTACGAATAAAAACTAAATTGAAAGTAGGTTTACAGATAAAACACACAACAGTTCAATCCAGTGCATTTTATTATTAAAGCGAAAACAATCCCTTAATATTCATACAAAATCTTATAACAGAGTGTCATATAAAAAATACATAAATAAGCAGTGAGGGGACAATAAAATATGCGTGCAGATATAAAAATTTTTTAAAAGTCAAATGATTAAGAATCTCTGAAGAACAAACACACAACAGTACGCACAAAACAAATAAAGCACAAGTTAAAAAAAAACACGATTCACAACGCAGCACATGAAAAATTGAAATACAAACTGAAACAATATTGTATAGTAAAACTCATCAATATCAGTGTGCGACTTCTGTGCATCTTCCCTTTAAATCTGTTTACCTGTAAACCTCTCACAGGTCAACAGATCTGCAGCCAATAGGAACGCTGTATCACTGTGATGTCACCACTGTATGTTTGAACACAGCATCACAGGAGAAAATGTTGATTTTGACTGCATCAGTTATTCCTTTAATTTCCTAAAATATACAAAACTGTAATAATATAATAATAATAATAATAATAAAAATAACAACAATAATGAGGATGTTCAAAATGCTCATCTTGTCTTCAGAATAAAACTAGAAATTAAAAAAAAAAAAAAGGTTTTAACCCGAGTTGTTCATTAAACCAACTTAATAAAAGTGGAGATATTCCCAGCGACTAATTTCCCAGTTAAGTAAACAAATTTAAATTGAGACTAGTCCACCATGTTGTCACACAGACCATCTGGGAAGCAATCTGTAGAAAATGTTTGGAAAAGGGCAGGCACTTTCAAGAAAACCCCTGGCAGGTGATTAGATGAACGGTCTGTCATGTCTCACACGGGCTAATTTCAACCACCGAACCGAAGCCAAAACCCGGAGGAAGAGCGAGAACATCTTTTCCATCAATAAAAGCCTTCAGTGCTGATCTCTGTTCTTCTTTCAATGAAGAAATTCTCTCCAGTTCTGATATAACCGATGCTCTCACGGTATCTACGCTCACATCTTCAGGAGCCACCATCGTTTGTGTGCGCCATAGAAGCTACAATTGACTCTTCTATTGAAGCTTTTAGTGTGTTTTGGCCTGAATATTAAATTGAGCAGGTCAGTATGCTCATCTGTGCCTGATGGGCTGATGGGTTCATCATGTTGCAGTGCATTTGAGGGGTTTCTGGCCAATACCTGTCATTGTTTCTGGTTAATGGATTTTATTTATTAAAGTTTCATTTGCATAAAGCATATTTATCTATTATTAAACACTTGAGCAATACCCCTTTAAGATACATTTTGAACAAATAAAAAATATGCGATCGCGATTAAATATTTTAATCAATTGACAGCACTAATAATTATCTATTATTTATATTCATACAGTACTTATTTTGCTGACTAGTGAGGGTCGCAACATTTAACTGACTAGCCAACTAATTGTACACATCCACAAATAGAAGTACAGATTAAAAAATGAAAATGCCATTTTTACCTTTAATAATCCCTGATTATTTTACGCATGATAATAATTTTCACTTCACAGGACGCACAGATTTCCAGATACCATGTATATGTTTTTATACTATATAATTCTTGAGGGACTCTGTGATGGTTGAACGTTGCAGATACAGATGTGTTTAGACTTAAATACTAATAATACAGTAATATGGGTCTTCATTGTTCTGGATGTGCTTTAATAAAGTGCTTTTACTCGGGGTCGCTGTATTCATTCTTTTTTTTTTCTCTAAAGGATGAAACCGTTTTTATCACACGTGATGCTTCGCCTCGTTTCAGACTGACCGGGACGTCCTGCCGAGGATCACTGAAGTATCACGTGTTCTACTGTTCCCAGATGTCTAAACCAGTTTCCCCAGCAGGAAGGAGAACGACGCTCCAAGAGCCAGACCGAGAACGAGGAAGAAGGTCATCAGAGAGCCGGCTGTCTCACAGTCCTTAAACCGCACCAACCTGACGGACAGAAACACACAGTTACAACACCAAGAAACATTCGGCAACATCATCATCACAAAAACACTCTGAAGTGACTCAGTCAGCAGCACAGAACATTTGGTTCCCACTAGAACCATAACTAACGTAAAAAAACACAAGATTAAAAGTCTGTAACCTCCAAAATCTCTCAGAAAACTGTTTGACTGTTTACTGTTTTTTGATATTTTCTAAGTTTGTCCTGATGCTGCTCTGATAGAATTAATCAGGAATTCATTCATCAGTTTTGGACTTGTTATTAAAGTTGTGTGATATGACTTCAAAAAAAAAAAAAAAAGACTCACTGTGGAGCGTAGGCCATGCAGAGGCTCGCCAAGTACCCGTTGGAGAAGGAGAACAGGGCCATGATGACGACGAAGGCGAAGTCGTGGCTGAAGAAGACGCCGAGTTTGGACTTCTCGACGTTACACAGCATGAGCAGAGGGATGAAGACCAGACGAGACAAGACGGCAGCAGGAAAGAGAACGCTATCCTTCGAGGGCTGCACAAAGAAACAGGCTTATTTAGGAAGATGTGTCATATATGACGAGTAAAGAAATCCTCAGAGCAGGCGGCAGACTCACCCATTGGACGAGAGACGGGGCGCCGCGGCCGGCCAAGTCCATGGTGTTGAAAACGATGAAGCAGCAAACGCAGGTGAACACTTTTTCTTTAAGAAGAAGGAGAAAGCAGGATTTAATGGTGGAGTGAGGGTTAAAAATACTCCGAACAGACGATATAAAGCCTCGTTTCCACAATCTCTTTGTGTCAAGTCTGCATTTTGGTTCATTCACTTGTTTCTCCTGGTCACCCTGTCTGACACGTGACAGCCATGATCGCCTAATCTTCGCTGTCGCCTGACAACATCAGGCTGAAGGAACCTTTAAGTTCCTTGAAAAGTAGCTCCTGGGACTAAAAGTTCCTGCTACTTTGGGTGGAAGCTCAGCCTAAACTGATGGTGTTTCCGTATTTGACTTTGATGCTGACGTGAAAGCTGTTTATAATTCGGTAACCACGGTAACTCTGAGCACATGTGATGATGTAATAATGTCTCACTCCAGGCGGCGTTGTCCTCGTAGACGGTCCTCACTCGGACTGTGATCACAGGAAACACGGACAGGGTGACGGCAAACACACACGTCACACACGCGGCCATCAGCCAGATCTGCAGGACACACAGGAAGATTCACGATTACTGACACACTCGTTATTTATTTTTTTGTTTTTCCGTTACTGTTACATGTTTTCATCATACGTTAGTCGCAGATGGGACACAAACTCAGGAACTCTTCTGTCACTTTGAATTGGTCAGATATATGAAATACAGTATTTTGTGTAATAGAAGTGAAAGTTAAAGAAGTGAAAAAATGAATCAACGAACAGTTTCCTGCACTAATTTATTCTTAAAGGGACAGTTCACCCCCAAATCAAAAATACATGTTTTGCCTTTGGCCTGTGGGTAGAATCTAAACTGCTCACGACGAAGTTTGTGAATTATTTTGAGTAACCAGGTCACGATTTTTGAAAAGAGACTGGTTATTTTTCAAATGCAGCACCACAAGCCGAGTGTCATTTACTTCCATTAAACTCTGCAACTCACACCAAAAAAAAAAATCTAGATGGATAAACCACCCCACAGGCCAGAGGAAAAATATGTATTGAGGATTTTGGGGTGGGAAATGTCCCTTTAAATGTGCAGGAAAAGGGAAAAGAAAAATGAAATGGTGGATTTGACGAACATGGGCAACAGGTGCAACAACGCTGATAATAAATTAACCTTTTAAGTCATTTATAAAACAAAAAATGTCAAATATTCTCTGATTCCAGCTTCTTATATGGAGTACTGCCTGTTTTCTTTTGTTTTATATCACTGTAAACTGAATATTTTGGGGGTCGGACAAAACAGATTCGAAGATGTTAAAGTACTGAATCGTCCACTATTCCACTATTTCTCTGTTTTCGGTCAATTAGATGTTTTATTATGATTTCCTGCAACATGACATACTTGAATTCACTTATAAATACTGTATGAAGTGTATAAGGGATTATTTTCACAATTAATCAATTAATTTAAATATCAAAGAAATTGGGAAAAATGCTGTTTGTCCTGCAAACAGTTCAAAACCTAAAGACTCTTTATTTTCTGTCAAAAATGACAAAGAAAAGCACAGAAAATCTTCACATTTAAGAAGCAGAAAGCAGTCTGTCTGAAAAATGACTGAAATGATTAATCAATGATCAAAAAACCTACTAAATCATTTTCTTTTGATTGATTAATTGTTAGAGTTTTATAAAAGACCATCAGTGGATCCACAGAAAACCGCCATGATGCGAAATGATGAGAAGTGTTTCACCTTTTTGAAGACAGCCAGGACGGAGGAACGTTCCTGATTCTCTTCTGGCTCACTGATGAACTTCCCGTTGGCCTCAGCGCTTTATCGTTGTTGTTCGAAACTTTTTTGTCTTAAGAAGAAAGAAATGATCATTTATTAGTGATTTAATGAGTTAATAATGTGATCAGTGGAGTTTTACACATGAATAAATTAAAGCAGGTTCCCCCTCATGAACAAGCTACTGAGAACTAGTCGTGTCTGGAAGGGAACCTCTAGAACCCCCTTCATGTGTTTCTACATACAATCCTTTAATATAAAAGGTTCTCAGTAGAACTCACATAGTTTGTTCTTAATAAAGCCCTTGGATTATATAAATGTTCTCAGTAGAACGCCCTGTGTGGTTTCTAGATAAAACTCTTGAAAAATAATGAGGTTCTCTGTAGAACCCCCTGATTGTGTCCTAAACAAAACCCCCTGAGTATGTTCTAGATAAACCCTTGTAATATAAAAAGGTTCTTGGGAGAAAACCCTTTGCGTGTTCTACATAAAATCCTTGTAATATAACAGGATATCTGTAGAACCCACTAGGAGGTTTCTAGATAAAATGTCAAAAGGTTCTCAGCAGAACCCCCATGGTGGATTCTTGTTAGCACCCTGAGAAAATGGAAAGGTTCTGGATAGAACCCCCAGAGAGGGTTCTGGGTGGAACCAGTACACCATAGAATGGTTCTCTGTAGAACCCCTCATAGGGAGTTCTGGATGAAACCTTTCACAGATGGTTCTAGGTATAATCCTTAATGATGGGTTCTAGGTAGAACTCACTGAAAGGAGTGTTTTAGGTTCCAGATTTTAATCACGAGTGTTCTATGTTAATTAATCACATCTGTTTTTTTACAATATAAGTGTTTCCTTCTAGACACGACCCGGAGAACACAGGAAGGGAGAACATGGTGAAGGATTAATGAAGAGCTGGTGGGAACCGATTCTGAACCTTCACTGACTCAGATCAGACAAACCAGTGACAGAACATTAAAAACATCAGAACCGACCTGTGCTGTCGAGGAGGTCCTGTGACGTCTCCGCGTCACCAGACTGTCTTCTGTTCAGGTAATAACGAGCAAATTCCTGCAGGGGAGAGTCGACGCCGTCAAAAACAGGGTTCCTGCAACTTTTCTAAAGTCAAATTCAAGCACTTTTCAAGCTGCGTTCTGAATCTTTTCCAGGAACTCACAGCTGTGGTCAACGACACAGTAACGCTCAAAACAATTAACCGACATTTAAGCAATACAGCTTATTTTATTTCTTTAGCTAAACTAAACTACCACAATAAAATTCAAGCATTTTCAAGGATCTCCAGCACCTGTAAGAACTCTGAAAAGACCATAAATGAAAGATTAGTTGATAAATATAAATAAAATCATGCAGCACTTCAGAGAGTCCATATGATTCTGATGTTTTCAGAGTAGGGATGTAAGAAAATATTGATAAACTCAAGTATCACATTATATTTAATGGAAACACTGTATCATGATCTGTGTTGTGTTTAAACCCCTGACCTGTAGACAGCTGTGTTGTTCTCCATCATCACTGCACAAAGTGCATAAAAAAAGTCGTTCTTTATACTATGACAGTTTTCCTAAAATTAGATTTTTCTATAGCTGAAAACCTTGTGTCATGGTTTGGGTTTTTCATTTCCTGTGGAAGTGGCCTGCTACAGGGCCGTCTGCCTGAGGTTTCCACACGGCAACTGTCCGGTCCCTGAGGTCAACGGACTGCTGGTTCCTGCACATCCTCGTTGCCAGGTTGTGTGCCTGAGATTTGTGACTTCCTGCCTTTGTCTGTTTTCCCGCTCTTTTTGATGACTGATTATTTTCACCGGTCCTTGACTGCCCTCTCCTGTCTTGTTACCCTCCCTGGTGTATTTAATCCTGTCTTTTCCTCCTCAGTTGCTGATTCGTCCTCGTCAGTTTGTCAGTGCCTCTTGTGGAATTTTGTTGCTTGTGTTTTTTTCCTGTATGGATTCGTTTGGATTCGATTTTTATTTTCCCTGGATTTTGTTTTTTTCTTCTCCTCTGTTGGATTTTTGGCTGCCTTTGATTTCCCTTTGCCTTCTCAGTAGGTTTTTCGTGTTTGGTTTTTCCTCACCTTGAAGACTCTGCCTGTCGTAGATTTATGTAAACCTTTTGTAAGGTTTTGTTTTGTTGTTTTGTCTCCTTTGTCTGCATTTGGGTCCAAACCGGTAAACTCTTGAACTGTAACACCTTGCTTACAGTGTGGCAACATATTGAATCGTAACCCTCGTATCGTACCAAATTCAATCTACCAGATAAATAAGTCCTGATCATTGAACATGTACAGAAGCTGAGAAAAGCCGTGCTTGCAATTAAATTTTTTTGAATCCTGTTATTTTGAGATGACAAGCAAAATAATCGCAAGACATCAAAGCTCTTTTTCCAAAAACTAGAGACAGATTTCTCAAGATAACAAGACAATTTATTACAAGAAAACAGTTGATTGTTTTCTCGTGATAATGTGTCGATTATCTCATCAACTTGAGACAACAAAGTTCATTTTCTCGAGATGAAGAAATAACTAAAAAAAAAAAAAAAAAAAAAAAAAAAAAAAAAATATATATATATATATATATATATATATATATATATATATATAAACTAAATATAATAATAATAAATAATAACAGCTTTTAAGAAAAATAACTGCAAACACAGCCGGTCTCGGCTTCTGTAGTTATTATAAAAAAGTATGAATATTTTCTGGTTTCTTTACTTCTCTCTGACAGTAAACTGAACATCTTTGACTTCTGAACAAAACAAGACATTTCAGGACGTCACTTTGGGCTTTGATCAACATTTTTGCATGATTTTCTGACATGTTTTGGACCAAAGAACTAATCGATTAATCTAGAACATAACAGACTGATTAATTGTAATAAAAATAATCGTTAGTTGCAGCCCAAATTCAATTTGTGCCTCACTTTTTTTAACTTAAATCTTGATCTCAAGTAGAACTTTTATAAAATCATATTCCTTCAGTTTATGCCTTAAGTTGTATTTACACAATAGTTCATTTAAAGTAGTTTTGTCTAATGAAACAATTAAAATTTTACGATATAACAATAATATTTTTAATGCTACAGAAGCTGATATTAAGACTAAAGGAAAACATAAATGACTGAAAACAAGGTAAATAACTGATACAGTTCAGGACGACAGATGAAAGATTATTATTATTATTATTATTATTATTATTATTATTATTATTATTATTGTTGTTGTTATTATAGTATGCGTCCTCACCAGTTGTGGCAGCAGCAGGTAGCATATCAAAGTTCCCAGAGTTGCCACACACGGAGTGATGAAGTATCCCAACGCAGCCGAGCTTTTATCAGCGTTACCTGCACAACAAAAAAGACACTTCAGCTTGTTTACATCTTTAACTACCGACTACACATCAGGCAGGTGTGATCATTATTGATCCACTTGACCTTGAGCCAAAAAGTCTTTTCTTGTTTAGATTATTGTAGTGTTTGTTGTTGTAATACTCATTTCTGCCACAAGGGGCTGAAATGAGCACAACATATGTTCTAAATAGGTCTAACATTTCTGTTTTCCTCCGTGTGAGTTTTAACAGACACTTTTATAGATTGTGAACTGTTCCCAGAATGCAGCTTTTCGATGACGTCGACTGTAAAAGAGGTGAACTTCAGCCTCCTGTGGTCAAAATGAGTATTACAACAACAAACACTTGAAAAAAATCTTCTGACAAAAAAATAACTTCTGTGAAAACATGAATAAAGTTTTTGCAGGTGATTATTATTATTTTTATTTTTCAGGAGGGTCAGGATAATTTTTGTTTGTATGTTTGGTCGTTACTTACTCAGGATGGAGAGGAGCATCGCGAGAGCGGCGAAGATCCCGGCCAGACCTTGACCGCTCATGAACAGAGTGCTGTAACGAGGCGGAAACAGACCGACCACGCCAAACAGACTGCCCTGCAGCACGGCACTGAACGCTGCACACAAACACACAATTTAAACATTAGAATAGTGGTTATCATAATTATATAACTCTCCCTTTAATATCAATATCATTAACTACCACTGAGCAGGATCATCAATTAAAGGACTTAATTTAAGTTTGTCTTAATTTGTCTAACTGGGGGACTGTGGATAAAAACAGTGAACCATGTGATAACGTGTGTAAACTCACTGTTGATGAACCAGATGGTCGCCATGGTGACAGAGAAGAAGGTGTCCGGCTGCATGGGGACCTGGACCAGAGCGGCCGTGAGGGAGAAGAGGACGAGGATGGCAACGAGGCTGAAGGCCACGCGGAGACGCTCCCTCACCCTGCAGAGACAAAACATCATCGTCATCATCATCCTCGTGTAAATAAAGTTTCAGTTTATAGCGTGCACAGCGTGCTGAGGGGACATTAACCCACCACTGATACAGGAAAGAGTTGAGCAGGGTGAACAGCAGCAGGGGCAGCTGGGAAAGCAAGGCCATCCAGCTGTCATAGTTGTAGTCTTTAGTCGTCCCTCCTGACGTGTTGTTACCGCGTGCCGTGACGTTGGGAACGGTGAGGCGCTCGTTGAAATACTGAAGAAGGAAATAATAACTCTTAGTGAAGTTAGAGGGAAACTTTGGAAACTAACTGATTGAGGCAACAACTCCTGTGATCTTAGAGAACAAATCCCTGATTTGGCCAAAGGAGTTTGGTGGCTTTGGACAGAGCGATATTTGGCCTATATAATGACAGTTTCCTGTCATATACTTAAACTAGTAATGATTTTTTAAGAGTCTGAAATACATGTTGCTGCTGACCCTGTCCACAGCAGGACATTCCTTAGCTTCCTACACTGGTACTCCTGCTGCTTCTCCAAACTCGAGGCATGTCGACTGTCTACTGTAGGTGAAACACTGACTGTGGATAAATACCTAAATACCTCATACAGACACACGACAAAGGATCGAAATTTTCTTGTTGTCATTATGAAGTAGAAGATAAAAGTAAAACCTGAGAGGCCGTCATGAAGAAGTTCCAGGGCAGCAGAGTTCCCAGACCGAGCACAAAGATGATGAGTCCTACAGCCTGACCGCTGTGGAAACAAACAAACAAACAAACAAACAGTAAACACTTTATTTATTTATTCATTTTTATATTTTACATTTCTTACACAAAAACCAAACATACAAACTCACCAGTCGACAGGTGGGTTCTGTTTCTTCTCGTTTGCCATCCTGCTGCTTCTGTCACGTTTCTGCACGAAAGTCAAGAGAACCGTCAGTAACACTTCATTTGAAGGGATGTTCATAAGACACTCATTACACTGTAATAACCATGTCACGACACCTGTCATGAACATGAACCAGCCTTTATGAATGTTTATGACTGTTGTAATCAAGTGTGAGTCGTCCAAGCATGATATTTTTAACGCAAAGTTGACATTGTTTGAGATTTTGTTATGACAACTTGACATTATCTGACTTAAGAAACTGTTGAGCTTCGAGTTGTAACACGACATTAGACTGTCATATGTGGTCGGTGTTGACACTGGCTGTCATGAGACCATTATGACAGTGTCATGAATATTAGTGATGCTTTTTGGACTTGTCATATAGATGTCATTAAGTGTTATTACACTGTCAAAACAGGTTAATGTCAGATTAATGGGTTTTTTTTTTCACTTGCCTGGGGAAGCGGGTCGGAAATCTACTTGCCCAAAATTAATCGATAATTAAATTATTCAGCAACTATTTTGATAATCGATTAATCAGTTTGAGTAATTTTTAAAGAGAAAAAGTAAAAATTTTCCTCTTAAATGTGAATATTTTCTGCTTTCTTTACTCCTCTCTGACAGTAAACTGAATATTTTGGCTCGTGGGTGAAACGAGATATTTGAGGACGTCACTTTGGGAAACACTGATCAATATTTTTCACAATTTTCCGACATTTTATATTTGAGTCTTATTTATTAGCAGTTATCAAATAACAAAGGCTAAAATTAATTGTCATGTTTAATCTAGTGCTGAAACTAATCATTATTTTCAATATTGATCCATCTGCCAATTACTTTTCCAGATTGTAACTAATTAATCAATCATTTGGTCTGGAAACGTCCATCTCAGTTTGTCCAAGTACAGAGTGGAGTCTTAATATCCAGTATCAGTGGAGCCCTAATTTACAGCACAAGTTCTGTATCGGTGATGATGTTAAAACATCACATCGTCCTCGACTGACTCAAATAATCACTGAGTTACTAAATACAATCTAAACTGGTGGTTTCCACAACACAAAGATAAACTTTTCACAGTCACTTCACAGGTGAGCAGTGCTCTTAGAGCTTTGTCGTCGATCATTTTCTATTTTCATATTATTAAAATGAAATTCGTGCATGAAGCTGTGACAGTCTGACGTCTGAGTCAGTGTTCTCAGATGACTCCTGCTCGTCCGTACACTGTGTTCATGCAGTCGTGTCAGGATGGTAAAACAGGCAGGTTGTGACTCATCTGGTTACATAAGCAGGAGAGTGATCTCCACATGTTGGGCGGATACTTTTTTAAATGTGACTGGGCAGGTAATCTGTCGATCATTTCATCGATCAATTGCTTGAATATCGATCAGTTTTTCACAAAATCCACGTTGGCGTCCTCAGAAACCAGAAAGAAATCACAACACGTCCACATTCAAGAAGCTACAATCAGAGAATGTCGACTTTGAAACCGATTAATTGACTATTAAAATAGTTGCTGATTAATTTAATAATCGATTCATGATTGATTATTCAATTAATGGTTGCAGCTCTAGCAGGCTGTGATAATCTGGGCTGTTTTTGGCCTGATTAAAACTGACAGGACTGACTTCATTTTCAGTGTAGAACCAGTTTCAGACACTTTTTATTAGAGCCTGACCAATAGATCGATCGACCGACATTATTGATCTGATCACAGCTGTATCTGCATGTATGTTGTCCAACACGGGCCGATATGAGATGTGCCTTTTATATATATTATATATAATGTGTATATATATGTGTTGTATATATATGTTGTATATACATATATATATATATATATATAAACAGAATATAAAACAGGTAAATTGTAATTGTTTGCATTATAAGCTGCATTTGGTTAATATTTGATACATTTATTAATTCAGTTATAATATTTTTTATACTGTATATACATATATTTTGCTCTATTTGTGTTTGGGTTTTTTTTTGACAATTAATAATTAAAAATACCAGTGAAAGTTCATTGTTTCAATGGTCTGATATCATTTTGGACAATAAAGTTTACTATTAAAGTATAAAATATCCTGCCTCCATTACATATCTATATTTATATCTATATTATATCTATATTTATATTTATATTTATATCTATATCTATATCTATATCTATAGGTAAAATGTCAGACAATGGTGAAAAATGTTGACCACTGTTGTCCAGATCTCAAAATGACGTCCTTAAATGTCTTGTTTTGTCCAAAACACAAAGACATTCAGTTTACTGTCATCGTGCAGCCAATCTGACTCACGTTGTCTTCTACTGGGTAGATTAGTTGTTAGTACTGCACATATAAACAGATCATGTGTTTTTTTATGTGAAAGGTAACAAGTAACTGCCCTGTGTCAAATAAAAGCAGTGGAGTAAAAAGTACAATATTTGTCTCTGTGATGTAGTCGAGTAGAAGCAGAAAGTAGCAGATCTTGTAAATACTCAAGTAAAGTACAAGTATGTCAAAATTGTACTTAAGTTTAAATATTGCATTACAGTACTTAGTTACTTTCCACCACTGAATGCAGGTCAAGTCTTTTAGATAGTTACATTAAAATGCTCCTACATGTATTTGTCAGTGATACAAAGTGAGTAATATTTTCTAAAAATACTGATTATGATAATGATCACTGCTGTAACTCTGAGCCATTCTGCACATTGAGTGTTTAAGTAAATTTGCTGATAATACTTCTGTAAGTTTACTTAAATAATGTAAGTAATAATGCTATAAGGACTATTATTATCTATAAGCATACAAAGTATACAAACCCTAAAAAAAAAAATTCAAAGTTGTTCTGCTTTCCTGATAATTGGCGGGATTTCGGCTCCGACTGAACTTACTGCTTGTTTAATTTACAGTCTAACATTAGTAACATCAGTTCATCTGTTTCCTGCCAAAAGACCTGAACGACACATAAACGATTTATTTATTATTATTTTTTTATTTGAAATATTAGAAATATTAGATCGTGTTTGTTTACTATCAGCCAGTGAAGCTCTGAGCAGCAACAGTAATCAATTTAAATTAAGAATAATCTCCATCAACAAATGAAAACAATCAGAAATGAACTTTGATCTCAACATGTGTTTGGTTATTCGTAGATTAAATATAATATGTTTGATTACAGCAGCCTAACTGTCCATCTGCTGGTGTATGAATAACTTTTAATTCACATGAAGTGTTTCATTAATGTTTAATTTCCGCGCCTTCCTCTGACGCCTTCATGCCACACACAGTTACACACAGAGGCAGAGAACACGTGTAGTCAGACTGAGTGTGAATCACCATTCAGAAGTCCATAGAAAAGTACTGAATTTAAGTAAAAACGATAAATAGGGTAGACGGAGCTTACCTGAGGGTTCGGGTCGGATGATGGTTGATGTGGCGGGTCTCCCTGATCGTTCGGTAAAGTTTGAATCAATGGATGACTAAAGGCGCGCGCGGTACTGGCTCTGCCGGTAGGGACTCCCTCCTTTACACGTTTCCTCCCGGAACTTGTGTTTGTTTTTAGGCTGCTGCCAACATGTGGTCAGGTTACAGTGAAGTATTGAAGAATGTACAGAGGACACGTGGAAACACAAACCTGATCTGAGTTAAAGATTATTCTCAATTAGAAAATTAATTATTAATTTTATAAGACCAATTTCAAATTGAAATGTAAATGAAGTATATTTTTCACACTGTCCTCAGATTGGAAGATTTATGAAAATTATTTTAAATCTGTTCCGGATTGGACACGAAATGATCGATAGTCACTTTTTAACAGCAGTGGAAAGAGAAGTGAACATCTGTACTCGAGTACAAGTGCTGTTACATTACTGAAATATGACTCAGTTACAAGTAAAAGTACTGGTGTGAGAAAACTACTTAAGTAAAAGTAAAAGTTCAAAAACTACTCAAAGCGTTAGTTACTTTTTAACCATTGATGTTTATTGTATTATCAATAGCAGTCAATCGATCAAAGTGGTTTCTGTTTCTCCGAATGTTCAGTCTAAAATACTAAAAACTCTTCTGTTCCAGCCTGTTCTGTTCTCTTCAGTAGATGTTAGTTAACGCAGTCTTCATTAATCCCCTATGATCTGTGTCAAATGAGAGAATGTACAGGATCTATACAGGCAATATTATACTCTATATCACTGGTTCCAAACCTGAGGGTCCCGACCCCCACGAGGGGTCTCTGAAGCTTCACAGGGGGTCGTCTAGATTTTAAGAGTTGTAAGAAAACTTTAAAAACATATATATTACATGTATATTTAAGCTCACTGTTACCATGGAAATGTTTACTGCCCCTGTGAACAGGTAGTTCCGCTAGCAGCCTAGCTAGTTTGGTAGCTAACATGAATTATACTAATAAAGTTTTTTGCTTCAGTGTATATAATTTACACACAGCACAAACTAGGACATGTTACAACACCTTTATTATCAATATGAACACTAAAATAATGACAAAAGTTAAATTTAAGACGTGGTATCATTTGCAATGGGTAGTTTCTTCACTCTTAAAATGATTATATGCTCAGTCTTTGTCTTTTTGCCCTTTTCCAATCTTTTTTTGGTCCAAATGAAATTGTTTTAAGGTCACGATTCATCTCGTAGGTGGCCGGTTTGGTTCCAGGATTAAAACTCTTAATAGAAGGATTTTCTGAAACGTCAACAGAGTGAACAAACAGGAGATTCACTTCATGTCAAATACTGACGTTCTGGGTGGTAAAGTGCAGTGGTGGACTCAGGCCGTCAGAGGGGCAGGACCAAAAAAATGAAAAGGGCACCTGCCGTAATGAGGGAGGCACCGGTGCTACAAAAACTGCCATGCATTTATTGTGAAACAGTTCCAACCCCTGCTTTAGATAAAAACTGCTTTATACTGTGGCTCCCAGGCACTCT